>CM065434.1:8520000-9770000 GCA_033030585.1 Hippophae rhamnoides | reverse complement strand
TCAGTTTCAACGACTTTTGTCCAAGCTTGGATCCATAAATCTTTTGGATCCAGCTTGAGGGGGAGTATTGGATATTAGCTCTTAATTCAAGGAATAAAACAAGGAGCTTAATTCAAGGAGCAAAACAAGGAGCTTAATTCAAGGAGCAAAACAAGGAGCTTAATTCAAGGAGCAAAACAAGGAGCTTAATTCAAGGAGTAAAACAAGGAATCCTTAATTCAAGGAGTAAAACAAGGAATCCTTAATTCAAGGAGTAAAACAAGGAATCCTTAATTCAAGGAGTAAAACAAGGAATCCTTAATTTAAGGAGTAAAACAAGGAGTAAATCAAGGGATGCTTAATTCAAAGAGTAATTGAAGGAGTAAAATTTCCTTATAAATAGCTATACAATTGTAATGAAAACATGAAGAAAATAATAAGAGCTATTTTGTGTAGAGTTATTTCTTGTTTTTTCAACACGTACTTTTCGCATTGTTTATTGACAAAACCAACATATATAGATATTTGATTAAATTTCAAATCTAAAAATTATAACAAGAATATTATTTGTTTAGATAAAATTTAATAATACATATTTACCAATTAAAAAAATACAGATTACATATGTAAATGTAAAAAAGATGGTTATATAAAGAGTATTATTACCAAAACAGTATGAGCTTCGTGATCTTATTCATCTTTAAATAACTTCATCTTCAACTATTACTATTTGAAAAGATGTATAAATAAAATTTTATATTAAATAAAATATTTATATCTTTAAAAAACTTTAAGGATATAATAACTATAAAAGTACATAAACATATGAATTCATCTTAATTAGAATCAGCTTTAACAAAATAAGTTATATTGATTAGTTATACAAATTATTTATGTACAAAGTTAAGGCGAAAGTTACTAGAGGGAGATCACCCCATACCTGTCATTCTATGATGTTGAAATTCCTAGCTCTATATCCCTAGCTCCTCAACAAAAAGTGCTATATTTGTTATTTAGAGGTATTAAAAATATTATTTTTCCAAACACTTTTAAGGTTTACAAAAGTTAATCCTCCTTCACACTTTTTATAGAAACACACTGTCTCCTTTGAAATAAAAATGGAACTAGGAAATTGAATTTAGAATGTCCGATCAAAGTTGGAAAAAAAAAACTCTACTTTAAATTTTAAAAAAGCTATTGTTAAGTGATTTTCAATAAAAGTTGTTTACTGCAAATTATCTTTCATACCCTCTCCGACCCAACATTTAGTAATAAAAGTTACTCCAACTCAACAACAAACATCACACTAAATATAGGATAATAAATGGTATTGTCTCAAATTTAATGTCATATTGTATATTTGATGCTACATTATTTCCATGTTATTTTTCTTTAAATAAAAAATCTTAAAATATTGTTTAATTTTTTATTGTGTATAATAAATTAAAATTAAATATATGATAAAAAATTAATAAAAACATTACTAAATATAATTATTCTCTTTGTTGTTGAGATCCATGTTATTGTTTTTGAGATTTTTTTGTATAATTTCTACTTATTCACTTCTAGTAAACTTAGAGGCTCATATTGCCTATGAAATTCAATTTTTTGAATAAAATTTTATTCTATTCTTTAAATTCAAATATAGCTATCTTTCTTATTTAGAGTTGATAAATTTATCCCCTATGTCTTTTTTTTAAATTGTGTGATGAATATAGTAATTCAGAGTATTAATATTCATCTATACGTGCTTTTAATTTTTTTTTTAAATATATAGTTTAGTTCATATAATAAATATTAGTTTTAGTTAGTCAATTTTTAATTTTTTTTTCTTAAGAATATAATTTTAAATTTATTATTACTAATTAACTAATAATAATATATAGTTAATTAATTGATTGAATAATAATCGTTAAGGAATTAATTAAAAAAAATTCTATTTTGTAAAAGGAATTTACTTTTTATTGTAATATTTTGAATTGTGGGTTGAAGGGTACTAAAAATATAATGTAACTTATACACAAAAATGATACAAAGGTTGGTGCAAAATGTTACAATGGGTTGAAGATGCTCTAAGCTGATTATAATGCTTTACTTCTTAAAAACAAGTTTTATTTAGGTGGTATTTAAAATGATTTATTAAACTAATAGAACATCCATGTTAGATTTTATTTTAAAATCAAAATCGTTCTTAAGTAAACCTTATCACTATTATGATACGATATTGTCTTATTATATTAAGCTTTACAACGCCACTAGGTGCTTTCTCACAATAGATCAATGTCTTTTTACACTAGGCGAATGCTTTACCACGAATTTCATTTTACAAAAATTGCTTTAAAGTAAAGCTTATTACTATTGTGATAACATATTACTTTTTGTGGTAAGCCTTATTACAACACTGAATGTCAATAGTATGCCTTACTACATTGAACCAATGACTTCCTACATTAAGTTAATGCTTTATTATAAATTCTATTTTTTTATCAAAATTGCTTTTAGGTAAGTCTTACCACTATTGTGATAAAGTTTTAATAAACCTTGAGTTCGAACGATTTTAATAAAAATAAAAAATTATCTAAACTCACACTATTTTAAGTAATTTTTTGTGGTATTGTTGTTAGGTGTATTTTCGTATTTATGAAAAAAGATGATTTTTCCTCTAATCGAGAAAACTATTATTTAAGAATGAATAAAAATAAAATAAATAGTTTTATTGCGTGCATATGTTTTTATACTCAATGATTAATGTTATGATTATAGATAAAGGCTATGAAAACTCTTTGTACACTCTTTTAACACTTCAATCCACTTTATTCAAAATTTCTTAGTAAACTTAAATAAATGATATATATAAAAAAAAATTGGAAAATATTTTAATGTGTATTAAAAAGTATAACTATTATTCATTTTAAAGGTATTTGATATATATAAAAATAATTCTTTCAATGGTTTGCGGTAAGAATGTGCATTTTAACTGTGGGTTTAGATATATACGTTTATCTCTACCGTTGGTTCAATTTTTCTTGATTAATTTTGAAGATGAAGACGGTTTCAGGTATTACTCGATGACAAAGTAACAATTTTAGGATGGGTATAATTATATTAATATCTGTTCCTGTTTATAACCGATATATATTATATTTATTTAATTAATTTATATATTTATTGAAACAATTTTGATTTTGGATCTCTTCTTATTATTTAAGGATAAAAATCGTCCTCAAATTGTAATAATTTTTTAATAATTTTTAGTACATATAAGATAATTATATTAAAAACTGACACGTTCGTGCCGTGGGCATCCCATGTTTAACGATCTGCTGATTTATTAAAGTAAGTTAATTTTTTTTTCTTACAATTGTTCAAAGACGCATTCATCTCCTTCACTGAGATTTTCTTTTTAAAGTTTTGTGTATCGATCGATAGCCCTGCTCCTATAGCCTTTCATCTATATCTGTTCTTCTTCTTTTAATCCCAGTATCTGTTATCATTCCTGCTATTACTCTAAATCATGTTTTCACAGAATTTGCTTCTCGACAAATAATCATTCCTACTACTACTCTGAACCATGTTTTCTCAGAATTTGCTTCTTGAAAAATTAGGATTTCATCATTTTCTGATGCTCGAACTATAGCGAAGGTTTTGGCATGTCTTTAATCTCTAATATATTTCCTATACATTTAAGAAAACATTCCCTTGATTAGCTCTTTATTATTCTTCCTTTTCTCAACATCTTCTTGCCGTTTGGCATTGAACGATATGAGTGTCATTACCATTTCTAATTTTTCCTTAATCATTCCTTCTTACACGCAAATGAATCAATCATTTTCTAGATATTCTGTAGCCGTTTTCTTGTGTAATTGGTTATAGATCAAGAAGCACAACCTTCTCCTTTACCTCAAAACGAGAATACACACAGAAAGCTTTAAATTACATTTATTGTTCTCTATCATGGCTAAGGATCCTCTAGCCAAATGATCACAACTAATACTCCTCAATTCATCCATTATAATGTTATTGGTGACTTGGAAGTCCATGCTCAACAATTAAGTATCGGAAAATTACACAAATTTTTAATAAGTCAGATATATGAGAAAACAAAAATAGATAAAATAATACATAATTTTGATAACAAATTTCGACTAATTTTATCTACATCTTCGGACCTATTGTAGATCTTTTTACTAAAAAAAGATAAATTATACAAAGTGTTTACAACACTTACAACTCACAACCCAATTATACTCAAAAAAAATTCTCTCAATTTTTTTCACTAAAGCCTTTTTCTCTAAGTTTTTCTCTAAATTGGATAATTCAAAATATATATTGGGATGCTCTATTTATAGATGCAAAAGCCCCTCTTTTACATGTTTTTTCAACTAATTCTTAATTAGATTTTCTTCTTTTTTAACAAAAAGATGTACCATCTATTCAATTTTCTTGGGTTGTTGGCTTGACAACCACTAAACCTTTGCCAATAATAGCACATGGTTAATCATCACCGAGATATACTATTCCAAGGTTTTTGGGGACATATTTCTCTAAGAATTCTTTCTAACGATGCTCTAGAGTCTAAAACCCAAGATTCTTCCTTGCTCTTCAAAGAGCATATCAATGCATTATCTCCTCCTGAGGTGGAAGTAACATTTTCCTTTGCCTTCGCTTCCTGGTCCTTCGGTTCACTCTTGCACTGATTTTTGTAGTGCCTAGTTCTCCTATGATTCCAACACTTGACCATCTTTGAGCTATGAGAATTATTGGGATTCTTGGATTTGGACCTCTTATCCTTTGATCTACCATGGTAGTTTGTTATGTCACATCCATTCCCTCTAGTTGAATTTCTTCCCTTGTCTATATATGTGAAACTGAAGAGGTTGATGATTCACCCAATTCTCTATATCAGATCTCTTCATTGAGAACCAAATCATGAACATCGTCAAATTCTAACTTATTGCTTCCTAACAAGCTACTCATAGTCGTGATAGTATCATTCTAGCTTTCTGGTTAAAAAGACAAAAGTATCAATGCTCGTACTTCTTCATTGAATTCTTTCCAACTGAATTCAACTGGGTTGTAACTATGTTAAGTTCATTGAGATGTTGAGCTACCGATGTGCCTTCTTTCATCCACAAATTGAACAAATGCCTCATCAGGTGCACTTTATTTGAGGCCGATGACTTCTTATACATATTAGAAAGAGTTTCCATAAGACCCATCGTGGTATTTTCCTTTGCTATATTGAAAGCAACATTGCGGGATAATGCAATCGAATAACTCTAAGGGCTTGTCTGTCTTGAAGATTCCAATCTTCTTTCTTCATAGCCTTTGTCTTCTTCCATTAGAAAGGTTGATACAAACTTCTTTGATATAGATATTCCTCTATTTTCATTTTCCAAAACCCAAAATCTGTTCCATCAAATTTCTCGAGTTTCACCTTTCCTTCATTTGCAACCATTGATCATACTCAAATCTGACTTCCATTGGTTTGTTTTTGACTATTCCTACGTACCACCGTGTATTAGAAAACCTTCGTCGACAAACCAATATCACTGACAAAATTTTACTATCAATATAATTGACTATTCACATTAATAGTAACCTTGTAGAAAATTGACAAAAATCACCACAAAATCCTCTCATACCAGTTGTTGGGAAATTAGTCAGATTTATGAGAAAACAATAATACACAAATTTTATAATGAAGTTCAACAAATTTTTCCTACGTCTTCAGACATGCTACAAGTCTTTTTACTAAAAATGGGATAAATTATACGAAGTGTTTAGAACACTTACAACTCACAACCCAATTACACCCAAGAAAATTACTCTCAATTTTCTTTCACTAAAGCCTTTTTCTCTAAGTTTTTTTGTCAATTGGATAATTGAAAGTACCTATTGGGGTGCTCTATTTATAGATGCAGAATCCCCCATTCATATGTTTTGCCAACTAATTCTTAATTGGTTTTCCTTCTTTTTCAACAAAAGGATGCACCATCCATTCAATTTTCTTGGGTTGTTGGCTTACAACCACTATGGGTTGTTGGATTAATAATCACTCTTTTGTTTTATTGTCATTTATTACACCATTTGGTGCATGTAAATTTGACCAACATTAACCTGCTCAATTCTTGAACTTGAATTAGAGGAAAATCTAGAGGATGCAATCATTGTAGGAACTACACATCTTATTGATGAAGTCTTATCTAAACATCACATACAAAAATTCGAATTTTTAAATGTTGTAAACAAAGCATGGAATTTACAAGGTGATGTTGTTATCTCTCATATGGATTGTTATAAGAATATTTGTTCTTTTTTCCTTTACTATTCCTACTCATCGAGATAAAATCTGACACATCCATATCTAGAATGTTAACAACAATATTTTGGTTCTTAACGAATGGAATCAATCTTTAAATATTCAAGATCTCAGTTTTCACTCCATTGCTTTCTGGATCAGAGCTTGCGGTATCCATTTTACTGGTATGACAAAAACTAATTTAGCAACATTGGTAACTCTAGCATGGAAACTTTTACAAATAAAAGAATCTAATAAGGAATTGATTGTCTATCATAGCTTCCTCATATTCAGGATGGAAGTTCAACTTAATAAACCCTTGGCTACTGGTTGTCTAATTTCTTGAAAAACTATTGAAAGACCATTTGACTCTAACTTTAAATATGAACAATTACCTAATTTCTTTACATTGTGTGGTATGTTAACACATGGTTTTAAGGATTTTTGGTTGACTAAATGTAAGAATTTTCAAGTTCTTCCAACTACCTTTGTTCCAATTTTTGGTGAATTGTTAAGAGTTAGATTTGATAGCCTTTCCTTAATTGCCCATTAGTGGTCTTCTCAACTGTTGTCTTTCCACTTAAATCCTACACCTGATACTCTTCACATTCAACCCGTAAATGTCTATATGTATTTGAACCTACCTTTTCAGAGTGATCATGCAAGTAATTCTTTCTTCTCTATCTCACATAAAGAAACTTTTTCTCGAAGAGTCGACATAATCTACCATGAGGCTCAAACCATTATCCAAATGGATCACTCCACAAATATCAAAGACTTCAAAAATTTCATTCATGAATGGCTTTCACACTTTGGAGATAACTCTACTGATGACAACCTCTGTTACAAGACTATGTCTCAACGCATTGGTTTTTGTAAGATTTATGTGAGTATTAGTAATATTTGTGAAAAAAAACATACAAATATAATTTCATTTTCTAGGTGTGTCCTTCAAGAATATTTTTAGGCCAAAGAAACTATCAAGTTCTAGCGATCACAATTCAAGTATATCTTTGTTCTTATGCATACTGTTGCGTGTTTTTCAACACACGAACTCGTGCAAGTATACACGGTCGCAAGTAATAACATTTATAAGTAAAGATCGATCCCACAGAGATTTGTTACTATAGTTTGTTGAGTACTAAAATTATTTCTCTCTGATTTTATCCAAAATAATCGTTGATTTAAGAAAAAGGTAATAAGAAAATAAGAGAACTCTAGGATTGCAATTCTTCACCAAACTAATCCACTCCAATCATATTATTTTCTTTGGATTTATATTTTTTGGTACATTTAATTTGTCAACCGAAAACTTCTTTTTTATTCATACATCTCTTCCGAGAACTCGTACAAACACACCTCGTTAAATTAATTCACTATATCTACATGAGAATTAAATTCAATAAGATTCATTAAGTTCTAAGTTTTCAAAGACCCACCTTTGTCCTGATTAGGGTATATTCCTATCATTCATCATACATGTCATTTTATCTACGAGCAATATACACAAAAATACCTTTCTCAAGTTTATTTTTATGCCACAAATCGTTTTGATAAAATTCGTAAATAATAAAAAAGCATTAAGCGGAAGATAAAACGAACAAATCGAACGTCTTATAAATCTATCAAAAATAATTAAAATCAAAGCTTCATAAATTTGAATCAAATGCAACCCTAGAAAAATTAAATTACTTCATTAAATCAAAATAAAAATTACAACATATGCAGAAAAATTAGAAGAACAAGAAGGAAAATTAAAACATTACGAAACGAAATATTTGGCACACGCAGAACACAACAAAAGCCAAAAAATGGCTTCTGCGTGTTCTGCAGTCCAAAACCGAACACTAAAAAATTTCTAAACTAAATAAAACTTTTCTACAACCAAAAAAAACTCAAAACTCAAAAAAACTCCAAACTCCATTACAACTAAAAACTATCTCCTATTTATAGCAAAAAAAATACATCAATAAAATATTAAATTTTTATTTTATTTTTTTATCGAAAACGCGTAATAATTTTTTATCGAAAAACAAAAATCACGCGTATCGATTTTTGTATCGAAAAATATAAATTATTATCACGCGTAGCAGGCGCCGTTTCTGCTTTTTTTTTATTTTCTCCCACGCTGCCACGTGTCGCTTTCTGATTCGCTGAAAGATTCCTATGGACACATGGCAGCACATCATTGGGTGCACAAAAACGGTTGCACGTAGGAACGACGCACACGATTGGGGCGCCGAAAACTGAGGCAACGGCTGGAAATGGGGTGTGATCCAGCGCGGTAGCGCGCATTGTAAATAGCCATGTGTCGGACTTTGATTAGCTTAAATATTCTTGGGACACGTGGCGATTTTTGCTCGTAAAATTGAAGATGCACGCCGCTTGTATGGGCCGCGTCGCACGGGATTGTTCTGATAGCGGCTCGGTGCGCGCGGCTTGGATGACGTGACGCGTTCAATGCGGGCCGTCGATCTCGATCCCGACGGTTAGCGATCGCCTCGGGGAAAGTACGCGGCCGGCAATGTGGGTCCCATTCGGCAGCCGACTGCGCGACACGTGGGAGCCCATCACGCCGGCCTCACGCAAAACGAATATCTCTCGTCCCACGATCTCGCTCGGGCTTGGCTTGAGCGGACACGCGAATCCGGCCGGCGATCCTTTTGATCGGACGGTCCAGGGTTTGGCGAGTGTGATGTTAGCGTGGACTTCATCTCCATAACGCTTGAGAAAACTCAAACTTTTATTAATTATATTTTGACCCACAAAATTAATCCAAATTACATTTTTGTACTTTCTTAAATTACACTTTAGCCCTTTTCTAATTTTAAATTAAATTTTTAACTTTTAATAATTATAATTAAGCCCAAATTTAATTTAAATTATATTTTTGATTTATATAAATTGTAATTAAGAAACTATATTATCATAAATTATATTTGTGGACAAAAATATGAAATTAAGTACATTTTCGATACAAATTATTTAATTTTATTAAAAATGTATTTTTAGCAAATAAAAGGAAAATATTAATTTATTTAACAAAAATTAATAAATATTAAACGAACATAGCAATTATCATTACTAAAATTGATGCAAATAACTGTATAAAATACAGTTATCACATACCATATTTCATATTAGACACGTAGGAACATTTTGAGATTAAGCTACTTGATCCATTGAGATATGTCTAGATCAATCAAGCAATGCAGATCGATTGAAAATCAATCTACTCAATTTAAAAAGTCCTAATTTAATTATTTATTACATTGGATCGATCAAGAATTGATTGGATCGATTGAACTATGTACTTGATTAATCAAATATATGTTATATTGATCGAGCAACCTATGCTTTGATTTTAAAATTTATTTATAATTTGAATTTAATTAACTTTTTACTATATTGTTATTTTTATTTAAAACTCTTTTAACTGATTTTATTGACAACATAATAATTTTACTTTGGCCTGGTTCTTCAAAATATACTATATATACAAACCTAAGCATACAACTTTAATTAACCACACAAAAGCATTCTTCTCTTCATCTTAATCTCTCTCTTGTTTCACAAAAAAACTATTCATGTAGGCTTTTTCATTGAGTTAATTTATCAAATAATTTGTAGTTGTGTTTGATTATTTAACAAGCCTTCAATATTTGTGATATTGTGCTTTAAACTAATTATTCTAGGGTTACTAGTTGAGTTTTATTTATCAGATATATTTATTAAATCATCTAGTTAGAGTTATTCATTATTGAATTTTCTTTAGGACGCACATTTGCACTTATGTTATTGTGCTAATGTTTCAAGTACTAGTTGAATGGGTTCGATTACTTGTAAGTAGATTACTTGGGAGCTTCATATTGGTGGGTAGTATAAGATCTGGCCTTGTAATTAGAACTTATTTATTCATAGTGGATAGTTAGGTAGTTAGATAGACCGATTTTTTTCTCTTAGATCATTGGTGTGACTTAGGTTGTTTCTACCTAAAACTCTCATGTCTGAATCTTTATATTTTTGTATCATTTTATTTACATGTGATTGTATGCCTGATCGTTTGTAAAAAAATTAATTTTTCATAATTTTTTTGATTATTTTTTCACCTCATTCTAGCTAATTAGGTCCTTGACTAAAAGAGAAAGCTTTATTTTTGATCTAGATATTAATATGAACTTTGTTCATAGGAAATTAAGACTCACTCAGGTCCTTCATCTTTCTAGTTCAATATACAACAAGATATTTTTTTAATTTTTCCTCTTTAGCTGAGCATGTTTTCTTTGAGTTGTTTCAATTCCACTCTGTTAGTACTCATCACCGTATGGAACATTCTCAGCCATACTTTTCTCAACAATAACCTGTTCATCTCCTATCTATATTACCTAATGGTTCCACTCCCAAATACACAAACCAACGTCCTTCTTCTATAGTTACATATAACTTTCCAACTGTCATAATTAACCCTTCATTAAACTATGGAAATCATCATTCCCCAATTGATTTACCTCCTTTTGGTCCTTTTCCTAAAGAAAAACATTTTATTCAAGGTATTTTGGTACAATCTAAAAGGAAAGGAGCTGCAAAATCATCTTTATTTAAGAAAAAAACAAATGGTTACAATATGGAAAGGAAAACTTGTGAATTTGGACTCAAAGTCACTTATTTGTTTAAATGATCAACTTATGTTAGTCAAGGGTGTGATTGAATTATTGGATAAGTTTGATAGTGAGACTAATGGAAATGTTTTGGTGAACTAAGATATGGTTGAAGGTGATAAGGTAGCCTTGAACATGCCCTCAAAGGAACCATGAATTTCTTGTGTTGGAATGGCCAAGGTTTTGTTAGATCTCGTGCCAAAAGAACTTTACGATACTTGGTTAGAAAGCATAATCAATCCCTAATATGGTTAATGGAAACCAAGGCTTGCATAGAGGCTTCCAATGATCTTAAGCATGTTTTAAATTATCCAAATAGTTTCCATATTCATGTTGTTGGTTTATATGGTGGTATTTTACTTTTTTGGAACCTAGATATAGAGCTACAAATTAAATATGTAGGCTCTACTTTTGTTGTAATTAAAATTGTTCACTCTTTGGATGAAATGTATATTTTTTTGGTGTGTCTTTCTTATATCCCCCCCTTATTACAAAACTAAACATAAAACTTGGGAGGAAATTCAACACTTTTTTGAATCCATTCATGATCCTTGGTTAATGATTGGTGATCTTAATGACATTGTTCAACCTTTGAAAAAAGTAGGGGGTCAACCTTTTTTCTTTAATGACCAAAACTAACTCATTCATTTCATGGCTTCTATTTGAATGGTTGATCTGGGTAGTTTGGGTTCCAAATTTACTTGCTGTAACAAAAGGAAAGGTGATGATTGTATTCATAAAAGATTTGATCGTGCTATTGCAAATCCTAGATGGATACACAACTTCCCTTGAGCTATAGTTTCAAATCTTCCTTATTATACCTCTCATTATGCTTTCTTATTACTTTGTTTACAGAGATTTCATGAACCTTTTTCACCTTGGCCTTTTAATTTTCTTGTTACCTAGCTTTGGGATATAGATTATGAATGACTCATTCAAGACTTTTGGTCCAACTCAATAGGTAATTCTGAGACTATCATGCAAAAGTTACACCAAATGAAACCATGTCAATCCACGGAAGTGATTTAGGATAGTTTAATTTTAACTTTTTATTTTATTTTTCATCGCTTCTCTTAGTAAGGGAATATCAAGAAGTTGGTTGGGGGTTGTGATGAGTGCTTAAAATAAAATTATCATGATTTAATGTACTATAATTGATTAAATAAATTTGTATTTGTATCATTTTATCATATTTTTTTTATAAATTTGTCTTTTTGGAATCACAAGTATTTTTATTTTTTTCCAGATGTTTTCATTCAAAAATAATTTAAAGACTCGAAGAAAAATATTGGTGGTAATACATCACAAATATGTTGAGAAAAGAAATGAGGAAAAATAAAAAAATGGAAAAAATTGGAAAAAATAGGTAAAAAATGCTCTTAGTCCCGCGTATCATGCTTGTCCTATGCCCATTCACACCGAGTCCCCCATGCATGCGTACGTCCAACATATGTAGCTAGCACACGTCAAGTACACGCTCATGCACAACATGCACACATCACATTGATTTCTGTGCATGCTAGCACACGTCCACGCCGAGTCACACTCGTACGAATGCTTATCGATCACAAATCTCGACCCCCACATGCATGCCAACCTATCCAAACGTGTCCAAAATAAATTTTTGAAATAGTTTCCCACATTTTTGGTCTTTTCCTCATCTATAAAAGGACCCTCTCCCCCATTGTAAAAATATCCTCTCAAATCCCTGAAAATCTCTTCTCTCTAGCTTTTAGTTTTTTTAGTTTTAAAGTTCTTCTCTCTCTTTTTGATTCAATAAACGAAAATACAAATCCATTTGTAGGTTTTCCCGCAACAAAATTAGCATCAAAGTTTTGTAAGGATTCTTTTGAGATATAATTTTAAAATGAATTTTTTACAGTTATTGTTTTTGTTTTATTCTTATATGTTATATTTAATTTGTGTGTGATTAAATTTAATATGATTGGCTATTTAAAAATATGATATAATAATAAAGTTGTTATGGTTGCAAAATATTAAATAGGAAAAACAATTCTATAAAATAAAGTAATTTTGTTTTTATTCAAGATTTTATATTAAGGATGTTAGAGAGAAATATATTATTTTTTATTAAAAACTTAAATATGAAAATTAGATTTTAAGATTTAATTATCTGGTCTTATTTAGAGTAGTGCTTGGTACAATCGCTTGATAGTTAGAGTGAAGTTTTATTTTAAAATTTTTTATAAGAATTATTATTCGAAAATGTATTGACAAAATATTTTTAGTAATGATTTTAAAATTTGAATGTTAGTACTCAAAATTTTAAATTCTTAGGTTTAATTTGAACACCTTGAATAAAGTCTAATTAACTGACTTTGCATAACGTTGTGATTAGATGGTTTGCTATTTTTTAAAAAATAAAATTGAAATTTAATACTTAATTAATTAATAGGTCCTACATAAGGATATTAGTTAATTAATATTAAACAAAAGAATTTGGGCCCCCGCCTAAGGACACTTTCATACCGAAAAGGGAAAATCAATAAATATCAATTTATATATTTAATAATCTAAATAATATGAGTAAACATAATTAACTTAATTTTTATATCCATAAATACTCTACTGGTATGAATTATAAAAATTTGCATTATTGTTTATTGAATCCATAACTATGTTTATTTTTTTATGTCATTAGATTAGGAAACAAAAATCAAAATATCGTGACAGGATATTTAGGATTTAATTTCATTTTTAAAAGTTTGAATAATAAATTAAAAACCACATATATTCTTTCCTTAGATCGACATTGTGAGTATACTTATCATTTTCTATAAAATGATTCATGAACTTGCGAGAGTTTTACAAATATAAAACCAAAGTATTTGCAAAATCGGCATTGTTGATTTTGTTCATCATATACCACATGGTATTTTTCATTCTATAGATAGTATTTAAGAAAATTTCAAAATTTTGGTGGACTAGAGATTTAAATATATCCTATTATTTATCTCTTTACCCTTGGAATAAAATTTTATTTTCCAAAGATTTTAGTAGATTGGGTTTTAAAAAACATGAGGATTTCAACAATGAAATGCTTGAAAAAGCTGCATGAGATATTTTAAAACATTCACAAAAACTATAGGTGTAAGATTTTTCAAGAAAGTATCTTCAACATCATTAATTTTAAAATGTTCTTGTCAAGTTTGTGGATTCGTTTATTTGGAAAAGGCCTTTTTTAGGCTAGGGATGCTCTAAAAGTTGGTGTTTCTCTGAAAATAGGAAATAATTTTGATATAAATATTTGGATGGACCTATGAATTCTAGGTTTATCTTATCAAACATCAAAATCCTTATTCGTTGATTAACTTAATACGTGATTTGTGTCAAGATCAAACCTCTTTATGTTGGAATGTACATCTTTTAAATCAGGTATTTGGATAAAATATTTCTTACCTAATTCATAAATTTCAACCTCCTTCAATGAATGGGTATAATTCTATTAAATGGTTCGGTAGTGGCTCTGGAAATTTTTCTATTAAAGATGCTGACTAAACTTTAGTATCCAAGAAAAATGTTTTTAATCAACATGGTTTTTGGAGATCATTATGGAAAGCCAAGTTACATCAACACCACAAATTACTCATTTGGAAAAAATTGCTTAATACTTCAGGTAAGAAGAAAAGATTGAGCCACTTCATCAATATCACATATATGGAATTGTCCTCTTTGCCATGGGGGAAATTTATCACTTATGCCCCTAAGGTTCAATATATCTTCACTTTTCCCCCTAAGGTTTGTAAAAAAAGCTCTAATACCCTTGAGATTTAGAGTAAATATCACTAATTCTCTTGAATGGTTAACGACGTTAATTTTTCATCCAATGATGTATTTTTCCTTTTTATTGTTCTAATACCAAATTATGGCTAACTATTTCATAACACTAGTTATTACTTCGTGTAGACTATTATTTAAAGTAAAACCTTTAAGTTATTCATCCAAACATTATTTTATTTTTATAATTGTCTTATATTTATACCTATGGCTAGTTTCTTTGTATTCGTTTTCTTATTTACCAGTTTTATAAGTGTTATAAACAAATATTTAATCATTTTAGATCTTTAATTGATTTAGAATTATAATTATTGTACCTGAATTTAATGGATCCATCACAGTCTTCCCTTTCGATGTTTGTCTTCTTTTATTATACCTGATATGTCTCATCTTGCTCAAACCTTAATACTCTTCTAGCAATGGTGAAATCTTTGCTTATGTACATAATACAATGTTCAAAGTAAACTTACTAGAAAATAGGAAAAGAGTGACTACTTCCATTTTTTCATAATATTAATAATTATTATAATTCTAAAAGCCAACTAAGAACCTTGAAGAGATTCTTAGCCGCTCATGATTCTAGATACATAATTTCTTAATGAATAATTTTTAAAGTAGAAATGTTGCTATTGCTGAAACTCCGTTCAACTAATGAAAATAAGGGTTCCTTTTATAGGACAAGAAATCCCTATTTACAATAGTGAGAAATTATTATTTTACCTCTTCTTTAATAATTCACTTAACTTTATATTTTTGTCTTTTAAATTTAAGCATTTCATTTCCTTGACATGACCTTCTCACTAAAACTGTGAGTTCTACATTATTATTCCTTTTTGTCGTTTTCTGTCAACAATCCTTTTGATGATGTAAACAATGATGCATAATCATCTTATCAATCTCTAATATATTAAATACATTTATGATTCTTAGTGATTTCTTCGGTGTAAACACAAAACACTTTTTTTTGTTTCTTGACAAATTTTTATACTATTAACATTTACTTCATACTTACTAATCTTTTCACCATATTCTTTAGTGACAGCTATATTATTATGGGAAGTGATTATGAATTTACTAGTCAAATAATTTACTTTGATTTCAAAAGAATTACCAATATTTTTGAGTTTATGATATATTTGACCTAACATTGGTCTTTTTAGTATATAGAGTTTATTCGTATTGAATTTCTTTTCTAGAAGCGCCCTTAGTTTTGGAACTTCTCTATTAGTGTTGGAAATCCCTAATTTTATAAAATGATAGGGACTAAAATAACCTTATTCATTCTAGTTCATAAGTAAACTAAAGAATCTGAGATAGACAGGCTTGGCGATAACCTTCTTGAAATTTTTAGGAAAATAATTTAATTCACTCAAATTAATTTATGAATATAGATTTTCAATTAGAATTGCATAGAAAGCTTTGTAAATAAAAAATAGATCATCTCATTCAAGAATAATAAATTTACTACCTATATGGAATTTTGTTTTTTACAAAATTTCATAATTTTGATATTATCTTGGGTAGAATTTCTAGATAAGTTATAGAGACTCAACTATTGTGGTTTAATTAATTTTTTGTATTAGTCTTTTTCATTTTTAATGACCAATGTATTCCTAGAAGATGTTTCCTTGAATAGTAGTAGTGGTCATACTATATTTTGTAAGGTTTTTTACTAACTTGGTGGTGATGGTTGTTATTGTAATGCTGGATAGTAATTTTTAACTATATCTTCTGGAGTTATTAGTTTTGGTACTTTATAATTTGCATAACTGCCTTAAGCTTCTTTTATATTAGTGAAATCTCTGTGTGTTATTCCAATAAATAGATAATAGATTTGCTTGTTTCAGGCTAGTTGCTATAACTTCTTGATTTTGGAGCATTAAAGACCACATAAGTCTTTTTATGTTCTTCGTTTTCTACTTCTTCAGCCTAACTAAGCTTTTCCTTTTTTATTTTCAAAGATGTTACTCTCTTTTCAATTGTTAGGTTCTTTTTTCTCATTTTGAATTCCTTCTTCAAAAGTTTTACCTTCCTCAGAGTGAATCTCTTATGGGGATTCCTCTTTAGAGTTTTTGGACTTTAATGGTCGTTTTGAATAGTTAAGCTCTTCTTCTTTAATTCATGTCTCTAAAAAATACTTCTCTAGGTATAAAATCTTGAGTTCTTCTTGAAGGATTCTTATCTCCTTCTTCTTTATCTTGATCTTGATATTAAGATGTTTCATTACTACAAGAACAAAAATAGTTAAAGGTGATAATTATTTTGTAAGGGCATCTACTAAACTATTCTTATTTTTTTAAATATGTTTGATGTCAAAATTGTAGTGGTTTAACCAATGTTGCCATCTCACTAATCTTTTTTGTTTATAATCACCTGCAATGTTAGTTCTTAAAAAATAACCAAAATTTTTGTTTTTGGCTCTGACAATAAATTTAAAACTTATTACATATATTACAATTTTCTTATTAGCTTTTTAATAGCTAAGTATTCTTTTTCATTATCTTTGTCATCTACTTTTGCTTTTAAAATAGATCACTAATATTCATATGAAGCATCTATTTCAATTATTATTTTATCATTTGAACTTAAATGATATAAAATTGGTAAATATTTTACCTATGCTTTTACTTTATCTATGTACAAAGTATCTTATTTTGTTCATTTCTAAACTTGATATTTTTTCAATTTTATTTGTAAGGTTTTCGTATTTATGCAAGGTTCTTGATATGTGTTTCAACATATGTCAAACTTCCTAAGAGCCTTTGAAATTTATTTTTGTCTTTTAATTAATTAGAAAATCCTTGAATTTTATTTAGTATGTGACACTATAGATTATATTTTCTATCTTCAATTTCTAACCCCAAGTACTTAATTTTTGCTAAGTCATTACTATTTTCTTCTCAACAAGTATAATGGCTTATTTGTTGCATTCTCGTAGAATATTAATAATATCCAAATATTATTTATTTAATTTATTAATGAAAATCAAAATATCATCATTGTAAACATAACAAATATTTTGTAAGTTTTTAAAGATGTTGTGTTCATACCTTTGAAAGACACCTAGTTTATTTAATTCATTACTAAAAACCAAAATAACTTTTTTGTAAACATAAAAAATATTTTATAATTTATTTAATATGTTGTCCATATACCTTTCAAAAATACCTAAAGCTTGTTTTAATATGAATAATACAACATCCCATTGAAATTTTTCTTGAGGGAAACTAAATGCCATTAGTTTTTGAGATTCCTCTTCTTATCTTATTTGTAAAATTCATTCTTGTAATCAAAACTTGAAAAATATTTCTTCCCTTTTATTCATGATAATAACTCTTTTTTTTTAATAAAGTATCCGTCATCAATAGTTTCTTTATTCAATACTTTGAAGTTTATTACTGATAAGCGAAAACCGGCATCGCCGATTCTTGCCAATACTTTGGTTTTAATTTTATAAAACTCTCGCAAGTGCACGAATCATTTCGAATAAAATGATAAGTATACTCCCAAGGTCGATCTAAGGAAGGAATGTATGTGGTTTTTAATTTATTATTCAAACTTTTAAAAACGAAATTAAATCCTAAACATATTGTCACGATATTTTGGGCTTTGTGTTTTTAATCTACTAACATAAAAATAAACATAGATTCAATAAATATTTATGCAAATTTTATCTTTTATAATAGTGGAGTATTTATGGATATAATAACTAAGTTAATTATGCTTGCTCATATTATTTAGGTTATTAAAGATATGAATTGATATTTATTGATTCTCCCTTTTTTGTATGAATACCACCTTTGGTGGGGTTAGATATTCTTTGTTAACTAAACAAATCAATTAACACCTATGGGTGGGGTTGATAACTAATTTGGTTAATTAAATTAATTCCTTTTTCTAAGAGATTGAAAATGAACCATTTAAATGCCACCTTTGGTGGGGTAAGACATATTAAACTTTATTCAAGGTGTCCAAATTAAACTTAAGAATTTAGTTATCCGAGTACTAACTTTCAAGTTTTAAAACTACTACTAAAAACATGTTGTCAATACATTTTCAGATAATAATTCTTATAAAAACTTTTGAAATATAGCTTCACTCTACCTACCGGGAGATTGTACCAACAAATAAAAGAGCACTACTCTAAATCGAATAGGATAACTAAACCTTAAAATCTAATTTTCAGATTTAAGTTTGTAATGCAAAATAATATATTTCTCTCTAACATTCTTAATATAAAATCTTGAATAAAAATAAAATCAATTCATTTTAGAGATTTTTACCTATTTAATATTTATAAGCATAACAACGTTATTATTATATCATTTTTACAAACAACAAGACAGTTAAATTTAATCACACACAAATTAAATATAACATGTAAGAAATAAGCATAAAAAATAACGCAAAGAAAATAAAATCCTTACAAGATTGATGCCATTCTTGCTAGAAAACCTCCAAACGGAATTTGCACTCCCATTTATTGAATCAAAAAGCTAATAAATTACAAAAACATAACTAGTTCTTCCCAAAAAGGGAAGAACTCTAAAACTAAGCAAAACTAACTAAAACATAAGAAAAACTAAAAAAAACTAAAAACTAAGAAATGGAGAGAAAGAAAGAAGAGAGAAGTGTGTTTTGAGGTGTGGTATGAAGTGAAGAGAAGGGGGGTATTTATAGGTGAGGATGGAGAGAAAAAGTGGGTGAAAAAATGTTAAAAAATGGTGAAAACGTGTAGTGCAAATAGTGAGGTCATTGATGATGTCAGCATGACGTCATGGGGGCGGCTGCACGTGAAAAATGGGGCGAAATGGCGTCGGCGCGCGCGTGAACGATGTGCCGCGGCGCGCGGAACCTGGAGGAAAGCGCGCGCGCGGACGCTGCGGACGTTAGCCGTCTGCGGCGCGCGCTGGCAGCGGATGGGCTGCTCCAGGCGCGATTTTCTCCTTTTTGACATTTTTGACCTTTTCGACCCATTTTGTCCAATTTTTCCATATTTATTGACCTTTCCCCATTTATTTATTGATACATTTGTGATGTATTGCTTCCAGTATTCTTCTTTGAGTCTTCAAGTTACGTTTTTAAGCGAAAATACCTGAAAAACAATAAAAATACCCGTGATTCTGAAAAAGATAAATTTATATAAATATATGATAAAACATATAAATATATATATTTTTTAGTCAATTAATGTGCATAAAATCATGGTAATTTTACTGCTTTTTGAGCACTCATCAATTACCATTCTCTTTTATTTTTCTTTTTTTAGTTTTTTTACTAAGAATGTTAGACTATAGTGTGGTGAATTACTTGATATTATGACTTTTAGTTCTAAAAGTTTTAAAATTTATTTTCAGACTCCATCTTGTCTTCTGGAGTATAATCATAGATTTTACTCTATTGACTTTATTAGTATCTCTTAGTTTTATGTTAGCAATCATTTTAAATTTATTTATTTTTGTATCTAAATTATTTTCTAAGCTTATTGTTTTTAATAATTTTTTGATTCCTGTTGTTGCTTTATCTTCCTAGTTTTCATTAAAATAAGATGTTTTTTCTCTTCTATATCTAATGAAGTATTTTCTAAATAAGATTTTTGTTGCTACTTTGTGTATTTCTCAATACGTTTTCGCTGTTTATGTTGTTCCATAAATATTGAGTTTGATACAATCAAAACCTTTATTATTTTTGATACATTAATGGTTTTACCATCTAGTGTTGTTATACTTATTTTGTCTAAATATTATATAAGCATTGATATAAATTTAGAAAATTATTTTCTATTAATAATTATTTTTGTTGTTATTACTTACTATAAATACTATTTGGATTTGTAATATTATACAAATCATTTATCTTTTGATGAAGATTATTCATATTTTAAGTTATTTATTTGCTCCTTAATTTCTTCTAATAGATAAATAGTACAAGATCTATATTCGATTCCTTTATTCTTATTAATAATTATTTTTATTATTATACTAGCTGTAAGTACTGTTTGAATTTATAATACTATACAAATCATTTATCTTTTGATGAATTGTATTCATATTTTAAGCGAGTTATTTGCTCCTCAATTTCTTCTAATAAACAAATACTACAAGATCTATATTCGATTCATTTATTGATTCTAATTCCATCTTAAAAGCTTCTTCTCAAATTTTTGCTTTCTATAGATGTTTCTTGTTAAATTCCTTTTTATGTTGAAGCCTATTAGGAAATTCATTAGCATAATGTCCTTACTCATGGTAGATCTAACATATACATTTCTTTTTCCTTGATAAACAATATTTTTTGTTCTTTGGTGGCTTGTACCTTTTTCTCCTAAAATATATTTTACTATAAGATTCTTTGTTATACCTTCTAATATATTTTTGAAAGTATTGTTTTCTAAATTTATATCTTTTGAATATTTTATATTTTTTATACTTTTGCTTGTAAGATTTTATGTTACATCCATATTTTCCTAACATTCTAAAATCTATTGTATCACAACAAATTTTATCATTTTCTTTTATTTATTTATATTCTTGTCTTTCTTGACATTTAATGATTATCCAATTTTTAAGTTCTTATTATTTTCCCTAAAGTATATGGTATAGTTTGCCTATTTTTTTATTTCATCCTTCTATTATAGTTTTATGTAATATTCTACTTAAAATCTAAAAAAATATTTTTTATAAGTTTCTTATATAGAGGGTGATAACTTATGATAATACATTTCATAATGACAAATAAATGAATCTATATAACACATGTCACATGTTTTCATACTTTTTAAATGCCATTTGGTTTCATCAATTTCATTTTCACTATATTCAGTGATATATCTATCTTTTTTCTCTAATAAATTCCTTGTATATTTTGTTTACTATGGTATCTAAGTATTCCCTACATATGAGAGCATTCTTCAACATTTGCAAATATTGTTGTTTTCGTTAAATTTGTAAACCAAATTTTAACATTTTATGTCATTTTATAGGCTACTAAGACTTTAGAAGTTGAAGGGTTTAATTTTGTGATTGGGGAAGTTTATATGATTACACTCATACCACTAGATCATTCATTTAAGTCTTTTTTCCTATCTCTTATACAATCTAAATCTAAAAGATCATATCTGTAATTTTCATAAAGTTTAAATTCTAGTTGGACACTTCTTTTAGTTCCCAAAATAATCCTTCTTTCATTTTGATTTTTTTTGTTTTCTTCTGTAAGGAATGTCAAGTTTTTCTGGAATTTACATATTTCTTTATTCTCAAAACCAGTTTTAGTGATTATTGTCATAGCATCTTCCTCTTTGTTTGTACAAAGTTTTTCATCATAATGTCTTCCAAGTTCTTCATCTATTAAGGTTAACAAACTAACTAATTTTTCTATGTCCCTATTATTATGATTCATAAACTATTCTTCTAGTTCTTTTTTCTATATTCTATTAAATTGGGATTATAGCTTTTTCTTTGTCTCTAGGTTTTCTCTTATTTTTTCTTTTCTCATTTCTAAGTATCAATGCATCTGATCACCTAGGTGATTCTTCCTTTAATCCTACAAAAAGGATCAAACATATAACCTATAATTTCATTGGTTCTAGGTATGTTATTTACATCCATTCTTAATTCTGTAAATGTTTAATGTATGTCTTGTTGTAGTTTTTTATTATAATCGTATTCTCTTATTTATTTTAGGAGTTATTTTTGTATCTCATTTATGTATTGTAAGGACTTAATTGATTCTTATGCTATATCCATTTCTTCTACTAAAGTAATTAAAGATTTTATTATTATTATTTGGTTTTTGATATGTTTGCTAGGCTTCCATTAAGATCTAATTCTATATACTGTAGTTTATTTTTTTAACATTATTGGAATAATAATATTATTTTTTTCTTAATATTACATTATGAACTAATGCTTCCATTACTTCAACTTCTTTTTTTGGATCTATCACCTCTCTTCTTTTATTAGATGTTTCTCCTTTAGAGTCTATAAACATAAACCTTGATATATTAATTTTTCTTGTTACATTGTTTTTTCTTCCTGGTATTAGAGATTGTTTCTTAATATCCAAGTTTCATTCTTCTTATATTTCAAAGTCCGTTAATATTTTTGATTTTATTATTTTTTTAATTTCTTGGAAAGCGTTATCTATTTCTATGAATTCATTTTGTTTATATATTAAAATATTATGATTGTTTGTTAATAAATACTCTACCATATAGTGTAATGAAAATAGATAATTTTATTCTTTTTTAAATATTCTCTTTCAAATTTATAGGCTAAACTTAATACTTGATTTAAATTCTTATCATTGATGTTAATGGAAAACCTAGGGTATGTTGTGAACTTTAATTCCTAGTATAATATTTTTTCATGAATAATTCCTAATGGCACCTTTTTAATTTATTATTCTATTGTTTAATAGTGCTAATTTTATTAGTGTATGAATTTATTTTTCTCTAAAATGTGATTTTATTAATTTTTAAATTCCTCATAAATAGATGTATCCAATTTTTCTTTTGTCTATTTGAGAAAATTTTGATAGTTTATCTATAATAATTTCCTTGTCAATTAATGGTACATTATATGTTCCTTTTGTATTTGTAATATTAATATTCATATTTTTATTACTTATTTCATAATAAACCATATCTTTTTTTGAAAATATTTTTCATATTCATGAGAATAATGAATTTTTAAATCCATCTTCTTTCTTAAGATTTAATCTTATTATATTTCTTCAAATTTCTTTTTAATAATTGTCATTTCTTGTGAGTAACATTTGGAGATGTCTTATGTTTCTATTTCCATTTTTCTTGATTTCTTATGATTTCTTCCTTTTTTTATGTATAAAAAGTAATTATTTAATTTGGTTAACTTTAACTTTCATTAAATTTGGAAGATATTTGCAATATTTTTGAAACATTAGAGATATTTTTTATATTAATTCAAAGCTTGGAATATTTTTGATAAATGTATGCCATGAAGAGATAAAAACTAAAGAACATCTCTTTATCAAATGTGATATATTGAAATCCCGGTGGAAGCACATGTATTGTAATTTAAATTGAAGTTTTACGGAAAAACTAGATATCTGCACTTACATATGATTTATTTTTCTCCAAAGCACTTTCTTCCTCTTGATGTTTTCAACAATCAATTATTCTGTGATATCAGTCCAGGAGTTTTAGATATTATTCAATCATTTGAAGCTCTACTCCATCACTTCTCTATGATCTCTACCAGGTGGATTCCGCGTCTTAATAATATAGTAACTCGTAATGTAATTCATTGGACACGTCTTCATTATTTTGAATGTGTTATACAATTGGAGGAATTATCTATCTACATCTAAAAGAGCTACCAAATAGCATATTAAGACTTGGATTTTTTTTATGTAGAAAAAAGATATATTTTTAGTATGACATCTTTTTTCTCACTTTTATAGTAGGTGATATATTCTCTTTATTTTTTAGCTTGTTTGCTACGTATATAAGTACTTTTGAAAACAAATAATCGATTAAATTTATTTATATACTGTTAAGATTTATCTATTTATAGTAATTATAAATAGATAGTTCACTTAATTACTTTCAACATTTTAACTACTTATTCTACAATATTTAGCAAAAATAATATATATTTTATTATACAATAATTTAATTAATTAATCAATATAAATATTTTATGTATTTAAAAACATATATATTAAATAATAAATTAGTTTAAAATATAAGCCATTAATTATTTTGATGTTTTATAAAAAAATTCATATTTTTTATATAGTTTCTATGGTTTTCATAATTTTTTTTCAAAGTTTCCCTCAACAATAAAAATATTTTCAATACTTTCGTAAAAATCATATCTCGACATTTTCACCAATATTGATATTAATAAATTTAAAAAATTATTTATATTTCAAAGAAATTTAAATATAAAATTCATATTTGATACCTAGTAAAATTACACAATAATATTAACTTTGTCAATTATGAGTTAATAAATAATCTTATCAATCCATTTAAATTTAAAAATCTAATCATTTATCGATTGAATTGATAAATTTTGTAATCGAATCGAATTCTTATTGAAAATTATACATTTCTTTAGGATTCAGATTAGATTTGGATTAATAAATTTTATAATCTGTTGTATACAATTATGACCAAATTATTATTAAATTATAAATAAATATATATTTTATTTTATAATATATTATATTTAAATAATTTTCATTGTTATTTCATTCAAATTTAAATCATTAGTTAAGTAGAGAAATGAAATTATCTATATTAATTTTTTAATATTTTTTTATCTTAAAAATATTTATTTTAGGATATAATGACATTATTTTAAATTTTTTTGAATTAAAGTTTAAAAAATAATGATTAAGATTAAAAAATGAGTACAATTTAATAAAGAATTTAATACAGAGGATTTAAAGCCGTTACAATCCATCGTAATACTTTTTAAACGTATTAAGATTGATATTTGGCACTAGTAAAATTAATTACCCAATAATATTAACTTGGTTAATAACTAATAAATAATTCCTCAAAAAGCGATATTAATTTAAAGTTGTGGCACGTACATAGCAGTTATGAGAGTATATTATCTGCTATTGATATATACTAATTTTTTTAATGTTTTTTACCTTAAAAATATTTATTTCATGATATATTTTAAATATCATTGGATTAATTTTTAAGATTAAAGACTTATTCCAATTTAAAAAAAGTTTAATGAACAGATCTTAATAATTTTCAAAACTTTTTATTTCATTTTATTGGGTTACGGATGAGCTATTTCAGGGCTTTATTTTTTTAAGGAATTTTAATTTAATAATTTTTTATTCAGAGATTATTAGTATAACAATTAAAAGTAAGTATATATTAATATTTTAATTATTAAAATAAATACTTCAATTTTTATAACTGTTTAAAAAAATTAATCTTATTAGATATATCAATTTTTATTTTTAAATGCTCAATTTTCATAATAAAAAAATTAATCGTATAATTTTACAAAACTTTGATAATAAAATATATTTTAACACGATTAGTAGAACATTTTTATCTTTTTTTTACTACTATTCACGTCATTTTAACCAAGTTCTTTCCCTTCTTCCATCTCTCACCCAATTTCACTCATTTTCATTCATCTTTTTCTCGCTTAATTTGTCCTCTTTGTTTAGTTTCTGTTGAAATAAGGATTAGATTCCAAGATAGATTTTATAGCCCTAAAAACTGTGAGAGTTATCCAGCTATAAATTAATTGGATAATTATTAGTTATATAATATTTGAATTTATTTTTATTTTTTAATTATTTAAATTTATCATTTATTTTTTTAAATTATTATTTACGATTTTATTAATTATTCTATATTTATTCGAGGTTTTTATATTTTAATTATATAAATAGAATTTAAAATTATACTTCTTTCTTATATTGAAGTAATGAATTAAATATCTTTCCCATTAATTTATGTTCCATCTTTCTCTTGATTTATATTCTTCAAATTCTTGACCTTAATTAGTAGCATCAGATTTCACCCATTTTGTCTTTATTCTCTTCTTTTGTTTATTTCTCTCTCTATTCTACATCAATTTGATATTAGAAATAGAAAAAATTTCATTTTCTTAAACAAAATTATTTATATGTAATTATTTTCAAAGAAAGAAAGAAAAAAAAAATCAGATCCAAAGAAAGGAAAGAATTTTTTAGAATTATCAACCATCGTTAACCACTATCACTGTTGTCGACCATTACCATCCCTAGTACCTTCAGAGTTGGAATTTCATCGTCGTCCAATCCCTACCATCAACACCTTCGTCATAGGTCGACGACCATCACAAAATCCAAAAAATTAACACTATCCAATTCATTGATCGCCATTTTTGATGTCACCTTTGCACACTACCAATGAGTTTGACCTCTCTAGCTACCGATTAATCAAACCCAAGTGTTCACGCCACTTGAATCGGTTGGAATAATCATCCACTTGTTGCCACAGTTTTGTTGAATCTTTCATACAATGACCCATGCGCCATCATCTTTGTTACCAACAATCATCACTACTAATAGAATCCACTCATAGTGGGATATCCAGTAACTGATTTTATTCAACAAATGTCATCCATGTTGTAGGAAAATGAGAGACTGGGAATTTTTGATGAATCATGCAAGGATCAAAACAATGACCAAATCTCAAAATTTGAACATAAAGCTATCGATGATGGTCTTTTGCCAAAGCCATTAGTACCCATTCATGAACACAACCTCCCACATGAAACATCTCGAGCTAGTGAATTGAAATTACCATTCCAATATGTAAACTATGGTGTTTCTCATGAATACTCTTACACAATCAGTAACCAACACACCATAACCCACACCCATTTACCTACTTGAGTTATGGAGATGTACCTCGTCATTCCAATGCCACATAACATGAAATTGGCCAACTCAATCATGGCTACAATGAGTTTAATGAAATTCATCTAAAAGTTAAATTGAATGCTTCTAAATTGATGGAAAATTTGATCCTATGGTCTTCATTAATTAGATTAGCAATATGGATGATTTTTTTGAATAGTAGAACATGCCTTACTCATAATTTGTCAGCCTTATTCAAATAAAGCTTCTTGATCCTACTGAATTTTACTAAAATTTTGCCAAACGACAACAAAATATAGTTAATTTTTCCCCTAATCTCACTTGGGTAAGACATGAGACAAAAGTTGAAGGAAAAATACCTATATGCCTTCCATAGAGGTCAATTGATAGACCTACTTCTAGGCCTCACACATTATCTCTTAATGTTTCGAATTGCATAGTCCAATTTATAGAACTCTACTTTATTCATGGCTTTCATTACGACATTAGGTGAAATATTATGCTGCATTTGTTTTATGTAAGTGGATGAGGCTTACCATAAGGCTTAAGAAATTTAAAAATATATTAGCTTTAAGAAGTCATATTTGAACCTACGACACACTAAGCCCAATTAACCTTCGAATACCAATAATACGTCCCTTATGTCTAAAGCTACATCTTCTCCAAAAGAGTATTATTCCCTGACTTGGATCACAAATTGAATATCATCATTGTCATGCCAAGAGCCATATCCCTTCTCATTACTAAATTTTCCATTGATGCTTAACCATGGACATTAGTTATCACCAGATACTTGAAACGTTTACCTACTTGATCCCACTTATTTAGATTTATCTAATGAAGATATAGTACCACTCTATAGGTCTATTACATTTATGTGTACCAACTTACCAAAGTGAGTTTTTTTAATCAAGAAGAATCGATGCAAATCCAACTATAAATTAATTAAATAGTTATTATTTATATAATATTTAAATTTAGATTTATATTTATATTTCTAATTGGGATGGTTCTATATACCCACTTACATCCAATTGGATCACTATCTATGGGACAACAATTAAAGGTTGAATCTCGACTTGTATAGCTTGTTCCCATTCTACTATGCCTAGAGCATTAGTAAAACAATGAGACTTAACTAGAACAAAAGTCTTAGAAGGTGAAATAAGTGCCAAATATATCTTTGGTTAGGATCTTAGATCGAGTAACCATAAGGTGAGGGGGTTGTAAAAAAACTTATGGAATTGATGAAACAAGAGAGATATCAATTAAGGAAAGAGGTAATGTATTTTGGATTATTTGAAAGTGACCTATCAAGTAAAGCAACATGAATAGTTGGAGGGTCAATACTAGGCATAGCTTGGATAAAAGATAATTGAACATTCAAGGTTATAAAACCACTGGGTAAAGACAAAGAAACACTGGATAACGGTAAGACACTAGAGGTAGGGTAAGACTGAGAAATCATAGATGAGATAGAGCTATGCTGTAAGGTAGCTAAAGAAAAAGGTGAAATAGGAAAAAAATGAGTTGAAGGTACTTCAAGAAAAAAGTTGAAGTAGACACAAATAATCTTGGTGCTATAGAGCATAACCTCCGTAAACACATGCCACAAAATGAGCTTGGAATTTGTGCTTGTTTTAGAAATGAGGGTAGGGTTAACCTAAGAAACCGAAAAATCATAATTTGGTGGTAGATGAAACGTAAAATGATACATTAGTTTGTATTATCCTTGAGTATATATATTACAAAATGAACATTTAGGATCTAATCTAGCTTGTAGCTAAATAATTCACTCATTAATATGAATGAGAAATTTAACTACGGTTTCAGGTATTCGTAGTTATTTGTACTGTCGGTTCGATTTTTATCTGATAAATTTTAGAAATAGGAACGATTTTGGGTATTAATCAAACAAGAAGTAATAGTTACGAAATGGATAGTTATACTGATATCTGTCCCCGTTCATACCCAATATATATTATATTTATTTAATTAATTTATATATTTATTAAAATAATAAAAATTAGGATTTTTGGTTATGATATAAAAAGTAAATTTTGTGTAGTGCTATTCCTATATGCATCTCGTCTCTACATGTGGCCGTCTGCGTCTCTTGCTCTCTCTCCCTGGTCCTACTGTGCTTGTGAAATTTTTTGAGTGCCTTTACATCTGCATCTTGTCTCTATGTCTAGTTTTTTTTGTCTCTTGCTCTCTCCCACTAGTCCTGTTGTGGAAGGGCATCTCTGCGTGCCAATTCCAATGACTCCATTGCCCTACATCAACCCTCAGCCTTTAGCTACTTAGCGTCCTCTTGTTGCCCTCAAGTCCTCTTCAACATCAAGAACCTTAAAACCTAGACTCTTCCAAATGCTTGAGCTCAAACATACAAAAACCTATATAGTCGTGCACTCTATTTCAACTATCGACACTGTCGTGCACTTTAGTTCAGTTATTAATCACCTTCGTGCACTCCAATTTAGTTTGGCCTCCTTTCTCTGCAACAAAATCTGTTGAAAAAGATGAAGTTTATAAAAAAAAGATTACTGGAAAAGATGAAGTTAATAAAAATTTGTAAAGCCTTGTCCCACATTGCTTTTTTACATTATTTAAAAGAGGTATAAATAGTGAAGAGTTGGCTAATGGGATTGGGCCCTAAGGGGCACCCACTTTTGTGGAAGGGGAGAGTACCTAAGCAAATGTGATACCACACGCGCGTGCGCGCGCCGCCACTGTCTATGCCGTGCCGAGACGAGTCCGAGTGCGAGTGCGAGTGTGAGTGCGAATGTGTGTGCGTGTGCGTGTGTGTGAGGTGAGGTGGCATTTCATTTTTTGAAAAAATTATTTTTTACAAAAATGTTTCCAATCAGAAAATGGTTGTTATATATATATATATATATATATATATATATATATTTCAGAAAAAAAACAACCATTTTTTCTTTTATAATATGACCGTTAAATGGCCGTTTGTTTTCTTTATTCAAAAAAGAGCCGTTGCTCCTATTTACTCACAAAATGTCTGTTACTCGTCTTTAATCTAAAAATCCGTTACTCTTCATTACTCAGAATGGACGTTACGCTCTTAATTCCCAAATATTACCGTTATTATCATAATTTCCACACGGTTTCTAAAACCTATAAAAAAGGGCTTCAATTCTCAGTTTATGACAACAATCTCTACAAACTCATCTCACTATAAACAATTCTCTCTGCAACTCTAAGTTATTTTTTAGTTTTCTGAGCAACAAATTTTTTCAAGTGTAGCATTCCGGTCTTCATCAGTGCAGTGAAGTTCCGAGACAGAGAAAAAAGATTCTGGGCTATTTTATCTTGGGGACGACGGGGTTGTGTTTGCTTGCACAAATTTGGCCAGAGTCGCAAAACGTCTTAAAGAGAGCGACCTAGTCCGTGACTCAACTCAAGCAGTTCATACCAGTTTTGTCGGTAATATTGTTTCAGTACTATTATTAACAAACTTGTTTCAAAAATTTTAAGACGTATTCAATCTGCCATGTCTACTGAATTGTTAACTGCTGATCTAAACAAACCATTCCATTTTAAGGGACTACACTTTAAAAGATGGAGACAAAAAATGTTATTTTTCTTAACCATGAAAAAAGTCGTTTCTGCTCTTACTACTGAAAAACCAATATAGTCTACTCCTCTTACTGAAGATGCAACTAAGGATTTAGACACCTAGATGCAAAATGATTTTCTGTGCAAAAATTATATTCTTAATGGTTTAGCTGATGATTTGTATGATTATTATAACTATGATAAGTCTGCTAAGGAAATTTGGGAAGCACTTCAAAAGAAGTACGACACTGAAGAAGCTGGAACTAAGAAGTATGATGTCAGTAGGTACATGAAGTTTCAAATGATTGATGGAAAATCAGTGGAAGCTCAATCACACGAACTGCAGAAGATAGCACACGAAATAACTTTTGAAGGTATCACTTTAGATGAACAATTTCAAGTAGCTGTTATTATAGATAAATTACCCTCTGCTTGGAAAGATTTTAAGAATACACTTAGGCATAAAACTAAGGAATTTTCTTTAGAAAGTCCTATAACCCGGTTAAGAATAGAAGAAGAATCTGATGAGCGAAAACCGGCATCGCCGATTCTCGCAAATACTTTGGTTTTAATATTTGTAAAACTCTCGCAAGTGCACGAATCATTTCGTAGAAAATGATAAGTATACTCCCAAGGTCGATCTAAGGAAGGAATGTATGTGGTTTTTAATTTATTATTCAAACTTTTAAAAACGAAATTAAATCCTAAACATAATGTCACGATATTTTGGGTTTTTTGTGTTTTAATCTACTTACAGAAAATTAAACATAGATTCAATAAACATTCATGCAAAATTTATCTTTTATAAATAGTGGAGTATTTATGGATATAATAACTAAGTTAATTATGCTTGCTCGTATTATTTAGGTTATTAAATATATGAATTTATATTTATTGATTCTCCCTTTTTTGTACGAATACCACGTTTGGTGGGGTTAGATATTCTTTGTTAACTAAACAAATCAATTAACACCTATGGGTGGGGTTGATAACTAATTTGGTTAATTAAATTAATTCCTTTTTCTAAGAAATTGAAAATGAACCATTTAAATGCCACCTTTGGTGGGGTTAGACAGTTTAAACTTTATTCAAGGTGTCCAAATTAAACCTAAGAATTTAGTTATCCGAGTACTAACTTTCAAGTTTTAAAACCACTATTGAAAACATGTTGTCAATACATTTTCACATAATAATTCTTATAAAAACTTTTGAAATAGAGTTTCACTCTAACTACCAGGCGATTGTACCAACAAATAAAAGAGCACTACTCTAAATTAGACAGGATAACTAAACCTTAAAATCTAATTTTCAGATTTAAGTTTGTAATGAAAAATAATATATTTCTCTCTAACATCCTTAATATAAAATCTTGAATAAAAATAAAATCAATTCATTTTAGAAATTTTCACCTATTTAATATTTCGTAAGCATAACAACGTTATTATTATATCATGATTATAAACAGCTAGCACAGTTAAATTTAATCACAGACAAATTAAATATAACATGTAAGAATAAAGCATAAAAATAACTGTAAAGAAAATAAAATCCTTACAGAACTTCGACGCTATTCCCGTTGCTAGAAAACCTCCAAGCGGAATTTGCACTTCCATTTATTGAATCAAAAACTAAAATATTACAAAAACATTACAAGTTCCTCTCAAAAAGAGAAGAACTCTAAAACTAAGAGAATTGAACTAAAAACTAAGAGAAAAACTAAGAAAAGCTTAGAAACTAAGAAAGAAACTAAGAAAAACTCAAAAACTAAGAAATGAGAGAAAGAAAGAAGAGAGAAGTGTGGTTTTGAGGTGTGATTTGAAGTGAAGGGAAGGGGGGTATTTATAGGTGAGGATGGAGAGAAAAAATGAGTAAAACAATGTTAAAAAAAATATTAAAAAATTAAAAAACGTGTAATGGAAATGCTGAGGTCATCAATGACGTCAGCATGACGTCACAGGGGCTGCTGCACGTGAAAAATGGGGTGAAAACGCGTTGGGCGCGCGGAGGGGTGGCTGCTGGGCGCTGCGCGCGCGCGCTGGGGCTGTCGCTGCGCGCAGCTCGGCGCGCGTGAATAGTGCCTGCGCGCGTGGATGGGGATGTCAACGTGCGCGTGGATGGGGATGTCAACGTGCGCGAGCGCGCGCAGCATGGGGCGTTGGGCTGTGCACGCGGCTGGGCTGCAGCGCGCGATTTTCCGTCTTTTTGACATTTTTGACTTTTTCAACCCATTTTGTCCAATTTTTCCATGTTTGTTGAACTTTTCCCACTTATTTATTAATATATTTGTGATGTATTGCTTCAAGTATTCTTCTTTGAGTCTTTAAATTGCGTTTTTAAGCCAAAATACCTGAAAAACAATAAAATACCCGTGATTCTAAAAAAGACAAATTTATATAAATATATGATGAAACATATAAATATATATATTTTTAATCAATTAATGTGCATAAAATCATGGTTATTTTAGTGCTTTTTGAGCACTCATCAGAAGCCCGAAAATAAGACCAAAGAGATGAAATACTGGTAGTCTCAAATAACAGTACCAATAAGAAACCCTCCTCTACAATTCTGAAACCTAAAGGTAGAAATATGAAAACTTAGAATCGTAATAATAACCAGAACTGCAACCACCAAAATAGAAATAGAAACTATCCTCCATAGAATGGACCTCAACCCCCTTAAGGAATAACACATTTATGTGTTATAGTTGTAACAGACTTGGCCACTTGGCTAGGAACTATCGGAACAGGAATCGTCCTGCCTCACAGGTGAACCTTACCGAAGATCAACTTATTGCTATGATATCTGAAGTCAATTTTGTTGGTGATTCCGAGGGGTGGTGGGTGGACACCGGTGCTTCTTGCCATGTCTGCTATGATCGAGCATGTTCAAGTCCTATTCTGATTCTGAGGATAAGAAAGTGCTGCTGGGCGACTCTCATTCCACTAAAGTTGTTGATACTGGTGAGGTGGTATTGAAGTTTACCTCTGGAAAGACTGTCATCTTAAAGGATGTCCTGCATACTCCAGAGATGAGAAAGAACTTGGTTTCAGGCTATCTTCTTAACAAAGCTGGGTTTACTCAAACTATAGGGGCTGATTTATATACTATAACTAAAAATAATATATTTGTTGGGAAAGGGTACGCCACTGATGGCATGTTTAAATTAAACGTTGAAATCAATAAAACCTCTTCTTCTGCTTACATGTTGAGTTCTTTTAATATTTGGCATGCTAGACTTTGTCATGTTAATAAACGCATAATCAAGAACATGAGTAGCTTAGAACTAATTCCTAAACTATCTTTAAATGATTTTGAAAAATGTGATTTTTGTAGTCAAGCTAAAATAACCAAAACTTCACATAAATCAGTAGTTAGAGAATCTGAACCTTTAGAATTAATTCATTTTGATATATGTGAACTTGATGGAAATTTAACAAGAAATGAAAAACGCTATTTTATAACTTTTATAGATGACTACAAATTACACTTATGTATATCTAATGAAAAATAAAAGTGAAACGTTTGACATGTTTAAAATATTTATGACTGAGATTGAAAATCAACTTAATAGGAAAATAAAAAGGTTCTGAAGTGATAGAGGCACCGAATATGATTCCAATATCTTCAAGGATTTTTATAAAACTCATGGAATCATTCATGAAAAAACTGCACCTTATTCTCCTGAAATGAATGGCAAAGCTGAAAGAAAAAATATAACTTTTACTGAATCAGTTGTTGCAATTTTATTAAACTCTGGTTCTGCTTCCCATTGGTGGGGAGAAATTTTATTAACTGTTTGCTATGTGCTAAATAGAGTGCCTAAATCTACAAATAAAATTTCACCATATGAAATTTTGAAAAATAAGAAACCTAATTTAACTTATTTTAAAACTTGGGGTTGTTTAGCCTATGTTAGGATCCCTGATCCTAAAAGAAATAAACTTGCTAGTAGAGCAGATAAATATGTATTCATAGGATTAACATTTATGATCTAACTTGAAAAGGAGTGATGAAATTTTGAAATATATGGGATGTTAATTAGTAGTAATTAGGGAGGAGTTATTTTTCTTCCCATTGAGTTTGGGCCCACCATGGAAAGAGTGGATCATCTGTACATTCTTGCCTACCATTTTGGTTCCACATGGTTCTTGAGAAATGTATTTGTCTAAAATCTCTATACCTAGATTATCCAAGTTAATATAAGGTTAGCAAACTAAAAATATAAGCCCCAAGATGGATAACAAATATTTGTTTAGATAACCAAATTAAGAACTACAATCAATTAGAAATGGGTGGAATGCATGTGTTGTTGATAGTTTCACCTTTATTGTATATATAGGGCAATATAGTATACATGACATTACATCATTCATTATATGTATGACTTATAAAAAAAAGTAAAAAGAACATCTCGACTCTTGTAATTATGTCCATGTGGCTACTCATCACAGATATTTCTGATCTTGCTATGTACCGACTTACCGTGGTGAGCACTGGGCTGATGTCCAAACAATATAGTTTAAATTTTACTAGCAACTTAACCAATAAGCTTTGTGAAAAGCTTGTTTTTTTCTTTGGTTATGTTATGTGTCAACTATTGTGGTATTGATAACATTATCATAAAGTGAACAACCTTAGATATAGTTTCACTATAGAACCTTGTTAATTATTGTATTTATTATCTTGTGGGATTTGTAGTGAGTGAGAAATTTTACCATATGAAAATGCCAAAGGGAGAGATTGAGAGGAACACAAAGAGTTGGTAATTTCATAGATCAATATAGTTTGTGATATTTAAATTTTAAGAATGGCACAACATCAATATTCTTTGATTCAAGTAGTTTCAAGTTGCACCATTGCTAAACTCTCAATAACTCACCATTTTAAGGTAAAACATTGCCTTCTACATGGGTTTTTGTTTGGAGTGATTCTACTACGTAGACCAAAAATTATGTACATTTTAAGGAAGAGTCCCTTTTAAAGAGGGCTTGATCCTTCTACTAATCTCCAACCAATCCCAATATGATTACGTTAAATTACATACTTTTTGAAATATGGATATGAAGAGAGAAATTGATCCCCACCATAGAGAGGTCGATCCCTCTTCTAGTATCCATTATACATTAATTTTATTTGTGAGAGATCAATCCCCCTAGAGAGAGATAGATCCCTTTATCTTAATTTCACGATTTTAGCTATATTTTTTCACATTTTTTAAGCCTAGTTAGCTTCCAAAAACCAATTTTAGGGCCTTATTGTAATGAGATATATTTCATTTTGGTGCCACTATGTTAGAGATTTGTATTATAAATAGATCATAACTCTCATTCTATCTCCAACCTACCATTTTCTCAAGCACACAAGTACTACATCTCTACTTTCTCATATATCTAAGTAATTTATTTCATATTCTTTCATGCTTCTTCATCATTAGGATTATTCCATGATTGCATCAATTAAACATCTATAAGGCCATAATCTATTGATTTAATTGTCAAGTTTTTAAGAAAATATTTTAGTAAATTTGAACATAATTGATTGTTCTGATGATTGATCATATTTACCTGCCACTAGTAGGGTCATTTGTTATAGAATCTATTTTAAGATATGACTTGCACTTGTGTTATTTTTGTTAATTTTTTAGGTGCTAAGGTTAATGTATTTAGTAGCTTGTGAAGTCAGGCCGATCAAAGTGTTGGTTTGGATCATACATGCTTCCTTTGGAGATTGTGAAAAAGAGCGAAGAACTATTAGAAGAGTACAATAGGGCTTAACAACTATAAAAGTAGTATAAGACCTGCTGTATACTGAACGTTATTTTCATAATCAATAAGTTAAATGGTCTGAGAATTGATGATTTTCTTTTTAAGTCGTGTCCATCTAAGTTATTTTTCCTTAAATATCGCGTGTTATTCTTTATGTTCAACATTTAATTTTAATATACGATTTCATGTTTAACAGTGTAATGCTTTAATTTTTAATCGATAAAAATTTAAATTACAACTTATTCATCCCTCTATGTCGTTAGATCTGTAGTTTAAAACAAACAAAAGGGAATCATGTCTCGTAAAAGCTTGACACCTTATTAAAAATATCTAGATGGTGGTCATAAAATGGAGGCCCTTGTGCGATTTCATATTCGGCAGTCACAATTTGATGGTTGTCTTTATGGGCAAGCCTATAAGTAAGCATGAGTTCCTTGTTAGAATCTTGAATAACAAAATGAGATGTTAGAGAACTCGAATAATGCATAGTACATGATAATAAGACCTTCGGTCACTGGTCAGTGTCCAAATAAAGGTTAAAACCATAAACTCAGAGGACCCGAAAGAGCAAATAATTAATTATTAGAGGTTTGAATCTTTGATCATCAATCTCACAGACATAACATAAACAAGACAACTTGACGATAATGGATAACTCTGGTCATCGATCTCATGGAGATATAACATAATCATAACAAATTAGAGGTAAAAAGTCTTCGTTTACCAACCAAAGATTACAAAGAAACTCAAATTATTAAAAATGAAAGACCTATCCCAAGGTGCCAGTACTTAGGAAAGTCCTACTTCATGAGCAGAATCCACCGAAATTTCAATAGTCTCCCCTATTTTTCTGCTATAAACCAACATGCAATGGTATAAACATGATCTACATGTTCTGCAATACCTAGATCTCACAATTCATACATCTAGACTTTATGTATAAACATAAGTAATATCATCCTAGCATATAGTCCAACTCATTCATATAACTCAAACATTAATAAAAAAGGTTATAGAACATCGGAGAATTAATAATAGAGACTTTCAGTTTTAAACCTCATTGAAGATTTGGATAATTTGAATATCCAATAATAAGCAACAAACGATATACCTCTTCAAATTAAAAGAGTCCGAAGATGCATGCCATGATAAATATGTCCGAAGACTAGAAGAATATAGGTAGTCTATAATACATTTGTCTGATAACAAAAGAGGTAAGGATAATAACAAACATTCGTCTAATTCCCTTGTTGAAGAGTATATGGATCCAGAGCTCCAATAATGAATATATATGGAAAATCTATCCGAATAGGAGAATTCGTAGAACAAAAAAAAATGTTTAATGACAAGAAAGCTATGAATAATGGATAATATATCTCTATATATGTCTTATCCAAATACTAAGAGAATTTGGATAACACATGAACTTGTTCGAAGACTAAACAATTCAATTGATCGATAATATGATTGCATAATTTTAAGACATGAAATACAGAAGATACATAAGCCAAGTAATTGCATAAAACTAAGCTAGCTAATTTCTATTGATTCTTACTATTGAGCATATATTGATTTTCCCACAACTCTACTTGCCTAATTGATTTATCTTTTTTATCAAGAAACTGTCGAAGAAGCTGAGGTTCAAATGGAGGAGGCAAAGTGCATGGTTTTGTAGGACTAGGAGACTTGACTAATGATTCTACCATGAATTTCTTCCATGTCCCATTTGCAGGGCATGCCATTATTTCTGAACACAACTCCACTGCTGCTTTAGGTTTAGATGGTTTGAACCTCAAGAGCTTTGCATATTCATTAAGCAGATGGAACATGTAATCATACACATATTCCATTTTCAGTTCCTCTTGTACAAATGTACCTGCTGTCTCTCCAATTTTCTGTGCCTACAATAGTTATCAAATACATATTCGTGTACTCAGGTTTACATGGGTGTGTAAGTGACCATATTGCGAAATATGCATATCTCATACTACAATGTGAATTGTTGTAATCTCAAACTCATATGGTGCTTTTTCGTTTAAACTTAGAATTTGGGACCAAAAATTGCGCCTTTTTCGAGATTTTATCTAAAATGTCACAAAATTGCAGTCTTTTATTGAAGGCCCAAAATCTAAATTTAGTACCATTCATAGTTTCACCATTTTGGAGACAATTCATAGTTTGAAAATGTTTGACATGTATACCTTATCTGTGTGATTGTTACCCCATTCTACTGCAAACTTAAGAGAAGTGCATTTGTTGTTGTCCCTAATGGGCCAATAGTGCTTCAATGGCTCCATGCTTCTTATGAAGAAATCATAATAATGAGGCTTAACGTACAATGTCATGGAGTCACATGCTAGTATGTATTTCTCACTAACAGACCATGCCCATCCTTCTATGTAAATCTTGTACCTATTAACCATCACAATTCTTCTAAGTCAAAATAGGGGAATAAAACCTTAATAAGAAAAATAAATATTTCATTTTGATAGCAAAAATTTTACCTGTGTTTGCACTGGTCTTCTAAGTTAGACTCTTTGTACCCCTCTTTAGATTCTTTGATCCAATTCTGGAATAAAGATCATCTCACAGTTTGACAGAATTAGAACAAAGCATTTCATTTTCAATAACTTTAACCTTATTAGAACCAGGAAAAGAAGAAAATTAGTAGAGGTTATTTGCTTCTGCTTCTATGACAAGTAGTTTAAGAAAAAAGTGCTTTCAAGAAGTGCATATAATTTTTACTTCTGTCAGAGATCACAAAATATCATTAAGGCCATGAAAGAACTTCTATCAAATGTTTATCCAATTTGGTTAGTAAGCATTTTTTTTAAACTATCAAAAGCGCTTTAAAATATAGCATTTCAGGTTGAAAAAAAAAAAATACCTGAATATACAAGCGAGTGTTCCAGTCATTTTGTTTAGAAACATTGCAATTGAGAAGGTCCTTCCTGTTTGGAGCCACATATGGGTTACCTTTCCAGTAAGCAAAGGCTTCTCTGTCTTTCCACTTTGTTCTCTTATTGCCTTCTTTTATGTCCTCCAATAAATTTCTCCATGGCTTTATATTGATCTCAGCCCTTCAAAAACATTAACTAATAAACTTCAAACATTTTTTTTTCTCTTTAGAACACTTTAACATTTTTATTTCCATTTCAGATTACATATATATTTTTTTTTAACAAATGGTGGTTCATGTTCGTTACTTTTAATGATAGTATACTTTAGACTACTATCTATTAAATAGAACAACGCAAGTTAACTACTTTTACAAAATTGTCGTAGAAGTTCATTTTGTAAAAGTAATAGATTATTCTTGTCTAAATTATTTTCGAAAGTATGATATCAGAAATACATTATCTCTACAATATGAATTTATGTTATTATTTTTCTTTACGAAATGGACTTGTACTATTATTTTTATAATAGTAACAGATTTGTGCTGTTTCACCTAATAAGTAGTGGATTGAAGTATACTTTCCTTTAAGTAGTGAACTCTAGTTACTTTTTTTTGTTTTTTTATTTTTAAAACTAGAAGCAAAAATAAGACATAATAAGCAAAGTGGTTCACCAGCCCCAGAAAGACCAATCAGGGAATACAATATCCAAGCTAGACTCATCTGCACAGTAACGAAACAATGGAGGAGGGCCTGCATTCGGGCGACGAAAGTCCCTTGATAGGATAACTGGTCGATCATCACAATCAAACATAAGGTCCAAGTCAGGCAATTTACCAGGATACGTCCTTAGGAGTTGTAAAATGCCCCATAATGTAAACATGTCTCTTGTTTGTATTGATTGCCTATATTTCTCAATATAGGCCTTCCCATCCAAAATCACAAGCCTAAAATGTGCGGTTCTCCGAGCTTGATTTACCATGTCCCTTGTGATTCCTGTGTCTTTCCATGGCCTTAGATCTTCATGTATCCATCGGAAGTATGATGGACATGTTTGGTTTGATGAATGGCTAGGATGTACTACAGGGTTGTGTTTCTTAGGGTATGTTCTTGGACAAGTTTGTGTATTTTCTTTCATACATTTAAGTTTGAATTCAGGGAATTCGGTTGTTTTTGTTGAAGCTGGTGTGATTGTTGGGACTGATTTATGAGAGGAAATGCCTGAAAATATGGACTGAGAGAAAAGAAAACATAAACAATAGATTCTAATTATGTTTTCAAGCTGATTATAATAATAAATTAGCACTTGAAAGGTATCAAATAACACAATGATCTAGTTGCTTAACTTGAAAATTGTACTTATAATAATATGTGTCTAAAAATAATGAAAACAAGTCTGATTTGTTATCAATTTTTTTGTTTTTTTAGAACATCTTGTTTCTGAAAACAATATCTGATTTTAGACATATATCTTCTAGTTTATTAATTCAAATGAAGGTATGATGTTGATAAAATATACAAAATCAATAAAGGACTTTTTGACATATCTAATACAAGAAAAAAAAAGCCATTAATGGAAGGAAATATTGACAGTGTTAAGATTATGTATTTGGGCTCTCTCCATATAATAAATAATTTTTTTTATTATTTTTTTTTTAAAAAAAAGAAGACAAAAACCAATAAAATGTAAGTATTTTCCATAATTAGAAAACATATTAAACTATAAATAAAATCTAATAAAATATTGAGCAAAATATGAATCGAGATAAACTTACAGAGTCAATCCAACCAGTTTGCGTGAAGACAAGAAGAAAGAAAAACAAGGAGACGACGATAGCAGTAGTAACAGTTGCAACAATATTCTTCTTCAATTGTCGTGATTCTGCATTTAGATTATGCCTATTGATCTCCGACCTGTTTTTGAAGAAACTATGCCTCTTCATTCTTTCTATATGATAGTTTATCTTCACCGTATAAAATATTAGGGAAAACTCAGAGTACTATAATACATGAACATGTAATTAATTAAAAAAAAAAAACACAAGTTAAAAAGCAAAGGAAGAATATATCACGGAGAGAAGGAGCTTAACTGCTGTGTGAATCTTGTCTAGAGAAGACACATGATTTCCACTATAATTCACGTTTTCATGACCATGATTTTCTAAGCTCTCTTAGAATATTTGGATTCAAATATAAATAATATAATAACTAAAGACAACAGTCCAAATCCAATACAATACAAAGAAGATGTCTCTCTGAGTATGAACTCCAATTCTAAGTCCAAGTCTTCGACATTTAGCCTAACAAAGTTACAAAGTTAGGCGCAATGTAGCAAAATAAGACCAACGAATTGAACGCCACAAATTTTTATTATTATTATTATTATTTGTTTGATGGGTGCTAAACTTTAGTGACATAAAATAAATTAATATCATATTGAAATCCAATATGACTCTTACTACTTTCATGTTATATAATATCTTATTAGTTGTGAATGGGTTAGTAGCATTATTTTAAAATATATAACTGTAATTTAGCTACATGTATTTTTTAAATATTTTAAATAGTTTGTCAAAAAAATTAGCTTACAGTTAATATTTTAAATAGTTTTTAAAATAATTTTAAATATTAATAATTTATTAATTAATTAATATTGATAAAAATCAAAATCAAAAATAAATTATACAATAACTAAGAATTAAGGATAATAATAATCATTATTTTAAAATAAACGAATCAGTTTGTAAAAAACTTTATAAGAAATCATATAGATTTTTATAGATATGTATATCTATATTATATATATAATTTTAAATCATATCTTATAAAATATTGGACAAAATTGCATACATATTTTAAAATAATGACTACTATTGTCCTTTAAATATTTGTAAAATTTAATTAAAATTCATATTTTTTTATTAATTAAATAATAAATTAATAATAGTTAAAATATTATCAATTATTTATATTTATTTTTTATAATTTTATTTATCAATTTTTTATTTTAAATTATAAATTCGAATCATAATAAAATATTATTATTCTAAATAAATAAATATTCTTAGTTTAATTTGTTTAAGAGTAAAATTAGACTTAGGATATTATTATTATTATTATTATTGTTATTATTATTATATATATATATATATATATATATATATATATATATTACACACGTGAGCTCAAATATGTTATTTTTACATTAACTTATTGATGTGTTATTATTTGTTTATTGATTTAAGAGTTATATTAAAGTTAAATTTTTGATGTTATATTTTTTTCCTATAAATATTGAATTCTACTCCTATATATATATTCCACGAACTTATTGATGTGTTATTATTTGTTTATTGATTTAAAAGCAATATTAGGGTCGTATTAAAGTTAAAACTTTGGTGTTATATTTTTTTTCCTAGAAATATTGAATTCTACTCCTTTATTATTACAAGTTACAGTACGTGCGTCGTACGTACTTTATTAAAATATTAAAATTAATTAGAGTTAGATTTTGTTTTAATTAAAATGACAGTTTTATCATTTTTATCTTAAAAACAATTTAGCATATAATTATTATTTTAAATATTAATTAATTGATATTGATAAAAAAAATCAAAACAAATTATACTATCATTAAGAATTAAAGATAATAATAATCGTTACTTTAAAATAAATGAATAATTTTGTCAAAAATTATATAAGACATGATTTAAATTTTTATAGATATTATAGATATCTATATCTATATTATATATAAAAATCAAAATAATGTCTTATAAAATATTAGGCAAAATTGCATACATATTTTAAAGGAATGATTAGTAAAATTTAATTAAGATTCATATTTTTTATCAATTAAATAAAAAATTATTAATAATTAAAATATTAACAATAATTTAGATTATAATTATTTATATTTTTTACAATATTATTTACTTAAGTAATATAAATAATTACCATTTTTTAAATTAATTATCTTTAATATTAATTTTTTATTAATTAAATAATATAAATCAAATAACGAATTATTAGTATATAAAATATTGACATTTATCTAATTAATTTATCTTTTTTATATTATTTCAAGTAACATAAAAAATTATCATTTTTTTGGATTAATTACGTTATCTTATTTTTTATCAATTATATACATAAATTAAGTAATAAATTATCAGGAGATAAAATACCAACAAATATTTTTATACAAAATTATTTATCTTAAGTAATTATCATTTTTTTAATTAATCATCATAATTTTTATTTTTTATCAATTAAATAATAAATTATTAGTAATTAAAATGTTAACATCTCTCTATATTAAAATTAATAAATATCATTTTTAATATATACCCGATTATTTATTCTAACTAACTTAAGCAGTTATTATTTTTTTGATTAATTACCTTAACTCTTAATGCTTTTTACCGATTAATCCATATAAATTAAGTAATAAATTTTAAACTAAAATATTAACAATTTTATATATTAAAATTATTTATTTTTTTATAAGATTATTTATCTTAAATAATATAAACAATTATTAATTTTTTGATAAATTATATTAATTCTTATTTTTTATTAATTTAATAATATAAATTAATTTATAAATATTAGTAAGTAAAATATAGACTTACGACTACGATTAGTTATATTTTCTATATAAAATTATTTTTTTTGTTAATAATAAAATTATTTATTGGAAGTGACATAAATAATTTTTTTAAAATTATTTTTTCATAAATAAAATTAGTTATCTTTCTCGTTTTTTTTTCCTAATATTTTTTCGTGTAAAAAAAAAGGCCTTTCTCATTATTCTTCAGAATCTTTTTTTTTGTAAAAAAAAAACATTTTCTTTGTTTCTTTCTATCTTTCTTTCTTTTCGTGGGGTTCCAAACTAGACACAAGGAAAGCAGCCATGTATTCATTTAAGTAAAGTCACTTTCATCGACCTCAGTAACCAATTAAATGACCGTTTGATTTATTCTTATCTTCCTTTCTGAAGTTTCAACATAATTAATTGATTTAAACGGAAGTGATTTAATTAATGGTTGGAAGCGAAATTATTCCATTATTTTTAAAAATAAGTAATTTAATTTTTTTATTTTTGAATTAAATTTAATTAGTCTCAAACTTTAAATAAATCTTACTTTACTTGAAAAATGTATGATGTGTATAAATTTTAATCATTTTGCTATTAAATGAAGTTATGATATCTTTAATTTTTTTCTTTTTTAAATTTTATATAATTTTTTATTTATTTTATCTCAAAACTTTAGTTAGAAGCTCCTAAAATCACTTTTATCACAAATTAATTCATAGTATCCTTCTATCAACACAAAATGAAATTGCATTGTTCTAGCTATACTAATAGCTAAGGATAACGCTATAACAATCTTTAGACTATCTACTGTTAACAATTTGCACTAAATATCAATCACATTCGCATGAGAATCTCTACCTATGATTGCAATAATATCTCCATTTTCTTTAAAAGTTGCATTAAAGTTACATTTTAGGACCCCAAAAAGTGATTTCCTCCGTTTGTTAATACTAGTCACTTGAGTTCCTTATGCCTCACTTAAATTTTAGGACCCCAAAAAGTGATTATTGGATTTTCTTAATTTGTTTGATTTAGCAATTGATAGTATTCAAGAAAATTAATTTTTATAAATATTATACATTTACGTACATTTGGCTCTTCATTTTTAAAAACCATAGTTTTTGTATCCACTAGACAACCATTAAAGTCAAAATGATGCTGAATGTAAATTTCATCTTGCAATTTTTATTTGTAATAAAATCATTAAGAGAATGCAAACATAGATCTAGAAATAATATAATGTCCATTCTATTGAAATGTTGGTTCCTTATGCCTCACTTTCATGCTAACCACGATCTATGCCAAAAATCACATCTTATAAACCAATGCTCCACTATTTCTTCTCTTTGTCCACAAAGAAGACATATAGTGTTCAAATCTAGAATAAATCTTATAAGATTATGTTTAGCAACTATTGCATTTCGAGTTATCTTTCATAAAAACACTTTGATCATTTTTGGTTTGCATAATGAAAAAATAATGAGAATAATAATGGTAATGGAATTGAATGTGAAGAAACAATATTACTTTTACAATATTTGATTTGATTACTAGAATAAAAAAAGAAATCAATATTATAATTGTGTAGTGTACAATTGAAATGAATAAAAAACATTGTATATCATCTTAATACCAAGTTCGCTATCATAATGGTATCATCATTTCACTTTTGGTACCCTTTTTTACTCAGATTTTAGAGGCGGTACCTCCAATTAGAAAAATGTACTAATTTGGTGCAATTTGTCATTTAATTGGAAATTTTCACATGTATAATAATATAAGTGCGATATTTAAAGAATATTTTTGGATAAATAATTAACTGATTGTCTCAAAATATTCTCTAAACATCATTTAATTAATTTATTAACCAAAAATATCATTTGAATATTGTATGTATATTACTACACATGTGAAAAATCTCCAATTAAATAACAAATCGTACCAAATTGGTATATTTTTTAAATAGAGATACCACTAAGGTACCACCTCCAAAATATGGGTTAAAAAGAGTATCAAAAGTAAAATGGTGGTACTACTAAGATATCGAACTCCTTAATACCTTTATGTTCAGTAAAGTTTAAATAATGTCATTTAATTATTATTTTTTCTATCATACAAAACATATTATTAAAAATTATCACTTTTCTAAATAATTATTACTTAAAAAAATTATTTAATCTTAAAAAAATTAAAAACAAGAAAAAAAATTTTGATAACTTTTTTATTCTATATTATTTTTAAAATAACACTCAAATATTAATATATGGTAGTGAAGTCATATTATTGATCTATCATATCAACACCAAATATCACCCAATCAAAATTAAAAACATTTTAGGATTTAGGGATTTGGGTTATGGGTTTGAGGTTTAGAGTTTTATGGTTTAGGATTTGGGTTTTAAGATTTAGGGTTTAAAGTTTATGATTTTGGGATTTTTGGAGTTAGGATTTAGGGTTTAGGGTTTATAATTTAGGGTTTTAGGGTCATAGGTTTTTTGGGTTTAAGTTTAACGGTTTTAGGATTTTAAGGTTTAGGTTTTAGGATTTATGGACATAATTGGAATAAATTTTTTTATACAATGAGTATGGGAATAGTTTAAAAATTTCATCTCTTTTGAGTAATTGTTTCCATTCCATTCCTAGTCTATAACACTAACAAACATATAAATATGTGAAAATAATTCTATTTCCATCAACCAAACATCACCTTAGTATTATTCATGTAAACTAGCTTTCTAAAATTTCCTCCAAAATTGCAATTGACCAATATCTTGTACCCATCTTTTACCATCATATTATAGATTGATTTAATTAGGCACTACTTAGCTTTATTAGACACCCAGATGATCTTATCATGAATCTCAACATTAGGGTTTCTTATTAGTTTACTAATGAACAAGATCATGTTTCTATCAAATAGATAATTCAATAATTTATAACACCCCCTATTGTCATATATGAGTTTTATGGTTTAGAATTATAGATTGATTTAATTAGGCATTGCTTAGCTTTATTGGACACCCAGATGATCTTATCATGAATCAACATTAGGGTTTTTATTAGTTTACTAATGAACAAGATCATGATTCTATCAAATAGATAATTCGGTAATTTATAGCACCAACTATTGTTATATGTGGGTTTTATGGTTTAGAATTTTTGACTACATTGCATATAGTAACGTAAATCAAGGTAAATTGCAAGCTAGATCATTGAAACATGTCTTTATTTGTTATTCATTGGGTGTTAAAGGGTATAGATTGTGGTGTCCTTTCACTTTTAAAATGCATTACAAGTGTTAATGTTGTCTATAATGTATCCTAATTTTATTATGATTTAAACTTGAATTCTACTTCTATTAATACCAAGGATGCCTTAATTGAAGTAGATGTAGGTTCCACATCCTCTCAAAATAGTACTTTGAGAATAAGGTAGAGGTACCATCGACCCCTCATCATCAAGATATAACAATTAATAAGATAGATACCATTGATGATAATGGAACTCTTGAAGATCCATCGTATCCTCTTGGTAGTCCTCCTGATCTGACTAACTACTTTCTAGCTAGAGATGGGTCCAAAAAATCCATTTTTACTTGAATGTATTGATTTGATTTCTTATGCCTTATCTATTGCCATGCTTCTATTTAGTTGAGTTTTATGCAAGATGAATTTAATTCATTAATTAAAATAAAATATTGTTTCTAGTGAAAACACTTAAGAATTCAAAAGTATTAGGTTCTAGCTAGATGGATATTTAAAAGAGAAAAAGATATAAAGAGTGTTGAACTAGCTAGTTTAAAGCTAGATTAGCTACAAAATGTTTGCACAAAGAAACAAGGAATTGATTTCAATGAAAATTTTCTCCATTAGTTAAGCTTACTTCAATAATAATATTGTTATCCTTACTTAAACAATTTCATTTGTTACTTGAACAAATGGATGTTATCAAAAACATTTTACATGGTGATGTATAAGAAGAAAAAAATATGAAACAACTTGAAGGTTTTGTTAAAAATGGATATGAAACTGATTTGTTTGCTTAAAAGTTTTTTATGATAAACATATTTTTGACCTATAATTTGTTATATTTTTAAACATTAATTCTATGTTTTTTTCTAGGATTTAGTACAAAAACGAGAAAAAAGAGTGAAAATGGGGAGAGAAATAGAAAGTTAAACAAAGAACGGATAAAATATCAACAATTGGAAAATCAATAGACATTGCGATCCAAACATTCACATGCCGCAACAAGTTGCTCTCAGATGGACATATGATGGCTCATGTTGAATTCATACGTTGAGGCATATAAAAGTTCTATGTTGTGGTGAGGTACTCTCGAATCTGTTTGTTTGTTAGCTCTAATCCATTGCATGCCTAGACATACAATAAACCATGGTGTGGCATATAGCTCTCAGATCTCTCATTTTGAATTGGATTTTTGTATTGCACTTAGGCACACATTATACCATGCTACGATCTGCATGCTTTTATTGGCCTAAATTTTTTTCTCATAAATGTGACATGTTTTCTTCACTTTTCCCAAAAAAACTAGCCTATAAATACATCCTAAAATCCTTTGAAACATAACTAGTGAATAGTAGTCAAATTGCACATTGTTTCTATTTAGAAATTAGAGAGAAAACTCTCATTTTTGAAGTTTTTTCAAGGATTTGAAAAAGGTGATGAACTAATTCAACAATTTGGAGATACATATCATTAATGGGTATATTAATTGTTATATATTATTTCTTTCTATATTTTGATTATGTCTTTTATAATTAAACTGATTATGATTAATTGAATTATCTTAAGCTATATATATTATTGTGTGTGATATTAGTTCTCCTTCTATGAATGGATGAACAATTAGATGGTTTTATTTAATTAAAATTGACTTATTTATTATTCTGGTTTTTCATATCTTTGTTTATGGATTGTTATTGGTCATTTTAATTTATAAAAAAAGTGATAATTTTAAAAATAGACATTAGACACATCATCTGTGTTCGATTGTGCATTTATGAATACAATTTTAATTTATAATTATATTAACATCTGTTAAATTAGATTGTTAATTTATTTTTCTTAAGTTTAAGATTAACTAATTATAAGCACAATTAAGGAAGTATTTGGTTAATTAAAATTTGTGAGAAGTAAATGATCATCACAGTTCTCTTCGTATCCTTATATATATATATATATATATAATATTTTCTAACAGTCATTGTACTCCAATAACTTTATTCACGTCGGTAACTATGTACAAATCATTTTTCTATGATTTTTGGCTATATTATGAAGTCATCATCTATGTACACGAGAATATTGTTTTGTGTTTCTCACAATTTCTGAATTTTTTGTTTTCATATAAAGTTGACGTGTATTCCACACATTATCTTTTCTTGCATTATGAGTACTAGTCTCTCTATATATCTTAAGTGAACACAATAATTTACTTTGCGTTTAAGTAAATATAATGTATGCATGAAACAACTCTTTGAATATGACCATTACTTTTCTTCCTGCGTGTAGATACTTTTAATTAGGATCATTTTCATCTCTTACTTCAAGAGAGGATTTCAAAGAATATATGTGGTAAAATACAGAATTTTTCCCATAATAAAAATGATATAATTATATTATTAAATACTTGATACTCTTTAAGCATAAAAAATTTCTATAAATCATTTGATATCATTTTGTGAGTATTAACTCCCCTTATTTCCTCTATGTTCTATATTTTGCAATAATATGTTTATCATGCTTAATCAAATTAAGTATAAATGTTTATATATCTTCTTATAGTCTTACAAGGGGTGTCCACCGGTCCGATCTGATCTAATTTTGAAAAAAAAAAATTAACCGAATTGGATCGATGAAAACTATTTTAATTAATACAAACCGAACCGTTTGATTAATAAAATCGTTTGATAGGTTTAAAAATTAGCATAATCAGATCGGACTATTTGAAAAACGGTTTTAATTAATTCAAATCAAACCAGACCGTTTGATTTATAAAACCGTCGATCCGATCTTCCGATATAGTCCAATTTGATCCGATTTATAGACACCCCTAAATCCTAATGTGATATTAATATTTGCTATAGCATTTTACAGCTAATGCATCAGACATTTATAATAATATACCATTGAGTAATATTTATTAACTTTTATTTCTAATAAAACATGCATTGCAAGAAATTCCAGGCTATTATATATTTTTCTCACTCCATCGGCAATAAATGATCTAAAAAACATGTTTACTCGCTTAAAACATCACATATATTCAATTTCAATTGAATATTAAAGTTTCAACATCTACATTTAATTTTGTTTTATAGCTCATCTCAATGTATAAATGCTTATTTAGTGCAACAGGGGCACTAGTGTAACAACTAAAATTTTACATTATTTTAAGTTGTAATTCAAAAGTTAGTAATTATCATCTCTTACAATAAATATGGTTATGATATTTTAATAGTTAATGATTTAGTAATCAATGAGAAATAAGATTCAATATCCACTCTATTAAAATATCATATAAATGAGATTATTTTGCCTCACAAACATATAATACAAATAATTATTGAATAACGAAAGATTGTTTTTTTCTTCTAGTTTACACTTGACGATATTTCTTTTTTGGAAATGTACGGAATTTTGTTGAAAATTTAACAAAATGACTAAATATACAAAAATTTAAAAGGGAAGTTTAGAAACCAAATCGAAGCTCAATGAATGGAACCTGGTACTACTTTTCAAGTAGTGTATGAGAAATAGATAAATTGGACTCAAATGCAGAGCAACTAGATAGGGTGGACCAGCATGAACAAATGTTGTTGCGAAATCAAACCAAAATGGACTAGACTTGTTTCAATTAGACTACTTATTTGGAGAGAATTTAAGTATCTGATTCTAGTGATTCTTAGTGAGAAGTGAGAATTTGAACAACTGAAATATATCTCGTATTCTCCTCATTTAAGGGGTATATATATGTATAACATCCTACGTACATAGTAGGGTACGTATTAAGCGACCTGGATACGTGGTTACATATGTAGTAAAATTGTACATGAACTAGTTTAAACAGAAAGTAGATCGCTACAAGCGTTACATACAAGTAAAGGGAGGTCATTATATACAGGTCGCTCATGGAGAGGGAGGATCCTAATCACGTCGGGATACCATAGTTTCACCAGGTCTTGACATCCAAGACCTCGCAGTTTGATAACGAGGTACTTTTGTCGACTGGGTTATATGCTTTACAAAGTTCGTTGGGCCCAAGCCATTTGTTGAGCCAGCCTTATATCCTCGCTTTATCCTAGCGGGTACCTGCACTTATTAGGTCGTATGTCTGTTACATATTTAATATCAAACATTAACTCCCTTATTCTCTTGATTGAGAAGGCAAGAGACTAATCTGGTCACATATTCCTTTTAAGTGTTTAATAGATTCAATCGTTTATGAACAACGGCCACTCAGACAATGCAAATTTATATTGTGCTTTACGATATTATTATTATTATTATCTTATTTATTTTTTAACAGACTTTTCAGTTTTTTGTTTTTCCTTTATAAATAGTAGGAGAATTTACTTTTACCTTTTACCTGTTTTTAACTAAGTAATTATATTCAGAGGATTTCAACCCATTGATTACTTAGAGGTCATTTTATTCTTTTGTAAGGTCGTTCAAAAGTTACTTGATAGTCATTTCAGCTCATTTATTTAACGTTGTTTGCTGGAATTCAGGTCGCTACTATATCCTTACTTCTTGATTTGATACGAACTTCTCACTTTAGGTAATTATTCATCCTCTTTCTTAATGTCGCATAAAGGAAAAGAAGTGAGTAGGTCTTCAAAGAGAGACCTCTCCAAAAAAATTTCTCCCAGTCGTATTCCCTCGAGGTCATTACCAACCAAACGGGGATTGTTAAGGAAGGGATTCTCGCTCTTCCTATTTCCTTGGGGTCCAAGGTGGTATCTACCTAGTCCTCACAGGGTTCAATTCCTGTTATCAAGATTCCCATGTCTACATCCACCAAGGTACCTTGCCCAAAAAGTAAGAGGGAAAACAAGGGCGAACCTACACATAAAACTAAAGATAAGCATCAAATTGAAAAGATACCGAGTGTTTTAACAGTTAAAGAGTTAGAAGAAATTAGACAAACATATGACATTTCAGCCCATGTAGGGTTAATGCCAGTACCTCTCCATTTATGTGATGTTGATGATCCACTACCGCGGTGGTGGGTGATACATTTAGTGGCCTTTTAAATAGGTTTACGTTTCCTCTTTATCAAATTGGTGGCCCGTGCTTTGAGCACTTTTGATATTAATTTTGTACAAATAAATCCAAACGGGTGGCCAACACTTTTATGTCTTTCCGTGGTAATTGGATAGCACAGAATAGACCTCGAAAATGATGAATTGAGGTGTTTATATTTTTTAAAAAGGAACGGGTTAGATAAAGGGAGGGCGTAAATATCTTGTGTTATAGGGAACGAGTTGCATCTCAGACTTCCTGATAGCACCTCTGGCTAGAAAGATAAATATTTTTACATTACTGGAGATATTTGGGGTGACGGGGTGAATTTCCCAATTCGACACACTTGGAACCCTAATTTTAACACTTCACAACCTCGGGCTAGCGAGCTCATGAGTAAACTGGATATTAATGGTATAGAAAAATGAGGTGGATTGAGCTACAAAATACCTCGAATGAAGGTTACCACGATATCCTGACTATAGCTCGCTTAAAGAATTGTGGGGTGTGACGAGGTTACACTAACGAATATCAAGGTCGTTATATATTATATTTTTTATTTATATGTGTTGTATATGTTCATTATATATATTTATACATCATTGGTAAAATTTATTAATGTTTATATATATTTTGCAGGGATGGACTATTCGCACGTTGATTTAAGAGATCTCATTGACACTTCAAGTGTACAATAGCTGGCTCCCACCTATCTACATTTGGAGCGCATGAACCCTTCACCTACTCAAGAAGATTTGTTCATGGATTTAGAGGTCGATTCTACCCCTGAAGTTGTAATTCCTTCATCTACCTTGGGTAATCCGAGCTCGGTATCACCTCGCGATCCGGAAGTGTCAAAAATATGAAAGTTGGGGATTATACCCGGGAATGGAGGTGATGGATATGGATGATTTTGAGTTTGATGAGGTTGTCCTAAAGGATGTTTTTGTTTTAGAGACCCCCATTACTTATTTTATCTAGTGGATTTTTGAGCGAATAGATCTTAAGAGAGATTTGTACCATCATTTTGGAATAGAAGTGGAGAGGGCGCAAGTGAGAGCAGCTTGAAAGAGCAAAGGGGGAACACATAGGGAGTTGATTGCAGATCATCTTTTGGAGGTGGATAAACTTATTAATTTTTCATTCCACAACCTTGATATACAAATTTCATTTGTTGCAATCCACAACCTTGATATACAACTTTCATTTGTTTTGTTAACTCATGTTGTTTGCAGGTGGTGTGTTTGGTGAGGAAAGCCAAGCTGTCACTGCAGGGTTATAAATATTCAAATATGAGAGGTCGGTAAAAGACAAGGATTTCTTGATTGCCGAGAAGGATACAAAAATTTTGAATTTGGAGAACAAGGTGATTGATAAAGTGGAGAAACTAAGAAAAGCGAACACGTACTGTTTTGAGAAGGGTGAAGCTGCTAAGCACTTCAAAAATCTTACAAAAGAGGCCGATGAAAAGAACATCGTGCTTCAAGAAAAAATTTCTACCATGTTAACTCAAGTTAGTTCACTATCTACACTACTACATATGTTGAGAGCGGAATGTACTAAAGCCTACCGTAATGGTGCTAGCTTTGTAGTAAATAACCTCAAACTTCATGCTGAAAAGCTAGGCTTGATTATGCCTTACCTATCATTGATGTGAGCTTTTCAAAGCAATAGGCCCAAGACAGCTGGGGCTACTACACCGCAAGGTTCACCTCGCGATATTGGAGCCACCTCGAGTCGTCAACATGATGAAGTAGTAGTGGAAAATGCTACTCCTTGATGAATAAATTTTTTTTTTGTGAAATTCAAATGTAAATGAAATTTTTGGGACTTGAAATCACTTAATTTTAAATGTTGCATTTATTTTTACATATATATATTTTCCTTGGATTGAAATTTGTACATTTTGCGTGGATTGAAGCTTCTTTTGTTAGTATAGTATATATAATTTGGAGAATTTGAGGCCGTGTTGATTTTGATATCATTACTAAGCGATCTAATAACTTTCAATAAGTAATCGCAGTCTGTTTAACTTAATGGATTATAGTAAAGTAAATTCGGACGATTTGTTTGAAACAGGGTCATTACCATCTGAAAGAGTACTCACTCCCTGTGATAAGAGGGAGAGCTATGTCTAATCAGGGTGAGAAGATAAGTTCAACCTTAGTAATGATGCCAGTTTCGCCTGATGCAAGAAAACGAGCTTTTTCTCCTACTCGTAGCGAGGAGGTTAATCAAACCCCTCATAAGGTCGCAAAGGGGGAAATGAATGAAAAATGCCCTACAATTTCTAGGTCGTCTACTCTATTTATGAGTAAGGTGTGTATTGAGAAATCACCTCGTGATGAGGTGTCCTCTTTAAGGGAGGATATTAAGCCTTTATAGAGTATATATCCTCCCATGAAAGAAAGAGGTAAGACTAGTGGTATGAAGAATATTTTAAAGGATGGTATGTTTAATGCACCTCATGCGCAAGAAGAATTATATCATCATTTTGGAGGGCCCGAAGATCGTCCTTCCATTTACACAGTCCGCAAGATAGAGGGGGGGATCAATGTGGCATATGATAGCGAGGCGTATGTTTGATGTAAGTGATACGCATAATGATAGTTCATAACAAAGTGGACTTATTTATTTTGTGGTATGTATTTATTAATATATTAAGGGCGTGTTTTTTTAGGCCATAGTTGTTGCGAAAGATGTGGAGAAAGAAGAAAAAATGTGTCGAGAAGCGAATGAATGCATAAATAAAGAATTATGCACGTGGAAAGCGCGATGTAAAGTCTTGACACAAGATTTAACAAATTCTCGTGAAGACATGAAGTTAGTGCATCTTGAACAGGAAAAATATAAAGACGAAGGGGACAGATTGCACAAATTAGTGGAGTATTCTAAACATAGGGCACTTGAGAAGAAACAAACCTGAGGTTTCTTTGTAATTGTGTTAGTAATTATTTGTTTGTAATAATGTCTGATAAAAATTGACGATATCATATGAACTTGATTTGGTAAACGTGTAATCCCAAAACATGATGGCATTCTCGTTTGGGGGGGTTAGGGGACTCCACCTCCAATCATGAGACATAGGACTTATCACGCATCTCGAGTGGGAGGGTCAGGGGACTCCACCTCCAATCATGAGGCATAGGACTTATCACGCATCTCGAGTGGGAGGGTCAAGGGACTCCACCTCCAATCATGAGGCATAAGACAGGCCTCATGTCGAGTGAGGGGGTCAAAGGACTCCATCTCCAATCACGATTTAACCTTGATGGCAATAATTGATTAGAAATTTATCTCATATATAAGTATTTATTTCATACAAAGTATTTACATGTAGTATTTTTTAAGAAGTTCTCCATTCCAGCTCAAACCCTCATTTATGCCCTCGTACTCTATCAAGTAAGAGCATGTTGGTGTGATATCATATATTTGATATGGGCCTTCCCATGTGGTAGCAAATTTACCCTCGTTAGTTTCAACTTTGTTGCCCAGTGCTCTTCGCAAGACCCATTCCCCAATACCAAAGCTCTTGTGCTTGACGAATTTTTTATATGTCTTTTGGAGTGTTCTTTTTTACGATTCAAGTCTTATTAGAGCCTCTTCTCAGTTTTCTTCAGCTAATAACAAGTCTTCTCATTGTAAGAAATCATTTTCTTCATGATCGATATTGGATCGAAGGATGGGTTCTTGTATATCAAGGGGTATGATTGCTTCAGTGCCGTAAACTAGAGAAAAAAAGGGTTTCTTCTGTTATTGTTCTGGGAGTAGTTCGTGTTGCCCAGAAGGAACTAGGAAACACATCAAACCATTTTCCTTTAGCCCCCTCTAAATATTTTAGTAGTATATTAATGAGGGTCTTATTAGATGATTCAGCTTGACCATTTTCTTGTGGGTGGTAAGAGATGGAGTGAGATAATTTGATACCTTTCTTATCGTTGAAAGATACGATTTTTTGTCTGGTGAATTGTCTACCATTATCGGTAACTAGTTCATAGGGTAGGTCATATTTGCATATAATGTTACTCCATATGAATCTCTCCACATCCGATTCTTGGATTCGAGCTAAAGCTTCCACTTTTCTCCATTTAGTAAAATAATCAGTTGCAACGATTATAAAATTTCTTTGACTTGAAGCCATGGGTAATGGTCCCACGATGTCCAAACCCTATTTCTAAAATGGCCAGGGGCTAATAATAGATCTTAGGTCAGTGCTCAGACGGTGTGGCACATTGGCATGTCGCTGGCATTTATCGCACCTTTTGACATAAGAGATGCAATCTTTAAGAAGCGTAGGCCAGTAATAACCTTGCCGAATAATCCTTTAAGAAAGTGTTCTTCCACCAGAATGAGCCTCAACTATAGGTAAGCACTTAAGCCATGGGCCATTGATGAGTGCTCAAAAAGCACTAAAATTACCATGATTTTATGCACATTAATTGACTAAAAAATATATATATTTATATGTTTTATCATATATTTATATAAATTTGTCTTTTTCGGAATCACGGGTATTTTTATTGTTTTTCAGGTATTTTCGCTTAAAAACGTCACTTAAAGACTCAAAAAGGAATACTGGAAGCAATACATCACAAATATATTAATAAATAAATGGGGAAATGTCAACAAATATGAAAAAATTGGACAAAATGGGTCGAAAAGGTCAAAAATGTCAAAAAGGAGAAAAATGACTAACAAATTTATATAAATATATGATAAAACATATAAATATATATATATTTTAGTCAATTAATGTGCATAAAATCATGGTAATTTTAATGCTTTTTGAACAAGTATTTGAACAATTATGAGTACCATGCCCAATTGAACAACACACTCCACATACCTCTTGATTAGAAATTTGGTGAGACGTGAGGAATTTCACTTGTTTAGTCAATTCAGCAAGTTGCAAGGTTATCTCATTATCAAAGCCGACTTCATTGACCTTTGCTTTCCTTCTACCACCTCTTTGTTGGGAATTAGAACCCAATAGCTCATAGAGATTATAGGTTTCCTTTGCGGTCTTTTCTCCTACAAAGACCTCCAAGAAGATTATCAACCATGTATTGACTCGTAGTGTCAATCCTTCGTAAAAGAATTGGTTTTGTAGCTGTAGTGGAAAGCTATGATTTTGAAATTGAATGAAAAGGAGTTTGAATCGTTCCCAAGCTTCATGAAAGGGCTCTTCATTCATTTGAGAAAATGTTGCTATCTTTGTTCTTAGATCAATAGTCTTTTGATGGGAATAGAACCTACCCATAAAACTTTCATAGACTGCCTCCCAAGTTTTAAGAGAACCTGACTGTAGAGTAATGAACCATGACCAAGCTTTATCTTTGAGAGTGTAAGGAAAACACCTCATCCTAAGTTGATCTTCATTAATTGCATGTAGTGGAAAGGTTTGGACAATAGCATAGAATTCTCGAATGAAATGCAAAGGGTCTTCATTAGGGATACCGTAAAAGGAAGGTAACAAAGAATAATGAATCTTTTTCAATTCATAATTCCTTACAGCCTCTTGTAATTGGATGCCGGAAGTTACATTGCCAATGATTGGCATTGTATAGTCTTTCATCTTTTTCCGCCTATCTTCAGCATCTCCCATGGTTGTTTGTAGTTGAAAATGATCCTCCTCCTATTGTGAATCAACATTTTGCTCTTAAAAACAATAGTAGATATCTCTAAAAAAAATGCAAGGAACCTAATTTTTTTTTTTAAACGAAGGGACACAATTTTTGAAACAAACGAATTTATTTTATTTGAAATATTTTTTTTTACACGCAAACTAAAACAAAGGAAAATACAATAATGGGTGACCTCCCATGTAGGACTAAAATTTATCGTCTTCTAGTAAGACGTTGCTTGGAGATTGCAGAATGAAAAACTCAATGTCTCCTCTTCATTGAATTCATTTAAGTTTCAAATTAGTCTTTGCCTTTTTGTAAATGTTCAACTAACTGTTCAACTTGAACTTCCACCTTTTTGATAGAAGCTTCCACAGAGTCCAACCGTTGATTGGTTTTAGATTGATTATCCCTACAAACTTGAATAAAAGAATTCAAGTTGTCCTCCAGAGTTGGTTTATTTGGAATGCTTCTTGGAATAGTTGGGTGGAATTCTTTGGCCGCCTGGTTTGAGCTTTGAGGGAAAGGAGGGTTGTTTTGGCTCCAAGAGAAATTTGGATGACTTCTCCACCCGGGATTATAGGTGTTTGAATTGGGATCAGACCTTGGTCTCTGTTGATATGCTCGCAACACATTAACCTTTCGCCAGGTCAGGTTGTATCTCCTTGATATGGACAAGCCAGCACCTTGTCCCATGTTGTCGTACAAACCATATTGTTCATTATTGGTGTTGGTTTGTGTAGCGAGAAGCGGCAACTTGCTTAGTCGATTGAACAAGTTGTTGTTGAACTTCATTACCGGAGTCGATTTCACGAACACCAGCCTTTTCTCACTCGGGAGCTTTTCTCATTGGGAATTAGCACCCAACATCTCAAAGAGGTTATACGTTTCGATGCGGTCTTTTCTCCTATTGCTCCTCCCGCAGCGTTGTCGACAATGAACCGACATTGTTGTGTAAGTCCATCGTAAAAGAATTGGTTCTCGCAACCGTAGGGAAAGCTATGATGGGGACATTGAGTGAGAAACATTTTGAACCTATCCCAAGCTTCATGGAATGGTTCTTCCTTCCATCCGAGAGAAAGTAGCAATCTTTCCTCTCACCGATGTTTTTTGATTTGAATAGAATTTTCCCATGAATTTATTGTAAATGTGACCCCATGTCATCGCAGAACCTGGGAAGTGACATCAACCAAGCTTTTGCCTTATCCTTTAAGGTGTAGGAAAACATCTCATTCTAAGTTGATCCTCGTTTAGAATACCGAGGGAATGTTTGGACCGTAGCATAGAAATCTCTCATAAAGGAAAGAGAATCTTCATTAGGTAGCCCATGTAAGGAAGGAAGCATAGAAAAATGAATATTTTTAAGGTCATAATTCCGGCAGCCTTCTCCCAATCGGATAGCGGCGATTGCCGTTCCAATCACCGGTCTTGCAAACTCCTTCATCGTGGTTTCCCTAACATGTTGGTTTTCCTCCATTTCTTTTGGTTCTAGTAAAGGATTAAGACTTGGTTCTATGTTTGGCTCAAAATCAGGTTGATGGGTAGGATCCAGTGTTGTTAACACTTGTTTAAATTTATGAATATTATTTACATATGGTGTTAGGGGGTTTCCTAAGGATCTCCTACCACGCATAGACTATTTTTAAACGTAAATTTAAAACTCTTGTCAACAAAAATAAAAAATTAGAGAAAACTTCCATGGCATTTAATACAAAACACTAGACAAAACTAGTTAATTTTTTTTTTTTTTTTAAATTAAATTTTTTTTATATAACATAATCAGTATTAACCAAGAGTGTTCCCAGGAAAGAATGGTGGTGCAATGGCTCCTTAAAAACCATTCTCCTAACCAGAACAACGTTCCCAGGAAAGACTAGTGGCACAAAGGCTTCAAAGAACTAGTCTCCTAGACAGAACTCCCTTAGATTTTTACTTTTCATGCCTTTTAGTTTTTTTTTTTTACGAACGGTAATTTTATTTTACTATTCACGCTATCTTATTTCTTATTAACTTAAATTTTTTAAAAAATTTAAATTTTTTTTTTACGAACGGTAATTTTATTTTACTATTCACGCTATCTTATTTCTTATTAACTTAATTTTTTTTTACTATTCATGAACGGTAATTTTTTTTATTCAAATTTTAAATTCCTAAATTATTTTATTCACGATACAATTTTTATTTAAAAAAATTTCTTCTTTTTTTTTTTTTACTATTCATTAACGGTAAAAACTTTTTACTTCAAATTTCAAATTTCTAAATTTTACTATTTATGCTATAATTAATTTTTTTTTATTTTTTTTTATTTTTTTTATTTTTTTTTAAATTTTTTTTTTAAATTTTTTTTATTTTATTATTTTTTTTATTATTTCTTATGAAATTTGAAATTTGATTAAATTTTTTTTATTTTTTTTTTTTAAAAATCACAATCATTTACAACACAAAAATATTTTTAAAATTTTGATAAATAAATTAAAAACGCTATTCCTTCCCCGGCAACGGCGCCAAAAACTTGATGAACGAAAACCGACATCGCCAATTCTCGCAAATACTTTGGTTTTAATATTTGTAAAACTCTCGCAAGTGCACGAATCATTTCGTAGAAAATGATAAGTATACTCCCAAGGTCGATCTAAGGAAGGAATGTATGTGGTTCTTAATTTATTATTCAAACTTTTAAAAACGAAATTAAATCCTAAACATCCTGTCACGATAGTTTGGTTTTTGTGTTCCTAATCTAATAACATAAAATAAACATATATACAGATTAATTAAATATAATAAAAAAATAAACATAGATACAAATTCAATAAATAAATATTCATGAAAATTTTATCATTTATATTAGTGGAGTATTTATGGATATAATAACTAAATTAATTATGCTTGCTCATATTATCTAGGTTATTAAAGATATAAATTGATATTTTATTGATTCTCTCTTTTTTGTATGAATACCACCTTTGGTGGGGTTAGATATACGTTGTTAACTAAACAAATCAATTAACACCTACATGGGGTTGATAACTAATTTGGTTAATTAAATTAATTCCTTTTTTCTAAGAGATTGAAAATGAACCATTTAAATGCCAATTTTGGTTAGAAGCAGTTTAAACTTTATCCAAGGTGTCCAAATTAAACCCAAGAATTTAGTTATCCGAGTTCTAACTTTCAAGTTTTAAAACCACTATCAAAACATGTCATTAATACATTTTCACATAATAATTCTTATAAAAACTTTTGAAATAGAGCTTCACTCTAACTACCTATGATTGTACCAACAAATAAAAGAGCACTACTCTAAATTAGACCGGATAACTAAACCTTAAAATCTAATTTTGATTTAAGTTTGTAATGAAAAATAATGTATTTCTCTCTAACATCCTTCATATAAAATCTTGAATAAAAATAAAATCAATTCATTTTAGAAATTTTCACCTATTTAATATTTCGCAAGCATAACAACGTTATTATTATATCATGATTATAAGCAATAGCACAGATTAAATTTAATCACGCATAAATTAAATATAACATGTAAGAATAAAGCATAAAAATAATCAGAAAGAAAATAAAATCCTTAGAGAACTTTGACGCTATTCCCGTTACTAGAAAACCTCCAAGCGGAATTTGCACTTCCATTTATTGAATCAAAAATCTAAATTATTACAAAAGCATTACAAGTTCCTCTCAAAAAGAGAAGAACTCTAAACCTAAGAGAATTGAACTAAAAACTAAGAGAAAAACTAAGAAAAGCTTAGAAACTAAGAAAGAAACTAAGAAAAACTCAAAAACTAAGAAATGAGAGAAAGAAAGAAGAGAGAAGTGTGGTTTTTGAGGTGTGCTTTGAAGTGAATGGAAGAGGGGTATTTATAGGTGAGGATGGAGAGAAAAAATGAGTAAACAAATGTTAAAAAAAATATAAAAAAATTAAAAAACGTGTAGTGGACATACGCCGAGGTCATCAATGACGCCATAGGGGGCTCTGCACGTGAAAAATGGGTCAAAAACGCGTTGGGTGCGCGGAAGGGCGCTGCGCGTTGGGGGCGCTGCGCTGCGCGCAGCTCGGCGCGCGTGAACAGTGCCAGCTGCGCTGCAGCGCGCGGCAATGGGCGCCGGTGCTCGGTGAGGCTGGGCGCGCGATTTTCCGTCTTTTGACATTTTTGACCTTTTCGACCCATTTTGTCCAATTTTTCCATGTTTGTTGACCTTTTTCCACTTATTTATTAATTTATTTGTGATGTATTGCTTCAAGTATTCTTCTTTGAGTCTTTAAATTGCGTTTTTAAGCCAAAATACCTGAAAAACAATAAAAATACCCGTGATTCCGAAAAAGACAAATTTATATAAATATATGATAAAACATATAAATATATATATTTTTAATCAATTAATGTGCATAAAATCATGGTTATTTTAGTGCTTTTTGAGCACTCATCAGGGGTCCACGAAAGGGAGATAAAGCTCAGCTCCAAGTGTTGGAATTATTCTTTGGTCTAAAGATGGGCTTGAAGCGGGAAAAGTTAGGACGCTTATTGCCCATAGGCCTTCTGTCCTCTTCATTCTTCATAAGGGGGGCTACCTCTGGTTTTTATTAGCCTATGATTTGCTTGATTTCATCTCTTTTTTCACATTAACAAATTTTTGAGTGTCCTCGTAAACTACATATAAGGAACGTGGTGTGGATTTTTTCAGTTCTATGAAAAGGCCAATATCACGTTTATTCCTTTTCAAAAAGCTTATATGGCTATAGAATCGCATCATTGATTAATTTCCATCTTCTCTGTTTTAAATCTTTGCATGTAAGCCTCAATTGATTCCTCCTCCTCTTGGACAATAGAAAATAAGTGGTGTGACTCCTTCTTGATAGTTTTGTTACAATCATAATTGGTAATGAATATTTTGACCAGAGCGTCAAAGCTAGCAATACTCTTGGGGGGTAACTCCATAAACCATTGTTGGGCCAAATCTTGGAAAGTAGCTACAAATAACTTCCAGTACATGGACTCACATTTATCTTCGGATAGGCTGACCACAGCCATGGCCATTTTGAATTGAAGAACATGTGCAAAAGGATCTTTGGTTCCCTTATATGTGGGACATTTAGGGGCTTTAAATTTAAGGGGAGGTATTGTTAACTCAATGAGGTCAGAGAAAGGAGACGTAGATAATTGATTACAAACTTTTTCAATATCACCCCAAGGCTTCTCCATTTTTTGTCTCACAAATATATCATTAAACTTTATCCACATCTTTTCTTCCATCTCTTTTAATCTCTTGTCTAATTCTTCACTCGGATTATGCAGTTGAACGGGATGAATTGTTGTTCCATGAGTTGGAGGATTTGGACAAGAAGTCCCCCAATGATAGGGGGATTACAAATCATGTACGGGCGTTGCTCCCTCACCGCACATTGATAAGGATTTGGTGTATGAGTTACACACTCTCTTCTGGGGGGCTGACAGACCATCTGAGGGTTGTAAGGTGTAAAAGGAGAACTATCTGTGTCTGAGTATGTGTTTTGTTCTAATCGAGATCTTAATTCCTTGTAATCCTTTTGACATTCAATGAAAGCTTGTTGTAATTCTGTAATCTATTTTTGAAGTCCTTGTATCATCGCATCTCCCTCATAAGGAGGACTATCCAAACTGTGGTGTGGGGAAATACCATAAGGTCGTGTAGCCTGGGTGGTTGGACCCACATCACACAGGGTCGATAACTGCTTCTCGCTAGCTAAAGTAGGCCTTAAGTCACGATTTGATAGTGACCTAATGGGTGAGGAGTAGAGCGTCCTATTATTAAGGTCACATTCTAGAGCCCTTGGAACTTGGTCTTCTGGTTGGATAATGGACGGGTGATCCATTTGGAGTTTAAAATGACATTGATAAATTCTCTTAAAATAAAAGCAATTCTCAGATGTTGGATTAAAAAGATTTAAGGTTCCTACAGACGACGCCAATTGTTTGGAGAGAATTTACGTATATGATTCTAGTGATTCTTAGTGAGAAGTGAAAATTTGAACAACTAAAATATATCTCCGTTTTCTCCTCATTTAAGGGGTATATATATGTATAACATCCTACGTACATAACAGGTTACGTATTAAGCGACCTGGATAAGCGATTACATTTGTAGTAAAATTGCACACAAACTAGTTTAAATAGAAAGTAGATCGCTACAAGCATTACATACAAGTAAAGGGAGGTCGTTATATACAGATCGCTCATGGAGAGAAAGGACCCTGATCACGTCGAGATACCATAGTTTCACTAAGTCTTGACATCCAAGACCTCACAGTTTGATAATAAGGTACTTTTGTCGACTGGGTTGTATGTTTTACCAAGTTTGTTAGGTCCAGGCTATTTGTTGAGTCAGCCCTATATCCTTGCTTTACCCTAACGGGATATCTGTACTTATTAGGTCGTATGTCCTTTACATATTTAATACCAAACACTACCTATATTTTGAGAGAGAAGAAGGTGGGGCACGATCATCGATGGCATTTGGTTGAGCAGCAAGATGCGGCGAGACCTACGGAGGTAGAAGTGTGGCGAGACTGGTGACGTGCAAACGGTGGTACTGTGCGATTTGTGAAGCCCGCTGTACAAGGGTTGCTGGGCTATGATGTGCGACTTACGAAAACGATTAGGGTGACGCAGACTGGGCTTATTGCTGATGGGATTGTCTAGGGGATGGGTCTAGTGGTCGTAGCCATGGTGGCGACTGGTGGCAAGGGAAGGTATGGGATGGGGTTCCTGGGGTCGAATCTTTTTTTTCGATTAAAATATGATATTTCTTCTGAAACTTTGTGTTTTTATTTGAAGTTTTTTGATTTTTTTTTGTTGGATTTTGTTTTCTCTAAATGATTTTTTTTAAATACTGGATGTGTGCATAAGATTATTTTGTTTAGAAAGCAATTTGATTAAAAAACAGAATAAAATAATAGGAGAAAAAATTGATATTCGGTTAATAATTTCAGATCGAAAAATAGTTACGACTTTAAATCCAACGAAATTAACTAATATGATAAATATTAGATAACCTATCTAATAATTTAAATAAAAAATATAAATATTTAAAATACAAATATATTTTAGATAATAACAATTATAATCTAAATAATCCTATTAATAATTATTTTTTATTTTTTTTATTCCTGATTTCCATCATATACTCATTATCCATCAAGGTCAAGGCTAATACTCATTAGATCATTTTCATTACCACGATCAGCTTAAGTGCATAATTGCCATCAAATATAATAAGGAATAGGGTAGCAGATAAATTCTGTTTTTGTATAAGAGTAACCCTTCCTTGCATGTCCATGGTCCTAGTAATTCCCCTTCTTGATACAACTTATGTAGCTTTCGCATCTCCACATGGCTATTTTTTTCATCCTGAATGATCTCCATCCGTGTTGGAACTAACTCTAATATTGCCATTACTTGCACTCGTTCATCTCGCCTAGATAGGGCATCTACTACTAAATTATATTTCCCTTGCTTGTATTCTATAGAGAAGTCATATCCCATCAGCTTGCTAAGCCATCTTTGTTAAGCTAAGGTAGTGATTTTCTGACTCCACAAATATTTGAGGCTTTTGTGGTCAGTGCGAACCACAAATGTCCTTCCCAACACATAGGACCGCCATTTCTGAACTACTAACACCAAAGCCAACATCTCTTTGTCATAGGTGGATAAAGCTATATTCCTTCCTTTGAGAGCTTGACTGAAGAAAGCTATGGGTCTCCTTCCTTGACTCAGTACTGCACTAACACCAGAATTAGAGGCATCACATTCAATAATGAAAGTTTTTGCGAAGTTAGGTAATTCCAACACGGATCCTTGGACCATCACTCGTTTGAGCTCCTAAAATGCACCGTTGGCCTTGGGGATCCACTTAAAGTTATTCTTTTTTAGAATTTATGTTAGAGGAGCAACTATTTTTCTATAGTCCTTGATAAATTTTCGATAGTAACCTATCAACCCCAAGAAACCATGTACAACAGTAATTTGACTTTGGCTTGGGCCAATCTTCTATAGCAGCAATTTTACTAGGTTCCATCCTTACCTCTCTTCCCTGATAATGTGCCCAAAATATTTAATTTTTGTGGTTCCAAAACAATATTTCTCCTTCTTGACATATAGTTGGTGGCAGATAATAATGAGAACACTATTTGCAAATGTTACCAATGTGATTCCTAAGTCGGACTATATACCAAGATATCATCAAAAAATACAAAGATGAATTTTTGTAGATATGGCAGGAAAATGTCATTCATTAATGATTGAAATGTAGAAGGTTCATTAGTAAGTCCAAAACGCATTACCAAAAATTCATAGTGCCCATCGTGTGTGCAAAAAATTGTCTTTTCCACATCTGTCGAATGCATCGGTATTTGATGATATCCAACTTGTAGATCTAGTTTTGAAAAATATTTGGCTCCGTGCAACTCCTATAGCAACTCATCTATCACTGGTATGTGGTACTTGTCCTTGATAGTGGCCATTTTAAAAGCTCAGTAGTCCACACAAAATCGCAAGGACCAATATTTGTTATTGACAAGCAACATTAGGGATGAATATGGGCTGGTATTAGGTCGGATTACTACATTTTCCAACATTTCTTCCACCAATATTTCTATTTCCTTCTTTTGGTAGTATGGGTAATGATAGGGTCTTACTAACATAGGGTCATTCCCAGGTTTTAAGTTAATTTTATGGCTGTGGGACAGATTAGGTAGGATTCTTATGGGTTTTTGAAATAAATGGTCATAATTTTCAAAACGTTGGGCCAAGTGTGTGTGTTTGGCCATGTATGGCTATTGGTCTTGGGTATTAGAAAATATTTTATATGCATTAGGTTAGCGGCTTGAGAAATTAAACACATCAAAGTTCCATGCCCTCCATTTACTTGAATTTCCTTTTCCATTCGACGTTGATCAACGGCTTGGGCTGCTGGTGATTGAACACCGACAAGAGTTACTGACCGCCTTTACCATTGAAACGCTATTGTTAAGCGTGAGAAGTCCCATAGACTCGTCCCAAGAGTTGTCAAACACTACACACCAAGGACGGCATCACAATCCTCCAAACTAATCACAAAGAACTCCACCTAGAATGGGTTTCCTTGGACCTCGATTGGGGTGTCTGGGAGGCACCTCATACAGGGTAGCTTCTCGTCGTTGGTCACCATCATGTTCAACCGACCCCCTTCTTTTGTCTTTAACCCAACCTGTGAGACCCGTGCCCGATTGAGGAAGTTATGAGAGCTTCTTATATCCAACAAAGCCACTAGTACGCATCCCTTGGTTTTCGCTGGAACTCGTATGATTTGGGGTGTGGTGGTTCCTGTAATGGCTTTAAGGGAGATTTTAGCCACCATCGATTCAAGTTCAACTTCTTCTTTTCCCTCTACTTCTACCTCGTCCATGGGTTTGCAAACAATAAGGAACAATCTCTTGCAGCGATGGCCAGGCGTGTATATTTCATCGCAGTTGTAGTACAAGTTGCATCATCGGCGCTCCTAGATTTCATCAGCGGTGAGGCATTTAATAGGTGGGCTTATGGTTGGTTCTGACTAAATGGGATTTTTTTTGGTTTCTGGAAGTTTTGGATGGCTAGGTTAATGTTAGGTGTAGTGTATTTGGGGTTTTGTAGTTGGTTTTTAGTTTCGTAGAGTTGTGCAAGGCCAGCAGCATGTGGGAAGGTCTATGGATTCGTAACACGAACATCAACTCAGATTGTTTCCCAAAGTCCGCTGATGAAACAACTGATATGTTGTTGCTAAGTTAATGAATCGGCCCTTGCGAGAAACCGATCAAATTGAGTGTGATACTCCTAGATAGGCCATGTCTGTGTAAGCTTGGTGAACTCCCTATAGTAGTTATCTAGGAGTGTTGGACTATAGCACTCATTCATCGCCTGTTTGAATTCTTACCAGGTAACCCAAACTCGAGTCTTCCTGAAAGATTGGAATCAGAGGTGTACTCCTCCTTCTAGGTGGTAGGTTGCTAATGGAACCTTCTCAGTGGAAAGGGTCTGGGGAAATGAAAAGAACTGCTCTGCTCGGTCAATCCAAGTGATAGGATCATTAGTGCCATCATAGCATGGAAAATCCAAATGAACCACTCAAGGTATAATTGTCCCATGTGTTTGCTATGAATTTGGTTGTTGCTGTGATGATCCAATCCCTGTTTTTCTCACACTCAGCTCTTCCATTTGAGTTTGTAGTTGAATGAACATCTTATGCATCTCTTTTTGCATTTAGAGCATTTGCTGTTAGGTTGCTTGTAGGGACTCCTCCATTGGCTTCTTTGTTGGGATGGGATAGTTGGCTCCATTATTGTATCCTTTCTCTAATACGATATTGTTACGTGCCCTGTAATGTCGAGCTCTCGCTCGACCTCTACCTCGACATGGAATGATCCCCCAACGTGAAGAAGCTCTCAAGGAGATAATTTCTATAAATGTTAAGTAGTTTCTTTTTGGTGGAAAAAGTTGTGTTCTATTGCCATTAACCTTTACCTTTTATACATTTTTTGATAACTCAAAGAAACCTCTATTTCCTAATAAAATGCAGAATTGGAGTTGAAAATATGGGAAATGTGACCTGTCAACATGGCTATTACTACAAACATGACCACAACATCAAATACATGGTCCATAACTAACTAATTTGAAATAATCAACAAAATAGAATAAGTATGCTAAATTAAGAGATGTAACATCCTTATTTTCTTAACATTAAGGGCCAACATGTAATTTTGTATGTATGGTCTTATATATTGTTATTTCAATAGAAAATTTGATTGAATGAATATATATTTTTATGAATAACCAAGCTAAATAGATGCAATGAGTGTGAGATGAAAAATAACTATATTGTAAATGGTATCCTCTTAATTATATTTATAGGATCAATATGATATACATGTTATTATATTATAAGTTATTGTTATGAATTAGCACTAGCAAAAGCGAAATTTGGCTTCAATTTGGTTGCACAAATATATAATTATAGGTAATAGCAAAATAATAAGCAATAAGAAAAATAAATGGCACACAATGATTTAAGTGGTTCAACCTTTCAATGTGAAAACCCTACTTCACTAACGACGACACATCGAGGAAAATCCACTAATAATCAAATGGAGATATAAACACCAATATTCAAAGTGTTTAACAAAATATACCGAAATCTAAATACACAGAAAATATCTCTCTCTAATTTACTAGTAATCTACAGCAAGATAAATTAACAAACTTGATATTTAATCAAATATTACCATACAAATGAGATAGAAGATAAATTAGCGTCAATGGCGACACAAAACTGACGAAAGAAGCAGCAAGACAGTAGGCAACATTTCACAAAACTACACAAGCTTTGTGCACAAACTGAAGAGAAACTCTAATGCTGTTTGATGAAGTCTTCAATTTATTCAAATGATAGTTATAGTCTGATTCAATATGATATTTGGTGGCTATTACTTCAAATATTGAATTTGTTCTCTACTTTCTCTATGCTGGCGGTTGCTGCTCACTATTCTTAATTCAACAACAACATATATATTATATATATATATATATATATATATTGATATATTGAGGGTTTAAAAAGATTAAATGGACACGAATGTTTTGGGCCAACAATTTTGAAAAATCTTCACCTTGGCTCAAAATGAAAACAAGTTATTCAAATATTAAAATCCTTGGATTACCAAATAACTATCGTCCAAAACCACGAAGGGTGATCATCTACTATAAACACCAATCAAGTCTAAGAAATGCTTGAACTTATTAAATGGAACTAGTTTGGTTAACATATCAGCTGGATTCTCTGTAGTGACTATCTTATTGACAACAATAGCACCCTAAGAGACAATGTCCCGAACGAAGTGATATCTAACATCAATATGTTTGGTTCTTTCATAATACATAGTATTCTTGGTCAAGTGTATCGCACTCTGACTATCACAAAATACAACAGAAGTATCCTACTGTAAACCCAAATCACAAACCAAACCTTTAAGCCAAATGGCTTTTTTCACTGCTTCTGTTGCTACCATATATTCTTCCTTTGCCATAGACAAAGCAACTATAGACTGTAAATTAGCCTTCAAACTAATGGCACAATGAGAAAGAGTGAAGACATAGCCTATCATAGATCTTCTTCTATCCAAATCACCAACATAATCGGAGTCCATATAACCAATAACACTACAACTGGTATTAGAACTTCCATCATATACCAAACCAAAATTAGATGTGCCTCTCAAATACCAAAGTATCCATTTCACTGCTTGCCAATGAACCTTATCAAGATTACCCATATATCTACTAACAACACTAACTACATATGAAACGAGTACAAACCATAATATACATCAAACTACCAACGATACTAGTATATGGAACCTGAGACATGTATTGCTCTTCTTCTTCTGAATGTGGTGACAAATCCAATGAAATCCTGAAATGTGTAACTAACGGCGTACTCATAGGTTTAGACTCTTTCATACCAAAGCGTTTAAGAACCTTTTCAACATAACTTTTTTGAGGCAAATAAAGCTTGCCCGCTTGTCTATCCCTGTAAATTTCCATGCCTAAAATTTTCTTCGTTGCACCCAAATCTTTCATCTCAAACTCACCACTAAGTTGAGACTTTAATTTTTGAATCTCAGAATTATTCTTAGAAGCAATAAGCATGTCATCAACATAAAGCAACGAATAGACAGATGGACCATCATGGAATCTTTTATGATAAACACAACTATCATAATCACTTATAGAGTAACCATGATCAATCATAAAATAATCAAACCACTTATACCACTTCCTAGGGATTTCTTCAACCCATATAAAGACTTTTTCAATAAAAAAATGATCTTTCTTACCTGGAACAACACACCACTCTAGTTTATACATATATATTTGTTCCTTAAGCTCATCATATAAGAAGGCATTCTTGACATCAAGATGTTCTAATTCCATGTCAAACAATTCAACCATAGCAAGAATTACAAATAGAGCCATGTTTCACAATAGGTGAAAATACTTCATTGAAGTCAATACCCTTCTTCTAACAATAACCCTTTATAACAACACAGACCGTGAACCTAGTTGTTTCAACCTCAGGTATACCTTCCTTTTTCTTGAAGATCTATTTATTTCCAACAATCTTTTGGCCCTTAGGAGGTTTCACCAATTCCCAAGTATGATTCTTATGAAGTAATTCAATCTCTTCATTCATAGCAACTAGCCACTGAATAGACTTATCACAAGTGATATCTTAATGATAACTAGAAGGTTTATGCACCTCAATAGAATCTGTTATAAACAATGCAAAAGAAACTAAGTCTACATCTGCGTACCTCTGAGGGCATCAAATATCTCTTATTCTTTTACCCTTAGCGATACTATATGGTTTCTCATGTTGCTCTTTTGCTACATCATGAGTAGAATCATCTATCTCATCCACAAAAGGCTAATATGAAGTGCGCTCTTGCACTTGACTAGGAGCTCCACTCTCAAGCTCCATATGTTCACTAACACCGTGGTCTTTATCTTTAATAATAGACTCTTTTTTCCTTTTCCAACATAAAAATCTCATTAAACTAATATCTTTACTAATCAAAACTTTAGGTGATTTGTATTCAACAAACCATAATCTATAACCCTTCACCCAAGAAATATACCCCAAAAATATGTATTTCAATGCCCTAGGCTCAAGTTTACCATCATTAACATAAGCATAAGTAGGACAACCAAAAACTTTCAAATCAAAATAATTATCAGAAGTACCAAAGAATACCTCAAACATAGTCTTCAACTCAATTACAGTTGATGGAGACTGATTCACCAAATAGCAGGCATGGTTACAAGCTTCAACTAAAACGATTTATCTAAGTCAGCTTGAAAGAGCATACAATGAGCTCTTCCTAAGAGAGTCATATTCATACATTCTGCTACTCCATTTTCCTGTGGTGTATAATGCATAGTGTGGTGTCTCACTATGCCATTTATTTCACAGAACTCATTAAACTAACTTTCACAAAATTTCAAACCATTGTCAATCCTCAAATAATTTATTTTCTTGCTTGTTTTATTTTCTATACAAGCCTTGAATTTTACAAATTTTAAGAACACGTCATTCTTTTTCTTCAAAAAAATACACCCAAACATGATGGAAGAAGTCATAAATAAAAGTCAACATATACCGAGCACCACCCTTAGACACAACACGAGAAGGAGCTCAAAGATCTGAATAAATATAATAAATAGTACCTTTCATTTTATGGATGGTTGTACTGAACTTGACCCTACAATGCTTTCTATAGACACCATGCTCACAGAAATCAAGCTTCCTAGTTTTTTGACCACCTAGCAAATCTGTTTGCTCAAAATAGACATCCATGCCTCACTCATATACCCTAACCATATATGCCATAATCGAGTAGTATCAAAATCTTAATCTGATGAGGATGAAATTGAAACACTACCCATAATAGTGCTACCTTGAAGCACATAGAGTCCACGTGATAATTTCCCTTTAATAAAAATGACAGCACCCTTACTAACTCTTAAAACTCCACCTTCAACTACATACTTATATCCTTGTGAATCAAGAGTACCCAAAGATATCAAGTTCTTTTTCAAATTTGGAACATGGAAAACATCTTTCAAAGTCCTAACAATACCATCATGCATCTTAATTCGGATAGTACCATTACTAACAAACTTACAGGACACATTTTTCCCCATCAAGACAACACCCCCATCAATAGACTGATAAGAGGAAAACCAGTCCTTACTAGGGAACATATGGTAAGTGCAACACGAATCAAGAATCCAAACATCTCCAAGAGAACCAATAGATACTCATAAAAAATTTTCACCATCGGAACCAGAACTATCTGCAACACTAACAACATCATTAGTACCATATGATGTTGTGGTAGATTTTCCTTTACCTTTAAGTTTCAGACAATTTATTTTCCAGTTTCCTTCCTGACGGCAATAGTTGCATTTGTCTTTTCTTTTTGTAGATTTGGATCTAGGTTTGCCTTTATTATTTCTTGTGCCTTTTTCTTTATTTTTACCTCTGACAAATAAACCAGTACTATTATCATTGTTGCTAGTATAAACCTTTTTCTTCAATTCTCTGGACATCCTCCAAAGAAATAGTGTCTCATCCATATAGCATGGTAGCAAAAAAAATTTCAAATGAATGAGGTAAAAAACATAATAAAACTAAGGCCTGATCCTCATCATCAATCTTAACACCACCATTTTTTTATCACGAATAATATTATTAAATTTATCAAGGTGATCATGTAAAGGTGTACCTTATAACATTCTAAATGTATACGAACACTACTTCAAATATAACCGACTTGTCAAAGACTTGGTTATATACAAATTCTCCAATTTAAGCCATAACCCAATGTTGTCTCTTTTAGATAACATAAAAACGTGCAAGCATACACGGTCACAAGTAATAAATATTTGTAAGTAAAGATCGTTCCCACGGAGATTTGTTACTACAGTTTGTTGATTACTAAAATTATTTCCCTCTGATTTTATCCAAAACAATCGTTGATTTATAAAAAAAGTTAAAAGAAAAGAGTTAACAAAATAAAATAAATCTAGGATTGCAATTTTTCACCAAATTAATCCACTCTAATCGTGTTATTTTCTCTTGATTTATATTTTTCAGTACATTTAATTTGTCAACCGAAAACTTCTATTTTTATTCATACATCTCTTCCGAGCTCCGTATAAACACACCTCGTTAAATTAATTCACTATATCTCTATGAGAATTAAATTTAATAAGATTCATTAAGTTCTAAGTTCTCAATGGCCACACATACAATTAGGGTATATTCCTATCCTTCATCATACATGTCATTCTATTTACGAGCAAAACACACACAAATGCCTCTTCCAAGTTTATTTATGTGCCACGGATCGTTTTGATAAGATTCGTAAATAATCAAAAAGCATTAAGCACAAAATAGAATAAACAAATCGAACGTCTTATAAATCTATCAAAAAAATAATTAAAATCAAAGCTTCATAAATTTTGATCAAATGCAACCCGGGAAAAATTAAATTACTTCATAAATTAAAAATAAAAATTACAACAGTTCAAGGAAAATAAGATAAAAAAAACACAAAAAATTAAAACATCAATAAAAAAAATATTTGGCACACATGGAACACAACAGAAGTCAAAAATGGCTTCTGCGTGTTCCACCGTCCAACCCCTAATACCACAAAAATTCTAAACTGCAAAAAACTAAAAACCATAAAAAAAACTCCTCAACTCTATCATCTTATCTCCTATTTATACCTAAAAAATACATCAAAAAATATATTAAAATTTAGTCCACGTGGGGGGACAGGAATGTGTGGCGAAAATAATAAATTACACGCGTAGGGGACAAAAATTGTATCGAAAATGGAATCGAAAAAGTGAGTGGAGATGCTGCGCGTTTCTGTTTTATTTTCCTTCCACGCTGCCACGTGTCGCGTTATGTTTCGCAGAAACAATTAGTGGGACACGTGGCAGCATCTCATTCGTTGAAGGGAATGGGCGCACGCAGAACTTGTCGTAGGGAATTGTGGCACGCGAAACGTGAGGCAACGGCTGGAACGAGGGCGAGATTCTGCGCTTTTGCGTTCACCGATATGTGCCACGCGTCCTCTCATGATTTGTGCAAGGGGAAATTGGGACACGTGGAAGACTTTAATTCGCTGAAAGAATGATTGCACGTGGTTCAGCCGCACAGAACAACGCCCTTTGGCAGCCGTGTAACGGACACATGGGTCCCACCCTAAATGCCAGCCTGCGCAGCAGGTGGGCCCACTGGCACGCCGAGCCGTGCGACGGAATATATCCTGCACCCATTCTCCTTGGGTGTATGCGTGGATGTTGACGCGTGGATGTTGCAACGATGGCCAATCCTGACCGTTTCTGCACCAATCCTGACCGTTTATGCTTTGATTGAACGGACCATGTTGTACGTGTGGATGTTGACGCGTGGAACTTCTCTCCTACGAAGAAAAATAACTTCTATTAATTATATTTTCACCCACAAATATATTTCAAATTACATTTTAAACTTTTGATTAATTGCAATGTAGCCTTTTTGGTAATTTAAATTATATTTTAAACTTTTAATAATTAAAATTAAGCTCGATTTTAATTTAAATTATATTTTAAACATTTATAAATTGAAATTAATCTCTCTTTTATTTGAAATTATATTTTTGGAAACAAATTTATCATAAGAACATTTTCGATACAATTTATTTAATTTTCTTAAAATATTTAAGAAACAGTAAATACTAATTTATTAAACTAAAATTAACTAAAAATAGAGAGAACATAGCAATTATAATTAATAAAATAGGTGAAAATAACTATATAAAATACATTTATCACCCAACAGAAGATTCCTCCTCACTAACCTTGTGTAGTACCTTATTAGACAAGGATAATTGAATTAAACTGAAAGCATTTTCCATGAATGCATCCTTTTATTCATCGGTCAATTTTTCTAACAATTTATCCTTACCTTCAAGTGTCTTAACGATCCATTCTTTAACTAATACAGCCCGCATCTTCATTCGCTAGAGACTAAAATAATTCCTACCATTGAATTTCTCAATTTCATATTCTGCCGCCATGATAGAAAACCAAATATTAAATAAACAGAATCACAACCTAGAAAATATGAAACCAATTAGATAACTAGAAGCTCAAAATAAATCCAAAAGAGCAAACTTGATAAGTTCCAATAAATAATAAAATAACCCAAAACTCTGATACCAATTTTTTATAAATTAGCACTAGTAGAAGCAAAATTTGGGTCCAATTTGGTTGCACAAATATATAATTATGGGTAATAGAAAAATAATAAGCAATGAGAAAAATAAGTGGCACACAATGATTTAAGTGGTTTAACTTTCACTACTACATAATGGACTACTAAAGTTGGTTAAAAATCGATTTTAAACCAATTTAAAGTCGGTTCACTGAATTGACTTTAAATGGAATGGCTTAAAATTTAAAATCGATTCAACACGTGAACTGACTTTAAATTTTTATTTTTTTTTTTTACAAAATTTGCTCATTTTCTATTATACTCAAATTAAAACATGTATTCGATCACTACATAATACAAAAAAAAACCAAAATTTGTTTAACAAATAGTTTAAATAATACAAATAATTGAAAAATAAAATATTAATTAATAGTAGAAAAATTACCATGGTGTTGTCCTATGTTATTCAAGATCATCATATTCTTCTTCTGATGTTATAGTACAAAACCTACATATATAATACAAAAATTTATACATAAATAATAATACATAATAGCATAAAATATATGAATAATAAGTGCGTATGATTAATAGAAATATTTACAAGAGTAAATAAAGTGACAAAATGAAGGAAATGAAGAAAAATTTGTGTTTTGTAAGTGAGAAATGGATATAAAAAATTAGAGTATTTTGCTAAAAAAAAGGGGGATCTAAGAGATAAGTTGGAGAGGAAGAAAACCCACTAATTGTTGTTGGAATTAGTAGTCGTAGGTGGTTGAAAAATGAGAAAGAGTGGAGAAATGGATGAGGTTTTTGGTTTTTGAGAGTTATGCAGCGCTTGGAATAGTTTCTGTCTGGGTAAGAAAGATGAGAAAAGGAAATATCCACGTGTAGCGTTGGTTTGACACATCAACCGATGCTATCCACGTAGTTTGTAGCATCGGTTGACGTGTTAAACTGACATTACACGTGGACATAGCGTCGGTTCTCCATGTCAACCGATGCTATACACGTGGATAGTGTCGGTTCACCACGTTAACCGACACTTTGTCCACGTGTAGCGTCGATTCGACACCGACCCAACTTTAGATTCATTATAAGTCGATTTTATCAAAAAACCGACTTTACATATCGACTTAAATACGCCTTTTTGTAGTAGTGCTTTCAATGTGAAAAGTCTACTCCACTAAGAACGATACACCGAGAAAAATCCACTAATAATTAAATATAGATACAAATACCAATATTTAGAGTGTTTCACAAAATATACCAAAATCCAAATATACCTAGAAAATATCTCTCTCTAATTTACTGGTAATATACAACAAAATAAATTAAAAACTTGTTATTTAATCAAATATTATAATACAAATGAGATGGAAGATAATTTAGCAGCAATGGCGGCATGAAACTAACGAAAGAAGCAGCAAGACAACATGTGACATTTCACGGTGCTACACAAGCTTCCCGCAAGAATTGGAGAGAAATTCTTATGATGTCAGATGAAGTCTTCAATTTATTCAAATGATAGCTATTGTCTGATTCAATATGTTATTTGGTGGCTATTACTTCAAATATTGAATTTGCTCTTTTCTTTCTATACGCTGGCGACTACTCCTCACTATTCTTAATTCAACAACAACACATAAATATCACACACGACAGTAACACATAAATAACACACACACACACACACACACATATATGTAAATATATATTAGTTAAAAGGCTAAGGTTTTAAAAAGATTAAATAAGACTAAATGTTTTAGCGAACAATTTAACAGTTACAATTATGTTTAGAAAGAAATTAAAGGTACATCTTTACTTTTGTACTTGCATGTTGTATAGCTCTTTAGTGAGAAAATTGGAAAACTCTCACATTGTTTAGGAATGAAAACGAGTGTTGTATTTTGGGCTATAAATAAAGCCCTCATCCACTATTTGTAAACATCCCAAAATTTGTAAATCTTTCTCTTTTGTAAGGGTAATTAATTAGCTCAATTTTGTCCAATTAGTTGTAATTTTGGAGTTCATCCATTTGGAGATAGTTGAAGTAGTCAACGACGTCCGATGACCTATGTAAAATTTATACAGAAAATCGTTAAATTTCTGGTGTTTTTATTTTTCTATTTTAATATTTTTGCTTCAATAATTGCTATAGTTTATTTTAGCAATATATTTCCAATAGCTCTAATTTGTTGGGTTAGTTTTAATTCTATTCATTTAAATCATAAGTGAATAGTTACTACTTAGAATAGGAAAAATATACCCCATTTTCTAAACAATTGGTATCAAAGCCGAAGGTTTCTACCTAAGCATTTTTTTATTCCGTTTGTTTGCTATTAGAATATAGTTGCTATTTGTTGTAATATGAAGAAATGGTGGAAGAAAAGTCTCCCTCAAACAAAGGCCAATCATCCACGTTAGGTAGAAAAAAGGTTATGAATGCAAGGTTTGAGGTGGAGAAGTTTGATTGAACCAGTCATTTCGGCATATGGTAAGGTGAAGTTCTACATGCTCTATTTCAAAAAGGTCTAGACATCGATTGCCAATGAAGACGAGAAACTAGGTGAAGTAGATGAAGTTTAGTGGAAAAATATCAACCGATTGGCATGTGGTACAATCCGTTCGTGTCTCTCAAGAGAACAAAATTATACATTCATAAAGGAGACATCTGTAAGTAAGTTATAGAAGGCATTGGAGAACAAGTTCACGAAGATGAGTGGACATAATCGACTCTCTTTGAAGAAGAAGTTATTCCATTTTGAATACCTTCCAAGTACCACAGTAAATGACCACATTACTACTTTTAATTGATTAGTAGAAGATTTGTTAAATATAGATGAAACTTTAAAAGATGAAGATTTAACCTTAATGTTGTTAGCCTCCCTTTTTGATGAGTTTGATCACCTTCTTATGAGCTTATTCATTGGGATGGATAAAGTGCATTTTGAGAAAGTTTGCATTGCTTTGTATAGTTATGAAATTATAAAGAAAGATAAAAAAGAAAGCAGGAATGAAGCAGCAGAGGCACTGTTTGTAAGAAGATGTCCCCAAACACAACGAAAGGAATGAAAGGTAGATCTCTGTTAAAATGAAGGCTTGGTAAAGATGAATGTGCGTTTTGTCATGAAAAAGGCCATTGGAAGAAAAAATGTGCCTCTGATGCATACGTAGCTGAAAGCAATTCATATTCAGATTTTGCATTGGTTGGTTCATCAATAGCATCCCATCCTGGTGATTGGATTTTTGATTCAGCGTGTACCTTCCATATGTCTCCTAACAAGGAGTCGTTCTTTAACTTTGAAGAACTAGACGGTGGAGTTGTTTTCATAGGTAATGATTATACATGCAAAGTTTTGGGGATCGGTACAATTCTTTTGAAGAATCAAGATGGTTCAACCAGGCTCTTGACGGATGTTCATTATGTTCCAAATATGAAGAAGAATCTCATTGCTGTGGGAGTATTAGAATCAAAAGCTTTACTGTGACCATACAAAATGGGCATTAAAGTTTACTTTTAGAGCACTTGTGGGGATGAAAGGTGTTTCGAAGAATAACTTGTAGTACTACCTTGGTAGTACTGTTATTGGGACAACATCTGTAATAGTTTCAGAGGAAGAAAGAGATTCAGAAACTACTAAGCTATGGCATATGCGTTTAGGACATACTGATGAAAAGCTTTACATATTCTTGTAAACAAGGCCAGTTAAAAGGCACGAGAACCAGCCTATTGGAATTCTATGAGCATTGTATATTGGGTAAGGAGAAAAGAGTAAGCTTTGGCACTACATTTCATAATACAAAAGACATTTTTGGATTACATCCATACTGATGTGTGGGGGCCAACAAGAACTCCATCCATGAGTAACAAACTTTATTATGTCACTTTCGTTGATGACTTCTCCAGAAGAGTTTGGGTGTATCTCATAAAGAAGAAGGATGAAGTGTTGGGAATATTCCTGAAGTGGAAGAAGATAATCGAGACTCATACTAGTAGAAAGATCAAGCGTATAAGGTCTGATAATGGCACTAAGTACACAAATGATCCATTTATGAAAGTTTGTAAAGAAGAAGGGATAGTACGACACTTCACTATTCGAAAAATACCACAATAGAACGGAGTTATAGAACGTATGAACTGAACTTTACTGGAGAAGGTTTGGTGTATGTTGTCAAATGTTGGGTTAGGAAAGTAGTATTGGGTAGAGGTTATGACATATACATGTCATCTCGTCAATCATTTACCATCATCTGCTCTTGAAGGAAAAATGCCTATGGAGGTATGGTCTGAAAAACCTACTAGAGATTACAATTTCTTATATGTGTTTGATTCTATTGCATACTACCATGTAACGGAATCAAAGTTGGATCCAAGAGCCAAAAAGCTATTTTTTTAGGGACCCCTTCTTGTTCTAAGAGATATCGACTATGGTGCCCTGAAACGAAAAATGATAATCTTCAACAGAGAGGTTACCTTTGATGAATCTACCTTGCTGAGAAAGGCAACTAAGAAGATTGATGGCACTTTGGAACAGGTGGAGCAAACTCCGAAATAGGTGGAACAAACTCCAAAATAGGTGGAGTTTGAAAGCAGAATTATTAATCCAATTAGTGAAGATAAGATAGAAGCTGATCCTCCATTGATAGAAGATGAATCAGATGAAAATGTTTTAACCCAAGAACCTCCATAGTAACAAGAAGAAGCTACCATTGATAGGCCACGAAAAACAAATGTTAATGTGCTTGCTCGATACAAAGATTTTAAAGACCTACCTACTCAATTTAAGAATACGGTGGCCTGCACACTTTTAGTTGTGCATGATGATGTTCCTTCCATATATAAAGAAGAAATCAGAAGCCTTGAAGTTGAAAGATGGAAGGAAGCCATGGATAAATAACTTCTGTCCCTTTAGAAGAATAAAACATGGAAGTTGACACAACTACTTAAGGGCAAGAAGGAAATTGGCTGCAAATGGATGTTTGCAAAGAATGAAGGATTTCCTAACAAAGATGATGTTCATTACAAGGCAAGGTTGGTGGCTAAGGGCTACACTCAGATGGAGGGAATCGATTACAATGAGGTATTTTTTCCAGTTGTAAAACATTCCTCCATTAGAATTTTATTCTCCTTGGTAGCATAGTTGGATTTGGAACTAGTCCAACTTGATGTGAAAACCGTGTTTCTACACGGTGACTTGGAAGAGGTAATCTATATGTCTCAGCCATAAGGGTTTAATGTTCCTGGTAAAGAGAATTGGGTTTGCAAACTGAACAAATCGTTGTATGGATTGAACCAATCTTCGAGGCAGTGGTGCAAATGATTTGATCAGTTTATGTTGTAGCAGAAGTATACTAGAAGTACACATGATCATTGTGTGTATTTTCGAAAGCTATAAGATAAGTCTTTCATCTATCGACTATTGTACGTCGATGGTATGTTGATTGCATCAAAGAGCCAAGCAAAAATTGAGAAATTGAAGACTTAACTAAGTCAGGAGTTCTAGACGAAAGATTTAGGAGAAGCCAAAAAGACTCTCGGTATGGAGATAAGTAGAGACAATAAGAAGGAGAAGCTTAGTTTGACCTAGAGTTAATATTTGAAGAAGGTACTACAACATTTTTGTATGAATGAATAGACAAAACCTGTAAGTACTCTGCTTGTTCCTCAATTCAAGCTTAGTGCTCAATTATCTCCTAAGAATGATGCAGAACGAGAATGCATGGCAAAGGTACCATATGCAAATGCGGTTGGTAGCTTGATGTATGAAATGGTGTGTATAAGACCTGACATTTCACATGCGGTTATTGTTGTAAGAAGGTACATGCATGATCCTGGTAAAAGACATTGGTTGATTGGGAAATGAATTCTACGATATATTCTAAATACTATAGATGTTGGCTTAGTATTTTAGCATGATAATACCGTTGGTCAATGTGCAGTCGGATATTGTGATTCAGACTATGCATGAGATTTAGATAAGTGTCAATCAACTACTGGTTATGTGTTTACACTTGTTAAAGCACTAGTTAGTTGGAAGTCTACTTTGTAGTTCATAGTTTCTTTGTCTACTACAGAGGTAGAGTATATGGCAATTACAGAGGTTGTGAAGGAAGCTATTTGGTTACGATGTTTGCTTGAAGACTTGGGAGTTGATCAAAAACATATTAAAGTGTTTCGTGATAGTCAGAGTGTTATTCATTTAGCAAAGAACCAAGTTTACCATGCACGTACAAAGCACATTGACGTTCGTTACCATTTCATGCGAGAGATTATTGAAGAAGATGAAGTACTAGTTCAAAAGATCAATACTACAAAGAATCTCGTAGATATGATGACCAAGGTGATAACAACAATCAAGTTCAAACATTGTCTGGATTTGATTAACATCCTGCAAATCTGAATTGGCACTCTTGTCGTTGATCTAGTGATTGAAGAAATCATTTGAGAATCACTAAGTCACTAAGGTGGAGATTTGTTATATAGCTCCTTAGTGAGCAAATTGAAAAAAGTCCCACATTGGTTTGGAACGAAGATGAGTGTTGTATTTTGTGCTATAAATAAAACTTTCCTTCACCATTTGTAAACATTCAAAATTTGTAAATCTTTCTTTCTTTTGTAAGGGTACTAGATTAGTTCAATTTTGTCAAATTAGTTTAAATTTTAGAGTTTATTAATTTGGAGATAGTTGAAATAGTCAACGACGCCCGAAAATCCAGATAATATTTATATCGAATCTCGTTAAATTTGTAGTGTTTTTATTTTTTTGTTTTAATATTTATGCTTCAATATCTGCTTTAGTTTATTTTAACATTATATTTTTCATAATATTAGTTTATATAGTTAATTTGAATTCTATTTATTTAAATCATAAATAAATATTAACTATTTAAAATTGAAAAAAATATATCCAATTTTACCAACATAACATTGCATTTAGGTGGATGTTTGACCTCGAGCTCGACGTATCCTTTTGTTTACCAATCTACAATAGTCGAAACATTAAGTCACACGACTCTTTTTGTAATTCCATGGTTAAAGTAAAATAGTATAATTGTTTTGCATCCGATATCATGGGCCGACCAATCGTTCATGAACTATACTTCTATCCTACATAAGATACTTTGTTTCGATCTGGCAAATATATTATGGCATGAAGATGAATCATAAATAGTAATCGGAATTTAAATGATCGTCAATGTTGCATCAGGGTGACATATGCGATGCTTCATCTTCCCAATCGTGTAATTTAGAATTTACTTCTTGGGCCGTAGTTACTAATGGTTAATTGTATGAAGAGAGAGAGAGAGAGAGAAATTTATACCTCTTGCACAAATAGTTCCCCAGAGTTCAACTCGGTAATTGCTTGTTTCAAATTAGCTTTTTTTTTTTCTTTTTTAACAACCCATTAATCTTCAGTATTCCTAATTGATTTTATTTGATGTATAATTTTAGGTGGGTTATCAATTCTCACACTCCCTTACCTTCAATTTCCAGATCTTTCCTTATACCAGGTACTTAATTATATACTTTGCTTCTTTGTTTTATTTTTTACTTTGTAAATTAAGTCAAAAGGTGTCGAACATCGATGAGTTAGGAATAGAAAGCACCAGTTACCCAAGCCTTAGTTGTCATAGATACATGTTATCATTTGGAGAAAGTTTTTTTCCTTTTTAGATTTAGGTCGTTCTTCTTTGAACATTTTAGAGTTAGACGTTGGGTTTAGTAGATATAAGTGATTTTCCAAAAATATTGTACAAAAAGGTATAATTTATAATAATTAAAATAAACTTTATAAAAATGGTTGGTAAAATTTAGAAATAAAAATCAAGTTTTTGGTAAAACCAAGAATAAAATAAACATGTAATATTATATATTTATTTTTTTTTCTAAATTGAAGTCTAACTTTTACCAGAACTCTAACCATGACGTTATCCTCATTTCCAACTTGTATGGTAAAGTGTTGATTTGAAAGTTTGATTATCGAACTAATCAACCGTAAAGAAGAGCATACATGGTTAGTCGCCTTTGAATCAACTATTCATAATGATGTATCACATACATCTACACATGATTCAAGAACATGTAAATCATAGTAATATTTTTTTCCTTTTTTGTCATTCTTCTAGGACAATAACTGAGGACAATTTCTATTCCAATGTCTAGATTGATTGCAATGGGAACAATTCTCCTTTTTTATAAAATATTTACTTGTTTTATTCAATAAATAGTATTTTTTGAGCTAAAAATATTAAAATATAAATTGTTATAGCGAAAGATGTAAAAATATAATTTATGTAGTTTTTTGAAAATTTTTAGATTTTTTATGAATTTTTAGTGCATGACTAATGAGAAGCTAATACGTGGCTTACCACGCCAGTAGAGAAGCTGACTGGGCAAACCATGCAATCTGAAACAACGAATCATAAGTCACCGAGTGTGAGGAGAAACGCAATGCGTGACACGTATCATTACGACGTTCAATTCGAGTTTGGAGCACAATAAAACAAAACTGACACGTGTAGTCACACGATTGCTCGACGTGATCCACCAGCCTGCCATGCCATCTATATCTGCGAATCATGTTACATCATGTGGCATTGACTCACCATATGTTGACTCAGACCGATCTCCTCTACCACGCACCGCGTTTTGATTTTCCCAGTAAATTCTGTGTGCCACATGTCATGTTGTGATTGGTTAACACTATTAATTTTGCTTGTTTTGATCTCAGCCTTTGATTTGAAGATGATCAGATGGTTCAGATTGCATCTGATCAAGAGATTGATTGTATTTCTTTTTTATTCTTTTCTTTATCAATTTTTATGTCTTTATGAAAAATATGAGTTTTATGGGAAAAATTATGTCAAGTTAATTTATTAATATAGGGATCTTATGAATCCAATTTTTACCATGTGATGATCTAATATTTTACCCCACTTGTAATTTTAATTTAATTTAATATGATTTTTATGCTATTAATGTTTTAGCCAACAATTTATCTATAAAGGCAATTAAATACATTTGAGAGAATTATTTAATTGTGTTGTCTTGATTAAATAACATGCATAGTTTCTAGTTTTTATGTATATGATCCATAATTGACGAACTTAATAAGTAATATGCAATTTAATTGGCATAACAGTGTGATTAAATTAATTACTATATTGTGTGTAGTTTACTTGAGAGAAAAATACATGTTAAGTTAGATTCAATTGATCATATAATTAATTGATAATCATATTAGGAGGATTTTAGCTATTCACATGTTTAGAAAATTGTGAGATTAAGTATTTCTAGATATTTTCTCATATATATTCTTAGTTACCAAATCTGATTTATTTAATTATTGTTATTTACTATTAATTATTTTAATTTTGCTTCCTTAAAATATAAAAACACAAAAAAAATTGATTTTTATTTTTTTAGTTTTAAAAATTAGTTTTTAATAAAATAATCTCAGTAGGAATGATATTTTCTTATCATTATATTACTTGTTGTGATAAGTATACTTACGTATTCATTGCACATAAAATTTGTGTAGCGATCAACTATGAATGACTAGGTTCTTATTTGGGATTATTGATGAAACTAGCCATACAATTATGTGATTGATTTTATTTAGTTCAATGAATTTCTCTATTATAAGTAGATATACTAATTTTCATCTTTATTGATTTTTTGACCAATAATTATATGATTTGAGATTCATGTCTTAATATGACAAAGTGGGTTTTTGAATTAATCATAAATTATTATCACAAGAATTGAAATAGTACGACATCATAATTGTTGAGCACACTTTATTACTCAGACAATCCATATACTTGCAAAATCATTATTAAGTTTTTGGCACATCTATCGGGGATTTTATACATTTTATAATTAATATCGAAATTTGTATAATAATAATAGTTTCTACAATTTAATATTTTGTTTTAGTTTTGTTGTATGCCTAGGGAGATAGGTACTAATTTTCAAGCTTTTGATCCTAAGATAGAAAGAGCATTTCATAGGTTAAGAAGAGAAACACTACATAAATCTTTTTAGAGCTATGGAAAATTAAGGAGATCAATTAGAAATCATAATTGCTAAACCTCTTTTGGGCTTCATTGTATCACAATTAGATGGATTTCAATCATCCGTCAAAAGACTTCATCAATGCAAACTAAAACCTACTATGATCTAAATGGTATGATCTAATCAATTTGGAGGTTAGATAATAAGGATTATAATTGCCACTTAGCCATTTTATTTGAGTTATGTAATACCCTTAAGATGAATGGAATATTATAATATTCCATACATATTCGCCGGTTCCCCTTTTCTCTTAGGGACAAGGCAAAAGTGTGGTTAAATAATTACCAATAGAATCCATCATCACCTTGAATGACTTGGTTAAGAAATTCCTGAAAATATATTTCCCACCTTCAATGATAGCCATATTTATTAATGTTATCACTTCTTTTCAAAAATTTGATGTAGAACCTTTTTATGAGGCAATGGAAAGTTTCAAAGAATTGTAGAGAAAATGATCACATCATCAAACTTCTCCACGGTTACAAATCTAAAAATTCCAAGGTGGATTAATAAGGTAAACAAGAATTATTCTTGATAAATCACCTAGAGCTTCTTTAATGGGAAAGGGTGAAATTGAAGATTTTGCATTACTAGATGATATGGTTTCTAGTAGTTGTCAATGGTTAGTAGAGAGGTTAAACCCAAAAAGGGTTGCTGGAATGGTAGATGTAGATGCATTTATAACTTTGCGAGCACAAACAAATACATTATTGTTAGGGCTATAAAAGAAACTTGATTATATTTTGTGGGGATTAGTATTGTGCAAAACCTTTTTCGTGTTTGAGAGTGATGAGTGCTCAAAAAGTACTAAAATTACCATGATTTTATACACGTTAATTGATTAAAAAGATATATATTTATATGATTTTTTTATATATTTATATAAATCTATCTTTTCATAATCACGGGTATTTTTATTGTTTTTCAGGTATTTTCGCTTAAAAAAAGCAACTTAAAGACTTAAAGAAAAATACCGAAGGTAATACATCACAAATATATTCATAAAGTAAATGAGAAAAAGTAAAAAAAAAGATGGAAAAATTGGACAAAATGGTCAAAAATGTCAAAAGGAGGAAATTGCGCACGCAGTCGCGCCCAACCACGCTCAGAAACGCATGCGCTGCATCGCCCAGTCCGTGCGTGCCGCATTGCCCAGTCCGTGCGTACCCCTTCTCCATTCTGCACATGCCCGCGCCTAGTCTGCACCCATCCGTGCACACCGCCGTGCCACACGCTACCATGACGTCAACAATGATGTCATCATTCACTTCAAACCACATCTCAAAAACATATTCTTCTCTCTTTCTTTCTCTCCATTTCTTAGTTTTTAGCTTTTCTTAGTTAGTTTTTCTTAGTTTTAGAGTTCTTCTCCTTTTGAGAAGAACTAATTATTTTTTTGTAATTTATTTGCTTTTTGATTCAATAAATGGAAGTGCAAATTTCGTTTGGAGGTTTTCCAGCAATAGGAATAGCATCAAAGTACTGTAAGGATTATATTTTTTTTACAATTATTTTTATGATTTATTCTTATATGTTATATTTAATTTATCTATGATTAAATTTAACTTTGTTAGCTGTTTGTAAATATGATATAATAAGAACGTTGTTATGCTTGCGAAATATTAAATAGGTAAAAATCTCTAAAATGAATTTATTTTATTTTTATTCAAGATGTTATATTAAGAATGTTAGAGAGAAATATATTATTTTTCATTACAAACTTAAATTTGAAAATTAGATTTTAAGGTTTAGTTATCCAATCTAATTTAGAGTAGTGCTCTTTTATTTGTTTGTACAATCGCCCAATAGTTAGAGTGAAGCTCTATTTCAAAAGTTTTTATAAGAATTATTATATGAAAATGTATTGACAACATGTTTTCAGTAGTGGTTTTAAAACTTGAAAGTTAGTACTCAGATAATTAAATTTTTAGGTTTAATTTGGACACCTTGAATAAAGTTTAAACTGTCTAACCCCATCAAATGTGGCATTTAAATGGTTCATTTTCAATCTCTTAAAAAAAGAATTAATTTAATTAACAAAATTAGTTATCAACGCCACCCATAGGTGCTAATTGATTTGTTTAGTTAGCGAAGAATATCTAAACCCACCAAATGTGGCATTTTTAATCTCTTAGAAAAAAGAATTAATTTAATTAACCAAATTAGTTATCAACCCCACCCATAGGTGTTAATTGATTTGTTTAGTTAACAAAGAATATCTAACCCCACCAAAGGTGGCATTTAAATGGTTCATTTTCAATCTCTTAGAAAAAGGAATTAATTTAATTAACCAAATTAGTTATCAACCCCACCCATAGGTGTTAATCGATTTGTTTAGTTAACAAAATATCTAACCCCACCAAAGGTGGTATTCATATAAAAAAAGAGAAAATCAATAAATATCAATTTATATCTTTAATAACCTATATAATACGAGCAAGCATAGTTAACTTAGTTATTATATCCATAAATACTCCACTATTATAAATGATAATATTTTCATCAATATTTATTGAATCTTTATCTATGTTTATTTTTATGTTATTAGATTAGAAACACCAAAAACCTAAATATCGTGACAAGATGTTTATGATTTAATTTTGTTTTTAAAATTTTGAATAATAAATTAAAAACCACATATATTCCTTCCTCATATCGACCTTGGGAGTATACTTATCATTTTCTATGAAATGATTCGTGCACTTGCGAGAGTTTTATAAATATAAAACCAAAGTATTGGCAGGATCGGTGATGCTGGTTTTGCTCATCAGTAAGCACTATGGTGAATCTCATACTAGTGATACTTGTAAAAGCAAACTTAAGGTTGTGAATTATATCAACAATCAAAACTACAAAAGGAATCTTTATTCAAATACATATAATCGAGGTTGGAGGAAACTTTCTAACTTTTATTAGGGTAATTACAAGCAAAATGGAGCACATAACAATGGACCAACTTTCAATCCGTCGAGCTTCAATCAACTACAAGAACAACCACCCATCAAAGAGTCACGGCTTGAAAAATTGGAAAATATATTGGAAAGTATGTTGTCCAATATTATCCTAAGGATGGATACAATGAACAATAAGGTGGAGAAATTGATAATAAATGAAGCAAAAAATAGTGCTACTATAAGAAACTTAGAGGTGCAAATGGGATAGCTCTCATAAACAATGTATTGATATCAATTTTCGTCAACACTTGGTAGAATTGTTCTTCATTAAATCTATAAGATGAAAACACTTTTAATATCTTGGGCTACCTTGTGGGGGGTATCATCTGCATATTGATGCTTAAGTCAGTAACTTTAAGATGACGGGTAGAGGAGAACTACAATCTCATTCTAATTATATATGCAAAGTAATATTTGATCTTATATTAGTTATGTGCATATGTGAATATACATAGGAGAAATATTTAACTTGAATAGTTATTCCCTGTTGGAATAAGATTATGCAATTGTAGCTTTGTAGACACTTATCCTTTATAGATATCTATCCTTTGTAAATATCAATCCTTAATTATCTCCTTAATTATCATTTAAGATAATCAAAGGATAATCTTTAGGTCTTCATCTCTTTAAAATAATTAAAGAATTATCATTGAGCCTTTATCCTTTTAAGATAACTATATTATGTTCATACTTATATGATGATTGAACACTTATTTGGCTTGGCCCAAGGCTCTTTATTGACTAAGGCCACTCTTTGACTGCTATGTGAGATGTACAAAATTACCCCCAATATTATCCCCTAGAATTTCTGTCCCTTGGGCTAAAAGGTATGACTGTAATTTCTATCAATACTTGTGTTAAATATATATCCTAATTATAATGACGATATTGAGATTTCCCTTGTATGATTTTTTAACTACCCAAGCAAAGGACTTTATGCCATGTATTCTATTCAAAACGTGCATGATAGCATCCTATTGCTAGCGATTCTTTGGATTTTGATTCAGACTTTCAGTTAGAAATTTATGCTAAAGTCAACGTTTTTATTAAAGAAGTCCAACATTCATTCATTTTTACGAGAAGCTCAAAATTTAAATTCCAGGCCTAATCCCTGTAGGATGAGCTAAGCGATCATGAATATTAATTTTTATTCATTTATCTTGCATGTAGTGTAGGATTTTTTTATTATTCAAACACTTTACAACCCACGAGGCCTATACCATGCATACTTTTCTATTCAAGAAGTGATGGATACCAGATTCATGGATGTACAATATCCGGTTTGGAAACTGGGTGCTTATTGAGGTAGACTAGAGTAGGTGTGAATGACATGTGTTGGTAAACGAATGGAGGTTGGGCAGAGGTATGGTTGGTGAGGTTTTGGTAGGCCTATCCCTGGTTAGTACTTTTTTGGCTGATGATGGCTCAATTGATGATGCCTTGGCCAATGGTGCTATGGGAAGCAATCCTTTGGCAAGTAGTCTTCTAGTTGGTAATGTTCCGATCAAGGAGGTCTAGATTGATTGATGGGTTCGATCCTTCCAATCAATGCTATCTTTTTTACTATCTGTAAAGATTATTCTAGGATCCTAGTAGGACCTGATGATGAGATGACTTCTTTCTTTCCAAAATGATTTGCATAAATATGGGAAGCCTCGATATTATTCTTTTGGGTACCCCCTATTTTCTAACTCTTGGACTCTTCATAACCTTTTTTTAACTTATGTACAACCATTTCTCATTGGAATGAAGTACCATGGAGATGTAAAAGGGTAGACTTTGTCCAGAATGTAGACAAGTAGTTGAACCTTTAACAGGGTACTTGATAAAGAATGATGTACTAAGATGCATCCTAATGGGTGTTTATTCTATGAGAGGACACATATTATGGCCGAGGCTAGAAAGGAAGTGGCTATAGCTCTATGGCCCATTCGGTGGCCTTGGCCTTATAATACTTTACTAACTTTGCCTCATCTTGTACTTGTACTTTTAACATTGCTTTTGGACCTGACCATTGCCCTATATATTTTAGAGGCAATGGACCTTTGAATTGACATACAAGTATGGGATGATGCACTAGCATAAAGCAGAGCATGCATCTTGCACCCGAGGTGTTTAGATATAGGTAATGATTTCTTGACTATGGCTTGACTTTATCTACTTAATCAAATATGCATCAACCCCCCTTTGATTGGCCATATTTTTACCGATTATACACATTCTTGACTTGCCACTTTTTCGAAAACAAGTCACACTCCTAGTCGATTTCTCACTAGCCAGTCACACCTCTAGTTGACCATAATCCTAGCCAGTCACATCCTTATATAGTCATGCTCCTAGCAGGGTGTGATCATAATAATTGATAAAATAACCTAATCGATCTAAACTGAGCCATACCAAACATAGTTTTATGTTTTATAAGTCCAAATAGGTTTGTTTTGGTTTTGAAAATACAAAAAACCAACATGTGTCAAGGTGGTTAAGGTTTCAAAGTTTGCAAACAGATACTTAATGGAGCCGACCTACATGTTATTAATACACATATTTTTTTTAATTTGTACATTTATAGTACATATAGCATATATGCTTATAATCATCTAATTTTAGTAAACATTTATGTAATTTGACAATATGAAATAACTTGTATTATTCTTTTCTTATGATTAAAAAAGTTTACTATAATTAATAAAAAATCTAAATTATTTTTTGTTCTAAACAATTTATTCTCAAAAGTTACTATTTAATTAAAAATTGATACGAAATTATAGTTTAAATGCTTATTTATGATTTGTTTTAATTAATTTGTTCATTAAACAATAAATATTATTTATTAATTTAACACGTAAAGTAAAATTATTTAAATTCACTAAAAAAAAGTAGGTCTAAAATAAAAGCCGAACCTATCAAACTAACATAAATAGGTTGGTCAAATGTTCTTTAATTGGAATTTTATAGGTTAGTTTGGTTAGAATTTTAAGTCAGAACTGACCAAAATCAAACCATGCCCACCCTTACTCTTGGTCGGTCACACTCCTAGTTGGTCGATCATACTCCTGGTTGATTATATATCCTAATCTTGGCCTATCTTTTTGGATGGTGATTCGATCTTTGGACTGCACATTGACTCGATTAGAAGGCTGGTGGCTTGACATTTGGGGGACTTTCAAGTTGTGTATCCTTGGTCTTACTTTTCTATTTAGGCCTTGTTGTGCTTGTTTTATATTTTTCTAAATTAAGAATTATTTGTTGATCTAAGTGTTGCTTAGTTAGGTCCCTTGGTCTATCAACCCCCTCTGGTTAAAGTAATTAAATTCATTAGATATTTATCACCTCATTTATTGAAGCCTTGTAAGCCTAAGTATGGTGCATGAACTTTATTGTAGTTCTTGACTTGAGGTGGTACCACTTGTAATCCATGGCTCTTTTCAAGGTTTATGGACAACTCTAGGATTATTGGGAACCTGATAGGCCATTCTTCATGTTAACAATGGCCTGGAACATATAGTCAACATATTAATCTTTCACAGATGATTTGGTGGCCTTACCTTGGAAGCAAAGAGCTCACCTATTGGGAAACCTTTTATTCACTACCTTGGTAAGGGTGTATTTTTTAGCTAGATATTGAGGCTTTTATTACACTCAGTTCTATTGCGTGGTAGTCTAGGTTCTAGGGTGCGAGACTCACTGGCTAGAATGCTTCTTCAAGTTAGTTTTGTCTTGGATTACACATCCTATGATTATGGTGCATTCTTGTTGTAAATTAACGCATCTAGATTTTTTTAGATCTTTTGGCATTCTAGGCCCTAAGGCATAGAACTCATTTTATAGGGTTGCTTCTTATTCAATAGCTTTGGTATGGGTGCATTCCTTGGATGTGTGTTGAGGAATATTAATGTGCTTAACCCCCTACTATATCATATTAAGAGCATTGAGCTTTTTTACATCTAGGTAGCTCAGGCCTACTCATCATTTTGCTTCTTATTCATTGCCTTTTATAAGGGTGCATTCCTAGATGGTATACTGAGGGCTGGTTAGTACCAGGATGTTAGAGCTCTCGAGCCATAGTCCTCTTTCAAGGTCTAAGGTTGAGTTACATTGTTCTTAGCATTCATTTTATCCTGGATGGTATAGCCTAAGATTAGGGTACGTCTTTATTGTCACTTAACAATCCCAACTTCTTATTCATTATCTTTTGAAATGGTACATTCCCTACCTCAGTGTTGAGGATTTTATTATCCTCAGCCTCTAGCAGTGTCACACAAAGGGCTTTGGACTTGCTCAAGTCTAGATAGCTCTAGCCTACTTCTTAATTAGATGGTGGACTTTTTATAATATTTAATCTACCATGTGTGGCCATCATTGGCTTAAGTACATGTGAACATAATTTTCATTAGAATAAAAGTATTGGTGAAGCACTATATGTCCTTTTGTCATAGTAGGACATTATTTTTAACTCATATAGATTCTTCATGTATAGAATCGTATACTACTTTATGTCCTTCAAGATTACCATTATATTTGGAGAATTAGGATGAAATTATGTGTAGGGGCAACAACCTTAGCTATGTATATAAATGACCTTTTTGAAATTTTGTTATGGGAGCCTTCTTGGCCCATGTTCACCCCTTGGGTGTATATATTCTAGGAATTTTATGAATCTATATAGCCTAGAAGAAATTGGAACATGTTCTAGACCTCAAGGAATTGTGTGAATCTTAATGGCTAAAGAAGTAGTATAACATGTTCTAGCCACGTATCCATCTGGTCACCTTTTGGTCAGCCATATTTTGGAAAATTAGTGACGCTTTTGGGTGACCATACTTGGTTTTAGTTGGACAATCTTGGTCTTGTCCCATATAGCTAGGAAATGGCTTGGTGTCTAGGTGATCTTTGATTTGTATACTAGTGACTTTATTTTCTATTCGGGCCTTGTTTATGTTTGCATGAACTTTTCTAAGTTAAGGTGATTATTAGTCCAAATGTTGCTTAGTTAAACCCTTGATTTATCCGCCATTTTGGTTGAAGTATTTGTTAAAGTGGTCCAAGCATGAGATGTCTCTTAACTTAGATAAATATTTGAAGCCGAGTTGATGAACTATCCCCTTTTATGAGGGTGTTGAATAATAAAGTCCTAAACTTCTAGATTCCTCGGCTATTCTCTAGGCTTTGGAAGACGTAACATGGACATTTTTTGAGATGTGAAGTTCACCAGGAGCTTGTGGCTCTAGGATGCATTCCAAGATGGTCTGGAATGCATTCTTCATCATGTTAAGATGAATATTTGTATCCACTTGGACACTTAATTTACAAGCTTATCAGGCCATTTATGTACGAGCTAGAATGGGTACAAGCTATACCATCTTCGTAGGTCGGGAGAGTGCAAGAGGAACTAACGACCTGTTGAGCCCCATGATTCCCATCTGAGTGTTGGAACTTGTTGATTATTTTGTTCTTTATGAAAGACCATTTGTCTCTTTTAAAGATCCACTAAATAAAGATAACCTAAGAAGCAACTAATATTTTAACAAAGATTTTGTAAACTCCCTGAATAAATGGATGGATAGATGATCATTTTTCCATAAATGTTTTTACTTATATGGGTGTACGAAATCTTCATACATATATTTTTGCAATCCTATATCTAAAAATATGCAAAAAGATATCAAAAATATAGTCAATGGAATTGTTTCATAGAGATGGTTTTGAAATTGATCTTACTTCTCTGAGAACTAGTTTGAAAGTTGGTGAACGGTCTTCATACATATATTTATGCAATCTAATCTCTAAACATGCCAAAAAAATGTCTAAAATATAATTATTAAAATCATCTGATTGGAAGGATTTTGAAATCAATCTAACTTCTCTAAGAATTTTTCTGAAAATGGGTGAACCAAACCCCTACTGGTTTCACTATCTAGCTAGAAAATTAGACCAAAATTTTCCATGTTTCTGTGTTGCACTATTATGGCTAGTGCCCTCTTATACTAGCAATGTGTGAAGGCACTTGTGGCTCACTCCAGTATTCATTGGCTATCAATTTGTGTTGGCTAACTGATTGACATATGCTCTTTCTAGTGGTGGTCTAGGATTTTTTGGACGACATACAAATTTTTAGTTCTTTTCAGGGACTTCCCAACTGGGCCAAACATTATGAATGGTGACCTGTTTGTGTTATACCTCTATGCCTGGTTGTCTAGGGTTTTCTGTATAGCAATTAAGAAAGCCTCATTTACTAGAAGTGTTAAAAAATAAGTCACAATTTGTCAATAATGATCATGATGCATGTATGTCCAACTCGTTATTTGAGTGATTATACGAGATGACTTTCCTGTGTTCCCTTGGGAACAAAGTCTAAGAACTTAAAAATACATCCTTTGCTTATTTTTGTTAGAAGCATAGAGAGTTGGTTTTGTAGAGATCGTGTAGAACTATAATTTGGATGTTAGAAGGTGTGTCTACTTAATTGGTCTAAATGTTAGAACGTGCCCTTGGAGAGGGTCAAATTCTTGTTCAAGTAAAATGATGGATGTCATGCCATATAATGGAAGCAACTTAAGTTCACCTTGCACAACCTGATGTTAGTTGGCATGTATAGGTTGTAAGGTAAAAGTCAACTTGGTAGGAAATTCTAATTGGATCACACCCTAGCCAATGACATCTACCCGATGTGACTCTCTTTGGTAGGATATGTTCTGGCTGACAATGTTGGTCCTAGGTAGCTACCTATATTCGGTAGTACTTGGCTTGGGACTTGGGTTCCGTCAATGATATTCATCTTATCAACCAAGCCCTAGGTTGCTATATGTCTAGCAATATGCATTTTGGTATTAGAGGATGTTGAAGGGATGATATTTGTAATGATGACTGGTCTAAGAGCCAATGTCTTTAGTAGATGCTCTAGCATAGTCTAAAGTGCATTTTCCATCATGTCAAAGTAGGCTTGGATTTAGGCTCACCTTGTCTTTTTGACCTACTGGGGCCATTATGGGTAAGTAGGTCCAAATGCAATGCTCATATTTTTGGCAGGTTGCGATGGAGCTAGAAAGATGGCCTGTTGGTTGGCAAGCTAGATCTTCTTACTAGTTGTAAGGGTTTGAGAGGTGGAGCTAGCTATCTGATCCATAACTCTTTTTAAAAGTACTAGAGAGTTAGGTAGATGACAATAGTGGATTGGAGACTTAGGGATTCTTATTTTCAAAAAACACTACTATTAAGGTACACATTTTGTTTTTAAATAACTTTGTTTTCTTTAGAGATTAAGAACTTTGTTAACTTTTTTGAGAGTCCTACAACTTTAAAATTTTAGTTGAGTTAAAATACTATTTTTCATCAACATTAGGTCGAACTATTCTCTGTGGAATCTACTAGATAAGAAAATTGTTAGGATCTTGGACCACCTTGTAATGGGGTGGTCTTTGGCCCTCTCATACTTAAGTCAATAACTATAAAATTAAGGTATAGGAGATTTATAGTCTCGCTCTAATTATATATGAAAAGAGTGCTTGGGTGTATATTCTATTATAAGATCAAGTGATATATCATCTTATAAAAGTTGTGTGTATATGTGAATATATATATATAGGAGAAAGAATTAACTTGATAGTTATTCCTTATCAGAATATAATTGAGTTGTTGTAGCTATACAAACACCTATCTTTTATAGATGTCTATTCTTAATTACCTCATTAGTTATCCTTTAAGATAGTTAATGGATTGCCTTTGGGCCTTTATCTCTTTATTATAATTAAAGCATAATCATTAGGCTTTTATCCCTTTAGGATAACCATTTTGCATTCACACTTATATGATGACTGGAAACTTGTTGGGTGGCCCATAAGGCTCTTTGCTGATTGAGAACACTATTTGAATAATATGTGTGATGTAAGAAATTACCCGCAACACTTTGCAAGGAATAATTCAAGGTATGCTTCCTATTAGCACTGAGGTGAATCCTTAGAAATATGCTATGGAGTAGTGTAATGCTATTATAACAAAAAGTGGGCTAGTAGTAGGAGGTTAGGAAGAAAAGAAAATAGAAAGAGAAGAGAAAATGATGAGTGGTGATGAAGAAAAGAAAAGAAAAATAATGAAGAAGTCATTTTTAATTCTAAAGAAGGAAACACCTATAAGAGAGAGTCTACACCCCACACCTTCCTTTTCCACAAGGAGTCAATAAGCAAAAGCTAGACTAAAAAATCTCCAAGTTCCTTGACATTTTTAAGAAGCTATATATCAACATCCTATTTGTGGAGACTTTAGAACAAATGCCATCATACATGAAATTTATGAAGGAGATTCTATCAAAGAAGAAGAAGTTTGGAGATTATGAGACCATTACCTTTACGGGTATTAATGCTATAATTGATCAAAGGCTACCACATCAGTTGAAGGACCTCAATATATTTCACATTACATACACAATAAGGGATCATCACTTTAGGGAAGCACTTGGTGATTTAGGAGCTTGTATCAACTTGACGCCTTTGTCAATTTTTTAAATGTTAGGACATAGGGAAGCATAACCAATCTCAATGACACTATAATGACTGATCAATCTTTGAAGAAACCAATAGGAGTAATTGAGGACATGGTAGTAAATGTAGGCAAGTTCATATTTTCCACTAATATTTTGTTTATTTTAGACATGTAAGAAGATAAGGACATCCCTATTATTTTAGCCTGTCCTTTTCTAGGTATGGAAGGACCTTAATTGATGGAGAGATGGGAGAGTTGATTATGAGAGTTTTAAAAGGAGGAAGTGAAATTCAAGTTATTCAAACCATTTGAGACATCCTATAAAGTTAAGGAATAAGAAAAAATGCAAGCAATATGCTTGGAAAAGAGGTGGAGAATGAGATTACAAAGAAGATATAAGATAGTGGAAGTAAAAGAAGAATGAGGAACCTAAAAAAGGGAAAGCAATGAAGGAAATATGGGTTAGAAAAATATACTTTATTGGTGATAGATATAAAAATATATGGAGAGATGAAACCCTTCTAGGATGAATTCTATTTGATAAAGAATTATATGAATAATGACCATAGATAGTGTTTAGTTTGAGAATTTATTTAGGTCTTAATTGGAATGATTAAGGTGATAATACAAAAATAAAAGAACTGTAAATATAAACTATCAACACGATCCCCATAAAAGAAAATGAAGGAACTTGAAAATAAGTTTAGGATTATTAAGTTATATATATAATGCACTGAGTTATTGAATTGAAGCTCAACTACATGATAGTAAAAAGTAAGCTAAGATCTGGTTGGAACCTAAGTATAACCATTTATGTATCTCACCCTAACCCTCATATTACAAGCATCCAATTTCCTTTTGATCTATAGCTAAATGAATAACCTATATTAGTGGAGAGGTATGTGAAAAGTGGACATGTGAAACTTGTTCTAAGATTTTAATCTATTCATGCTCACATAAGTTTATCTCATGAGTGCATTGGATGACATCATTTGCAAGTCACACACACATGGATCATTTGGTTATAAACCTTGCATACCCTTCTATTAATGGAACATTGATTGATGTCCATGTGAACTTCTTAATCATAAGAACGTACATGTCTTTAGAGGAATAAATTTCTACTGAACATGCATCTAATTGAGATGTGTTTATGAATAAGTTTCTGAATTCGTGTTAGTATTTAGTTTGTTAAAGTTTACCTTTGTATTTAGTTGAGAATAAATAAAGTGTTAAGTTTGGAGGTATTGATAATGCCGCAAAAGTGGTGCTATTTAACCATTTCATGCTAGCTATTTGTCTTGTTTTGAGATGAATATTATTAAAAATATATATCTTATATTTAGCTACGGTAATGTAGAAAAAAAGACATCAAAAGGAGCAAAAATATGCAAATTAGACCTATTTAGCATTAATAAGGCTCAATAGATCGAGGGACCATTCGATAGATTAAGAGAAGATTCGATTAGTTGAGTATCAATCAAGGAAACAAGATATTATCCCGAGGAATGAAAAAATAAAGTTAGATTGATAAAAAAGGGTATCTATCGATCGTGTAAGGCTATATATTAAATAAGCTTTGATCGCGTGCTCTTAGTTGAATAATGATATAGTTAGATTGATCGAGAAAGGGTGTCGACCAATTGAATGGAGCAAATATTTACACATCAGCTCTTCTTTGAAACCCAACTTTCATTTTTTCTTTATTATTCTTATAATTTTTATGCACTCATATATTCTAATTACGAGTTTTAGGTCTATGGGTAGCAAGGTTCTTATTTAATATTTTTGATGAACCTTGCCATAAACCATATTGTAAGTCACATTGTACTCATATCTATATGTTGGCTTCCCATGTGAAAAACTCTTTTCATTTTATTCTTATTCAATGTTCTATCATCCTCTATGTAAGGTTGGTTACTATGGATCAGTAATACACATATGCACATCGTTAGAAACATTGTGATTGAAAGTATGTTTACACATACCATGAGGTTAGTTTTCTTAGTATGCATGCAAGGTTGAGAGTTTGTGCTTACTTGCTAACATTGTTGCTCATGCTTTTGGTTTATTTTGGGTATGTGAACTTTTGAAAATAAATCAACCTTTTGGAAAAAAAAATATCTTTTTGAGCACCTAGCACATATTTTTCCATCAAGCTTACCACCACTCTTTCCACCAAGCTCACCACCACTATCACCGGCACTTTTTTCAAGGTAATGTGTAAGGTAGAAAGCGAGGTGGCCATCTAAGACTCTATAAATACCCTCACCTCTCTCAACTCTTACCCATGTTTTTACTACTAAAACTCTACCAAAATTCGCATTTAGAGTTATATATGTTTCATAAATTATTTTGGAGAGCTTCTATTAGAGTTTGGGTCGATTATTAAGCTTAGTTATCAAATTTTCAGCTATGTATGTATGTGATTTGATTGTGTGTCTCCTATATACCATTTGACATTTGTGGTGGACTTTTTATCCCTCGGTGAATATTGGTGATTGGTATTTGAAGGTGGTCATCAAGTTTCATAGCAATTTATTGTTCACGTTACTGATCAATGGTTACCAATCACACCATATTGAGTGGTGTTGGTTGTAGAAGAGAGACAGGTTCAAGTGTTGAAGTAAGCCATTGCAGAAGTAGCAAATAAGAGCAATAGTAGGTAGTTTGGATAGAGGTTCCAACTAATAGAGGTAATAATTATTTTATTATCTATCAAAGTTGTAACATTTTTATTTTTCTGTGGATTTTTTGCTACTAAGTAGTTACCTTAAGCAACTTGAGGATGTTACAATATAGATATGGTCTCTATATGGGTTTACCTCGTTATATCGTTTGTTATGCATGATTTTTTTTGTGTTAGTATAATCTAAGTTTTATGTGTGTATGTTTCAACATAATAAAACATAAACTATGGTCACATTGTAGCAAACTATTTTCAAACACTGAAGTGTATGAATAAGCATGCAATGAAAGCTAAGATTACTATTTCAAATAGTACTAGTAGTGATGATGAGGATGTTTTAGATGTTTTGGCCTTCATTTCTTCTAGTTATGTCATTGATCCTACAAATGTTGTCTTAGATGTTCAAGAGAGCACTACTAATGATGATGAAGATGAGAAAGATGATTTTCTTGATTCCTACAATGCTCTACTATTGGAGTATATTAAGTTTACAAAGGATAAGGGAAATGCTATAAGGAGCCTTGATGAAAATGAATGCAAGATTAACACGTTGAAGAAAACTCTTGAGGAAATGAATTCCTTAATTGATGGTCAACAACATGATCTCACAAGTAGGTGTTGGGTCATTCAAAGGAGACATGATGATATGTTTGAAAAGTTTAATGCAAATCTTGAGAGTGTTAAGAAGGTTAGAGAATAGTTGAAGGTTCCTACTTTTGGTAAAGTTGTTCAAATTTTTGTCAATCCCGAGCTTAATCCTGATCAGATGAATAAATTTGAACTGTTAAAAAGATAAACTATTGCCATTGGGAGCCCAAAAGATCTTTTAGCTCACTCTCTAAGTAATAAATATATTGAGATTGAACAAATGCATAAGAAATTTGATATTTTTGTAATTCTACTGCATATCTTGAACCGTTCCTCATGGAAAGGAAGACTTGATTATTACCTTAAAAGATAAACTCAATATACGGAGAGAAGGAACTAGCACATTCCACCATTACTATTGACAGAACGAGGACAAATTCAAAAATGTTAGATGAAATGATTAGCAATATCAAGTATTTTGGAGACACACATAGCCTTGGCTAAAGTGGGTTCTACCAAATTTTTGAGAGCTTATGATCAAGATCCAATGTTAATGTCCACTGCTAGCTACCCAAGAGGTAAGTCTATTGTGTTCCTTTATCCAAATTCCTCTAGCAAGGTTAACCCTTCACTGAAGGCTAGCACTTTCCATCACTTTGGTGATGGTATGTTGTCTCTACCTATGGCTATCCCTACTTGTTACCATTGTGGTGAACTTAGGCATGTGAGATCTTGCAGCGGGAAATCAACTTCTCTTCCTTGTATGAAAGTTAACATAAACACCTCTTCTTTTTCTCCTCTGTATACTACTCTTTCGATTTCCTAGATATGTTAGGAGTACACCTCGGAGTTCTCCATCATGATCTTTTCCATCTTCTTTGTCTAGATGTAGCTACAATGACTTATCTAAGCATGTTTATATGGATTGCATTATACACATAAAGTATAGAGCAGAAAGAAATAAATCTACCTCAAAAAGTTCATATCGCCCTATTTATATGGATGATTCAACTGAATTTTATAAAAATTTTAAACAAAACAAACAACGAGTTTCATATACTCCTCATGCTCATATGACTTAGAGACTAACTTATTATCCCCTCACCAATTCTTCAAACCAAGAAGAAATCTTTGATCACAATTTTTGGGTGATAAGTATAGGGTTGAGCTACTTACTTCTTTTCTCTCTCATGTTTGTAGTACTTTTGTATATAATATTTATATTATTTTGTTGTTTAATTGACATGAGAGTGTGATTAGGTTAATTACTAAATTATGTGTAGTTGGCTGTAGAGAGGAATACATGATAGGTTAGATTCAATTGATTATGTAATCGATTGGTAATTATTTTGGAGGAATTTTAGTGATTCACATGTGACATATTTAGAAAATGGAGAGGTTAAATATTCCTAAATATTTTCTCATATATCTTTTTAGCTATCAAATCTAAGTTAATTAATTACTGTTATTTATTTTTAGTTCTTTTAATTTTACTTTCTCAGAACATAAAAACACAAAAAAAATTGATTTTTAGCTTTTAGTTTTAAAAATTAGTTTATAATAATATAATCTTCGTGAGAACACTTTTTTCTTATCATTATATTACTTTTTGTAATGCATATATTTGCATATTTATTACACACAATTTGTGTGGATCATTGGGTAGGAAAAATTGACAAATCCTTCTGGTTGTGCATTATACACATTCTCATCCAAATCACCATTTAAAAAAGAATTATTGACATCGAACTGTCTTATAGGCCAGCCATAAGTAAGAGCAAAAGTGATAACAATTTTAATAGTGGTGGGTTTTATAAGTGAACTGAAGGTTTCTTATAATCAATGCCCTCAGTTTGTGTATATTTTTAGCAACAATCCTTGATTTATACTTGTTAAGAGTTCTATAAGACTTAAGTTTCACCCTCAAGACCCATCTATTGCCAATGACTTTCCAATGTGAGAGAGGTGGCACAAGCTCTCTAGTGTTATTTATTATAAAGTCAGTAAACTCTTGATGCATAGCATCCACCCATTCTTTATGCTGAAAGGCTGCCTTAGTGGAAGTAGGCTCAAACAAAATAATAGATGTAAGCAAATCATTAGGCTTAGAAATACCATTTTTTGAATGTGTGTTCATGGACGGATAATTAGAGGTGAGATGTGTTGACATAGAGGACAAGGAACCAAGGTCAATAGTAAGGAAAATGCCATTGGATTTAAACACATGCTAAAAATAAATTGGAGGTGAAGTTGGAATCAAAGAAGATAAGGCAAAATATAATTGTGAAGAAGAAGACAAAGAAAATGATTACAAAGCTAAAGAGACAATAGGTTTTGAATGGAAAGAGGTTGAAAGACAAGAAATAGAAGTAGATGAAGGTGAATGTGACAAAGATTAAGAGGACGGAGACAAATGAAAAAAAAGTGAAATAGTGAAACAGACAAGTCACGAATAGGTGATAGAGTGGTCATAATAGTTGAAGAGCTGGTTATAATAGGTGAAAGGATAGACATAGGTTGTGACAAGTTTCTGAAATTGGTGCATTGTGGAATAGAGATAACCAAAGGTGAAGACTGTAAAGCATAAAAGGTAGGAACAATTTCAGGTGGTAAACTAGTGCATATGACTAAAGGTTTTATTGATCAAGTGAGAGATAAAGGTATTAAGTGGGCTTAAGAAAAAGACAAAGAAATGGAAACATTTACTAACAAAGGCTAAGTTGTTACAGATAAAAATGAAGTGATAGAAGAAGGACCAATGCATATGATCAATAGGTCTTGAGCTTTATTTAGATTAATAGGCAATGTAGCTGAGACATTCTTAACAAAAGACACAGAATTGGAATTGGATTATATCGTAGGTAAAAAAGGAGTGATGCGTAATTTCGCTAGTGTATGAATCGTTCAAGTAATAAAGTGTACAAAAGTATAGATATCGAACCCACAAGGAATGGCGTTACTAAGTACCGAAATTAACTAATCCTAATTTTATTTGAAAACTAAATTTTTGAATTAGTTTAAGAAGTAAATTAACTTAAAACTAACGCAAATAACAAAATTTAATGTTGTTCACAAATGATTAAAAACGCAAAGGTATTTGATTTCGCTAAATCAATTCAATCCGATTTCAAGTTATATTATATGAGAATCAAAGTTAAAAGCGATGGTTGAAAAATCCAAATTTACCTAATACTCTCTCTCGAGTTATATTAGAATTACTTATCTATGAAAACCGACTATATTTCTATGAAGATTTAATCACAAACAAGCACATTACGATTTATGGAATTTCTAGAATTACCACATACATCATGCATTAGTTCTCACACTCGCATTCAACATACGATATTTATCACAAGAAACGTTCATTACACATCTCCTCTCGGTCTCAATATAATGCAACAAATCATTTAAATCTTGATCACAAATTTAAAAGCATTAAGCATGGAAATAAATACTCAACTTGAAAACAATGAATTCATATAACGATAACACAAGAAATCAGATTTTTTGATTCAACTACATCATAGCCTTAGCGAAACCGAATTAGTTCATAACGAAAATAAGAACAAACATATTCTCAATTGAATCCATGAATAAACAATCTGAATAAAATGCAGAAAATAAAAGCTAAAGAGAAGAGATGAAAAACTCTTGAAGATGAAGACTTGGTAGCAACAATGGTGATGATCCTTCAAGCTTCTCCAACATTTCTCTCCAAAATATCCTTTTCTCCTCCAAAAATAACTCAATTCTGCTCTCTCTGCCGTCCCCCTCTTTTTCCATCATAATGTATATATAGATCTAGGGTTTGGGGGGCAATTTTGGAACAAAACAACATAAACAATGTGTTTTCGGACGAAACTCACCGTCGGCGACATGATTCTTGCCACGGCGAGATTTTTGGAAAATTAAATTTTGGGTTTTTGGATTTTGGCCGGTGGCCAAAATAGTGTGGCTGGCGGCTAGATACTTTGGCCGGCGGCGAGAATTATTTGGCCGGTGACGAGATGAGTTTACCAAAATTTGTGCTCTCAGGAAGATTTTTGCCAGGATTTTAGCCAGTGGCGAGATGAATATGGCCGGTGGCAAGATACTTTGGCCGGCGGCAAGAATACATTGTACTTTGTCCCTAACTTCTCCAAAATCATGATTTTACCTAAAATTGCACTTTAAACACGAAATACCCGTGAAATGACATTTGTGGATTAAATAATCAAATAAACACAATTTTCACACAAATATCAACATTTAAATCATAACAAAAATGCAATAATTTAGCTCTTATCAAGAAGCTTGACAAGGATAGGAAAGAGAATGAGAATAGAAAGTTAGATGCAGACTCCATAAGTTAACTTAAGGTAATGCCTTAAGAATTCGCTCAAGTAAATGATAGTTATAACCAGATATACAATATGTAAATTCTCTCTCGTTAAAACACACATGAAGAGTAGCATATATTTTTTCTGTAATAATATTAGGGAACAAAAATCCCTTGTAATGTGTGGCATAGCCCAAAAAGACAGAAGGTAGTGATCTAGGTTCCAATTTGTTATAATTGTAGGGATAAAGGTAACTCAACACTTACCATCATAGAAAGACCATTTTCTACAATGTGTCTATTTTTCCTTTCCGCTACGGGTTATATGGACAAGATATTCTTCTTAGATAACCCCTTTCAAATAAAACAGGTTCTAAGCTTTAAAACTCTAACCAATGTCGCTATGTACTTGTTTTATGGAGGTGCCAAACTGCTTAGTAATCATAGCATCAAAGTGATGACAAAGTTTTGAAGCCCCTTCTTTATTATTCATAACAAAGAGCCACTTATAATGTGTACATTCATCAATAAATAAAAGGAAATAACGCATGTCATTACTACTAAGAATAGGTAAAGGTCCTCAAATATCAACATGAACAATTGCATAAGGATGTAAAGATCTACTATGAATATTGGTAAGAGGAAGTCTGAGATTTTCCCATTTCACAGGAAGCACACATATGATGACAGGTAGCAGGTTGAATAGAAAAGTTTATACCTTTTAGAATTTGATCCAAAACGCTTGGTAAGATTAACTAAGTATTTCATGCAATAGAACATCATCAATAATAGTTTTAGATGCACTAGTAACAACACTATTCAATCTAATAGGTGCATGGAAATAGTTAGCTAGATGTATACCATTTTTTTGAACATGAGACAAGATAGGTAGTTTGTAACGACCATTTTCAACACCTCCCTCCAAGATTAATGTCCCCTTCAAAATATCCTTTTTACAAAAAGAAGATGAAGAAAAACTCACAGTGACATTGTAATCAAGACACAACTTCTTTACTGAAATAGGGTTCTTTGCCTAGGAAGGCCTGTGAAGCAAATGATTTAGTGACAAAGCATACTTTCCAGTGTGTAAAGTAGTGGAATCAGTGTTAAGAATAGGTACAAATTGACCATTACCTAACATCACATGATTAGATCCCATATATGGTTGAGAATTTTCCCAGCAGGCTTGATTTGTAATTAGATGGTAACTAGCAGTGGTATCCATGTACCATGCAGTATCAATAACAACTTTAGGTTTGGCACTAACTAAATTATTAGTAGGAGGCATTAAAGTAGTAACTAGTGTAGAGTTAGCATACAAGGCATAAGGACGTGAAAGTTATGTAGAAGTAATAGTGCCCAAGACTGGAAGCTCGAACAAGACCTCAAAAGTTTGAGACATACCCATATTGGTAGATAAGTTAAAATTAGATTGAGATTGTTAAGAATGCGACACATTAGTAACATCAGTGCAATGGTTACATTATTCAGAAAGAATAGGTACTTGTTGACAAGACAATTTTTGTGCAGTGAAACAATGAGAAGAGAAGCCATTTGGATTGAGTGGCTACACTTCTACAAAATTAGCCTAAGGCCTTTGAATTGGTGGTTGAAAATTTTGAGGCCCATTCATGAAGTTATGTACCTAGAGTAGCATTTTGCTACTATATGACGCATGGGGTTTTCAATGTTGTGACCAAGTGTTGTTTTGCCAATAATTTCCATGGAAGGTTTTTTACCGCATTGGTGGTGTAGAAACTGGCAAACGAGGATTATATAAAGATCTTTCAGGTGGTACAAAAATAGGTTGCTAAAAAATCTATTATAAAGGTAATAAATTGTGATTGAACTAGTTTTCTATTATCAGTGTATTATTGTGAAGAAGCAAAAAAAAAGGAGTAGGTTGTATATTCTCAAAAGGACTTAGAGTAGTATTAAAAGAATTGGAAATTGTTGGAAACAAAGTATTGGTATGAGAGGCATTGGTACCAAGAAAATTAAAACCTGAAAAGGATGTATTAAATGTTGGCGTGTGTTGAAAAAGAAAGGTGCAGAGAATAGTAGAAAACATCCATGTTTAGTGGAACACAAAACATGGCAGACAAGATCAATGTTTGGTGGAGCATTTGTTATGTTTCTTAGTATATATATATGTATCTTTGTACATTGAATATGGATGAAAAATAGAGATGAAGTGATATTGATTAAAATAACAAATACCACATTTTATCATGGTATCAGAGCAAATGTTATTGCTGACTTAACAAAATAAATAGCTACCTGATACTCAACGCTAGTACTCCAGTGTCTCCTCGGCAGGGGGCTTCTGATCTAATTTGTTGTCTATATGCTTATGAGTTGATTACTTCGTTTTTGGCTGGATGGTGCTTGCTACATAGTCATTGGAGTCGTAGCAATTTATTTTCTCAAAGAAACATGAATCATAAAGATGAACAGCCTTGCGCCATAGAAACGATTCTAGAAAAATTCAGAATGAATATCTTTTAGGCGAGAGGCAGGTATCAGTGTGCACCTTGTTTGTATATCTTATTGGAAAAAAAATGATCAGTTGCAATATTGAAAAAAAAAACCACCAGTGCTGCGACCATTAGGTCACTTCAGAGTCGCCATTTTTGCTCAGCGTCAATTCCACCGTCGTGACCTCAACAGAACCCTTCAGGGAGCCTTTGTAGCCTCTCTGCATTTCACGCCATTTCTGCTTGTTCGAGCCGTCGCAGTTCCCCAATGTCGCTTGCCTGTTGGGGTCGTTGCTGTCTTTCTATGTATCAGGTGGTGCTTCCATCGTGGGCAGCAGGGGGAGAAAACTTGGATTGCAACACAGCAGAAGAAGAACGAAGTTGAAGAACAACGCCGCTCCAGGAGGGCTGCGCGAATGAAAATTTTTTAGCGTTACGGTTTAAGTTTTTTTTATTTATATATTGGTTGTCAAAAAAGGAGAAAAGGAAGGAAAAATTTTTAGATTCCATGACAGAATCTAGAGATTTAACCACCAATTTCATATTGGAAGATCTGACGAAAAAAATGACGGAAGTTCTAACTAGAGCTCAGACCATCTCACAAACTCCGTTAATTGAAGCGTCGAATGCCCCCAATAGTATCAAGTTGGGAGGATCCAACTATGCCTTGTGGTTCCAAGTGGTGGAGATGTATATCTCTGGCAAAGACAAACTGGGATATATTAATAGTGAGTTTCCTCAACCTGCTAAAACCAGCCCCTCATTCAGGAGATGGTGCACTGAAAATGCCATTGTTAAAGGATGGTTGATCAATTCGATGGACCCCTCCTTGATTTAAAATTTTATTTGATTCCCAACTGCGAAATAGGTTTGGGATTTTGCTGCTACCACCTACTATGATGGGACAGACACATATGAAGCAAACGAGTGGATCCATTGAAAAATACTACAATAACCTTCAAGGGTTATGGCGAGAAATTGATTTCCGTTGTCCTAATCCAATGGAGTGTGTGAATGACATACAAAATTACAACTCCATCATACAGGAAGATCGAGTGTATACCTTTCTTGATGGACTTGATGACAGACTCGACAAAACTCAAAGTGATGTGCTTTAAGTCAAACCATTCGCTACGGTGTAACAAGCCTATGGATTCATACGTAAGGAAGAGGTCCGGTAGACCATGATGATCACGGGTATGGATACGACACCCGGAGTAGTTATGGCTTTTAAAGGGGTCAAGGGAAACCATAATCTGATGCCACCAAAAATAAGAACTTCTTTGGGTAGCAAGAAATCCACAGGAAATCCACCATCTCTTGACATGAAATGTGGCCATTGCGGAAACTCCAAACACACCCGTGAAAACTGCTTCAAATTACATAGGTATCCAGAATGATGGAATGATCTTCAAGCACAGAAGAAACGGGACACTATTGGGCGAGCCGCTGTGGCTACCAAAAATGCCTCACTATCCCTTACTCCTCAGACCAAATCTTCTCAGGATCCAGGTATTTCAAGGAAAGCATTTCACATCTCTACTAGTAGTGATAAGGAGGATTGGATTCTGGACTCTAGAGCTACATATCACATGAAATTTGACCCAAAAGATCTCTCCAATACAACACAGCCAAGACGGAGCCGTGTTGCCAATGCAAATGGGGTCACTTATCCAGTTATAGGAGCTGGAACAGTGACCTTATCTCCTTCATTATCATTATCTAATACTTTACTTTTTACCCTCTCTTTCAAACTGATTAATGTCTATAAGTCAGGCCACTTCCGATCTTAACTGTGTAGTATTGATGTATTCTAATTTTTGCCTTCTACATGATATTCTCACCAAGGAGATCATTGGGAGTGGTACTAAGAGAGGAGGGTTATATTATGTGCATGACCTCAGTTTAGGAAGAACCAATCATATGCAACACACTGTTGGTAACAAAGAACGACAGATTATGTCATCGTAGATTTAGGCATCCATCATTCGGGTATTTAAAGCACCTACTCCCCAGTTTATTTTCAAATATCACACACTCAGATTTCAAATGTGATACTTGTATCCTAGCAAAAAGTCATAGGGCGTCTTATCCTATAAGCATGAATAAAAGTTTGACTCATTCTGCTTTGGTACATTATGATGTTTGGGGACCTTCCACGGTCACTACGTCATCGGGTCATCATTGGTTTATTATTTTTGTTGATGATTGTACATGAATGACATGGCTTTACCTTCTAAACATAAAGATGAAGTATTCTCTACGTTTCACCTATTTCACACCATGGTTCAGACACAGTTTTCTGAAAAAATTAAGATTCTTAGATCTGATAATGGAGGGGAATATGTTAATCAACAATTTCGTACATACTTGGACAACCATGGTATTCTTCATGAAACCTCGTGTTCACAAACCCCATAACAAAATGGGACTACAGAGAGGAAGAATAGGCATATTTTAGAAACTACTCTAGCCTTACTAATTGGTGCACAAATGCCTAGTAGATATTGGAGTGATGCTGTTACGACAGTTGTGTATCTACTGAACTGTATGCCCACAAAACCTTACAATTTAAGACTCCACTAAAGGTGCTATCTGATCATGTTCCCTTGCTTACTATTTTGATGCTTCCGCCCTGAATTTTTGGATGTGTTGCTTTTGTCCACCTCCATAAAAATCAACGAACTAAGTTGGATCCATGTGCTGTCCGATGTGTATTTTTGGGTTATGGTGTACAAAAAAAAGTTATCGATGCTATGATCCAATTACTAAAAGAACCTATATTACCATGGATGTCACTTTCCTCGAATCATAATGTTTTTTCCCATCACTGGTATCCAATTACACTCTTCAGAAGGAGAGTTATGGTGAAGAAAGAAATTGGCTTGATGTTGAAATATTAGACACTAGTCCAACATACTCAGATCGTGCCAATAATATGGAGGAGCCAGTATCTAGACCCAAGCTTAAACTTTCAAGAACTGAAGCTGAAGTAGTAATTGAATACTCCTGAGGTAAGCTATCCTATCACACCTTTACAAACTAATGCTATAGATACATCTATTGGTTATGTTTTACCTTTCAGACACAATCGAGGAAAACCTCCAAATCGATACTCCCTAGAAAGAGAAGAACGACAATCCAAGTATCCAATAGAAAATTATGTATCTACTCAAAGGTTATAAGAACCTATCAGGGCATTTGCACAAACACTCTCCTTATGTCATATTCCAAGTAGCATTGAAGAAGCCTTATCTGATCCAAAATGGGCTCAAGCTATAAAAGAGGAATTTGAGGCATTGTAGAAGAATAACACATGGGTGTTAAGCGAGTTGCCTCAAGGGAGGAAGATGGTAGGATGCAAGTGGATTTTCTCCATTAAGTATAAAGCAGATGGGTTAGTTGATCTATACAAGATGAGGCTTGTAGCAAAAGGATATACGCAGAAACAAGAGATAGATTATCAAGAAACATTCTCACCTGTGCCTAAATTAAAAACCGTTACAGTCTTGTTATCTCTTACGGAAAATTTAGATTGGCCATTGCACCAACTTGACGTAAAAAATGCCTTCCTTCATGGTGATCTTAAAGAAGAGATTTACATGGATATCCCACCAAGATATACTGTTACATCAGGAAAAGAAACTACATGTAGATTATAACAAGCATTGTATGGACTAAAACAATCACCTCGAGCATGGTTTGGTAGGTTGAGTTCAGTAATGAAGAAATATGGGTTTCAACAAAGCAACTCTGATCATACTCCTTTCCTAAAACATCGATTAGGGAAGATAACAGCCCTTATAGTCTCTGTAGACGACATGATCATTACAGGGGATGATAATGAAGAAATCTCTAAGCTTCAAGAATAATTGTCAAATGAGTTTGAAATGAAGAATTTGGGAGGGCTCAAATACTTCTTAGGTATTGAGGTAACAAGATCAAAACAAGGCATATGTCTTTCCCTAAGGAAATACACTCTGGACCTACTGGCAGAGGCATGACTACTAGATTGTAAACATGTCGATATTCCAATGGTTCAAAATCATAAACTCAAAAAATATGTGGACCAAGTACCAGCAGATAAACAGAGATATCAACGGTTAGTAGGTAAACTCATATACTTATCTCATACTCGACCTGATATTACTTATGTAGTGAGTGTCGTAAGTCAATTTATGCACTGCCCAAGTGAAGACCATATGGATGCTGTCATACGAATACTCTGTTATTTAAAATCCTTCCCTGGGAAAGGACTTATGTTTTCAAAGAATGGTCAATTGGAAGTCCTTGGATATACAGATTCAGACTGGGCAGGGAATATGAAGGATAGGTAATCTACTGCTGGGTACTTTACTTTTGTGGGGGGCAATCTTGTTACCTGGAGAAGCAAGAAGCAAAAGGTAGTTGCCTTATCTAGTGCTGAAGCTGAATTTCCAGGAATGGTCAAGGGAGTATGTGAGCTCCTTTGGTTGAAAAACTCCTAACTGAGATTGGTGTTGCTCCTAACTCTGAAATGAACTTATTTTGTGATAACAAAGCAGCCATTGCCATCTCCCACAATCCGGTCCAACATGATCACACAAATCATGTTGAAGTGGATCGGAACTTCATCAAACAAAATCTTGAAGAAAAAATTATTCAACTTCCATTTGTTAAATCAAAAGATCAATTGGTTGATATACTCACAAAATCTATGTCTGCAAGGAACTTCTACAACTCACTCGACAAGTTAGGCATAAGAGATATATATGCACCAACGTGAGGGGGAGTGTTGGCGTGTGTTAAAAAAGCAAGGTGCAGAGAATAGCAGACAACATCCATATTTAGTGGAACACAAAACATGGAAGAAAAGATCAATGTTTGGTGGAGCATTTGTTACGTTTCTTAGTATATATATACATGTATCTTTGTACATTGAATATGGATGAAAAATAGAGATGAAGTGATATTGATTAAAATAACAAATACCACATTTTATCATTAACAACATTATTGGTATTAGATGAATTGGGAAAATTGACAATGGAAAAGAGTGTATTGGCAATAGTATTGGTAGTAGTAGAACCAATATTGAAAGGGAAGTCCATATTAGAGGCATTGTTAGGTAAGGAATGAAAAGATGATAGATTAATGGAAGAATTAGCTAAATTAGCCTCAATTAACAAAGGATCTAGCATATTACCCATTCTTTGTAACTGTTTTTCATAAGTTCTCATTCTTGATAAAACTTCTTCAAGGTTGGAAAGATGCTTCTTGTTCGTGATTTTTGTAACTAGTGAGGTGTATGCTAGATCAAGTTTTTATTGCTTTAATAATGACTACAAGGTATATGCTAAGAGCTGTGTGTATACTACATGAAATAACAACCACTTGTTAATTATAACAAGCTAATAACTACCTAACAATAACTCTTACAAGCTACAATCAGCTACAATAGACATATAGCAATCAAACTACACCACACCATTTAACTAACTCAATTTAATCATGGTTTAACATTTACTTTTCTTACTATACTTTGTTTTCCATTATTTTCTTGTAAATAACACTAATATTAACACTTTATAATAAGGTGATGTATTCTTTAACTCATTTGTGAGCTAACTATACTTATGCATTGATCGTCAAATGAAATATTTTGGTGCTTTTCCAAACTACATACTAATGTATAAATTTTGAGAAACCCAGCATGGAAAATTAAGTGTATACAAGATGATTCTATCTACAAAACAATTTTTTTTGTACATTTGTTGGATTCCTCAAAGAGTTTTTCTTAGGAACTCCCATTATAAGGTTATGAGATTGGCCTGCTATAAAGTTTTGCATTGGCCTCCTTGTTTCAAAAGGGAAATGCTAGAAACATAGTTCGGAACTTACTTGCATGAGTATTGCTAATAATGTTTTAAGTGGAATAGTGTTAGCTGTTGTAAGACTAGAAACTCCTTTATGTCTTTGTTAGCATTCTTATGTATAAAATATGGAGTCTATCTTTTTTTGCTTATTTTTTTGTTTTCCTCTATGTTAGGTTTGTTATTGATGAATCACACACTCAACATAGTTAAAACACTGTATATGGTAGCATATTTACACACTTAAGCATATACTTGGGATGATCAAACATATCAATATCATTGAATTGAATGGGGCATCATTAAAGTCGTTACTCAAGTTGGAATGGTCTTAGAGACATCGTCCAATAAGTTCCTATAGTTTAAAGGTTTACATCTCGAAATAAATGTACATGTATTTTAAGAAGAGAAATATATTTAAAATAAAATTTAGTAGATAACTATGAAAAATTAACTTATAATCAATCAATTCTTCATTAAATAAAAAAATCAGGTACACTTAAAAACATTATTATTTAGAAAGCAAAGTTCATTACAAATCCATAATTTAAATCCAAAATATTTAAAAATCTAAATGGAATCATCAAATTAGAGTGGTTTCAACCTACCTACATGAGAACTAGAATGGCCAAATAAACAATTAAGATTTTTAGATCAAACTTGTAGCATTTGAATCCTCCAAAATCATATCCCACAACATTATCACAAATATTACAATATCGAAGTTGAAAGGTGAAAAGTGTGGAAGAGAGTACTCCATGCAATAATTTATATATATATAATGATGCAAGAAATACGATTTAAAGTTATCATGCACTTTCATAAAACCAATAATCATAAATAGTATTATATAGTAGGGATATTTTCTTTTAAATTTTCCACAATTTCAAACTTATTAATATGCATCTCATTTAATAGTAACAATGCATAAAGGAAAAAGTGGAGTAATCCCTTATGTGAAAATATGTCTATCTTAGGTTCCTACTACTTTAGAATATATAAGCATTCCTTTTAATAATCAATAATTATCCATAACTTATATGAATCATGTTTTCAAACTAGTTAGAAGGATTAATGATGTGATCCATCATTTAGTACCTTAGGTCTATGTTGGCAAGAAAAAAGGTCCTTCTAGGTGGTTACAAATAAAGCATGAGCAAGGTCCGTTCTAGTTCTAGGTTAAAAGGAATTGTGGTACCCCTATTAACAACTTTAGCCTTTGGTAGAATTGGATTATCATTTCTCCTTTGGTTTGGTATCAGAGCTTGGTTATGGATTCAAATCCTGCTTAGCATAGGTTAGAGGACGAACCTCCTTTGAGAAGGAGGGAATGATGTGATCCATCATTTAGGACACTGGGTCTGTGCTGGCGAGAAGGAAGGTCCTTCCAGGTGGTTCAAAATAGAGCCTAAGCAAGGTCCATTCTGGTTCTGGGTTAAAGGGAATTGTGGCATCCCTACTGAAAACTTAAGCTACTGGTAGAATTGGCTTATCAGTTCTCCTTTAGTTTGGTATTAGAGCTAAGGTTCTAGTCTCAGGTTTACCTATCCTTATTTCATTTTTCTTTGTGTGTTTATCACAATCCTAGCTTTCTTCTTCATTCAATTTCATCAATAAAAAAAACCCACATCTTTCTATTTTTTCATTCTATTTCTATTCCTAGTTTGATTTTATAAGCTTGTTATGTTTCAACTTTCTTTCATCTTTCATATTTGATTCTTCTATTTGGTTTTTTTATGTTCTTGATTATTTCTTCATAAAAAAAAGAGTCAAGAAAACAAGAGGATCCAAATAAAAAAAAGACCCAAAGCAAATTGATAGTGTGAATTATGATATTCTTGTTCTAGATAGCTTAAATATAAACTTACTTCAAAGTGTAATATTTTTTGAATTATTTCCATATGCACTATTGGAAACCTAGCCATTTTTGTTCGTTATCTTCTTACTTTTAGGACCCAAATCTGATTGGTCAAGTTTTGGGAGTGGATTTTTGGATAAACTGTTATTCTTGTTTGATTAGTTTGATAAGAACTTTTAAGAAATTATGAGCAAAAAAAGGAAAGTGGTCAGCATATAAGAGGGTAAAAGCTAATTTAAATTTTGAATGTAAACACGAGATAATTTGAGTGATACATCAATTTTGAGTGAAACGTATGAGGAAGTGAAGTGGAGATTCTTTCTTATTGTTATTACTACTAACATTTTCTTTTGCAGCAAATATGTCTAAAGAAACTTCTTCAGAAGATGTATCTAGCAAGGTTGACATGAAGTTTATGATGGAGGTATTGACAAGAGAGATTGGGAGGTTGATCAGGGAAGAGATGGAACCCATTCATCAGAGGTTAGAATAGGTAGAAAACAAACGTGTTGAACAACCTCGTGTGCACAGTAGGGAGAGAATTAAACCAAGGGAAGTTAGAATATAGGAGGATGAGTTTGAAGAGGAAGATGATTGGGAAACAATTGTTAGTATTAGAAGGAGATATAGTGGTAGATTTAGGAATGTGAAGAATAATAATTTGGCTAGTATTGAAATGAAAATTCCATCATTTCAAGGGAAGAATGTCTAAAAGCATGTCTATTGTGGGAGAAGAAGATGGAATTAGTCTTCGATTATCACCATTATTCCAAGGTAAAGAAGGTAAAACTTGCTACCATTGAATTTTATGATTATGCTATTATTTAGTGGGATCAATTGGTTTTGAACAAGTAGAGAAATATAGAGCATCCAATAGAGACATGGGAGGAGATGAAAACTATAATGAAGAATCAATTCATGCCTAGTTACTAGTACCAATAGTTGTATGACAGGTTGCAAACACTTAGGCAAGGAAACTAGAGTGTAGAGGAGTATTAGAAAGAGATGGAAGTGACAATGATCTGAGAAAACATTGAAGAAGATAGAGAGGCTACTATGGCAAGGTTTCTAGCTATTTTGAATAGGGAAATTCAAAATATAGTGGAGTTGCAACATTATATGGAATTGGAGGAAATGGTACATATGGCTATTAAGATTGAGAGTCAACTCAAGAGAGGAGGCAGTACATCCACTTGGAAGTTGAAAAACTGGAAGCAAGATGAAAAAGCTTTCCATTCCAAAGCCAAAAACAAAGCAAAAGCAAGTAGTGGCTAGCCAAGGAACTCAAGGCAAATCAGATTCATCCATTACTCGAAATCATGATAATAAATGTTTTAATGTTAAGGTAGGGTCACCCTGCCAATCAATGTCCGAACAAATGAGTTTTGGTGATGAAAGACAATGGAGAGATCAAAACTAACAATGAATCAGACAACAATTATATGCTACCATTAGAGGATGGTAATAATGAGAAGTACACTGCCCATGTTGAATTATTGGTGGCAAGGAGGGATTTGAGTATGAAATCCAAATAAGATGATAAAGTTCAACATGAAAAAATATTTCATACTAGAATTCACGTCCAAAGCAAGGTATATAATGTGATTATTGATGGAGGAAGCTGCACTAATGTTACTAGCACTACCATGGTGGAGAAGTTAGCCATGCCAACAATTAAACATCCTAGACCTTATAAATTGCAATGGTTAAATTATAGTGGAAAGGTAAGGGTTCATAAACAAGTGTTAGTCACTTTTCACATTGAGAAGTATGAAGATGAAATGTTGTGTGGTGTGGTTCCCATGCAAGTAGGGCATTTGTTATTAGGAAGACCATGCCAATTTGATAGGCAAGTCAAGCATGATGGTTTCACTAACAAGTATTCATTTTTTTCAAAATCAAAGATCAATTACTCTTGTACCTTTGACACGAAAATAAGTTTATGAGGATCAAGTGAGGTTTCAAAAAGAGAATGAACAAATTAAAATAGTGACAAAGAGTATGGTAAAAAGAAATTGAGAGTAAATCAGAAAGAAAAGGAAAGAGATTGAAAAAGTTGAAAAAAATAAGAGAGAAAAAAAATGTCAATACAAAAGCGAGTGAAATTAGGAGAGAAATTTTCCTTAATAAGCCAATGATTGTACTTTTGTAAAAAAAGACATTTTTGAATACTAACCAACTTGATGATGATTTGCCCAGTACAATTTTTTCTATCTTGCAAGAATTTGAGGATGTCTTTTCCAAGGAAACTCATAATGGATTACATCCTATCCATAGGATTGAACATCAAATTTATTTTGTACCTGGTGTTACAATTCCAAACTGACCAGCCTATAGGAGTAATCCTGAAGAGATGAGGGAACTACAAAGGCAGGTTAGTGAGTTGATGGAAAAAAGGGTTCGTGAGAGAAAGGATGAGTCTATGCGTTGTTTTAGTAATTTTGGTTCAGAAGAAGGATGGGACATGGGGGATGTGCATAGATGTTGAGCAATCAAAAATATCATGGTAAGGTATCATGATCTTATTCCTTGCTTAGATGATTTGTTAGATGAGTTGCATGGTTCTTGTATCTTGTCTAAAATTGATTTGAAAAGTGGATATCACCAAATTAGAATGAAAGAAGGTGATGAATGAAAAACTTCATTTAAGACAAAATATAGTTTATATGAATGGTTAGTTATACCATTTGGTTTAACTAATACTCCTAGTACTTTCATGAGATAAATGAACCATATTTTACATAATTTTATTGGAAAATGTGTAGTTGTCTATTTTGGTGACATTCTTATTTATAGCAAAAATTTGGAAGATCATTTGATACATTTACAATCTTCTCTTGAAATTCTTAGGAAAGAAAACTATTTGCTAAACTAAAGAAGTGCACATTTTGCACTGATAAGCTTGCGTTTCTGGCTTTTGTTATGGGTGCACAAGGAGTACAAGTTGATGAAGAAAAGATCCATGCTATACAGAAGTGGCCAAGCCCAACAAGTGTAAGTGATGTTCGAAGTTTTTATAGACTTGGTAGCTTTTATTGTAGATTTGTGAGAGACTTTAGTAGCATAGTAGCACCAATAATCGAAATCATCAAAAATAATGTTGGGTTCAAATGGGGAGAGGAGCAAGAAAAGGCATCCAACTACTTAAGGAAATATTGACTCATGCTTCTTTATTGTCTTTACCTAGCTTTGCAAAAACTTTTGATATTGAATGTGATGCTTCAAGTATAGGTATTGGTGTTGTTCTTATTCAAGAAGGATTATTGATTGCATACTTTAGTGAGAAACTAAGTGGGGCTACCTTAAAATATCTTACTTATGAAAATGAGTTGTATGCGTCGATTTGGGCCTTGGAAATGTGGCCACAATATCTTTGACCTAAGGATTTCATGATCCATACTAATTATAAGTCGTTTAAACATTTGAAGGGTCAACAAAAGTTTAAGAAGAGACATGCACGTTGTGTGGAGTTATATAAATATTTTCTTACGTCATCTGATACAAGCAAAGTACGTACTTCTTTATACTTTTGATGCAAAATTACTTGGTTTTGAAGATATTAAAGAATTATATCTTTTAGACCAAGATTTTAGTGAAGAGTATGCATCATGTGAAAAGATAGCTAATGGAAATTTCTTTAGGCTTGATACGTTCTTATTTAGAGAAAATAAATTGTGCATTCCAAATTGTTAAATTCGGGATTTGTTAGGGAAGGAGTCTCATGGTGGAGGAATGATGGGTCATTTTAGGGTAGTTAAAAATTTAGTTGTTTTGCAAGAGCACTTTTATTGGACATATATTAAAAGAGATGTGTTGAAAGACTTTGTGGTAAATGTGTCACCTGTAGACAAGCTAAATATCGAGTGTAACCCATGGACTTTACACACCACTATCCATTCCTAGTGCAACATGGATTGATATTTCGATGGATTTTATGTTAGGTTTGACAAGGGCTAAATGTGGTAGGGACAATGTGTTTGTGGTTGTGAATAGATTTTCTAAGATGGAACACTTTATTTCATGTCACAAAACAAATGATTCTTCCAATCTTGTTGATTTGTTCTTTAGGGAGATTGTGAGGTTACATGGGATGCCTAAAAAAATTGTTTCAAATAGAGATACCAAGTTCTTGAGTAACTTTTAGAAGACCTTGTGGTATAAGTTAGGAACTAAGTTGTTGTTTTCTAATGCTTGTCACCAGTAAAATGATGGTCAAACTAAAGTATTAAATAGGACCTTGTCTACATTATTAAGGACTATCATAAAAAAGAACATCAAAACATGGGAAGATTTTTTACCATATGTTGAGTTTGAATATAATCATTATGTTCATCCTACTACTAAATTTTCACCTTTTGAAATTGTTTATGATTTTAATCCTTTAACTTCATTGGATTTATCATGACTACTTGTTATTGAAGTGTTAATTTATATGGTAAAAGGAAATAATATTTTGTTAAGAAAATTGATGAGAAAGTAAGGCTCAACATTGAAAGGAGGACTAAACAATATGCCAAATAAGCCAACAAAGGGCGTCATAAGCTGATCTTTGAGCCTGGAGATTGGGTGTGGGTGCACATGAGAAAATAATGTTTTCCCTAACAAATAAAATCAAAGTTTCTACCACGAGGAAATGGTCCATTTCAATTCATCGAAACGATCAATGAAAATTCCTACGAGTTAGACTTGCCTGGTGAGTATACTACCACTAATACTTTTAAAATTTTCGATCTGAGTCATTTTGATGTAGGTAAAGATTTGTGGAAAAATCATTTTCAACATAAGGATAATGATGGAAATATGGCTACCAAATGGAATGTGGACCCACTTGAAGTACCACTTGGTCAAATTACAAGAGCACTGGCAAAGAAATTAATGGATGCTTTATGGGTTGATGCAATAAGTTTAGGCTCAAGCCAATTCGTGTAAGCTTATGGATGAAATCCCATATGTTCATAAAAGATGTGTTAACATGCTGCAAATTCTAAAATAATCCAGCAAGGAAATTAGAAATAATTAATGGAATAAATTTGAATAATATGTGGGATTATTTTAATTTGTATATCATAGAAATAAGTCATGTTCCATTTAGTTTAGTTTCATTTTTCTAATATTGGGCATGTGATTTGGAGAGAAATAAAAATCTCATTGATTCTTTACCATTTTGGACATGATTTGGAGAGAGAGAAATATGGTTGATTCTTTACCATTTTGGGCATGATTTTGAAAGAATAAAACTAGGTTGTATTCTTTACCATTTTTGGCATGTAGATTAAGGGGGAAAGAACCTAGACATTTTCTTTAGTTTATGTTTCCTTTTTCTATTTTTGGTAGTTTCCCTTTCTTATTATCAAGAACTAGTACGCAATAGTCATAATACTATCTAGGCAAGTAATAAGAGATAGTTATCTAAACTAAGAATTAAATCTAAAATTGATTCAAATCAACAAATAATGTTTGAGGAATTATGATGTAAGAATATCTTAACCACTCTACATGTAATATCAAATAACATTGAACTGTTTCTCTACTTAATTGATTGATTACATGCTCTTATACACCTATGAATCTTTATTGAGCATTATTATGGTTGTGTAAAAATAATCATATTATCATGCTATTTCATTTACACATCAATAACGATCACATTTAACATGCCACACAAGCATCAATCATATTTTCATACTATTTCAATTCATGTGATAATAATTTCATGACTATTCAAAAACTTACTTTTTCAAACTAGCGTATAAATTTCAAATCATATAATCATTGGCCAAATAATTAAAGTATTAAGATCAAAATTATTATATCAACCAATAATTGAAAAATTGATTCAAATAAATAAAATCAATCATATGTGAAAGAGTTTACGACCCAATACACAACCAAGGTAAGGATATATAGACTGTTTAAGAACTCAGCCCCAACTACTAAGAAATTGAACAGTAAATACTTAAGTAGTCCACATAGCAGAAGTACAAATAATAAATTATCACAAATGTAAACATAAAACAACACATATTATATAGCAAATAGAAAGCATGTAAACGACAAAATGCTTTCTAATTAGAGTTTATGTTTTATTATGTTGAAACACATACACATAAAACTAAGATTATACTAACTTAACAATAGATCATGCAGAGCAAGTGATATAATAAGGTAAACCTATTTTATGAATGGTGTGGTCAGGTTGCTTAAGGAAATCAATTAACAACAAATAATCCATTAAACAATAAAATAGTTACAACTCTGATAAAAAATAAAATCACAATTACTTCTATCAGTCGAGACCTTTATTTGAACTGTCTACTACTGCTCTTACTTGGTGCTTCTGTAACAACTTAGTTCAATACTTGAACCCAGCTCTCCTCCACAACCAACACCACTCAATATAGTGTGATTGATAATATTTGATCAGTAACATGAATAGTAAAGTGCTATGAAACTTGGAAACCACAATCGAATATGAATCACCAAGATTCACATAGGGATACATAGTCCACTACAAGTGTCACATTGTGTATAAGAGACATATAGTCAAAACACGTATGCACACAATTGATGATTTGATAACCAAGCTCAATAATAAACCCACACTCTAATATAAGCTCTCCAAAAGAATTTATGAAACATATATAATTCTTAGTGCAAATTTTTGCAGATATGGTATTGAAAACATAGGTAAAGAATTGAGAGACGTGGGGGGTATTTATAAAGACTCTGATAGCTACCTCGCCAACTACCTCACTAGCCATGTTGTTAACCACCTTTCCAAAAATGTTGGTAAGGGTTGTAGTGAGCTTGGTGGCGAGGTTGGTGTAACATGCTTAAAAAGATATTTTGTGTTTCTAAAAATGTCGACTTATTTCCACAAATACCCATACCTAAAATGAACCAAAAATATGAGTAACAATATGATGAGCGAAAACCGACATCGCCGATTCTTACCAATACTTTGGTTTTAATATTTATAAAACTCTCGCAAGTACACGAATCATTTCGAATAAAATGATAAGTATACTCCCAAGGTCGATCTAAGGAAGGAATGTATGTGGTTTTTAATTTATTATTCAAACTTTTAAAAACGAAATTAAATCCTAAACATCCTGTCACGATAGTTTGGTTTTTGTGTTTCTAATCTAATAACATAAAAATAAACATATATACAGATTAATAAATATAATCTAATAACATAAAAATAAACATAGATACAAATTCAATAAATATTTATCTAAAAATAAACATAGATACAGATTCAATAAATATTTATGCAAATTTTATCATTTATATTAGTGGAGTATTTATGGATATAATAACTAAATTAATTATGCTTGCTCATATTATCTAGGTTATTAAAGATATAAATTGATATTTTATTGATTCTCTCTTTTTTATATAAATACCACCTTTGGTGGGGTTAGATATTCCTTGTTAACTAAACAAATCAATTAACACCTATGGGTGGGGTTGATAACTAATTTGGTTAATTAAATTAATTCCTTTTTCTAAGAGATTGAAAATGAACCATTTAAATGCCACCTTTGGTGGGGTTCGACAGTTTAAACTTTATTCAAAGTGTCCAAATTAAACATACGAATTTAATTATCCGAGTACTAACTTTCAAGTTTTAAAACCACTATTGAAAACATGTTGTCAATACATTTTCACATAATAATTCTTATAAAAACTTTTGAAATAGAGTTTCACTCTAACTACCGGGCGATTGTACCAACAAATAAAAGAGCACTACTCTAAATTAGACCGGATAACTAAACCTTAAAATCTAATTTTCAAATTTAAGTTTGTAATGAAAAATAATATATTTCTCTCTAACATTCTTAATATAAAATCTTGAATAAAAATAAAATCAATTCATTTTAGAAATTTTTACCTATTTAATATTTCGCAAGCATAACAACGTTATTATTACATCATAATTATAAGCGATCAAGACGATTAAATTTAATCACAGGCAAATTAAATATAACATGTAAGAATAAAGCATAAAAAATAACTGTAAAGAAAATAAAATCCTTACAGAACTTCGACGCTATTCCCGTTGCTGGAAAACCTCCAAGCAGAATTTGCACTCCCATTTATTGAATCAAAAAGCTAAATTATTACAAAAAACATAACTAGTTCTTCTCAAAAAGAGAACTCTAAAACTAAGAGAATTTAACTAAAAACTAAGAAAGAAACTAAGAAAAGCTTTAAAACTAAGAAAGAAACTAAGAACAGCTTTAAAACTAAGAAAGAAACTAAGAAAATCTTTAAAACTAAGAAAGAAACTAAGAAATGAGAGAAAGAAAGAGAAGAGAAGAATGGTTTTGAGGTGTGGTATGAAGTGAAGAGAAGGGGGGTATTTATAGGTGAGAATGGAGAGAAAAAGTGGGTGAAAAAATGTTAAAAAATGGTGAAAATGCGTAGTGAAAATGGTGAGGTCATTGATGACGTCAGCATGACGTCATGGGGGCGGCTGCACGTGAAAAATGGGGCGAAATGGCGTCGGCGCGCGCGGAGGGAAGCTGGGGCGCGCACAGGCGCGCGCGGAAGGCAGCAGCAGCGCGCGCGCGCACGTGAACAGTGACAGCGCGCGGATGCGCGCGTTGGCCGTGCTGCGCGCGCGGGATGGGCTGCTCCGGGCGCGATTTTCTCCTTTTTGACATTTTTGACCTTTTCGACCCATTTTGTCCAATTTTTCTATATTTGTTGACCTTTCCCCATTTATTTACTGATATATTTGTGATGTATTGCTTCCAGTATTCTTTTTTTAGTCTTCAAGTTACGTTTTTAAGCGAAAATACCTGAAAAATAATAAAAATACTCATGATTCCGAAAAAGATAAATATATGATAAAACATATAAATATATATATATATTTTAGTCAATTAATATGCATAAAATCATGGTAATTTTAGTGCTTTTTGAGCACTCATCACAACCCCCAACCAGCTTCTTGATAGTCCCTTAGCAAGAGAAACGATAAAAACTAAAAATTAAACTATCCTAAATCACTTCCGTGGATTGACACGGTTGCATTTAGCCTATGCAACAAGCCTTTAAACCCCTAGGTTGCCCTAGTGGACGAGTTTGAGTCTCGTGAGGGTTTTCAGTAATGATACCCACAAACATTGAACTAAATGTAAAAATCAAAACAAACAATAAAAACAAACAAATTAAAAATTAAATTTACAACAAAATCACAAATTAACAACATATCACAAAAATGTCTCATACTTTTTAATCTCCTTTAAGATCATAATTAAAATCTCAAGCATAAGTTATTTTAATCTCTTTAAACAATCATGATTTATTATAATAATTAGTCGAAAATCATTTTCATATTTCCTGTCAAAAATGTATTAATTTAGTTTCACCCAATTTCAGTGTCATGAATCAGAATTCGCTTCGACTCTATTCCTCACAAGTCAATACTCTCAAAACACTGAATCCTATGGGTTCAAACACTCATACTATTTTATATGCGAAAGAGTTGATGTATAGAAATGAACTAATATGTTCGCATATATATAAAGAATAAAGGCTCAAAGTTTTATTTTAACATTGATCTCATGAAAGGAATCAAATGTATAAATTATAAAGATATCATATATAAAAATTATTTTCATGCATAAATCAAACTCATTAAGAAAGAATTTCAAGATATATGCCTTTTACAAATGAAGAGAGTGCAATGACTTTTTAGGGAATTATTTCCTATATCCTTCTTTTGTAATTAGCCTTTACTCACAACTTTGTAGGCAATGTGCGTTATAGTATGTAGATTATACTATATATTCTTTTATCTCTCTATTTTTTCCTGAAGATATTTCTCAATATATATATTTTAGAGAGTCAACCCATGTACAGATTGTACATTTTATTTTATTTTTTTGGATTTTGGTGAGTGGTTAATTTTGTGGCTTTTCTGTTTGATCTTGGTTTAGGTAATCCCAGATATGTCTTTTTTTGTAGTAGTAGTCATGCATGAATGAGATATAAGCATATACTATCAATTTCTACTCAAATCATTTAATCTAAGCAAAAATAATAAAAATATATATATGATACTCTATTAAGATGAGAAAAAATTCATACATTCAATGCTAATACCTATAGAGATCATCTAAAAATTTGAAGAAATAAGAAATGTGTTTGGAGTAGAAAAAATATATATTTCACTCTGAATAAAGAAAATTAGGCTCAAATTATATCTCACAAAGGTAGTCTCCACTAAAAAAATTCATAAACACCGATTTTGGGTTTAATATAATTTCTACATCTTATCAAGAAATACTAGTTATGACAAAAACTAACTAATTATCAAAAATAATTACAAAATATTTCATGATATGTTTTCAAAAATTAATCTAACAGTACAAAAGACTTAACTATTTACTTAAATTTGATTTAAAGAAATGATAAATTTTTGTGAGAAAGTTTTTTTTTAATTTTTTTTTAAATTCCAAAAATTACTAAATCTCACAAAATAGAAACAAAACCAAACACACAAAAAATGAAAAAGTATATATATATATATATATATTCTTTTTTTTAATTGTTAAAACTTTTTTTTAATTAAGCATGGTAACTTTTCACCACCCCCCAACCTAGAACTTACATTGTACTCAATGTAACAACTGTAAATTAAAGATAAAGAGAAAAGAGAAGAAAGATTACCTATTTCCTGAGAATGTGCAAGTAGTAATGGAAAATGCAGGTGCTTCCATCATATTCATCATTAAAGTTTATACAGACAAATCATTGTGAACTTCTAACATCTCAACAAATATTTTTAGTTTTAACAATTTAAAAATTATTCACATGTAATTAAAATGAAATAAACAATAAAATCAAGTCAATAAAACAAATAACAAAACAATTACCTAAAATGATGGGTTACCTCCCATCCAGCACTTAGTTTAACGTCTTAGCAAGACGTATCTTTTTGGTGCTAAGGGTTACTCAGCCAAATGCAATCCATTTCAGCAATGTTGTTTGGTTCTTCTAAATAAGGCTTGACACGATGGCCATTGACTTTGAACATTTTTTGTGTCTTGGAGTCCAATAGTTCTACTACTCCATGTTCAAATACCTGAACTATTTTGAATGGTCCATCCCATCTTGATCTCAGCTTTCCTGGAAACAATCTCAAACGAGAGTTAAATAAAAGAACTTTCATTCCAGGGTGAAGAGTCTTAGGAACTAGCCCCTTGTCATGATAGCGCTTAGTACGCTCTTTGTATAATTTGGCATTCTCATAGGCTTCATTCCTAATTTCTTCCAACTCATGAAGCTGGAGTAATCGTTTTTCACCTGCTTTATCTAAATCCATGTTTAACTCTTTAATTGCCCAGTAAGCCTTGTGTTCAAGTTCAACTGGAAGGTGGCACGCTTTCCCAAAGATTAACCGGTAAGGGCTCATCCCAATAGGTGTTTTGTAAGCGGTGCGGTATGCCCATAAGGCATCATTTAATTTAAATGCCCAATCCTTCCTTGAAGGACGCACAGTGCGTTCCAATATTCCCTTAATTTGCCTATTACTTACTTCCACTAAACCGGAAGTTTGAGGATGATATGGAGTAGCTACTTTATGTGTGATGTTGTACTTGGTTAGTACTCCATCAAAGAGTTTGTTACAAAAATGGCTACCTCCATCACTTATTATAGCTCTAGGCATTCCGAACCTGCTGAATATTAAATCTTTCAAGAATTTCACAACAACATTAGCAGCATTGGTTTTGGTGGGGATAGCTTCTACCCACTTGGATACATAATCCACAATAACCAAAATATATTGAAAACCATTAGATGGGGGGAAAAGGACCCATAAATTCAATCCCCCATACATCAAAGAGTTCAACAACTAAATTAGATGTCAAAGGCATTTCATCTCTTTTGCTTATGTTTCCTGTTCTTTGACATCTATCACATTGTGCACAAAACATATGAGCATCTTTAAAAAGAGTGGGCCAAAAGAATCCAGACTGTAATACCTTACGGGCTGTCTTTTCACCACCAAAATGACCCCCACAATGAAGTTCATGAAAAAAATTTAGAATGCTCTTATGTTCTTCTTCAGGTACACATCTCCGGATGACTTGATCTTGACCAATCTTGTATAAATAAGGGTCATCCCAGAAATAGTCCTTAATAGTTTTAAAAAACCTTTTCTTGTCCTGATATGAAGTGTTAGGTCACAAAACACCAGTGGCAAGATAGTTTACAATATCAGCATACCATGGGTTCGGACCTATGAAAAATAACTGTTCATCAGGAAAGGTTTCAACTATATCTTCATTACTCTCATCTTTAAGAGAATTGAAGTCAGAAATCAACCTAGACAAATGGTCAGCTACTAAGTTCTCACTGCCTTTCTTATCCTTGATTTCTAGGTCAAATTCTTGTAAGAGTAAGACCCACCTGATTAATCTTGGCTTGGCATTTGGTTTACTTAATAGGTATCTTAAAGCAGCATGATCAGAATGCACAATCACTTTAGATCCTACTAAATAAGACCGAAATTTGTCTAAAGAAAACACTATAGCCAAGAATTCCTTTTCAGTGGTGGTATAATTCATTTGGGCATCATTGAGTGTTTTGCTAGCATAGTAGATGACATGCAAGCGCTTATCCACTCTTTGTCCCAGGACTGCTCCTATAGCATAATCAGAAGCGTCACACATTATTTCAAAAGGTAAAGACCAGTTTGGTGCCATAATAACAGGGGTAGATGTTAGTTTATCTTTCAAGGTATTAAAGGAAATAAGGCAGTCATTGTTGAAATCAAAATAAGCATCTTTGGATAGCAAGTTACATAAGGGACGACTTATTTTAGAGAAATCTTTAATAAATCGTCTGTAAAATCCTGCATGTCCTAAGAAGCTTCTTATCCCCTTCACAGATGTAGGGGGAGGTAGTTTGGATATCAATTCAACTTTTTCCTTATCAACTTCAATACCCTTGTTTGAAATTATATGTCCTAAAACTATCCCTTGTTGAACCATAAAATGACTTTTCTCCCAACTAAGGGTGAGATTGCATTCAATGCATCTTTCTAAAACCAAAGTCAATTTATGTAAGCAATCATCAAATGAGTTCCCAAAGACAGAGAAATCTTCCATGAAAATCTCAATGAATTTTTCCACCATGTCCGAGAAATAGATATCATGCATCTCTGGAAAGTGGCAGGGGCATTGCATAATCCAAATGGCATTCTGCGAAAAGCAAATGTCCCAAAAGGACATGTAAATGTGGTCTTTTCCTGATCTTCTGGTGCTATGGGTACTTGATAATATCCAGACAATCCATCCAAAAAACAGTAAAATTCGTGCCCAGCTAATCTTTCCAACATTTGATCAATGAATGGAAGAGGAAAGTGATCCTTTTTCGTATATAAATTTATTTTCCTAAAATCTATACACATTATCCATCCAGTGATTATTCTAGTGGGCACTAATTCACTTTTGTCATTTTTAACAACTGTTATCCCAGATTTCTTTGGTATCACATGCACTGGACTAACCCACTTACTATCCGCAATAGGATAGATAATCCCTTCTTCTAATAATTTAAGAATTTCTTTTTTAACTACCTCTTGCATATTTGGGTTTAGTCTTCTTTGGGCCTCTCGTACAGGTTTAGCACCATCCTCCAAGTTGATCTTGTGCATACACATTGTTGGACTAATGCCTCTTATATCCCCTATACTCCAACCTATAGATTTCTTAAACTGTTTAAGCACTTTGATGAGTTCCTTTTCTTGTGGTTTGGTCAAGGTTGAAGAAATTATCACTGGATAAGTTTCTCCTTCTCCCAAAAACACATATTTTAAGTGCTCAGGTAAGTTTTTGAGTTCAAGTTCAGGTGGATTGGCCTCTTTACTAGATGAAGAACTGGGTAGATTTAAAAGTGTACTAGATTTTGTCATTACTTCATCATTGTCTAGTTGTTCAAGGTACCCCTTAATTTCCTCATCTAAATCTTCTTCAACCTCTTCAAGTGTAAGAACAATTTCAAGTTTGTCTTCTATTCTGGTTTGGAAAAAGGTGCTTTGGACAAGATTATCCAAAGGGTCAACATCGAATATTTCATCGATGGCAGAAATAGAAGGAAAAGGTGATGAATCAAAAACTTTAAAATGAACAGTCTCTCCTAAGACTGTCATTGTCAAATTTCCATCTTGGACATCAATAATAGTTTTAGTAGTTGCCATAAATGGTCTACCAAGCAATATTGTGTGCTCTCTGTCCAATGCTGGATTTTCTTGCATATCCAGAACCACAAAGTCAACAGGTATTATCAGTTTGTCTACCTGTACCAACACATCCTCAACTATTCCCTCTGGATATTTAAGAGATCTATCTGCAAGTTGAAGGGACATAGTTGTGGGTTTTAAATGCCCTAGATTGAGCTGTAAGAATATAGAGTAAGGCATCAAATTTATACTAGCACCTAAATCAAGCATTGCTTTAGCAACCTTCCTATCCCCCATAGTTATGTTTATAATAAAACTTCCAGGGTCTTTCAACTTAGGGGTAGTTTGTCTTTGAAATACTGCTAGAAATTTCGATACTACTACTCGTTCATTCAGTTCATACCTCCTTTTCTTAGTGTTCAACTCTTTGAAAAACTTGGCATATGAGGGCACATTCATGATCACTTCTAATAATGGTAAATTGATATTTACTTTAGAGAGCATATTAAAAAGATCATAGAATTGCTTATCTTGTTTGGATTCTTTTAACCGGTGGGGAAAAGGTACTTGCATCTGGTGTGGTTCTGTTGTCTTTTGAATTTTGGGGGTGTCAGATGACCCCCCAATGAGTTTTTCAGAAGGCTTGTTAAGTTTAACACTTGTTTCTCCTTTTTGCGAGATTAGAATATTACCTTCTCTGTTACCTGAACTACAAGGTAGATTGTTAGAGATTTCAGGTAAACTGGTATTGATTACCTTACCACTTCGAAGGGTTCTTACATCCTTTGCTTGTTCTGGTTGACTGGGCAACTTTCCTGGTTCTTTCTTTTGCATTTGTTCAGCCAGTTGCCCAACTTTAGATTCAATCCTTTTAACCGAAGCCTCCATGGTGTTCAACCTTTGATTAGTCATCAATTGGTTGTCACGACTAACTTGAATAAAAGCATTCAAGCTATCTTATAAGGTTGGCTTAAAAGATTGAGTTGGTGGGTAAGGGTGGTTGTTATCCGACCTTAGTGTTGGACATTGGGTGTAGGCTGGGTGATTATAGGTGTTTGGATGATACCTTTGAAAAGATTTGACTTCCTCTATGGCATCGACACTAGAATCACAAGTATTTGAACAATTATGAGTACGATGCCCAATTGAACAACACACTTCACACACCTCTTGATTTGAAATTTGGTGGGTAGTGAGAAGTTGCATTTGTATAGTCAATTCAGCAAGTTTCAATGTTATCTCATTATCAGAGCCAACTTCATTGACCCTTGCTTTCCTTCTACCACCTCTTTGTTGGGAATTAGAACCCAATAGCTCATAAAGATTATAGGTTTCCTCTGCAGTCTTTTCTCCTACAGCACCTCCAGCAGCATTATTAACCATGTATTGACTCTGTAGTGTTAATCCATCATAAAAGAATTGGTTTTGTAGCTGTAATGGAAAGCTATGATTTTGACATTGAATGAAAAGGAGTTTGAATCGTTCCCAAGCTTCATGAAAGGGCTCTTCATACATTTGAGAAAATGTTGCTATCTTTGTCCTTAGATCAACAGTCTTTTGATGGGAATAGAACCTACCCATAAAAATTTCATAGACTGCCTCCCAAGTTTTAAGAGAACCCAACTTTAGAGTAATGAACCATGACCAAGCTTTATCTTTGAGGGTGTAAGGAAAACACCTCACCCTAAGTTGATCTTCATTAATTGCATGTAGTGGAAAGGTTTGGACAATAGCATAGAATTCTCGAATGAAATGCAAAGGGTCTTCATTAGGGATACCGTAAAAGGAAGGCAACAAAGAATAATGAATCTTTTTCAATTCATAATTCCTTGCAGCCACTTGTAATTGGATGCCGGAAGTTACATTGCCAATGATTGGCATTGTATAGTCTTTCATCATTTTCTGCCTATCTTCAGCATCTCCCATTGTTATTTTGTAGTTGAAATTGTTCCTCCTCCTATTGTGTATCAAGATTTAGCTCTTAAAAAAATAGTAGATATCTCTAAGAAATATTTATAACTTGATAAAATGTATTGGCGTAAAGCAAAAAGGTGCAAGGAACCTAAATTTTTGTTTTGTTTTTTTTTTGTTTTTTTTTTTGCTAAATTTAAGCAAATGGACACAATTTTTGAAACAAACGAATTTATTTCATTTGAATTTTATTACACACAAAATAAAACTAAAACAAAGGAAAATACAATAATAGTGACCTCTCATATAGGACTAAAATTTATCGTCTTCTAGTAAGACGTTGCTTAGAGATTGCAGAATGACAAACTCAATGTCTTCTCTTCATTGAATTCATTTGACTATCAAATTAGTCTTTGCTCTGTTTTTTCAAATGTTCAACTAACTGTTCTACTTGAACTTCCACCTTTTTGATAGAAGCTTCCACAGAGTCCAACCGTTGATTAGTTTTAGATTGGTTATCCCTACAAACTTGAATAAAAGAATTCAAGTTGTCCTCCAGGGTTGGTTTATTGGGAATTCTTCTTAGAATAGGTGGGTGGAATTGCTGGCCTGGCTGGTTTGAGCTTTGAGTGAAAGGAGGGTTGTTTTGCCTCCAGGAGAAATTTGGATAATTTCTCCACCCAGGATTATAGGTATTTGAATTGGGGTCAAACCTTGGTCTCTGTTGATATGTCCCCAACACATTAACCTGTTTAGGTCCAGTTGTTGTTTCTCTTTGATATGGACAGGCTTCAGTACCATGTCCCATGTTGCTATACAAACCATATTGTTCATAATTGTTGGTTTGTGTAGTGAGAAGGGAAACTTGCTTTGTTAGTTGGACAAGTTGTTGTTGAACTTCATTACTGGAATCGATTTCATGAACTCCAACTTTTCTCACTCGTGAGCATTTCTGTTGGGAATTAGCACCCAACATCTCAAAGAGGTTGTACGTCTCTGAGGCAGTCTTTTCTCCCATTGCTCCTCCTGCAGCGTTGTCGACAATGAACTGACATTGTTGTGTAAGTCCATCGTAAAAGAATTGGTTCTGCAACTGTAGGGGAAAGCTGTGATGGGGACATTGAGTGAGAAACATTTTGAACCTATCCCAAGCTTCATGGAATGGTTCTCCTTCCATCTGAGAGAAAGTAGCAATCTTTCCTCTCAACTCTGATGTTTTTTGATGGGAATAGAATTTTCCCATGAATTTATTGTAAATGTTCTCCCATGTCATCAGAGAACCTGGGGGAAGTGACATTAACCAAGCTTTGGCCTTATCCTTTAAGGTGTAAGGGAAACATCTCATTCTAAGTTGATCCTCGTTTAGAATACCGAGGGGGAATGTTTGGACCGTAGCATAGAAATCTCTCATGAAGGAAAGAGAATCTTCGTTAGGTAGCCCATAAAAGGAAGGAAGCATAGAAAAATGAATATTTTTTAGGTCATAATTTCGAGCAGCCTCACCCAACTGGATAGCGGCAGTTGCCGTGCCAATCACCAGTCTTGCAAACTCCTTCATAGTGGTTTCTCTAACATGTTGGTTTCTTCCATTTCTTTCGGTTCTAGTAAAGGATTAAGACTTGGTTCTATGTTTGGCTCAAAAACAGGTTGATGGGTGGAATCCAATTTTGTTGACACTTGTTTAAATTTATGAATATTATTTACATATGGTGTAAGGGGGTTTCCTAAGGATCTCCTACCATGCATAGACTATTGTAAACGTAAATTTAAAACTCCTGTCAACAAAATAAAAAAATTTAGAGAAAATTTACATGGTATTTAATACAAAACACTAAACAAAACTAGTTAAATCCTAAATTTTTTATTTTTTTTATTTTTTTTATTTTTTTTATATTTTTTTTAAATAACATAATCAGTATTAACCAAGAGTGCTCCCAGGAAAGAATGGTGGTGCAACGGCTCCTTAAAAACCATTCTCCTAGCCAGAACAACGTTCCCAGGAAAGACTAGTGGCACAAAGGCTTCCAAGAACTAGTCTCCTAGACAGAACTCCCTTATATCTTTACTTTTCATGTTATTAAGTTAAGTTAAATAAAAATTTAAGTTAATTAAGTTTAAAGAAAAGGTTAATTAAGTTAAGTGAATTAAAAAAATCTAAGTTAATTAAGTTAAGTTAAAAAAAATCTAAGTTAATTAAGTTAGTAAAAAAAAGTTAATTAAGTTAAGTGAAGTAAAAAAAATCTAAGTTAATTAAGTTAATGAAAATCTAAGTTAATTAAGTTAAATTAAATAAAAATCTAAGTTAATTAAAGTAAAAATCTAGGTTAATTAAGTTAAGTAAAAAAACTTTTATTTTTTTATTTTATTTTTATTTATTTTATTTTATTTTTATTTTTTTGAAATTTCAAATTCCAAAATTATTTTACTATTAACACTATATTTATTAAACAATTTAAAATTAGAATTTTTTTATTTTTATTTTTTTTTATTTTAAAAACTTTTTTTTAACTATTTAGGAATGGTAACTTTATTTTACTATTTACAATATAATTTTTTTTTAATTTTTTTTTTAACTTAAAATATTTGAACTTATTTTTTTACTATTCATGAACGGTAAATTTTTTTTTAATTCAAATTTTAAATTTCTAAATTATTTTATTATTCACGGTACAATTTTTATTTAAAAATGTTCTTTTTTTTAATTTTTTTTACTATTCATGAACGGTAAAAAACTTTTTACTTCAAATTTCAAATTTTTAAATTATTTTACTATTTATGCTATAATTAATTTTTTTTTATTATTTTTATTATTTTTTATTATTTTTATTATTTTTTATTATTTCTTATGAAATTTGAAATTTGATTAAATTTTTTTATTTTTTTATTTTTTTACAAAAAAAAATCACAATTATTTACAACACAAAAATATTATTAAAATTTTGATAAATAAATTAAAAACGCTATTCCTTCCCCGGCAACGGCGCCAAAAACTTGATGAGCGAAAACCGACATCGCCGATTCTTGCCAATACTTTGGTTTTAATATTTATAAAACTCTCGCAAGTGCACGAATCATTTCGAATAAAATGATAAGTATACTCCCAAGGTCGATCTAAGGAAGGAATGTATGTGGTTTTTAATTTATTATTCAAACTTTTAAAAACGAAATTAAATCCTAAACATCCTGTCACGATAGTTTGGTTTTTGTGTTTCTAATCTAATAACATAAAAATAAACATATATACAGATTAATAAATATAATCTAATAACATAAAAATAAGCATATATACAAATTCAATAAATATTTATCTAAAAATAAACATAGATACAGATTCAATAAATATTTATGCAAATTTTATCATTTATATTAGTGGAGTATTTATGGATATAATAACTAAATTAATTATGCTTGCTCATATTATCTAGGTTATTAAAGATATAAATTGATATTTTATTGATTCTCTCTTTTTTATATAAATACCACCTTTGGTGGGGTTAGATATTCCTTGTTAACTAAACAAATCAATTAACACCTATAAGTGGGGTTGATAACTAATTTGGTTAATTAAATTAATTCTTTTTTCTAAGAGATTGAAAATGAACCATTTAAATGCCACCTTTGGTGGGGTTCGACAGTTTAAACTTTATTCAAGGTGTCCAAATTAAACATACGAATTTAATTATCCGAGTACTAACTTTCAAGTTTTAAAACCACTATTGAAAACATGTTGTCAATACATTTTCACATAATAATTCTTATAAAAACTTTTGAAATAGAGTTTCACTCTAACTACCGGGCGATTGTACCAACAAATAAAAGAGCACTACTCTAAATTAGACCGGATAACTAAACCTTAAAATCTAATTTTCAAATTTAAGTTTGTAATGAAAAATAATATATTTCTCTCTAACATTCTTAATATAAAATCTTGAATAAAAATAAAATCAATTCATTTTAGAAATTTTTACCTATTTAATATTTCGCAAGCATAACAACGTTATTATTACATCATAATTATAAACAGTCAGCACAGTTAAATTTAATCACAGGCAAATTAAATATAACATGTAAGAATAAAGCATAAAAAATAACTGTAAAGAAAATAAAATCCTTACAGAACTTCGACGCTATTCCCGTTGCTGGAAAACCTCCAAGCGGAATTTGCACTCCCATTTATTGAATCAAAAAGCTAAATTATTACAAAAAACATAACTAGTTCTTCTCAAAAAGAGAAGAACTCTAAAACTAAGAGAATTTAACTAAAAACTAAGAAAGAAACTAAGAAAAGCTTTAAAACTAAGAAAGAAACTAAGAAAAGCTTAAAAACTAAGAAATGAGAGAAAGAAAGAGAAGAGAAATATGGTTTTGAGGTGTGGTATGAAGTGAAGAGAATGAGGTCATTGATGACGTCATGGGGGCGGCTGCACGTGAAAAATGGGGTGAAAGGGATTCGGCGCGCGCGGAGGGCAGCTAGGCGCCGCAGTAAGCGCGTGAACGCGATGATATTGGCTGTGGCCGAGCACTAGCGGGATGGGTCAAGCCCGGCGCGATTTTCTCCTTTTTGACATTTTTGACATTTTTCGACCCATTTTGTCCAATTTTTCCATATTTGTTGACCTTTCCCCATTTATTTATTGATATATTTGTGATGTATTGCTTCCAGTATTCTTCTTTGAGTCTTCAAGTTACGTTTTTAAGCGAAAATACCTGAAAAACAATAAAAATACCCGTGATTCCGAAAAAGATAAATTTATATAAATATATGATAAAACATATAAATATATATATATATTTTAGTCAATTAATGTGCATAAAATCATGGTAATTTTAGTGCTTTTTGAGCACTCATCACAATATAGCAAGCATACTACGAAAAACCAACCCCAAGGTATGTGTAAACATGCTTTCAATCATAATGTTCCACACTATGTATTTGTGTGTGTGTTACGGATTTACAGTAACTAATTTTACATAGAGGATGAAAGAACACTGAGTAAGAACAAATAGGCACCGTGTTTTACACATAGCAAGCTAACACATAGACAAAAGTACAATAGGACTTACATTCTCCCCCTTTGCCTTTTTATGTCAAAACACTACTTAACTAAATACATACTCACATATGTCATGAGACAATCATGAAGATACCTAAAGATGCTTGTTCCCATGAATAAAACATCGACGTAAAGAACTCAAAAGACACATCTACACCAAGTGCATCCATCTTATGAATTACATCTATCTTCATGTACTAGCTCATCCACTCTATCACTCTAAAACACGAGGGTCTCAGCACTACTTCACACACAACATATGAAACTTGATGACTTCAATCTACACTTCTAACATGCACACATAAAACAAACACACTTGTGATTGTATCATGTAGGAGCAATGTGTAGTAAAAGCACATACTATCGTGTTATCCCTACATAGGAAAACATCCATAGGCTTAGCACAACCCACATATAGGACAAAAAAACACAATCTTCATGCAAAACAAACATGAAAATTCCTCTAAGTGTATGTATATAAGATAAGCATGATGCAATGCAAACTACACTCACTATCCCATGTAGCAAATAGCATGATAACAAAAAAATACAATGCAAAAATAAAGACAAGTTGTGCACACTTCTCCTTCATTTGATATGGAAAGTCAAAGCAAGCACACAAAGTATGCAACATAGTACACCTGTATATGAAAAAGAGAAGTCAAAGATAAATGCAATAATTCTAACACTTATACACTACATCAAAGAAAAAGATTAGATAAAACATAATAAGAAATAACACATGCAATTATATGAAAAGAACAAAGGATAAAATTGAGACAATAGCAAGGTAATATCATGTAGCAAGCAAGAAACTGAGAGCATAGACAGACCAAAAGAACTTTAGCTAGAAAATATCTCCTTAATCTAATACATAGCAATGGTCTATACATGTTGTGAGAGGGCATATGAGGTTTCACAACATACATATAACACATCGATAGGACCAGTGATCAAACACCAATGGTGATGGTAGTGATGACACGAAGAAATTTTGGGTTGGGATGGATGGCTTACAGAGTTGATTCAAGTAGAGGGTTGAAGAGGTGTTGCGAGACCTTCATCAACCACTCCTACATACCACTACCGAAATCCAAAATCAGCTGGATGAGATTCAAAGTAGTTGAAATCGTGAGGAAATGAGGTTCTTCGTAATGAACATTTGTTAAACCCACCACCTTGTCCTCATTACACACCTAATTTTCCTTACAATCGTGCCTACCCTGACTCTGATGATGACCATAAAACCCCATCAGAAGTGAACCCCAAAATTTTTGGGTTTGATGTAGACACTACTGTTTGGATAGGTAACAATCGAGAAAAATGGTTCGAGAAAGACAGTTTGGGTAATTGGCAATATGAAAGTAAGTATGAAAGGCCATTACTCAGATTTTGTTAATTCATAACATAAGCAGCAATGACTTGGTAAGTAGGACTACTGGCTTATCATGCACCTGCCTATTTTCATGGGCCACTATCACATGATAGAATTTTTAGATTGGATAGCTGTTGTTGAGAATTTCTTCGACTATATAGAGATACAAGAAGAGTGAAAACTTAAACTAGTCACTTATAAACTCAAAGGTGGTGCCTCTATTTGGTGAGAACACATTAAAAATGAAAGAAAATTAAGTGGTAAGGCACCAATCACCCCTTAGGGTGATTCAAAGTAGTAAAAATTTGAGTAGTTTTACCCCAAAATTAATCCTACCAGTCATCACAGAACCTACACTAGTTCCAAAAAAGTACATCCCTAAAACAAACAACCCAAACAACTCACTTCCAAAACCAAACCACTATGCTAAACCACCACTTATCAAGTGTTTTAGGTGCTATCAACAAGGGCATTGATCTAATTAGTATCTATAAAGGTGCGTAGCTAATTTGGTTAATGAATTTAAGCATTTAGATGATGAGTTTGACCCTCTGTCTTTAAAAGATCAAGAAAGAGCACAATCCATTGAAGGTGATGAGAATGATTAGGATTTAAATTGCATAGTACAGAAGAATTTTCTATCACCAAAATACCCACCACAATCATAGAGGCATGTCATTTTCACAACAAGATGCACAACTCAATAGAAGGTATGCGACATTATTATTGATACTCATAGTACAGAAAATATTATCTCACATACATTGGTGAAGTATTTGGAACTAAGCACTCACCCCATCCCTACAAAATAGGATGGATTAATAAAAAGAGTGAAGTTTAAGTGCAAGAGGTGTGTAGGGTACCATTTTCCACTGGAAACTTTTACAAAGATAAAGTGCATTGCGATGTGGTGGAAATGGATGCCTACTAAATTCTTTTTGGATGGCCCTGGCAGTATAACGTGGATGCAATACATAAGGCCATGCAAAACATCATCATTTTCACTTGGAAAGGTATCAAGATAGCCCTACTCTCTACAAAGGAAAGCTTCCCTTCCCCTACCAAATAAAAAATGCTTCTTAACTATAAACCCAAGGAGTTCGACAATAAACTCAGAAAATCTAAGGTGGTGTTAGCATTAGTGGCTATGGAACAACAACCTATCACTCATACCATCCCTGATGTTGTTAAAGAATTACTATCTACCTACAATGACCTTACACCAACTGACCTACCATGTCTCATACCTTTATTAAGAGATATTCAGCACCACATACATTTCATACCATGCAATAATCTACCCAATTACCCCAATATCAAATTAATCCCAAAGACCATAAGATCCTACAAGAGATAGTGGAAGACCTCTTGGATAGGCATCTCATCTAGGAAAGTAAGAGTCCATCTATTGTTCTTGTACCCAAGAAGGATGGAATGTGTATTGATAGAAGGGCTATTAACAAGATTACGGTCAAGTACAAATTCATTATTCCTAGGTTGGAAGATATGCTTGACAAGCTACAATTTTCCACTATCTTTTCTAAGCTTGATCTTCACAATGGGTATCACCAAATTCGCATCGAAAAATGAGATAAGGGGAAGAAAACATTTAAAACCAAGGAAGGCCTGTATGAATGGTTTGTCATGCCATTCGGGTTATGTAATGCCCCCAGCACCTTCATGAGATAGATACATCATGTTTAGAAGCCTTTCAATGGTACTTGTGTGGTAATGTATTTTGATGATATCCTAATCTATAGTAGAAACCATGACAAGCATATAGAGTATTTCCAGGCTATCCTGGAGATATTGAGGGTTCATAAGCTTTTCCTCAACCTCATAGAGTGAAATTTTATGACCACCAAACTCCTTTTCTTGGGGTATGTTATCAAGTGTAAGGGAATCTCAATAGACACTAAGAAGATTAATGCCATCCAGTCATGGCCTAATCCCATATCAATACATAAAGTTAGGAGCTTTCATGGCTTGGCAACATTCTACAAAATATTTATAAGGGATTTCATTTCAATTGTAGCACACATAACCAATTACCTCAAAAAGGATAGTTGTTTTGGGGTAAAGAGTAGGAAGATAGTTTCCAACTTATCAAAGAAAAGTTGTTCAGACCTAGTTCTATCTCTGTCAGATTTTGACAAAGTATTTGAAGTTGAAACAAATGCATCTATGGTAGGTATTAGAGTAGTGCTATCTCAAATTATTTAGCAAGAAACTCAATGAAATACGCCAAAAATGGTCCACTTATGACCAAGAGTTCTATGCTATCATTTGAGCCTTCCAACATTAGGAGTATTATCTCATTTCAAAGGAATTTATCCTTCATAGTGATCACTCGGTACTCAAATGGATTCACTCCCAAAAATACATCTCAAGAGCTCATATTAGATCGGTTATCTACCTGCAAAGGTTTACTTATGTGTTTAAATAGAGATAGGGACATTTAAACAAAATAGATGATGCACTTAGTAGAAGACACACTCTATTGACTACTCTCCTAACTGAGATTACCAGTTTTGACACCCTTCCTAAACTATATGAAACAAATGAATACTTTGCATTTTCCTAGACCCAATGCAAAAACCATAAACCTATGCATGGTTTCCATTTTCAAGAAAGGTATCTTTTTAAAGAAAACAATCACCTTTGATTGTGATGTGAAGTTCATGAGTCATTTTTGGAAAACGTTATGGCATATGTTTTATACCACCTTGAACTTCAGTAGCACCTATCATCCCTAGATTGATGGAAAAATAGAAGTGCTCAATGGAACCATAGGAAGCATGCTTTGATGCTTGACATGCGAAAACCCTTAAGAATGGGATATACATCTTCCTTGGGTTGAGTTTGCTCTCAATAGCATCATAAATTGCACAACAAATCACTCACCCTTCTTGATTGTCTACACCAAAGTACCCAATGTTAGTGTAGATTTGCAATTTATACCCAATCCAAAAAGCAAAGATGCTGGCATATCCTGTTGATTACACTCAAATCCACCAAGAAATATGAGAGCATATTGAGAAGATGAATGCATAGTACAAAACATAGACTGATCAATATCATAGGCTTTCATATTTTCAAACTTGTGAGCTCGTCATGGTACATCTCAACAAACACATATTATCACAAGGAACTTTCTCCAAACATCAGCTCAAAAACTATGGCCCTTTTAGAATCATTCAGAAAATCAATGACAATGTTTATTTCATTGATCTTCTTAAAGACTAGACCATCTCTAACATATTAAATATCACCAATATCTACAATTACTATCCCATTGAATTTGAGGTCGAATTCTACTGAAGAAGGGACTATGATGCAGATGGAATGTTGTAATAAAAGCAATGATTTAATAGAATAACGTGTTGTACATAGTGCATGATGGCCATTAGGCACACAAGGGCATGTGAGTGAAAATGTGAGGATGCATGAGTAAGTTTAAGAGTGCCAAGGGACATATGGGAACTGTTAGGCACATCAGCTATAAAACCACACCTAGCATTGGCCAATGCACACACAATTTTCCCTCTGTCAATTTTCATTCACTTAGTGCTTTATAATCCTATCTAAGAACAACCGATGAATTTCTCTTTTATTTCAATACAAGTATAATTTACATTCACATTCTTGTTCTTGTTCTAATTTCATGCTACATCATATACAAGTACAATTACACGTTAGTACATAAGGGCTTGCATTCTTATGAGTACATAAGGCTCCCTAAATGAGGGTGTATGATACAGGAAACTATACAAATCTCATATTACTTAGGAAGCTAAGTGATTAAATGCTTATAAGAGGTGAGTACTCTCTAAATGGCATGACGTGTTTTAGGCTTGGAGGAAACTGCACCCTAGAAACAAATTTGTAACATCTTGTTGAACTGTCAAGTCATAGCCATGGGCCAACTAAACTTGTAGCTATCAACCAAATCGGAAAATATCATGTCAAGTGGTGTATAACAACATAACATAAACTTATAAGCCATACAAACAACGAGGATGCAAAACAAACATGGCACTCCCTCTAACAACATGCATTTTACACACACTTTCCCCCTAAAGATATGCATGTGAGGTAATAAACATGTTATGTATTATACCACTAACAAATCCTCCAAAATAGAAGAAAACAAGCAATAAAAAAATAGATATAAATTGAGTACAACACACTTTGTCTCTTTTTTCAACAACATCATCCCTATGAAAACCACTGTGATAAGACTATCCAACAATAGAAGAGGAAAAAGGCGGTGCAGTAGTTTGTGAAAAGAGAATGCTATTAAAAAATATTCAAAGTTGTGGTAGGGCCCAAAGGGAGTAATGTGTTCATCTCCATCAAATATAGAAAACATAGAGAACAATGGGCCAAAAGAAGAACTATCATAGCGGAGAAGACTTTTGAAACTAGCAAGACAAGGTATGATAGAAAAAAACTAGTCTCAAGAATGTTCAAAAAATACAAGGCTCTTTAAGAATAACCAATAAACTTAACAAAAATAACTACATGACAATCAATCCATAATGCATTCATGTAAGGGTATGACTAAATTTTTGAAAACATGCACTGTGTGTGTTATGCTAAATTTTTGTACTCTATATACCATTAGGATATGCTTATATGAACTAAGTAAATAGAAAATTTTACTCAAGTAGAACAAACTTCATAAGTCCAAATTTAGCCTCCCTCTCTCTCTCTCTCCACTAATGTAGGTGCCAACCTAGATGAAATCAACAAGCCTCTCAAAGCTTGAAAATATAGTACGAGGAATTGGAAGTAGAGAAAAGTCATTTTTAGGCTAAAACACGCCATTAATTGACCATACACAAATGCACCAAAGCAAAGAGTTCAAAATCATATATAGTGAACCCTTAAACTTAGATTCTTTTTCTCTTTTCTTCTCAAAATTTCAAACACGAACATTCCCAAATTTAGGTTATTTTCCCTTCAATAGTTAAACTTCATTCACTAATAACCCTTCTTTTTCTTTTTAACTTCCTTTTTTTCTTTTTCTTTAACCAATGGAGTAGACAAACATTCCCAAAGCAAACAAGCTTAACAAAAATCATAAAGAAACTCAACTAAGAATGTGCAAAGTAAGAGGAATTAGTCATTTACATTAAGCCAGTATTAAGATGCAAAGAAATGAAGGGATAAAAAATGGCTCAAAGGGGGTTACTAAGGACAAGTAAAAAATGGTGGCTTGAAAAGTTCAAATGGCCCAAAGAAGACCTAATTCCTTTCTCTATCTAAGTGGCATCTAGGATTTTTTCTCAAGAGATGCTAAAGTGGATTCTAGAGTTTGTTAGAGATATTTTAATCATCTACACAAGAAATCCACACAAACTTCTCAAAATATCCATACAAATTCATAGAGTTATGGAATATGTAAGATAAAAAGTTTTTCTCAAATTCAAAATAAAAATTTAGTCATACAAATTATCAAAGGAATTCATACGTCAAAATAGCCACACATCAATTCAATACAATTGCTTGTCAACCAAAAAGAACAAAGTAACTATTAAATTCATTTCACTTATAGTAAGATAGAAGGATAGAAAAACATGTAAGACTATCCTATAAAGAGAGAGAAGTGAAGAAAAGGGAGTTCCAACAAGATAACCAAAACATATGTCAAGCAATAAAGGGAGATAAAATAAGTAGAATAATTATTTACTAATTAATTTCATCATTTATGGATCACATACATTGAAGTAATACATCTTTGCTTACAAACTATGAATGTTATTTAATCAAAACAAGTAATTAAATAATTCTCTCAAATCTATTTAATTATTTATATAGATCAATTGTTAGCTAAATAATTAATAGTATGAAAATTAGATTAAATAATATAATTAAATTGAAATCATAATTGGTGTAAAATATTATACCATCACATGTAGACAATTGGGTTCATAAGACCCCTAGATTAACAAATCAACTAGATATAATTTTGTTCATAAATCACATACTTTTCATAAAAAAGACATAAAAATTGATAAAGAAAGGAGAAGAAAACTAAATACAATCAATCTCTTGAATTGTAGTACCAATCTCCTCTTAAATCTCTACCAAAAATGTATCTCTTTTTGAATTTTTCTATATTTTTATCTCTTCTTCACTCTAAAAATTGATAAAAAAATGTAATGTTTGGCTCATTAAGGTTTATGGGGAAATTAAGGGGTTGAATTAGGCTCAGGTGGAATTTGGACTGTCATACTAGCTTCTGGTTAAGGGCTTGTATGAAAGAAGAGAAAATTAACAACGTTGGTGAATGGAAATGCAACACGTGTCAAGGGATAAGACGGATCCAATCAGTGAACGGTATGTGGCATAGTTGACTGGTTGTGGTCAGTGAACATTGAGTTAGTGATACATGTAAGGATGTGATTCGCGATTATGGATTACATAGTGTGTTGGTGGAAGGAATGGAGGACTTTCTTGACGACATGAAACAAGGCTATTGACCAAGCGGTGATACTTGAAACAAACATCGTTCTGACATATGACATGACTCTACATCACCTAGTACACATAGCATTGCGTGATTGGAACTCTTTTCTTATGTGGAATCCATGTGGCATGCCTGGTCAGCTTCTATACTTGCATGTAATCCATGTGGCATCTTCTAATTGGTCCTACATTAAAAAATTCATAAACAATCTATAAAAATTCTAGAAATTTTCCAAAAAATATATTTTCACCCTTTTTCACTATAAAGTTATTTTTTTATTTTTAATCCAAAAATACTATTTATTAAATAAAATAAATAAATATTAAACATAAAAGTGCACTCATGACTTTACTTTTATAGAGTCATCACCCAATTATGCTTGTAAGCTGAAGAAAGCTCTATATAGTATTAAACAAGCTCTTAGAGCTTGGTTTATGAAACTTAGTGGGAGTTTGCTTGAGTGGGATTTTAATAGCTCCAATTTTGAAAATTTTATGACATTTTATTCCAAAGATAGTGATCTCATTATTTTTCTCATCTATGAAGATGATATGCTAGTTACAAGGAACATCAACAATTTAGTTTAAACTTCCATTGAAAAGCTTCATTCTTTATTTGCTTTAAAAGACTTGGGGACTCTTAATTATTTTCTTGGCATTGAGGCTACATATACAATTGATAGTTACCACTTATGTCAATCTAAAAATATAATTTAGCTTCTTGAGAAACTTCAATTACAAGAGTGTAAGTCTACATTTACACCTATGAATGATGAAAATAATTTGTCTAAAACTCACAAAAAGCTAATGAGTGATGCCACTTTGTATCGATCAACTATGGGAGCATTGCATCATTGTACACTAACTAGGTCAGACATCTATTATATTTTCAACAAGTAATGTCAGTGTTTGCATTGTCCAACCTCAGTACATTGGGTTACTATGAAGAGGTTGCTAAAGTATCTTTATGGAACTTAGGATCTTGGTGTTGTCTTACAAATATCTACTAGCCTAAAACTCAAAGGGTATTGTGATAAAAATTGGGCAGTTTGTTCAAATGATAGGCACAACAATGGTGGTCTGTATGTCTATCTTGGTAACTCATTAGTTTCATGGAGTTCAGGCAAACATGGAGTTGTCTCTTGATCCTCAACAAAGGCTTAGTTTCAAGCATTGGCTTAGGTAGTCACAGAAATTTCTTGGATAAAGAAAATACTAGTTGAATTGCATGTTGCAAAGACACATGAACCTATTGTGTATTGCGATAATGTTAGTGCAAGACATCCTACACTCAATCCTATGTTACACTCTAAAACCAAGCATGCTGAAATTGATTTCTATTTTGTTAGAGAAAAGGTGATGAAAAAAGAGCCATTGATAGAATACACACCATCATAAGATCAAGTTGTAGACATATTGACTAATCCTCTTCCTACACAAAGATTTCAAGAATTGAGAACAAAGTTCAAGGTTAAATGTTAAACCATGATTAGCTTGAGTTAGTTAAATTGTGTGGTGTAGTTTGAGTACTATATGTCTATTGTAGCAATTTTAGCTTGTAAGGGTTGCTGTTAGGTTTTTATAGGAAGTTGTTATCTTGTTACAACTAACAAGTGGTTATTATTTCTTGTAGTATACATAGATTTTAGCATACAAGTTGTGGTCATTATTAAAGTAGCAAAAAATCAGTGAATTAATCGAGTTTTCATAGGTATTATTCATTCCTTCACTATGTTCATCTTCTCTAATTTTCTCTTCTTCCAAACCCTAACGTTCATCAATAAAAGATGATAAAATCCCTGACTTTGGTGTACAAAACTGACTAATATATATTTCCAAAATTTCCTTTGGTTTGAAGAGCATGCCCTCCTTAACATAGTTAGAGATGGAAAAGTAAATTGCATATCCAATTCTCGCAATCAAGACGTACGGAACCTAAGTTGCATCAGGATATTGGTGGATGTTTTTTTAAACTATTCATTGTTCTAGATATCTTTTCAACAATTGTTCTCTATGGACTTTTAATTTGTAAGAGAATTTTGGAAAAGGATATTACAACAGCAATGAACAACTCTATCTCAAGGGATGAAATACAACACCAAAAAAGGCTCTCGTGCAAGCACGAAATGTCAAATTTATCAATTTTCCATAACTAGGCTGATCATAACATATATGATAATGGCAAAAAGAATAGCCTTTGGGTTGTACTTGAAAATAGATGTAATAAATTGTAATACAAGGAATACAAAATAGGATAGCACAATGCTTGAGACTATAGTTTGATAGCCAGCTATGGACACTACTAATTAGAGAATACACTTGCTGCCATATAATATGTTGTCATAGAGAAATACCATTCATAGCTTCTAATACCATCATTTCCTTATTTCCAGTAACTTGATAGTCCTTCATGCTAGCAAACATCCTTCCTATTGCTACTTCTTTCGTCAATGCTACTATACCAACCAAAACACCAATTCTATTACTTGTCATGCAATTTTCACCCCTAAAATACATTTATGCATAAATGATGGGTTGATTCCTTTATTTGTGTGTCTCATAATTTCAACTCCTTATTTTTCAACATGTGCAAGGATAGAATCATCGATATCAAATGAGAAAGTATTGGCATTTGATGCAGATAGGGAGGGAAGATGAATAGTAGGATTAAAACTAGACTTTTTATTTTGTAATAGAAATAATGACTTTTGGCACCAATACTTGAGCTATGTTTGTATGTCACACACGTATGGTGGACATTAGGCCTCGTCAACACTTTGTGCATATGGTTTGAGTAAGTGTGGGTAGCGTGATGTCTAGAACACATGGGTATCATTTAGGTCCCTAGGTTGCATGTGTGAATACGTGCTGCCTTGGGCACATAATGATAGTTAGGCACAATGCCTATAAAACCAAAATAGAGCATCGAATGAGGGGGTAGTTGTTTTCCTCTTACCATTTATGTTTCATAAAGCTTGTTTTGTGAATTACTTTGAGTTCAGCCGACAAGTTTTTCTTTTATTTCATCACAATATAATTTATGTTTAAGGCACTACATATGCTACATCAGAATTGATTTCAAAGGTAGAGTTTTTGCTACAACTCAAATGGTGATGTTGGTAACCAAACCCTTAGTTATGGTAGTGATGATGCAAAGAATCTGTGCGCTACAATGGTTGGTCTGGAAAGTAGGTTCCAATAATGGATTGAAGAAGTGTCACGAGACCTTCAACATTCACTTCGGTAAACCAACATTCAAATTTAAGCTTAGATGAGTGGCATTCAAAAATACCTTTGACCACATGGCAAGGAAATCCTTAGAGAAATAGCATCCATGCCACTTGAGAAATCATCACACCTCATATTCAATTTTCCCCATAAACAGTCGTTTCATCCAAACTCTGATGAAGAATTTGTAACACCCCTAAAACCGAGTCCTAGAAACTATGGATTCGATGGAGGAACCTCAGAATGGACAAGCAACAAATTCATCAATAAGAGAGCAAATTACACAAACTAACACAATGAGAAGTAGGATTATAGGCTCAACATCGATCTCCTTACTTTTGATGGACATTCTCATATGAAAGAGTTTTTTAAACTAGTTGGATACTGTCAAAAACTTCTTTGATTACACTGAGATACCAGAGGAGAAGAAGGTTAAGCTAGTGGCTTACAAGATTAAGGGTGGTGCCTCTACCTAGTGGGAGGACGTGAGGAATGAAAGGATGTTGAGAGGAAAGGCACCTATCAATTATTGGGAAAGAATGAAGAAACTGATAGTGTAACAGTTTCTACCAACTAACTATAAGCAGCTCCTCTACCAAAAATATCACCAGTGCTAGTGAGGAAGAAAGAGTGTCCACTCTCTAAAAAATGGATTCTCTTATAAAAAAGAATGTAAGAGAAAGAAAAAAATAGAAAGAAAAAGAGGAAAATGAATAGTATAATCTATATACTATGGCCCAAAAAGCCTAAACAGTTGTTAGAAATGGTTTACTGCAAAATAAAATATAGGAAGTAATTCCTTAAGAAGTCATTGTATTTTCCTACCTTTTCTAAAAGGCATATTACTTGATATTTTTATTTGATGAATTTGATTGATGCATAAAAGTAATGTATAATATTTTATAAATCCTTACATTTGATTCATTTCATGAGATCAACGTTAAATTAACACTTTGAGATTTTCTTCTTTATACATATGCGAATTCATTTCTATACATCAATTTTTTCGCATATAAAATTAGTATGAGTTTTTGAACCTATAAGATTTAGTTTTTTTGAGAGTATTGACTTGCGAGGAATAGATTCGAAGTGAATTTGGATTCTTGACACTAAGTTTGGGTGGAATTAAATTGATACATTTTTCATATGAAATATAATATGATTTTCAACTACTTATTACAATAAATCATGAATTTTTAGGAAGTTGAAATAATCTATGCTTAAGATTTTAATTATGAAATTTAAAAGATATTATAAGCATAAGATATTTTTGTATTTCATTTCTTTATTTTATTTTATTCTTTATACTTTATTTTAAATTTTAGTTAACTTCTTATTTTATTTTTTTTACTTTGTTTTCATTTTTTGTTAATATTTGTGAGTATCATTATTGAAAATACTCACGAGACTTAAACTCGTCCACTAGGACAACCTAGGGGTTTAACGGCTTGTTGCATATGCTAAATGTAACTATGTCAATCCATGGAAGTGATTTAGGATAGTTTAATTTTTAGTTTTTATCGCCTCTCTTGCTAACATTGAAATTACCATGATTTAATATACTAAATATTTTATATTTGTATGATTTTATCATATTTTTATATAAATTTTTCTTTTCGTAATCAAGGGTATTTATTTTTTTCATATATTTTCATTCAAAAATAACTTAAAGACTCGAAGAAAAATACTAGAGGCAATACATCACAAAAATGTTGAGAAAAAAATGAAAGAAAGTAAAAACAAATGGAAATATTGGACAAAATGGGTCAAAATAGTCAAAGTTCTATAAGGATTCTTTTGATGTATAATTTTAAAATGAATTATTGACAGTTATTTTTTATGTTTTATTCTTATTTGTTATGTTTAATTTGTATATGATTATATTTAACATGGTTGGCTGTTTGTAAATATGATATAATAATAACATTGTTATGCTTGCCAAATATTAAATAGGTAAAACATTTCTATAAAATAAATTGATTTTTTTATTCAAGATTTTATATTAAGGATGTTAGAGAGAAATATATTATTTTTCGTTACAAACTTAAATATAAATATTAGATTCTAAGTTTTAATTACCTGATCTAATTTAGAGTAGTGTTCTTTTATTTGTTGGTACAATCGCACGGTAGTTAGAGTGAAGCTTTATTTCAAAAACAAATTATAAGAACTATTATTCGAAAATGTATTAACAACATATTTTCAGTAATAGTTTTAAAACTTAAAAGTTAGTACTCGGATAATCAAATTCTTAGTTTTAATTTGGACACCTTGAATAAAGTATAATTAACTGACTCTGCCTACAACTGTAATTAGATGGTTTTCTATCTTCTTAGAAATAAAGCTAAAATTTAATACTTAATTAATTAATGGGATGCGCCTAAGGATATTAGTTAATTAATATTAAATAAAAGAATTTTGGCACCACATAAGGACACTTTCATACCAAAAAGAGAAAACAAAAAAAATATCAATTTATATCTTTAATAACCTAAATAATATGAGTAATCATAATTAACTTAATTATTATATCCATAAATACTCAATTGTTATGAATGATAAAAATTTGCATTATTGTTTATTGAATCCATATCTATGTTTATTTTTTTATGTCATTAGATTAGAAAACAAAAATCAAAATATCATGACAGGATATTTATGATTTAATTTTGTTTTTAAAAGTTTGAATAACAAATTAAAAACCACATATATTCCTTACTTAGATCGACTTTGGGAGTATACTTGTCATTTTTTATAAAATGATTCGTACACTTGCGAGAGTTTTACAAATATAAAACCAAAGTATCTGGAAGATCTGTATTGCTAACCTAATGTCGATATTGTCATCATCACCCATGGTGGTGTGCCTCTACACTTCATGTTGGACTTGAGAATAGGATTCTTGTAGGGCAAAGGAGAAGTAGCCAAAACTCGACTACTAACCAGATCTAAACCAACCAGAAACATATAAATGTGATCGTCTATAGTATGCTTTTTGAATTTCTTAATTGATGTAGTACATGTCGTATAATTAGGTCTGTGCTAATCTAACTCCACGAAAATAGAGTTCAATTCACTGTAATACTTTGCAGGAGATCGAACACCCCGACAAAGTTGAAAGGACATCTTCATCAACTCATATACATGTGAAGAGTTAAAAACATCAATGTAGCTTTTCCTCACTATATCACAAACCACTTTTGTAATTTCACACTAAATAAAATGCGACATCAATTTGTCAGTCATAGAGTTAATGAACCATGATTTTACTAGAATTTCTTTAGCTTCCTATTTGTCATAAGTTGATCCCCCTCTTTTGGGTCAACTTTTCTTCCATTAATGTAATCTTTTTTTCTCCATACTGGTAATATATATTTTCAAAATCTTGGACCAAATATGATAATTAGTACCTTATAATTTAATATTAATGAAGGATAGATTATAATGGATAGTCATGGAAGAAGTAACTTTATTATTGGATTGAGTAGAATTATCGACGAAGAATCAATTTGATCCTTACACATAGTGGAAGCAAAAGACTAGAGGAATTGTTTAATATATATATATATATATATATATATATAATAAAAAGTAGCTCATTATTTTTTATGGGTAAAACATATATAATGAAAAGTAGCTTACCTCACACACACGCACTTGGACTCGGACTCGGCTGGTCAGTCGGACGGCCGACGGCGGCGGCGGCGCACGCGTACGCGTGTGTGGTATCACATTTTCCTAGGTCCTCTCCCCTTCCACAAAAGTGGGTGCCCCTTGGGACCCAATCCCAATAGCCAACTCTTCACTATTTATACCTCTTTAAAATAATGTAAAAAATCAATGTGGGATAAGGCACATTTCCCAACAATCAATTTTTTATTAAATTTCATCTTTTTCCCAACAGATCTAGATATGTGATTAAAAAAAGCTAAAAAATAAAAACATAAATAAATAAATCTAAATAGGGGAACAAACAAAACCAATTCGAAGCAAATCAAAGACCAGATGACGTTGAACAAGGGACGACAATGACGTGGGAGGCTACAATGACATGGAAATAAAACAACAATGGTGATGGCTAAAGAACCCAATTATGCTTATAGGAAGACAACCAAGAAGCATAGAGAAGGATGGCATCTTCAATGGTAAGAGAATTCAGGAGGACAAATGATGCACAAAAATTTTAGTCAAATTTTGTAAAATTTATAATATGCTCACAAGTGAACACATCATTTATAAAAAGCCATAAATATACTCCCAAAGTTGGATAAAAGAGGAATTACATGGTTTTAAGTAATTGAACAAAACTATTGAAAATAAACATAAAAATAAACCTAAATATTATATCACCATATTTGGGTTTTGAAAATATTAATCTAATCATAAAAATAATAGAGGGACAAAACATAGATTGGTTGACATAAATTACAAGTAAGTATGCAGTTAATAAATCAATAGAGAATTAATGGGATATTTAACTAGTTGACTATGTTTAGTAACATCAATTAGGTTACTGAAATATAATTCCAAATTATTGATTTTTCTTTATATGTATAAATAATTTCATCGATCAAGTCACTACTCATCATTAATTAAATCACTTAATAGCTTCAGTTGGACCATCAGTTAATTTAATTAAATTATGATTATCGTGTAAGAAATTAACAAATCATCTAAATTGACACCTTCGATCGGACCGACAATTTAAATTCTTATTAAAGTTGTTCAAATTAGATCTAGCTTGATGAATCTAAAACCTAATTTTCATATTTTAAATGTATTACGAAAAGTATGCCTCAATGTATTTTTCAATAATAAACTTTTAAAAAACTTGAAATAGAAAATAATCTATTTTTAATAATAATTAAAAATATTTCCCTAAATAATTTAGACAAACATATCAACGTAACTAAAATTTCATTATCACAATCATCCAAACATGCTAAAAATAAAGAATGACCAATAAATTATTTATAACAAATTCAAGAAATATAATATTGTTTATTGAAAAGAAATAAAAATACAAACTAGATTTATACCCAAAAGATAGATAGAAGTATGTGTTCTGCTCTACAAAAGATGTATTAATCTTCCTAATATTTCCTAGATTATAGTAACAAATTACTATCACCTGACTTGAAAAATATCCTTTTCCTGCCTCTTATTAAACCTAATTTAAATTTTGTATAAGAAACTAAAGAAAAACTAAACAAAAAAATAGTATGTTTTCTAAAAATTCTATAATTTTATTTGATAACCTAAGAGAAAACGAGTTATATTTATAACTGAGGCTGACGAGAAAATGGAATCGTGAAAGAAAAATTATTACGTGTCGTGGCCAACATTTATCAACGTCATGGCCTACAATACATAATGGTTTTCCTAATTTTAATTAGAAAGGATCGATTACAATATGGCACAACATTTCTCCACCATGGCTCAGCACAAGCTACTTGCGATTGATGTTAAGTAGCATGGAGTGAGCCGCAACCAATGTAATCCATGTCGTGAGTCATGTTGCTTATTTCCAATTTTTATATTTACCCCTTTGCAATTGATTAGATCACATATAAACATTACATGTATTGTTCTTTTATTCTTTTAAGGTGCAAATAAGTGTTTTTAGGTAGGAATCTTCAAGTGTTATCAATTTATGGAATTGATCCTAAAAATACCTAAAAAAATAGAAAATACTAGTGATTCTGAACACAAAGATTTACTTAAATAATAATAAAATCATATATATTCAAATATATTTATTAAATTTATGTACAAATAAATCGCAAAATAATAGTGCTTTTCAAGCACTCATCAATAGAGAAGTAGCATTGTCACGTTGGTCATCAAAATTGGCATCGAAATTGGTAGGTAAGACGTCATCAGTACTAGTAAGGGGTACTAGTAAGCACTCATAGAGTCATAAGGCTTTTTTTTCTTTTTTCTTTTTTATCTAATACAAAATTAATTCTGAAAAAAGCTTAATTTTTCATTAACATTGGTATGTATATACACATGTACTAATCCTATTTAAGAAAATATAATAAATATAAGATATTCATAAAATAAGAATAAAATATTCTTAGAATAATTCTAAGAGTAACATAGAAACAATATATACTTTCAATGTTCATATACAGGTGAAGCATGATCTGATGGCACATTAATTGATCCAAGAATCCAAAAGAATCTCATTTCAGAGGCATTAGTACAAAAATTATAGTTAACAACCACTCCTCATCCTAAAACATATCCATTAGGATGGATCCTGAAAAATGTGGAGTCACAAATTACTTAACAATGTATTTTCAAGTTTGTAATTACTACAGATTACATTAACGAAGTGACTTGTGAGATGGTGTTGTTGGATGTATGCCAAGTTATTTTTATGAGTCCATAATTATGTAACGTGGTGTTCTATCGATGACTTCAAAAGCATCGATTTATAAAGGATGGAGCTAAATACTTCATTCATGCCAGCAAAGTTAACTTTAATAATAGTTTGATTGGTACCAATCTAGCGAAAAGGGATGGTAAACACTTGTGGAAAGTTTTTCTTATTAGTGGTTCATCCAAATGTTAATGTTCCATCTTAACATATGTTATCTACTGTAACCCCTAAGCAACAATCAAATATGGAGAAATTAAAATCCCAATTCCCATACTCATTTAAATATGTTCAAGGCTTAACCCTACAACAGCCAGTAGAGCATGAGATACAACTCGTTGAAGATTCTCTATTACTTAATTTGGGTATGTATCATCATCCAATAGAGGAAAGTGAAGAAATTGAGTCAATGAGCTCCTAAAAAAAGGAGTATTGAAGTCAAGATGCTCACCTTGTGGTTCACCAGTATTTTTAGTTCCAAAGAAGGATGGCAACTAGTGTATATTTATTTATTTCCAACTACTTAACAAAATCACTATTAAAAATAAATATTCATTACTTAGGATATATGAATTAATGGATTAGTTATATTCATCTATAGGGTTCACCAAACTGTATTTGAAGTCTAGTTATCATCAAGTCAGAATCAAAGAAGAAATTACATGGAAAATGGAAATTAAAACCAAACAGGGCCTCTTTGAATGGCTAGTGGTTCCATTTAGTTTATGAAATGCCCCAACAACATTTATAATCTAATGAACAAGGTACTTCATCCAAACATTTATGATTTTTTCATTGTTTATTTGGATGATATTTTGGTGTTTAGTCCTACATAGGAAAAACATCTGACTCATGTTGAAAAAGTGTTGGAGACGTTGAGGCAGTCTGAAATGCGACTAAGTTTGAAGAAATGAGAATTTGGGAAGAGTTCTCTTATGTATATTGGTTTTATAATTAGAAGAAGAGATTTGAAAGTTGATCCATCCAAGGTGTAGGCTATTACAAATTGGCCTAGACCCCGTATAATAACTGAGGTGTAAAGCTATATATGAGCTTGACACTCTTTGTTTAAGTTTATTCGTCATTTTTTTAAGATTTTTGGGACATTATTTGAATTGAATAAGGCAAGGATAAAATTTGAATGATGGATAAACATGAGGATACCTTCAAGTTACGTAAACGAAAGATCTTAGAAGCTTCAGTATTGGCTTTATTGAATTTGCAAAAACAATTTGATGTGGAAACAAATACAAGTAATTATGCCTTAGGTGAAATTTTAAAGCAAGATGGAAAGCCAATTGAGTATTATTCTAAGATGTTCCAAGCTATAGTATGAAATTATCTTGCCTATGACAAGGAGTTGTTTGCTAATCATCAATGTGTGAAGCATTGGAGATGCTACTTGTTAGGTAAAGAAGCTATAATGCATTCAGACCACAAGCTTTTGCATTACTTACATAGTCAAAGTTGCAACAAGCTCATCATATGAAGTGGATGTATTTCTTGCAAAAAATCAACATTATTATCAAGTACAAGAAAGGTGTTATAAACAAGTTAGTAGATATATTGTCTAGACCTCCAAAGGATTCCGCTTTGTTAGTGGCTATGCATATCCAACCTATGATTCTTATTGAGTATAACAATGCTATGATAATGACCCGGATTTTAAAGCATTGTTTGAGAAGCTACAACATAAACCATGTTTATCTGAGATAAAGGATGGCTTAATTTTTTAAGGGAGAACAACTATGCATTCTTAACAATGGAGAGACTAAGTGCAACAGACTCTAAAGGCTCATACTTCTAGAGGATTAGATTCCTTTAGAGTTGACCCTACTCAATCTATTACATTATGTTTACTGGCCTTATATGTATGTGGATGTTTTTCATTTTATTTGAGGTTGTGTATTGTTCAACACATCAAAACCCTCAAGGAAGTTGGGGCTATATACACCACTTATGGTTCCTAATAGACCTTGGGAGAGAATCTCAATGAATTTCTAGAGTAGTTTTCCTACGACCACTACTAGGTTTTATTATTTATTTGTCTTGGTGGATGGATTCATAAAAATAATAATCTTATATCCTTGCAAGACAATCACAGGAAAGCTACATCAAATTTGTTTTTTCACAATGTTTAGAAATATTTCGAGTTTCCTACTTCTATCATTTCATATTAAGATAGTAGATTTCTTGGTCACTTTTGGAAGTCTTTATAAGGATTGATGGACACAAAGTTGAAGCATAGTACTACTTTTCATCCTCAAATGGATGAACAAGTAGAAGTGGTAAATCAGACCATGGTACATCTATTGAAAGCATATAACTCTAGGAATCTTCGTATTTATAATTTACCTTTATTAGGGAAATTCATAACTCTACTTTGAAGTCGCCTTTTGAAGTTTGTTTGGGCTACCTCCCTTCAAGTACATTTGATATTGCGTTCTCATTTGGTGATGAGAAAAATGTCACAAAAAAGGAAGATAAGCTTGAAGCACAGTGACCCTTGAAGCGTGTTTCCATAAAGAAGTTGATGAGTAGTACATACATAACAACAGCGATACAAAGCAATGCATGACCAATATAAGATCCAAAATGACTTCAGTGTAGGAGATATGGTTTGGTTAAAGCTCGACAAGGAACGATTACATAGTTTAGGAAAGAAGTTAAAGCCAATTCGATATGGGCCATTCAGGATCAAAAGATTGGAGGGAATTCATTTTGACTTGAGTTGACACCTTACATACAAATGTATTCAATAATAAATGCTAAGTATTTAAATCCATTTAAGCTATCCTTATTGGATGAAAATTGGATGAAAATGAATATATTAAGGATTCTTGACTCGCTTTACTTGATGATTCGAGGTTTGAGGTTTGAGAGAGAAGACACATTGAAGGAGGACTACATTCTAGAGAAAAAAGCCGCTACGACTCAACATGATAAGATCAAATCCAATTGATGAGCCCAAAATAGACTATCAAATATGTAAGCTTACTTTTCTTAAAAAAAATGTCGATGTAAATATAATTACAAGTAAAGGCTATTAGCCGTATCCGTAGAGGATTGAGAAAACTAACTTATTAATTACTAACTTAAAATTAAATACTAATATTTCACAAATAAAATGAACAGTGTTTTTGAATATTTTTTGGTTAAAATAAAATAATGTTAAAAATAGGAAAATAGTAAAAATCACGATTTTTGAGATATATATATGAGAAACATGTGATTATGATACTATCCTTGCCACTAAATTACAATCCAATTTATCAAGTTCCGATTCACTTAGTTTTCAAGACTTAAACTTATTACATATTTTAGGACCCTTTTTTAATTTCTCAATTTTAGCTTTAGAAATTTATGTTTGTCTAAATTTTCCTTCTTTTCTTACTTTGTAATTGACTAACAACTCAGGTATTAATCAACATTACTCATGAATGACCTAGAATTATGACTATCAAATTTTAATTCATTTGTTACATTATAATAATAAATAAATTAGATGAAATTGACACCGTTAACAATTTCTAACCTAAGCATTTAATTCCAATTGTAATAAAAATTACAACATGTTACTTCAATTACAAAAATTAACAATTTCATATTAATTTCATAATCTAGTAATAAACAAAACTAAATATCGATCTAGATATACACCTAATTCAAAAATTAACATGCTTTGTATTCAAACATAAAATTAAATACATCCTAAAATTAAAAATTAAAACTTTAATTAAACCATAACATAATTCAAATTAAATGATAATTCAAGGCTTGAAATTGCCCATAATCACAAGGAATTATTTAGCGAGACATAAAATTCAACACAAAAAAATAACTAAACAATTCATAACTATTAGGAGAGAAAAGAGACAATAATCTTATTATTTTGATCAAAAAATGAAACCAAATAGATTGGATACATCAATCTTTAACCTTATACTTGAATCATCATTTAAAAGTCCTTCAAGAAAGCTCCAAAATAATTTTTCTCTCAATTTTATTGGGTTTTTACTGGTTATGTTTAATCGGGTGTTATTTAGATACTTATAAGGAAATTTTTAGATTTTTGGCCTCAGATTAAATATGGACGTTTAATGATGTAAAATGAATGTAGGTATGCTATGACATGTGTCCTGGAGAAATAAAAAATCAGTAAAACAATGAAAAAATGTTAAAATGTGTTCAAAGTGCCTAATGCAAGGGAAAAATGTGGCTATGAAAATCTCACGTTGTACATCGGTGAACTGGAATGCATGGTGCATTATACCTGTCCTTTGTATGAATCTATATAACAATATGCAATTGGATGGAGTAGGCAACGATGCGGGGCCATGTGGTGTACTCCTTGGATGACATATGGCATGCAAGCCTACGTGGTGACTTATTGGGATTTTCATTCTAAGTTCATCCACGATCTTTTCTAAGTTTATTTACTTTATCCAAAAAATTTTAAAAAATCCTAAATATTTTAAAAATTTATATTTTCTCACAATATAAAATGAATAATTATAGCACATAAGAACAATAAAATAAGTTCAAATATAAAAGAATTAATAATTAAAAATATGTATACTTTATCACATATCACCTATTAAAGGTCAATTGTCAAACAAGTCAAAGTGGTTTTGCAAGAAACAAGGAATTCAAGAATTTCCTCATCTGTAATTTTAATTTTGATGGAGCTTCAACTTCTTCAAAATGAGGAACCATGATGCAAGAGGATCCTAAATATAAATAATAAATATAAAATGATATTATATGATGAAAATAATAATTAGATTAATTATTATTTATCATTGTATGTTTATTTTTAATCGATTATTGACTTGACCTTTAGCCGTGCAAAATTGATGACTTAAGTACCTAAGGATTTATAAGCCATCCAATTTTTATTGGTTTAAAAGCTCATTTGTATTCTTTTATTTTTAGCAAGCCATGCTAGTATATATATATAGGTGGGTTCTTTGGTGATTAAGGCAAACCAATTGTAATAGAAATCAAGAATCAATTGTATTCGATTCTAAGAGTTTTTTTTTTTTGTGTTAATAAAACATGAATGAGAGTGTTCTCCTATTAGAAACATGAAAAAGAGTTTGTTGTTCATTATACATTAAGTTTTCATATGTATCTTGATTAATAGTTCTACAAGAAACCTTTAATCATCTTATACTAATCTAATGTGAAATTTGTTAGAAACATTGCCAAAATTAAAAAAAAAAAATTTAAACGAGAATTAGAGCTCGTTGGTTCAATTTAATGATAAACTTATCTACGAGGAAAAACTATTATAATTGTTAATGTATATCTTTTAATGTATATATATGTTAATGTATATTTAGTTACTTTAAGCATATCTATATTACTTGAAATTCTTATATAAGGCATCATGTATATTCTTTTAAACACATAATATAATACAATCATTAAATATTTTTAACAACAATAATAAAAAATGGCAAAACTGTTCTCTCATGTGACTCATGCTTATATGGCCAAAGATACCCCTATCTAAAAGCACAAACAGAGCAATCACTCATGCGTTTTAAGCAAAGACTCTATAGCCACATCAGCACTAAAGCCAAAGTCTAACAAACTATTAATCTCTCCAAACGACAACACTAAACAGTAAACAAGATGCATTATAGACTAGTAATTAACTAATAATTAGATGAAGAGTTACTGCGTCAGGATCATATGCAGAAACTTACAACATGGGTAACGACAGCATCGAAAATTTCCTAGTCTTGTATCACAGCTCCAGGAATGCTTGTTACTTACCTTCATAAGTTTCATAACATTCATTATTTTTCTATTTGACTTAAATTAAAATATGAAATCTGGTAAGAAGAGAAATTTTGCAGTTTCTGTCCCATATTGTGCATTATGCTTATTACTTAACTTGTACATACTTTACATAAATACAGTCTTCGAAAACTCATGATTTTTTGCCAACTTTCTTGCAAACTTAAAAAAAAAAAACCATTTTGGGGACCAAATCAAAATTGAGACCTTTAAATTTAAGAGGCGTGTAAATGTGCCAACATGGTTCGTTCAGAACTTTGCATGAATTGTGAGTTGGTTAGAAGAAACTAAAATGGAAACAGTTATGGTAAGAAGGTACTTCAGTAAATGGAATGATATAACATCACAAAATGATATCAAAACATGCATCAATAGTAGTTTATGCGAATTTAAGATTCAATGAAATGGGGGTCGGAATTTTTTAGAAATTAACTACATCTGAACTACTTGGATGTTACATTTGTTTAAACAGAAAATATTTTTCATCTCCAAGAAGGTATATCAATTGAAAGAAAAGTTCAAAATGAAAATTAGTCAAGAGATAAGAACAATTTCAAAAAGCCAAAGGCGCTTCTCTTATGTACCAAGGTATCAAGTTTCCAAATTTAGTAATGATAGAATCTGCAAGGGAAGCAATACTAGAAGGGTCTGATACATCAAAAGGTTAGAAAACCCAGCCTTTACCAACCTTCAACCACTTGAATAACTCTCCTCTCATCTCAAGCAGGCTAGCAGCTAATACAACCATTACCCCGTATGAAGCCAAGGGTTGAACTCATGCAAATCCAATTCCCTTATTTGCCTCCCTCTTGTTTTTTTCTCCATCTGGATGTATGGGCACGCATATATCATTCCTTACATCCATGCAGCTTTCTATATGTGCCAGTTTCTTGTTATTAATCAAGTGTGAGACTACCTCTATACCTTGTCTTGTTCACATCATTTTACAACTTAAGTGACGTGAGGAGGAGACCAAAGCATATAGTACCTCTTGTTCCGTGGGTTAAACAAAGTTACCTCAGTTACTATAATTTCTGATATGCTACTTTCTCTTTTATTTTCATAAAACAATGTCAAATTTTTAACTTGTTTAATTGGTTTTAAATAGTATTATTTTGAATATAGCATAAATGTCTGCCTTACTCCATTATATGAACTTGAGAAACATTGAAAAATAAGTCATTGAAATAAAAAATTCTGAGCTTATCTTGGGGTCAAAAATGTGTTGACAAAGTATCTGAAATCTAAGGACAGACACACTTTGACATCTTCAGAAGAAAAGAGACTGATGCATTTCCATTGTTTAAAAGGGATAAATTTGTAGAATAATTCTTAATATTGACGAGCAGGCACTAGAGTTTACGACTTGACTTAATGAAGGCTGCTTACAAGTGAAGCATAGATCCTGTCATCAGGTGTAAGCCCTACTGTAGTCATCTCATCATACAATGCAAAGGCTTCATCTGTTCTTCCCACCTTAGACAAACCTGAAATCATTGTCGTGTAAGTGACAACATTCTGTATTAAGCCCCTTTTAGACATTTCTTTAAACAGAGCAAGTGCTTCATCTACCTTGCCAACCATGCATTCCCCATGGATGAGAGAAGTGTATGTATATGTATCGGGCATTACTCCTTTGTCTTGCATATCATTTTTGAGTTTATGAGCATCCTTCATTTTTCCTTTCTTACTGTACCCATCAATGAGAGAATTGTAAGTAATTGCATTTGGTTTCACTCCCTTGTTTGTGATTTGTTGAAACAAGTGCATTGCTTCAACAAAGTTCCCTTCTTTGCAATATATATCAATCAAAGTCGTGAAACTAACTATGTTTGGAGCCACACCATTTTCTGCCATTGTAAGCAATAATCTCTTTGCTTCCTCATTTCGGTTTACTTTACATAATCCGCTAGCAATAATGTTGTAAGAAAACACATCAATCTTGAGACCTTTCTTTTCCATGACATTCTGCAAATTTAGGGCCTCATCAATCATTCCCTTTTTACCATACCCATTCATCATTGTATTCATTACCACTTCATTTGCATCAATACCTCTGCTTTGCATCTCATTTACTAAAATTTCTGCTGCCTCCATCTGACCTACCTTGCATGCACCATCTATCAAAGCCCCATAAGTATGAGCATTTGGAACAAGGCCTCTCTCAGTTAATTCATCAAACAGTGCTAATGCCCTTTTCATATTTCCTAATTTACCATTCCAATAAATAACTGATGTGTAAACATAAATATCTGGCTCTACCCCTTTCTTACCCATTTCTTCAAACAACTTTTCTGCCTCTTCCACCTCACCAGAGCTAAAGTACCATTTAATCAGAAGTGTATAGGTTGCAGCATTGTAGCGCATATTATCCTTCTCCATCAAGTTCAATACCTCTTGAAGACCATCAGAATCCTTCCTTTCAATACTTGCATTCATAAGTGTATTATAGGTAAAGACATTGGGTTTAATCCCTTGACTAGCCAAATCAACCATTAAAGCCTTCGCCCTTTCAACCTCTCCATTTTTACACAACCCATTAATCACAATAGTCAATGAATAAACTGTAACTAGAACACCATTTTTAACCATCCTGTCAAAGAATCCCAAACATGAGTCAAATTGATCACATTTCTTCAAAGCAAGCAAAAGTACAAAGCAAGACCTTTCCTCAATTTCAAACCTATTCTTATCCATAAAATCAAAAACCTCTAAAGCATTTCCAAACATTCTATTGTCCGCATAGACCCTAAATAGCATATCACACAATTTTTCAAAAAATTTAGTATCCATATGTCCATCCTCAATCAAAGCCGTGATATCCAAAACCGAGAAACAAAAATTATCATCGGTCACAATATCATTCAATATTTTCTTCATCTGGGCATACTTTCTTGCTCCATATAGTCGGTACATGAGCACCAGATGAGCATGGAGATCAGGTTTGTGCAAAGAAAAGGATTGGTTTCTTTGGAGAAAATTGAAGAAGTTTAAACAAGTCTCAGGTGGAACATGGGGGTTCAAGAGGACAAGAAGGGTTGTCTCGTTATTAAGATTAGATAGAAAAAATGGTGTTGCCTTGAGGGGTTCCAGGCCTGTATTGATCAGGGTTTTTGCTATTTTCTTTGCAGTTTCTTTGTTGGCAACTGAAGTCAGGTCAGATGGGAAAACTTTCTTCAAGATATTGAAGAGGTTATGAGAAGACATTTTTAATCCAATAATTGAAAGAGATAGTTTATTACTTCAGGATTTAAGAGCATGGTTAGGAAGAGAACAAAATCTGGTTCTTCATTACTGGAGTGGATAACATGATCCCAGACATTTCCACTAACAAACAATATTCTTTTCTCAACAATTTCAAGTCAACCGCATTATTGACCACCTTCAGATAGAAAAAAGCGCTTTCCCTTAAAAAAATTCAACTATGTTATGATTTCACAATAAGCTCAGAATTCCAGCCATGGTGAAAATACTTCATCTTTGTTCCACAAAGCTGTAATAATCTCCAAAATCACATGATACAATCTGCCATTTGTTCTTGAGGCTTCACCAATCGTGACATTCTGTGGACCGAACAAGATATCAAAATAATGAATTTCAGACAAAATAACAAATAAAATTCAGCCTTGAAATTATCCGAAAATAACAGAGATTTTTTTCACAATCACAACTCGCTTATATATTGGCAACAATATACATTTTCTAGCTAAACTTGAACAATATCACCAACAGTTCATAAGCATCCGAAGTAAGAAACAAAAAGAACATAATGGTATTGATACGTGAAGAAGAGTATTCTCTGAAAAAGGCCCGAAATCGATGAAAAGTTATTCAAAATACATATTTCAAACCAAATATTTTCAGAGAATATTACAAACCCACTATAGCTACCATAAAGATTGAAGGAGATGCATTTTTCATGGCAGCTTAAACAAAATAAAAGGGACCAAACTTACAGTACCACGGTAGTTGGTGATAATTGAAATCTGAAGAGGATTGAAGGGTATACTTCACCAATTGATGTTTCGGAAGAGGAAGAAAATGGTGTTGGTTATAGGCTCTTAATTCGCCCGAAAACGGCGGCTCTCAACTGCAAGATGGTGGTAGAGTGGACCGTGGAGACTATTGACGACAGTGGATCTTAGCCAACTGCAATACTGGAGAATTCTTCACCGGTGGCGTTGGTGAGGAGACGTGGGCTCTCTTTTGATATTGTAATTTTGTTTTGGTATTTTTTTCGTGGGAGCCGGGTTCTACAAGAGTTTTTGACCCAAATAAACTTGATCTTAAGAATCCAATTATTTTTTGGGTTAAATACATTACTGACTAAGTACAAGGTGAATTACGAAAATGTTTGAAGCCTGTAAGTATTTATAATTATATCAAAAATATTACGCCATAAAATTACTTACAATCGAACACTTTTGATTAATTTTTAACTTAGTATTTCTTTTAAGATATAACCGTAAAATAATGAGTAAATTTATTAAGTTTTATGTACATAATACATAGTATGAGTTATAAAAATATATACAATTAGTTACAATCATGTTCATAAAAAAATACATATAAAATAAATGTAATATAATTATGTTAAAATATTAAATAATGATTAATAATTTGATATATTTTTATTATTATAAATAATATTATTAGCATAATTACAACTATTTAAACGTTTTTGATATTTTTATAACTTATTACGTACATTTTCGACATAAAACGTAGCTAATCTATTATTTTTACTGTAGTAACTAAAAAACTAATCCAAAATGATTAATTTATTTCTTATTATAATTATGGTTTCACCAAAATATCCTTTCTTTCATTTTTCTTAGTAAGTCCACAAGGCTTACAAGTTTTTCTCTAGATTTTGTAAAGTTACAAAAAAAATTAGAATGGTTTCTATGAAAGTGATATTTTATTTATTTTTATTTCGTATTTTTGCTAAAAGCATTATATTTAATGCCTTATTATAATCTTTACTTAATTTAAGATCTTTTTATTTTTTAAAATTTCTTTGATAAAATAAACATTTTATTAATTTTATGTCTCTAATATCAAATTCGAGCTAGTTTTTAAAACGCTAACGATTTCATATATAAGTAAATCAATCATTTGTTCAATCTATTGTCTTAATTCAAATTTTTCTTTTTGAGATTTCATTTCCATGGTTATTATTTATAGACTTACTTCTAGATCAATACATTCAAAACTATATTCTTCTTCTATATTATGTATATTTTCTTATTTAGTAAAATAATTTATTAATTCTTGAAAGTTTTCTAAGACTTTAGATCTTCTTTGACTTAAGGGAAAAAAATTATTATTATCTTTTTAAAGTGGATTAAAATATGTTTAAGATAAATAATATTTTTTGTTGGTTTCTCAATTACTATTTTTCCTTGTTTCTTATTTTTAGATAATTCAGCTCTTAATTTCTTATTTTAGAATATTTTTTAAGCATTTTAAATATTTTAACATTCTTTTTGAATTTTAAATCAATTATTAAACAATCAAGATTCGTAGTCTTATTTAAAAGCATGTAATTATTACCTGATTAATAAATGAGTCCAACGTGTTCTACTTTTGGTCATCTTCTTTTGATCCTCAATGCTCACACATGAAGTAACTCCAACCTTAATGTTATCTTCAACTAATGGTTAGCTACGACTATCCATATGCTTATTTCAAGTTCAAAGAGACTAAAAAAAAATTTAAAATAAAATAGACTTTTCATTTTTCATAGCCACTTATTACTTGTTATAAGATAAAGGTGAGGTGAAACAATTTAAATGGTGTGTATATGAGATTCTAATAGATGTATTGTTAAATTAAATAAGGGTTTCCTTTCATAGGCCATGGGCTCTCTGTTTACATTAGTAGAAAAATACTATTTCACCTCTTATTTAGCATTTTTAAGGCCTTACATTATTAATGTCAAGTGTTAATTATTTTTAGTGTAATCCCTACATCTTTATTCATTTTTAGAGTCAGTAACATTATCTTGTATGATGTAGATGACTTCACGTCTACTTCTATATCGTTGTGAACCAGAGATGAGTGAACTATTATGATCAATTGATCAATTGGTTGGACAAATGGCTAGTCGGAAGCCCTTCGAACTAAGGATATGGAAACAACCCTTAATCTCTAAGAATAAATATAAATCATGGTGAATCTGGTCCATTTGTGCTCTATTCTCCCAGGCAAGTTTTTGCAAACTAGAAATGAAGATTTTGTAGCCAATCTCCCTATAATGCATGAAGGCATCAAATTTGATGGAGCCTAAATTTTATAGGCTCGTAAATTTGACCATGTGCTTCCCAAAAGTGGTATCACATTTTTCATAAGATGCATGGCTCTCAAGATATTACCAAATTTTAGCATTAATGTTAGAGGTGGCTAGACAAATCAGGTCCTTTATGCAAATATCTACTCTTCTAAAGTGATTCTTGGATGGTCTACCTGTATGGTTTACTTGGATGTTTTGCCTTGCTAGTCTACTTGGCTACTCTTCATTTTACTTTTCCTATATTAATCTCGTTAATTCTAACTCATTAAATATTTTGAACAAATATCAAAAAACTTTCTTTAAGTGTTGGGTTATCTACTCCATAGAGGATCTCTTTTTGGACCCCCTAGGAGTTTCCTGAGACTTTAAAGAAATTTTTGCCCAAGTATTTATAGGTGCCAATCCAATGGTAATCATGTCTAAATTCTAGGTTGACACCATTTGGAATGTTGAGTATATGATGTCATCTTACTCTTCTATGTTTAGAGCTGATCGATCTAATCTACCATGAAAGTTTGGTCCAAGCATGGGCAAGATTGCAGAGTAGTATATTCAATACTATATTGGATCCCTAAATGTGTAGTAATTGTTTTCTATAGTTGGATGGATGGGTACTTACTATTTGGTATGTACCATGTCGTCTCCAAGTTTCCAAATGTGATGTTCACATATAGGAAACTGATGGAAAAATTGTTGTTTATAGTCCTAGTTGTATTGATATGCATCATCGAAGCATGTAAACGGGTAAGCCATCTTCGTATTATAGAGACGTGTAAAGAATGGGTATGTGGAAGCATAACTCACTAATAAAAATTCGTTGGATGTATGGAAGTGCATCTTGATGATGTTTTTTCTGCATGTGCAGAGGCTTATCTAGGTGAAAATTATTCTGGATGCAAGTCTAGTTCTTGATTCATGTAGAAAAACAATGATTTATGGAAAAGATGAAAGTGCTTTCTGGAAGCTTGTTGCGTAATTAGGTATGAGTACACTTTCTTTCACACATTTTGTCTAAATGTCTTCGAGATAGCCAAACTGAACTCTGGTGGTTGAACCCTAGTCGAGCTAGCTTTGATAGGGTGTTCCATAGGTAGTCGATGTTGACTTTGGAGTATATTGATGTTAAAGTAGAAGTTTCTTTAAATCGTACTTATTTGGAGCTAAAGTGGATCCCAAGCCTATAGGATAAGATACGGTAGCCTAGGAGGTGATAATCTAATGCTGATATGGATCTTAACCTTCATGAGTTTTTTATTGCAAAGGACCTAGTAAAAAGTGAGATTCTGGATCACCCCGTACCAAGAACATCTGGAACCAATTTTGTAGTGAAAATTCACTTTTAGATTCTATTTTTACTTGTGGACTTCTATGTGAAGTTCTACCCTACTTGAAAATGGTTGGGTCTAAATGAGTGTGAAATTTCTCTAATTCTCTACAACTATGGATATTGAGGATACCAAGTTGATGTGCTATCAAGGCAATGACTAATCATGGTTATGATGGTTCTTAAATACACTTTCGTGAAGAATACTTTTCATTTGCCTGGATCCAATACACTCATTCTTGTAGGGCCTATCATACTGCAAAGACTTATGACTTTAGAGAGATGATGTGATCTAGATCCATAATCATCTAATATGGTCTAGATCTATAGTCATGATGTGTGGTCAAGATGCTAACAACCTAGATTTATAGTTTGAAAAATGGTGAGCTAGGTAGTGTGACCTAGAAGGTAGCTTGTCTGGATAGTGAGGCCTATTAGGTAGTAATCAATCAAGCCTAGTGTAGGCTAAATGTGACGTCCTGAACTACACATCCTAAAGGTGACATTCTAGAAGGCACAACCTTTGAGGTAGCATTCTAAATAGCATAGCCCTCCAGAGTGTGACTTGTCCTATTAAAGCCTAATCTTCTATCATGTGTGAATCTCTACTCCCATGGAAGGTTGTCTGTCTAATGGATGTTGGGTTCCTAGTGCATGATTTTCGTAGTGGATGTTATTATGGATGTCCAAAAAAAATTCTACGACACACTATGTGTATGGATGAAAAACCTAATTATACTCGATGTCTACCATTGAAGTGGTCCCTCAAGTCTGACAACTATTCCTAGGGAAAATCTATGTGTGATAGTTGTGCATAGGATGAGTGCTAAGTCTTGGGTGAACATCATCGCTAGGGTTGTATCACCTAAGTGCTTTTCTTTTGGAGGGATAGAAATAGGTGGCTAACCAACCCCTAGTTAGTTAAGGGGCACATAATCCTATGTGGCTATATGTTCGATGGGACCTAAATGTCCAGTCAATGTGTTAGCTTTAGTTGTGACCTACACATAGATCATTATGTTGTTGTGGGTTGTTACAAGAGTGTTAAGCATTGGTAGGTGTTACAGGTGAAGTCCCTATAGGCAATGATTGTTCCTAGAGTGGAAGAAGTCTCTGAAGTATTTTCTAAAACATTTTTTACATGTGGGTCACCCTAGTGGCTACACTAGGCTTCTTTGCTTTCGACTTCTTGGTCTTCTTTCAAACTCTAGGTGGGAGTCGTGGCTTCTGAGAATTTTCCTTATTGGACCGACTAATACCTAGGTTTTGACTAACATCTTTTATACTCATATCCTGTTTTTTTGGATCATATAACTTCTTCCAAAAGAAAATGATGAAGAACACGAAAAATATAATCAAGAACGTGAAGAGCACTATGAATTCTATTTAGTTGTTCGTCAGTCAATTTTTACTCCTAGATTTCTTTTCTTTCTCTAAGTTTAGATCCTACAAAACAAAGAGCAACAACACGTGGTGTCAAGTCCACTTTGATAACTAAGCATCTTTCTTATAATTAACAAAGAAAGCTAGAGCTTAATAAAGGGAAATAAAGAATGTAACTTAAAATATGCAATGTGAGACTTATTTATAAGCTTAAGGCAAGACAATATTACAATATTGCATTAATTAAATCTTATAATTGACAAAGAAAGCTAAAGCTTAGTGAAGGAAAACGGAGAACTTACCTTGAAAGATGAAATGTGAGGCTTATTTATAGGCTTGAGGTAGGGGTAATATTATAATATTGTACTAAATAAATGTTATATTTAATTAAGGTATAATTACAATTATGAAAAAATATTCCTTAAAGATTCATTTTGATTTAATTTAAATCATATGTTGATTATGCATTGTACGCTAACCATTGATCATTGACTAACCAGATTGTGACGTGAATTAATGATGCTTCATCACGTATACTTGACACAAATCTCCCAACAAAAAATAACTTTAAAGAACATTTTAATAAATAATTAGATAGAACTGAGTCAATGTGAAAACAAAAAACATGGGAACTCTCGATACATGAGAATGACATAAACACTCATTTTTTTCGCACCTCTACCTTGATCAGAAGAAAGACAAATGTTATTTCTTTTCTTACATTTGCTTATGAAACAACTACCTAGAATAGAAACATAATTGGTGAAGAATTTTTAAATTTTCTCACAATTTACTTTCTACTAGTGACCTTCTAGTTTTCAATCAGATTGCTCAATTTTTTCCTCTAGTTATTACAGCTATTCAAAGTGACCATCTAGCTAGTATCCCATCCCTACGAGAAATCAAGGAGACCATTTGGGATATGCATTGGCTTTCAAGCCCTCTTTTGTAAACAAAGTTGGCATATAATTGATGAAGATTTTATTAAAGAGATACAAACAAATTTCACCAATGGGAGTAACAGATTTTAGACTAATCAATCTTTGTAATGTTAATTATAAAATTTTATCGAGAATTCTGGTAAAAAGATTTAAGACTCTATTTAAAAGATCATATTTCTCTTTTTCAACTAGCTTATATAAATGGAACATGAATAGCATACAATGCTCTTATTGCTCATGTTGTCTCACATTTATTGTATGGATATGATCTAGTTTTCTTCTCGAGAGCCCATAAGAAAAAAGAAAAAAAATATTAAAGATATCATGGATAATTATTATCTTTGGTCAGGTCAAATAAATAGAAGTCTATTGTGTTTTTCTCAAAAAATATGTAAGGCAATATCAAGGATAAAATATGCAGGCCCACTTCAAATTAGTACCACTGAAAGTACCATAAAATACTTGGACATACTTTACCCATAGGAAAGCACAAGAAAATAGAATTCAATAAGGTCATTGACAAATTGAAAAGCAAATTAGATAGCTAGAAATCAAACCTTTTATCACAATCAGAGAAATTGACTTTAATTAATTTTGTGATTCAAAACATTACTATATGCCAAACTGCAAACTTTTTAATTAAAATATTTTGGTGGACTAGAGATTCAAGTGCCAAACATTACTATTCTCCACTTGCTTGGGAAAACCTATGTCTACGAAAATCTAATAGGGGCTTAGGCTTTAGAAAATTTCAATATTTTAATCAAGCAATGCTTTCCAAAGCTGCTTGGGATATTCTGTTGGAAGCTTAATAAACATTGGGTAAGAATCTTCTGTGTAAGGTATTTAAGAGGTAAGCCTTTCATGCAAACACAAAAAAAGTCAGGAGACTGTTTTATTTGGAAAATTTTACTACAACCCAAAGAAATTTTTGATAAAGGAATTTGTTGAAAGATCGAATGAGGAAATATTTTATCTATGGACTGACCCTTGGAATGGTTTACTGAATCATAGACTCCCAAAACCTATCCAAGATAGAAGAAGTGTTAATGTTGATATGCAACATGTCACAAGATCACATATCATTGTTATTGGCAGAATCAATGGTGGGATGTCAGGAAATTGGATCAATTTTTTTTTTGATAATCTCTCTTCTTTCATTTTAGAAGTAGAACCATCCAACAAGAACAATCAGGACGATCACATCTGTTGGGAAAATCGGGTATATTTTTCCTATTCTAAGTAGTTACTATTCACTTATGACTTAAATGAATAGAACTCAAACTAACCCAACAAAATAATGCTATTGGAAATATAATGCTAAAATAAACTAAAACAGATATTGAAACAGAAATATTAAAGCAGAAAAATAATAACACCAGAAATTTAACAAGGTTCGGTATAAATGTTACCTAGGTCCTCGGGCGTCGTTGGCCACTTCCATTATCTCCAAATGAATGAACTTCAAAATTACAACTAATTGGGCTAATCAATTACCCTTACAAAAGATAGGAAGATTTACAAATTTTTGGGATGTTTACAAATAATGAAGGAGGGCTTTATTTATAGCCCCAAAACCAACATCCATCTTCATTCCTAATCAATGTGGGACTTTTCTAATTTTCTCACCAAGGAGCAATATATAACAAATCTCCACCTTAGCCACTTAGTGGTTTTAAATGATTTCTTCAATTGCTAGATCAACGACGCCAGTGCCAATTCAAATCTGTAGGATGTTAATCAAGTCCAGACAATGTTTGAACTTGATTGCTGTTACCACCTTGGTCATCATATCTGTAGGATTATCTATCGTACTAATCTTCTGAACTAGTACTCCACCTTCTTCAATAATCTCTCGTACGAAATGATAACCAACGTCAATGTGCTTTGTACGTGCATGGTAGACTTGGTTCTTTGCTAAATGAATAGAAATCTAACTTTCATAAAACACCTTAATATGTTTTTGACCAACTCCCAAGTCTTCAAGCAAACCTCGTAACCAAATAGCTTCCTTCACAGCCTCTATATCTACCATATACTCTACCTCTGTAGTAGACAAAGCAATTATGGATTACAAGGTAGACTTCCAACTGACTGGTACTTTAGCAAGAGTAAACACATAACCAGTATTTGACCGACGCTTATCTAAATCTCCTACATAGTCAGAATCACAATATCCGATTGCACATTGACCAATGGTATTATCCTGTTGAAATACTAAACCAACATCTACAGTATTTATAATATACCATAGAATCCATTTCACAGCCAACCAATGTCCTTTACCAGGATCATGCATGTACCTGCTTACAGCACCTACCGCATGTGAAATGTTAGGTCTTGTACACACCATTGCATACATCAATCTACCAACTGCATTTGCATATGGTACCTTTGCCATATATTCTCGTTCTGCATCATTCTTAGGAGATAATTGAGCACTAAACTTGAATTGAGGAACTAGCGGAGTACTTACAGGTTTTGTCTGTTCATTCATACCAAACCGTTGTAGTATCCGCTTCAAATATTGACTCTGGGTCAAACTAAGCTTCCCTTTCTTCCTGTCTCTGCTTATCTCCATACCGAGAATCTTCTTGGCTTCTCCCAAATCTTTCATCTCGAACTCCTGACTTAGTTGAGCCTTCAACTTTTCAATTTCTGCTTGGCTCTTTGATGCAATCAACATATCATCGACATACAATAGGAGATAGACGAAAGACTCATTTTGTAGCTTGCGAAAATACACACAATGATCATGTGTGCTTCTGGTATACTTTTGTTGCAACATAAACTGATCAAATCGTTTGTACCACTACCTTGGAGATTGCTTCAATCCATACAATGATTTATTCAGCTTACAAACCCAATTCTCTTTACCAGCAACAATAAACCCTTCTGGCTGAGACATATAGATCTCCTCTTCTAAGTCACCGTGTAGAAACGCGGTTTTCACATCAAGTTGAACTAGTTCCAAATCAAACTGTGCTTCCAAGGCCAACAAAATTCTAATGGAAGAATGTTTTACAACTGGAGAAAATACCTCATTATAATCGATTCCCTCCTTCTGAGCGTAGCCCTTAGCCACCAACCTTGCCTTGTAGTGAATACCATCTTTGTTAGGAAATCCATCTTTCTTTGCATACACCCATTTGCATCCAATTTCCTTCTTGCCCTTAGGTAGTTGTGTCAACTTCCATGTTTTATTCTTCTGAAGGGACAGAAGTTCTTTATCCATGGCTTCCTTCCATCTTTCAACTTCAGGGCTTCTGATTGTTTCTTTATATATGGAAGGAACATCATCATGCACAACTGAAAGTTCACATGCTACCGTATTCTTAAATTGAGCAGGTAGGTCTTCAAAATCCTTGTATCGAGCAGGTACCTTGACATTTTGTCGTCGTGGCCTATCAACTGCAGTTTCTTCTTGTTGCTGTGGAGGTTCTTGGGTTAAAACCTCTTCATCTGATTCATCTTCTGTCAATGGAGGATCAGCTTCTATCTTATCTTCACTAACTGGATTAACAATTTTGCTTTCAAACTCCACTTGTTTCGGAGTTTGCTCCACCTGCTCTAAAGTGCCATCAATCTTCTTAGTTACCTTTCTCAACAATGCAAATTCATCAAAGGTAACATCTCTGCTAAAGATTATCTTTTTCGTTTCAAGGCACCATAGTCGATATCCCTTAGAACCAGAAGGGATCCCCAAAAAAATGGCTTTCTTGGCTCTTGGGTCCAATTTTGATTCTGTTACATGATAGTATGCAATTGAACCAAACACATGTAAGAAATCGTAATCTCTAGCAGGTTTTCCATACCATACCTCCATAGGCGTTTTGCCTTCAAGAGTAGACGATGGTAGACGGTTGACAAGATGGCATGCATATGTCACAACCTCAGCCCAATACTGCTTGCCTAAACCAGCATTTGACAACATACACCGAACCTTCTCCAGCAAAGTCCGATTCATACGTTCTGCAACTCCGTTTTGTTGTGGTGTTTTTCGAATAGTGAAGTGTCGCACTATCCCTTCTTCTTCACAAACTTTCATAAATGGATCTTTTGTGTACTTAGTGCCATTATCATATCTCAGACGCTTGATCTTTTTACCAGTCTGAGTCTCGATCATCTTCCTCCACTTGAGAAAAATCCCCAACACTTCATCCTTTTTCTTCATGAGATACACCCAAACTCTTCTGGAGAAATCATCAACGAAAGTGAGATAATAATGTTTGCCACTCATGGATGGAGTTATTGTTGGCCCCTATACATCAGTATGGATGTAATCCAAAATGCCCTTTGTATTATGAAGAGTAGTGTCGAAACTTACTCTTTTCTGCTTCCCCAATACACAATGCTCACAGAATTCCAACTTGCTGGTTCTCGCACCTTTTAACAGGCCTTGCTTTACTAGAATCTATAAAGCTTTTTCACCAGCATGTCCCAAACGCATATGCCACAACTTGGTAGTTTCTAAATATCTTTCTTCATTTGAAACTGCTGTTGATGCTGTCCCAATAACCGTACTACCAAGGTAGTAGTACAAGTTATTCTTCCGAACACCTTTCATCGCCACCAGTGCTTCAGAAGTAACCTTCAATGCCCCATTTGTATGGTAACAGTGAAGTCTTTTGATTCTAAGACTCCCACAACAATGAGATTCTTCTTCATATCTGGAACATAATGAACATCTGTCAAGACCCTAGTTGAACCATCTTGATTCTTCAAACGAATTGTACCGATTCCCAAAACTTTGCATGGATAATCATTACCCATGAAAACAACTCCACCGTCTAGTTCTTCAAAGTTAAAGAACCATTCCTTGTTAGGAGACATATGGAAAGTACATGCTGAATCAAAAATCCAATCACCAGGATGAGATGTTGTTGACGAACCAACCAATGAAAAATCTGAATTTGAATTGCTTTCAACTACACATGCATCAGATTGCACAACTTTTCCTTTCTTTTGCAACTTCGGACAATTTTTCTTCCAATGACCTTTCTCATGACAAAAGGCACATTCATCTTTACCATGTCTTCCTTTTGATAGAGATCTACCTCTCCTTACTTTATGTTGTGTTTGCGGACGTCTTCTTACAGACAATGCCTCTGCTGCTTCATTTCTGCTTTCTCTTTTATCTTTCTTTCTAATTTCATAACTATACAAAGCAGTACAAACTTCCTCAAAAGACACTTTATCCTTCCCAATGAGTAAGCTCGTAATAAGATGATCAAACTCATCAGGAAGGGAGGCTAATAACATTAGGGCTAAATCTTCATCCTTAAAAGTTTCATCCATATTTAACAAATCTGCTACTAATTGATTAAAAGCAATAATGTGGTCGTTTATTGTAGTACCTGGAAGGTATTCAAACAGGAACAACTTCTTCTTCAAATATAGTCGATTTTGTCCATTCTTCTTCATGAACTGGTTCTCCAATGCCTTCCACAACTTACTTGCGGATGTCTCCTTCATGAACGTGTACTTTTGTTCTCTTGAGAGACACGAACGGATTGTACCACATGCCAATTGGTTGATATTTTTCCACTCTACATCATCTGCTCCATCTGGTTTCTCTTCTTCAATGGCGATGTCTAAACCTTATTGAAATAGAGCATCTAGAACTTTGCCTTGCCACATGCCGAAATGACCGGTTCCATCAAACTTCTCCACCTCAAACCTTGCATTCATCACCATAGTTTTGCTTGACGTGGATGACTACCCTTTGTTTGAAAGAAATTTTTCTTCCGCCATTTCTTCAAATTACAACAACTAGCAACTATATTCCAATAGCAAACAAACGGAATACAAACAAATGCCTAGGTAGAAAACCTTCGGCTCTGATACCAATTGTTGGGAAAATCGGGTATATTTTCCATATTCTAAGTAGTTACTATTCACTTATGATTTAAATGAATAAAACTCAAACTAACCCGACAAAATAATGCTATTGGAAATATAATGCTAAAATAAACTAAAACAGATATTGAAACAGAAATATTAAAGCAGAAAAATAATAACATCAGAAATTTAACGAGGTTTAGTATAAATGTTACCTAGGTCCTCGGGTGTCGTTGACCACTTCCACTATCTCCAAATGAATGAACTTCAAAATTACAACTAATTGAGCAAAATTGAGCTAATCAATTACCCTTACAAAGAAAGGAAGATTTACAAATTTTGGGATGTTTACAAATGGTGAAGGAGGGCTTTATTTATAGCCCCAAAACCAACATCCATCTTCATTCCTAATCAATGTGGGACTTTTCTCATTTTCTCACTAAGGAGAAATATATAACAGCATCTTATTTGGATCTGGTAAAGGGAATTTTTCTGTCAAAAATTCGTACTAGACTTTATTAAATTCAAGAGTAAAAAACAAAAACGCAAGTTACTGGAAGAAGCTTTGGAAGGCTTTGGTGCATAAAAGAGCTTTTAAAAGACTTGAACATTACAATTGCCCACTGTCATAATGAAGTTGTAGATGTAGAACATATATATATCATATGCTAAATACTCAAATTTTGGTGGTTTCAATGGGATTGGCATGTAGCTTGGCACTTCACTGAAAAGTTAGGCATCTTCACTTAAGTTTATTTTAGACCCTCCAAAGATGCGGCCACCAAGAGATATTCCAAAAGAAAAATTTACACTAGTTGATGTTATAATGATGGAAGAGATACAGTGGCTACGCAATGAAGTAGTTTTTAGAAACATTGAAAGAAACAGTAACTTATTAAAAGACTTCATACTCAAATTGAAGAATTCTCTAAGATGTTAATAAGAAAAAGCAGGTTGAAAAATTATGCAAATTTTCAATAAGCAAGATTTATGAGACAGTAAAAATAGACAAAATAATACACAAATTTGATAACATAGTTTGTCTAATTTTGCCTACGTTTCTGGATCCGCTGCATATATTTTTACTAAAAGGAATAAATTATACAAAGTGTTTACAACACTTACAACTTACAACCCAATTATACCAAAAAACATTGCTCTCAATTTTCTCTAACTAAAGTTTTTTTTCTCAATTAGATTTTTATTAATACAAAGTACCTATTGGGTTCTCTATTTATAGATGCAGAATCCCCCGTACACATTTTAACAACTAATTCTTAATTGGTTTTACTTCTTTTTCAATAAAAGGATACACTGTTCACTCAATTTTATTGGATTGTTGACTTGACAACCACTATTTTCCTTTTTTTGTTTTATTGCATTGTTTGGTGCATGTAAGTTTAACCAACAATCACCCACTTGAAGATTGATTTCAATCTATCTTCACAGCTCGATCAATATATCTACTTGATTTTTGCTTCCTTGAATCTTCTCCAGTATTAATACATCATCTTCCAATAGAAATCTGATGAAGTGATAATGAATCCCAATATGCTTGGTTCTAGAATGAAATGTTGAATTCTTTGCCAAGTGTATCACACTTTGACTATCATTATGCATAACATTCTTCTCTTATTTAAATCCTAACTCAGTTAACAAACCTCGAAGCCATATCATCTTTACTAGCTTCATTCATTGCTATATACTCATCCTCTATAATGGATAGAATGACAATCTTCTGTATCTGTGACATCCAACTAATAACTGTAGTTCTAACGGTAAATATATAATCGGTGGTGCTTCTTCGGCGATCAAATTTTCCTCCAAAATCTGCATCTATGTAACCTTGTACTTATAACTCTCATTTACTAAAGTACAAATACTTATCTGTGGTGCCTCATAAATACCTCAAAATCCACTTGATTGTTTCTCAATGAGCTTTCCCTGGATTTAACCTAAACCCGTTAACAACTCCCACTGTATGGTCAATGTTTGGTCTCATACAGACCATCGTGTACATCAAACTTCCAATGGCTGAGACAGAACAAACCTTAGCTATGAATTCTCTCTTCCTCCATCTGAGGGGACTGATCCTTGGAAATGCGAAAGTGTCTAACCATGGGTGTGCTAACTGGCTCGACATCACCCATGTTAAATCTCTGTAAAACATGATTGATGTACTCTTCCTGAGATAACTGTAAGGATCCTCTCTTATTATCTCTTGTGATTTGCATTCCAAGAATCCTCTTTGCTGGACCAAAGTCTTTCATGTCAAACTCTTTTGAAAATTATTGTTTCAACCTTCTAATATCATCCATATTTGAACTTGTTATTAACATATCATCAATATAAAGTTATAAAATGATATAACTAGACCTATATCTCTTAAAGTAGCAACAGTGGTTGACATTGCACTTCTCAAAACCTTCCTTGTGCATTAAGCTGTCAAACTTTATATACCATTGTCTAGGGGCTTGTTTCAAGCCATACAAACTCTTCTTAAGTCTGCAAACTATGTTCTTCTTCCCTCAATCTGAGAAACCTTCTGGCTGGTACATGTATATCTCCTCATCTAAGTCTCCGTGAAGGAATGCAGTCTTAATATCCAAATGTTTAAGATAAAGATATTCAATGGCTATAATACTCAACACTGATAGTATTGAGCTTCACAACAGGAACAAAAATATCGATGTAGTTAATTCCTTCCTTCTACTGAAATCCTTTGACAACTAGTTAGGCTTTTTATCTCTTAGAATCATCATGCTCCTCTTTCACTTGGTACACCCATTTGTTGTGAAGTGCCTTCTTTCCCATAGGTAACTCAGCTAGTTCCCATGTCTGGTTAGATATGATAGATTTCACTTCTTCTTTCATGGAAGCTCCTACTTGCTGTCATTTCGAGTCTAACAAGCTTCATCATAGCATTTAAGCTCCCTTCCATCAATCAGTAACAATTAGTTCATGTATCTCCTGTTAGGAACATGAGGTCGATAAGACATTCTCAATACAAGAGCCGGAGTATGAGGTTGTGGTATGTCGTACAACTACATACTACTCTGTCCAATGAGTTCCTCTAGCTGAGGACTTGTTATAATTGGTTCCATCACGGTACTATCTGGGACATTATTTGCATCTGCAAATACTGACTTATTCTGCTCTAAGTTGTTGGCATCTATTTTATACCTATCCTTATACATCACCATTTCGTTGAAAATCACATCTCTACTACATATCACTTTCTTGTTTTTGTCATCCCAAATGAGGTATCCAAACTCATCCTCACCATAGCCGAAAAAGGTGCATTTCTTGGATTTGGGATCAAGCTTATTCCTAGCTTGATCACTGATATGCACAAATGCTACACAACCAAAAACTTTCAGATGTGATATTTTTACCTCTTTTTTGGTCTATATCTCTTCTACTATTATGTGCTCCAATGGAACAGATGGGCCTCGATTGATCAAGTAAGCTGTCGTGTTACTACTTGTACCCATAACTGTTTCAGTAGACTTGATTGCATATAAATGCTTTTGGATCTTTCTGTCAACATTCGGTTCATATGCTTAGCTACACCATTGTGTTGAGGCATGCTTGACACAATTCTCTCCATTCTGATCTCGTGCTCATAGTAGAAATTTTTGAATATGGTGTCTTCATATTCACCACCAATGTCGGTTCTGAGCCTTTTTTTCTTCAAACTTGTCTCATTTTCGACCATAGCTTTCCATATCCTGAAAGCCTTAAATACTTCAGACTTATTCTTTAGAAATAAAATCATACCTTCTAAGAGTGATCATCGATGAAAGTCACGAAGTAGTATTTCCCACCAATGGATAATACGGTCATTGGTCCCCAAACATCAAAGTGAATAAACTCTAGCCTTTCCTTCTTTGGGGTTCTGCCACTTATCTAAAAGCTGACTCTCTTTTGCTTTCCAAGTATGCAATCTTTGCACATGTCTATATCTGCTAACTATAGACCTAGAAGTTTTCCCTTTGAGTGCATAATCTTTACCCCCTTCTCACTCATGTGGCCTAGTCTCTGGTACCACATATTTGGTATTTCATTGCCTAATGCAACTATAATTGAACAACATACCCCTGCTACCATGTAAAGAATGTCACTCACTTACCAACTGCCCTATCGAGATTAAGTTCTTTCTTAGGTCAGGAATATGCCTGACATCCTTCAGCTCCCAAACAGACCCATTCAACTTAATCTTCACTACACCTTTGCCAATAATAGCACACAGTTGATCATCACTAAGATATACCTTTCCAAGGTTTCTGAGGACATATTTCTAGAAGAATTCTTTCTGTGAAGTAGCATGGAACGATGCTCCAGAGTCTAACACTCAAGATTCTTCCTTGCTTTCTAAAGAGCATATCAATGTATCATCTCCTCCTAAGGTGAAGTAACATTTTGCCTGCCTTAGCTTCCTAGTCTTGTAGTGCACTCTTGCACTGATTTTTGTAGTGTTCGGCTCTTCCACAACTCCAACACTCGATAGTCTTCGAGCAATGAGAATTCTTAGGATTCTTGGATTTGGACCTCCTGTCCTTTGATCTACCTCGATAGCCACGTCCATTCCATCTAGTTGAATTTCTTCCTCTTAATGTTGTATGCAAAACTAAAGAGGTTGATGATTCACCAGACTCTCTACGTTGGATCTTTTCACTGAGGATCACAAACATCATCAAATTTCAATTTATTGCTTTCTGACGAGCTACTCACAACCGTAACAGTTGCAGTCCAACTTTCTGGTAGAGAAGACAAAATTATCAATTCTCGTACTTCTTCATCGAATTCAATTCCAACTAAAATCAACTGGGTCGTGACAGTGTTGAGTTTATTGAGATGTTGAGCTACCTATGTGCCTTCCGTCATCTGCAAATTGTACAAACACCTCATCAAGTGCACTTTGTTTAAGACTAATGACTTCTCATAAATATAGGAGAGAGCTACCATAAGACCCGTCGTGGTTGTTTACTTTGCTATGTTAAAAGCAACATTGCAGGATAGTGTCAATCGAATAACTACGAGGGCTTATTTGTCTAGAAGATTCCAATCTTCTTCCTTCATAGCCTCTAGCTTCTTCCTTGAGAAAGGTTGATACAAACTTCTTTGATACAGATAATTTTCTATCTGCATTTTCCAAAACCCAAAATATGTGGCACCAAATTTCTCGATTTTCACCTTTACTTCATCTAAGGCCATTGCTCCTACTCAAATCTGACTTCCTCCTGATCGTTTCTGACTATTCCTATGAACCACCATGTATTATAACACCTTCGTCGACAAACCAATATCGCCTATAAAATTTTACTATTCATGTAATTCCCTATTCATATGAATAGTAACCTTGTAGAAAATTAACATAAATCACCACAAAATGCTCTGATACCAGTTGTTGGAAAATTACACAAATCCCTTATTAGCTAGATTTATGAGAAAGCAAAAATAGACAAAATAACACAAATTTAATAACGGCTTTCGACCAATTTTGCCTATGTCTCCAGACCTACTGCAGATCTTTTTACAAAAAGGGAAAAATTATACAAAGTGTTTACAATATTCATAACTCACAATCTAATTACACCCAAGAAAATTGCTCTCAATTTTCTCACTGAAGCTTTTTTTCCTCTAAGCTTTTCTCTCAATTAAATTTTTAATAATACAAAATACCTATTAGGGTGCTCCATTTATAGATGCAAAAACCCTCCCTTCTACCCATTTTGCCAACTAATTCTTAATTAGTTTTCCTTCTTTTTTAACAAAATGATGCACCGTCCACTCAATATTTTTGGGTTATTGAGTTGATAACCACTATTTTTTTGTTTTTGTTTTATTATCATTTATTGTACCGTTTGGTATATATAAGTTTGACCAATAAAGAAGACCAACAATACCACATAACAATACAACAAGGTAAGGTTGGAATTGGGTTCATAATGACATACCACTATGGCAAAACAACTTGTAGAAAGGTAGACTTTACCACCGCCACTTCAGCAGAAGAAGTCACTTTCTATGTTACTTCAACATGGACTATATTATGCATCAAAAGCTGTCTACATAGAAGGGGATGCTAAATCTGTGATTGAAGCGACAATGATGGATAAATGGCATCTGGTTTCATCAAGAGCAAAGGAAATACTAGAGAAGGTGATTCTAGATTTCTCTAAATTTGCAATGTTATAAATCAGATGGATTCCCGGATATCTCAATCAGCAGGCTCATGATCTAATACAAGTAGCAAGTATAAATAGATGGAATGGAGAGATTGAGATCGATTTGTTGCCTTAACATTTTACTGATTTCTCAATATAATGAGATTTCAGAATAAACATATTATCTCTATTTAAACTCTTAGAAAAAGAAGAAAAAAAGCAGTTTCCAATTAAAATAATATTGAAAATAGAATTAGTTATCAAACAATATTAAATTCAAAAACTTAAGTTTGAACTTAAAAATTAAAAAAAAATGCATTACAAAACCATACATTAGGTATACACTTTTGCAATATAATTAATTTGTAACAACATTGTTTCTTTCCACTCAAATGTGCATTAAGAAAACTTTTATTATCCAAAACATATATATATATATATATATAAGCATTAGATAGTTTGTGTATTTCATGGATATGTCATGTTGAATCAAAATGATGACACTTCTGATCGAAAGAAAAACAGGCCAGTAGAGCCATCATTAGGAAGCAATGCTAACTTCACAGGACTTTCAGCTCCTTCTTCAACAGATAAGTTGCCTGTATTATCATTAAGGTCAGTCTTCACAAAGCCAGGGCAAATACAATTGATACGGAAGTTGGGGTGCTTCTTAGCTTGAATCCTTGTGTATGCATTCACGGCTGCTTTTGAGACAATGTAGGCAGACATAGCAGTAGGCCATCCTTTGCTTTTTAATGAATCTTCTTTGAAATCTTTCACAAACTCTCTCAATACTTCATCTATTCTCTCTTCTGTAAGGGTTTCAACATCACTTAAAATCCCTTTAGCCCAATCATTTGATATGTTCTGCAACAAATTTTACAAGCAAATTAATACGATCAACCCTTCTTTTCATTTATATGTACTCTTTATTTATTTTTTTCCCTTAATTACCCATGTCTATTGGTATCAAAGAAGTTAAACCCTATCAATTTGAATAGATTCCATTAAATTTATTTAAATTTTATATAACATAAATTCAACTCAGCTCTCATGTAAATGAGTTGTTTAAACAGCTGCTTGCTCATCATTTACATTTTACAAAAGTAAAAAATAAAAATAAAAATTATTTATAATTTTGTCAAGAAACAAAAATATTAAAATAAATGTTATCTTTTTATTATATTTTTATAATAAAAATACTACATTTTAATTATGTTTTTTCATAATAACATTATAGTAATTATTTTTTACAAAAGAATTATTTTTATATGAAATAAATGAGATATGTTTTTTGACTCATTGGATCTACTTTAAATAAGTTGAATTACTCATTTGATCCCATTATCTGTATCTAAATTACATAACATGGTGTGTGCAAACAAATACTAATTTGGTCTAAATTGACATAAAATTTAGAAAAATAAATAGACGTGACACCCAAATACATATATGAAAATAAGATACCATAAAAGAATTCTTTGTACCAAATCTAATGACTATACCTGTAACTTCCCCATGGAAGACGAAACATTAACGATCCTCGGCGAACCAGATGACTGGAGTAGAGGAATAAGTGCTTCGGTTGTTGTTTTAGTACCATAGTAATTGATTTGCAAGCACTCTTTGGCCAACTCATATGTTTGAGTCATTGTTTTAGCCGAATCAACATCAGCATTTTCCTGCTTCATGCTTCATGACCAACAAGAGGTTAATCCTTTCTGGTTTTAATGTCATAAATAAAAAATAAGAGAACATAAAAGATACTACTCCATGTATATATCACAAGCTAGTCTTCCTAAAAGATAAGTTACCTTTAGTTACATAAAATAAGGAATTTTATGTCGCACATTTACCTTTCTTGCAGCATCTATTGCAGCTAAGTATGCATTAATATCGATTATGGCTCCAATAATCCCTGCATTGTTCACCTGTGCAGAGATTTAGGATAAATTATTATAAACAGAATACATAGATCTACATGTAGAAAACAGTAGCCAAATTGATTAGGGATAAGGACGCAGAAAACTCCAATCATTCAATCAATCTGACCGAATCTATTCAATTTTTAATGATTTCAAAATAATGATTTGATTAGATTGAATTGAAAATTATTAAATCTACTAGGTATGAGTCGCATGGTAGATAAATTTGTCTACAATTCGATATAAAACATGATATGAGCGTACCATGACAACAACGATATTATTATGTATATGTAATTATGTTATTAGTTATATCAAATCATTTTAGCCTAAAATTTATGTATTTATTGTAATATAAATTTAAAATTGATTTTTTTATTCAAAATGTTAATATATCATTGAAAAATAAAACTATTAAAAACAAAAAAATTAATATTATAGATTATTTTAATCCAATTGAACCGAAACAATTCAAATCCATTGCGGATTGAAATTTTCAAATAAAGTGGATCAGCGGGTTGGTTGCATATTGAAATTTTCAAATAGAGTGCATCACTTATCAAATTGATTTATGTTGGGAAAAAATTTGTTGGACCAACAATTTAGACTAAGACATGTAGTTCAAAACTTATTCACACTTCTAATATAGGATGCGCACCTTACAAGTGGATAGTATAGTTCATAATTATAAGCAAAAAAACAACTATATTACTTCAAATCCAAAATGGTTATCTAGTAATAAAAGTATAATAATTTGAATTCATTTTTGCTTTTATATCTATTTTATATATAAATGAAAAACATAAAGAATAAAAAATAATATCAAAGTTATAAGACTAATATTAATTAAGTCAAGTAAATTATAGTATTAGGTGTGGGGAGGTAATAGGAGGAATGATTGGTTTTCATAAATAAAATTAACATGTTCATCAAGGTTATTTAACATAAAAAGAGAGGGAGAATAGTAAAAGGTCAAAAAGATGCACGTTTTCTCCCTGTATCTCCCACTAGCCTTTTTTCCTTATTTTAATTTACTTGATAATACGCAAAACCAATTCAAAATGATTGGAATCGGTTGAGTTTAACATAATTATTTGGGTAAATATTTTAATTCCTATTAAAAGTTTTAAGTAACTCTCAACTTAGTACATTGAGTTTTTAACCACTATTTATAACTTTATTATGCAATTACATAACAATAAATATGTATTTTGGTTTAAATTAGAGTAAATTTTTTTTATGAAATGAGTCACTTTGATCAATTAATTAATTAATTGAGGGTTATAAATTTTTTTTAACCAAATCGTAAGAGTACTCAATCTCATGTAACTTCTAATTGATATGTTTGTCAAAACAATTTAAAAGATGCAACATATTTACGGGAAAAAAATCAAAAATACTCTCAAAATTTAAGAAATCTTCATAAATATCTTCAAGATTTTAAAAAATTTAAAAATATCCTTGAAAACATAATGGATGTTAAATCTAATAGTTATCAAAAATACTCCTAATGTTTAATTAAATATATATTCTCAAAATGGAAGAAGAAATAATAGATATAGAAACAGAAGATATCTTAGGATGTTTTTCACAAGAAATAGTAATAAGTAAAAAGAAATTTAAAAAAATTCAAAAAGCAAAATTAAATCTTAAAGAAGGAGATGTATTTAAAGACCCATCATTTTTATTAAGAAAATTATTCCTTAGAAAAAATATAAACTATTATGGTATAAGTAATAAAGAAATAAGTATTAAGATTATAGATGCAAAAGGCAATATAATATACCATTAATTGATAAAAAAACTATATTAAACAAGCTATCAAAAATTTCTTATAAAGATAAAGAAAAAATTAGATATATCCATTTAAGAGGAATTCAAATACTAATAAAAGTTCATTTTAGAGAAGGAATAGATACATCAATAAAAATAACATTATTAGATAACAGATTAATAAATAGACAAAATGCCTTATTAGGAATGATCCATGGTAATTTAGGATACCAAAAACTAAAATTTACAGCATATCTTAGGTTTGCTATAAATATACATGATAAAAAATTAAATCAAGTATTAAGTCTAGCTTATGAATTTAAAAGAGGAGATTTAATGAAAGAAGGAAATTATTCATTTTCAATTCATTATCTAGTAACATATTTTTTAACAAATAGTCATAATAGTCCAATATATGGACAAAATGAATTTATAGAATAGAAAAAACTTTTAAGGAACTAGGACAAATAATAAAACCAAAAACATTAACAGATTTTGAAATACCAGATGAATGTAAACTAGATATTAAAGAAAACCCCTTAATAATATGAAGAAATAGTAATGTTGTTAAAACTAATAACATACAAAGATTTACTTTTATAGACCATGAAAACCAAAAAGAAGTTAAAAAACTAGCAAATGAAGTTAAAATAATGAAGGTATTAGTTCATGATTGCATATTAGGAAAAATAATGTTTAGTGAAAAAATAAAAATATGCATTTAAAAGTAAATGGAGGCCTAGTAGGTGTAGCAAAAAATCAAGTAACATTATTTAAAATTGTACAATTATTAACAAAGGAAATGGATTTACTCCAAAAATCAAACACAAAATATTTATAGGAAATAATAGATATACAAAAAGAATTACTAAAGGAAATAAAAGAATGTGGTTATAATAAACTACAACAAGATATGCACAAAGAATTTTCAGAACTAAGAAAAGATGTATACAACATACATTGGGATAATTAAATAATAGGTTATAAATATAATCCTTTAGAAGAATTAAAAGAAGAACCACCAAGGAGATCAGATTCTTTGATTCCTAAAAATGAGAAAAGGAAAAATGAGAAACAATCTAAGAATAAAGAGATAATTTCAATTTAATAGAATATAGAAAAGAATTAAAAAGAAAATTCATGGACTCTAAAAATAGAGATATAGAAACATTAGTCAAGTTATTGGCATTAACCAATGAAGAAATAAAAGAACATAATGAAAAACTTTGTACTAACAAAGAATATGATGATATGACAATAATCAATGAAACTGATTCTGAACCAGAAAATATGACCTCAAAAGGTCATATGAAACCAATTTTATTACCAGTCCCTTACCAAGAAAAAACATCTGACCCACATAAAGGAGAAAGAAATATGCAAAGAACAGAACAATCTGATACTACGTATAGAAGAAGACAACCACCTAAAATGGAGGAAGGGTTGCATTGGGAAATTAGAGGTAGTATTTCACCAGAGTTCAAACTCCATGATAATCATAAAATTGAACTTTTAGATTTAGATTGTATAATAGATATAAAAAAAGTCTTAGATGAATGGGCTAGTGGAATGAGTGTGCTCATACAAACTTCTCAAACTATCCAAACAAAACCTTCAACTTGTAAAGTGCTTATAGCACATAAAATGACAGGAAATGTAAAAGTTTGGTTTTCAAACTTAACAGATCAACAACATTTATTAATGCAAAGAAATGCTTTAACGGAAAAAGAATCCTTGGATACAGTAATAAATGAAATATAAAAAGAATTTATTAGAGAAGATAAAGGAAAGACTATCATTGAATCTAGTAAAAATGAAATCAATGAAGCTAAATGGCTTCTAACAAATATGAAAATTTGTAACATGTGTTACATAGATTTTTTTATTTGTGAATATAAAATATATTATCATAAATTACCACACTCTATACAGACAACCTATAAAGAAATGTTTTTCAAAAATTACCTAGAACATTATATAAAACCTTAACAAAAAATCGAGAACAAAGGAATAGAGAAACTATACCAGATACTCTAGAAGGAAGAATAAGAAGGACCCGAGAAGATGAAGATTTTCCATCATCAATGTCATCAAAGGAACTGTCGACAGAAAATGACAAAGAAAAATAAGAAAAGAAACTGTCGGTAGAAGACTACAAAAGAAATAAAGATGTAGACCTTACATCTTAGTCGGTAACATGTGCCAAGGAAAAAAGTAATGGCTATCCCTTAAAATAAAAAGCGGATGAATTATTATAACAAGGGTAAAATAATAACTTAGTCTTGTAAACAGGAATTATTTGTTCTATAAAAGGAACCTTTATTATCATTTCAAAAACACACATGAATACACAAAAATCCAGAGCTATCTATTCTAAAATACTCTAGCATAGAAAACCTCTCTATCTAAAAATCTCAAAACCAATAATGATATATCTAGTAACTATGAGCGGCTAAGAACCCCTTTCAAGGTTCTTAGTTGGCCTTAAGTTGTAATAAATATTATACTATAAATAAAATGAAGTTCATTTACTCTTCTTTAGTAAGAGTAAGTCAACTATTGGACACTATTTATGTACGGATGCAGAAGGCTCACCATTGCCAAGAGGGCATTAAGGTTTGAGCAACGTTGAGGCATAACAGGTGTAACAAAAGAAGACGAACAGAAGGTAAGGTCGTGGTGGACCCATCAAATTCAAGTATGATAATTATAAATTTAAGCTAATTAAGAATCTTGAATGTATAAATATTTGCTTACAATAAGACATAATATTGTTAAAACAGAAAAATGAAATTTATTTTTAGAAATAAACAACTAATAATTCCAATGGAAATCAAAGAGAAAAATCTAATTCTATTAGAAACATTTAATAAAAGTTATCTCTATCATTTAAATGAATATTTTAAAAATGAAGACTATGAAACTTGTCTTGAAAATTTTAAAAGATTTAACACCTTATTAGATATCTCTACAGATTATATTAAAGTTATTACAAGTATCATAGATCATTATGTTTCAAAGACATTAAAAGACTATTTTAGTCAAAAACATGCATGTGAGAATAAAGGAAAAAGAATTCAACAACTTAATGTTTGGATATTACTTCTTTGAAGATTATAAATACATTATATATACACAAGAAAAACCTGATTATATACTACAAAGAGGAAAAAATAATATACATTCAACACATATGATTTATCAAGATAATACTCTATGAACATCGAATTATTAGTACATAAATTAGAATTATTAGATTTAACAAATGAAAGAGTAATTTTTAATTTAAAAAGACAATTAATAGATTCATGATTATAATTAAGCAACTAACATAATGAAAAACATAATATATTATGTAATTGTAATGAATATAAAAGAAAATTAGACTTATAAAACAAAATATTAAGTTTTTTAGACAAATTATTACCTTCAATAAATAGACAAAGACTATCAACTAGGTCAATATTAACCTTCGATTAAAAATTGTATCGATCCTTAGAAATTTGTATAAGAGCCTAAGAATAATAATCTAAATAGTAATTAATGAAAAATTAAAACCATTAAAATTTAAGAATATTTTTAATATTTTATAAACATTTGGGACATAATTGAAAATATACAAACCTCGTTGTCATTTAAGAAAATGTTCCCATATTTAACTTTTTTTAAGGAGTTAACTGTACAAATACGTAATATATTTTTTATTTAAAAAAATTATAATTTATTATTTTAAATTAAATATAATCCATATATATTTGTTTAAATCTGTTTAATATTAAATTTTATTAAATTGAAATATTAATTATGTTATTATAAATTTTATTTATTATTTTATATAATTCTCTAAAATCTTTGCCTCTGGAAAATATAACTGCGGATCATACCAAGATATCAAGTTTGCCAAATTGATTTTTCAGGAAATCTGCCAAAGAAATAATACTTGCTGGGTCAGCCACATCAAGTTGATGAAAAAACACTGAAGCAGTGTGGCCAAAGGAGTCTTTCAACTTTCGAACAGCTTCAAGACCCCTCTTTTCATCTCTAGCAGTCAAAACGACGTCGATCCCATTTGAAGCCAATTGCCTAGCAATTTCAAATCCAATTCCCTTGTTTGCTCCAGTTACAACAGCAATCCTAATGATAAAAATGAACCCAATATCCTTAAAAGAAAATTAGAGAAAGTAATAATAAAAATAAATTAAAATTAAGAAGATAAAAGTGAGAGATTAAGCTAATGCTCTCGTAACCTAACGACATATTCTAATGAGATTAGGTAGGTCACCTCTTCTCTGTGGCTTGTGGCATTGGTCAAGAGTTGTGCGACACAATGAAGAATAATAGGGTTGGACTATTTGTGCCTTCACTTATTAATATGTGAGATTTTATTTTCTTTTGAAAAGAGGTTATCCTTATCCCTCTTTAAATATTATGAGGTTAAGTTGGGATGTATCACGAGGTTAGGTAGGGATGTTTAAACACAATTTAGAGATTTTTTATTAATGAATCAAATAAAATTCATTAAGTTAAGTATCATAAAATGATAAGAATATTTATTTATTATATAATTAAATCTAATAAATTTAAATTTAAATTAAAAATTATTGTTATAAATAATTTTTTTAATTTATTAATTATTGTAATAATTTTTATCTCGTACCATAATATTAAATTTTATTATTTAATTATGATTTATTGATAAAAATTCATATAAAAATTATGGTTTTCAATAGTACCATCGAGTTTTAATTTCTTCTTTAGTATCTATTTACATCCTATGGTTTTATAACCAGAAGTTAAGTCAACTAAATGCCAAGTTCTATTATACTCATGAGAGTTTATTTCATCATTTATGCCTTCTTTCCATAAGTTGGCATCTAAAGAAGATAAGGTTTTTTGAAGAGTTTGGGAATCTTCTTCAAAGGTATAAGCATAAAAATAAGACCCAAAGTCCTTATGGGTTCGAGCTTGTTTACTTCTCCTAATTTCAGTGTTTAATTCCTCATTTTTTTACTAGTTCTAGTTATGGGTAAACAACTAGAAGACGAGCCCTCACTACTCTTCAATATAAATGGAAACCTATGTTTATATAGTCAACATCATTTGATTCTATAACTATGATCATTTAAGTCATAGAATTTATAAGCTTTACTATTCACATTATATTCTATGAATACACATTTGTATGTTCTACTAGTAAGTTTATTTCTTTTAAGGATTAGGGATCTTAACATAGACTAAACAACCTCAAGTTTTAAAATAAGTTAAGTTTATTATTTTTCAAAATTTTAGATGGTGAAATTTTACTAGTAGATTAGGTACTATATTTAGCACATAGTAAACAATTAATAAAATTTCCTTCCACCAATGGGAATCAGCACCAGAGTTTAATAAAATTGCAATAACTGATTCATCAAAAGTTCTAATTTTTTTTTTGTTCAACTTAACCATTCATTTTAGGAGAATCAGGTGTAGTTTTTTCATGTATGATTCCATGAGTTTTAAAAAAAATATTGAAAATATTGGAATCATATTCAGTGCCTTTATCACTTAGAAATTTTTTTATTTTTCTATTAAGTTGATTCTCAATCTCAGTCATAAATATTTTAAATGTGTCAAACGCTTCACTTTTATTTTTCATTAGATATACATAAGTATAATCTAAATAATCATCAATAGAAGTTATAAAATCGAGTTTTCCATTTCTTGTTAAATTTCCATCAAGTTCGCATATGTGAGAGTAGGGGTGAGCATCGGTTCGAAACAGCAAGTTTTAGGTCAATCCGAATCTGATTTGATCCGAAGCAAATTATGAATTATTCAATATGAATCTGATCCGATGTACATACTAATCCGAACAAATCTGAAACTGCTAATTTTAAGTCAATTCAAATCCGATCCGAAAATTATTCAATCCGAATCCGCTTTAAATGTCAATCCGAATCCGATCCGTTGTACATGCCAATCTAAACAAATCCGAATCCGCCAATTTTAAGTCAATTCGAATCTGATCCAATCCGAAAATTATTCAATCCAAATCCGCTTTAAATTCCAATCTGATCGGATAGAGTCAAAATTTTAATTTAAATCTAATAAAAAAATTACATAAATAAGAAAATTATGAAATATCAATATGATCCGAACCGCTATAAATGCCAATCCGAACAAATCCAAATCTGATATAATATCAACATATAAAATGAAAAATTACATAAAATAAAAATATCTAAAATAAAAATATTTTTCATACAAATTAAAAAGTAAACAACATGATTAAAAATAATTCAACAAAAATAAAAAAATTCAACATCAATTACATAAATTAACTTCACTCTCCAAAATTAATTATAACAATAACTCTTTTTAATAATCATTCAAGGTTTAAGTCACCAATACCATCAAGAACATCTGCATGATCAAAATTAGAAAGTTAAAAATATACATAAATAATGAGCTAATAAACATAATAATATATGTTTGATAACAAATAAATCTATATATATATTCAAAATATATATTTGAAAGTTTTATGCAATATACCTGATTCTAGAGCCTCAATTTCATCAAATGATTCTTGGATATTAATGATTGGAGATGAACAAATCCAATTTTGAGTGCAAATCAAAGATTGTACATTTTTAGAAGATAAGGAACTCCTGTATGGACTAATTGTACGACCACCAATAGAAAATGCAAATTCAGATGCTACAGTAGATACCAGTAAGGCCAATACATCTCGAGCTATCAAAGACAAAATCTTAAATCTTGAGGAATGAACATTCCACCAACTTAATAGATCAAATTTATCATCATCCATATCAACCAATGCTTCTTGTAAGTATTTTTCCAACTCAGATTTTTTTCCCATAATATGAACTTCTTTTAAATGCTTTCTCTTACGAGAAGCATAAAGTTGGAATGCATCTCCTTCTAAACCAAAACCTTTTGTACCCATTTCTAAAGGTTGAGAAGATTCTTCTACGTTTGATTGAAAATAAGTTTTATGATACTCCTCGTACATATCTTCCAAATTTTTTTTCACCCTGTTTGAACTCATTGATGCCTCAATCTCATCCCCATTACACAATTCTAGCAAACTTATATGTAAAGAACACTTTTTATGTCTAGGATCAAGTAAAACAGCCATAAATAACATCATATTCATTTTAGATATTCCTCCCTAATATTTGTCAAAGTTTACCTTTATATCACATACTTATATTGTTTCTTACAATATTTGCATATAGCTTTGTGATGTTGCCCTACCCTTCTATGGTAAAATGAGTCCATGCTTCACAACTAGATCTAGAGGAAACTTTTTTACCTTCTTCTTTAGAATCAATGAAAAGGTCAGGAATTGGACTATTTACAGAATATTCTTCTTGAGTTGGTTGTGTTTCACTTTCATCCTTATTTACTTCCTCAATCACATAAAGTGTATCCATATCTTTATTTAAAGCCATCTGTATAGTTGTAGGAAAAAATATTAGACATTTGCAATAAATAATTTTAAAAATGTGCACATAGATGTGGGGTGATGTTGGACATGATTGTTCAATATTGATAGACCTCAATATTTTAAAAGTAATTTAAAAAATTTTGTAACTCAATTAAAGCATGAAAAACAACATATTTTGGGGAAAAATTCTAGACAAACCGCTTTTGGCAGTTTGTCGGGCCTAGATATCGAAAGTTACATGGAATCAAAAAAATATTCGTCTAAAATAGACCTCCCAACACAAAGTTATGACCGTTCAAAGTTTTCTTATAATGTTACCCAATTTTTGTTCTCAATACCATCACATTTCCACTCAAACTCATAATTTCATCTCACAGCTCTTGAAAATTACTATAAACAAATAGTAAATCACACAATATGTTCTAGATAGATTCTTGCTTCACACATCAATTTGAAACAAAAGTAATAACTATCAATAAAAAACAAAACAAAGCACTTGAATATTAGATCTAAAATCAAAATTCAGAAAAAGAAAAAAGTTCAAACAAATATAACCTTTTGTGTAAGATGATTAAGAACAATGAAAAGTGACAGGAGCGAACACCGAATAGCAAACAATGATGGAAGAGCAAAGACTGGCGAGCAACAACCGGCAAGTAGCGAGCAGCGACCAGCAAGCATCGAGCAGCGATCGACGAGCAACGAGTAGCGATTGGCGAGCAGTGAGTAGAGATCGGCGAGCAGCGAGTAGCGACTGGTGAGCAACAGATCAGTGAGTAGTAGAATAGAGAGCAGCAGAACAATGAGCATTAGAACAGCGAGCAGCATATCGACGAGTAATAGAACAGAGAGCAGCAAAACGGCGACAATAGATCGGCGAGCAGTAGAACAGAGAGTAGTAGAAAGGCGAGCAGTAGAATGGCGAGTAGTAGATCGGCTAGCAGTAGAACAGAGAATAGTAGAACGATGATAGGAGATCAGTGAGTAGCAGAACAGAGAGCAGTAGAATAGCGAGCAGCAGATCGGCGAGTAGCAGAACGATGAGCAATAGAACCTCAAACCAGCAATGGAGGCAGAGAGAAAGATGGAAGCAACTGGAAAAAATATTAGGATGGAGGGAGAGAGAAAGATGGAAGCGGTTGGAAAAAATATTAGGATAGAGGCAGAGAGAAAGATGGAAGCTAGAAAAAATATTAGGTTTCTTAAGAGATGGATGGCGGGTAGGTTTAATAAGCTAGGTTAGATAATTAGGTTTATTAATTATTATATATTTATTTTAAAATAATATATAAATGTATCGGATCGGATTAGATTATTCGGATTTGAATATTTTCAATCCGAATCCAAATCTGAGCGGATTGATAAAATCCAATCTGAATCTGATCTGACTTCGGATCGAAACCACTCATTTTTTTCTGATTTGATCAGATTGATCGGATTTTTCGGATTGATCGGATATTTTGCTCACCCCTATATTAGAGTGTATTAAGTATAAAGGTTCAAATTCTCTAACTATTGACTTATGTAAAGTTTTTGTTATTTTAGCTTGACTATAAAAGTCACATTTTCCAAAATCATTCAAAGATAGTTTAGGAATTAGTTCTAAGCTACTCATGTTCTTGATTATGCGTTTATTAATAGTACAAAGTCTAGCATGCCAAATATAAAAAGAACTCAAAATTCAATTTAAACATGACATTAGTGGCGTACCCTTTCATAACAAAAAATATTATTTTTAGTTATTGTATATAAATCAGCCCCTATAGTTTGAGTAGACCCAGCTTTGTAAAGAAGATATCCCGAAACTAAGTTCTTTCTCATCTCTAGAGTATGTAAAACATCTTTCAAGACGATAGTCTTTCCAGAGGTAAACTTCAATTCTACCTTACCAATACCAACAACTTTTAGTGGAGTAGGAGTCACCCAACAACACTTTCTTATCCTCATACTCAAAGTAGGACTTGAACATATCTCGATCATAGAAAACATGGCGAGAAGTACCAATGTCTACCCACCACCCCTCAAATCCACCAACAAAATTGATTTTAGATATCATAGCAATAAGTTGATCTTCGGTAAGGTTCGCCTGTGGGGCAGGATGATTCTTGTTCCGGAAATTCCTGACCAAGTGGCCAGGTCTGTTAAAACTATAACACATAAATGTGTTATTCCTTAAGGAGGGTTAAGGTCCATTCTAGGGAGGATAGTTTTTGTTTCTATTTTAGTGGTTACAGTTTTGGTTATTATTGTGATTCTGAGTTTTCATATTTCTACCTTTAGGTTTCAGAATTGTAGATAAGGGTTTCTTATTGGTACTGTTGTTTGAGACAATGAGTACTTCATCTCTTTGGTCTTATTTTCAGGCCTCTTCTTCTATTCTTAAACGGATTATAAGACTTTCTAAAGAAAATTTCTTAGTTTTCTGTCTAAGTGTATTCTTAAAATCTTTCTAAGCATGGGGTAATTTATCTATAATAACAGCCACTTGAAATTGTTCATCTAAAGGCATACCTTCAGAAGTTATTTCGTGTGCTATCTTTTGTAGTTCGTGTGATTGAGCTTCCACAGATTTTCCATCAATCATTTGATACTTCATGTATCTACTAACATCAAACTTCTTAGTTCCAGCTTCCTCAGTATCGTACTTCTTTTGAAGTGCTTCCCAAATTTCCTTAGCAAACAATATCAGAGTTATAATAATCATACAAGTCATCAGCTAATCCATTAAGAATAAATTTTTTTGCATAGAAAATGATTTTCTATCCAAGTGTTTAAATCCTTCATTGTAGTTTCAGTATGAGAATTAGGCAGTGTTGGTTTTTCAATAATAAGAACAAAAGCAAAATTTTACATGGTTAAGAAAAATAACATTTTTGTCTCCATTTTTTAAAGTGTAGTTCTTCAAAACGAAATGGTTTGTGGAGATCAACAGTTAACATTTTAGTAGACATGGTAGATAAAATACGTCATAAAATTGTTGGAACAAATATGTGAATAACTATGTAAGAACAATATTACCGATAACCGGAAATGAAATGCTTGGATTGAGTTGCGAACTAGGTCGCTCTCTTTAAGACATTTCGTGCCTCTGCCCAAACTTATGCAAGCAAACACAGCCTCGTCATCCCTAGGATAAAATAGCCCAGAATCTTTTTTCTGTCTCAGATCTTCACTGCACTGATGAATTCCAGCATACTACACCTCTTAAATATTTATGTTGCTCGGAAATCTGAGAAAACAATTCTGAATTTTCGTTTCTTTGATTTTGCTATGAAAAATCGTAGAACTATTTTTGAGTTGTTAAGTTATTTTCTAAACTGAGGGCTATTGCCCCTATTTATAGTTGGAAAAATATGTATAACAGTCATATAATTATGAAAATAACGGTAAAAAATAATGGACAAATTATTATGAAAAGAACAGTCATAAAAATAACGGTCGCATAATTATAAAAATAACAGTTATAAAAGTAACGATCGCACAATTATGAAAATAACAGTCATAAAATTAACTTTCACAAATAACAGTCATAAAAGTAACGGCCACATAATTATGAAAATAACGGTCATAAAAATAATAGTCATATAATTATGAAAATAAAAGTTACATAATTTATGAAATAACGATAATAAAATAATAAAAATTATTATTTTTATTTAAATTCATTTCCAACAATGTATGATGAGGATAGGTAGGGATGTTTAATTAAAGTTCATATATTTTACACAATTTAGAGATTTTTTATTAATGAATCAAATAAAATTCATTCAAGTTAAATGTCATAAAATGTTAAGAATATTTATTTATTATATAATTAAATCTAATAAATTTAAATTTGAACTAAAAATTATTGTTATAATTAATTTTTTTATTTTATTAATTTAATAATTATTGTAATAATTTTTATCTCATACCATAATATTAAATTTTATTATTTAATTATGACTTATAGATAAAATTTCATATAAAAATTATTTTATTCAATTATAAGAATATAAAAATAGATGAATAGATAAGATAAGATGATATTTTCTATTGACTTTTTCGTCATAAATTTCAATTCCTATTAACATCTCCACATTGTTTTTCATGTTGGGCAAGTTTCCACGTATTAAATTTTCATGGATTTTCTTTCAAAAATATTATTGGTAAAATTTGTGTTGCAAATTTGTGATGAATAGACGTTAACAAAAAATATATTGTAAAGATGGTATATAAAGGAAGAAACCAATAAAAATCATTTTGTTAAATAATATCTTTATGAAAAATTCATATATTTTTAATATTAAAAAACAACTAACACGTTTTTTCATATTTAAATTCGTTCAAAATAAATTACGATTATCTAAATCATATTTAATGCTATTGTTATAAGTTTTAAAAATATTATTTTTTATAATTTCTCAAAAATATTAGGTTTGTTAATTTAGTAATATAGAACTTGTCTACACAATAATTCGACACTTATTATCAAAGGTACGTGTGCATTCGGTGGGAAGGAACCACATAGACAACAATATAAGAATCAAAGGTAGGGATGTATGATAAGGATATGTGGGGATGTTTAATTAAAGTTAGGATATTTTACAGAATTTAGGGATTTCTTATTAATGAATCAAATAAATTTCATTCAAGTTAAATGTCATAAAATGTTAAGCATATTTATTTATTTTATAAATAAATCTAATAATTTAAATTTGAACTAAAAATTATTGTTATAATTAATTTTTTTTATTTTATTAATTTAATAATTATTGTAATAATTTTTATCTCATATCATAATATTAAATTTTATTATCTAATTATAACTTATTGATAAAAATTCATATAAAAATTCTTTTATTCAATTATAAAATTTATTTTACAAAATTATAAGAATAGAAAAATAGAAAAATGGATAAGATAAGATGATTTTTTCTATTGATTTTTTCCTTGTAAATGTCAATTCCTATTGACATCTCCACATTGTTTTTCATGTTGGACAAGTTTTCACATATTAAATTTTCATGGATTTTTTCTCAAAAATATTATTGGTAAATTTGTGTGGCAAATTTGTGATGAATAGGGGTTAACAAAAAATATATTGTAATAAGGGTATATAAAGGAAGAAACCAATAAAAATTATTTTGTTAAATAATATCTTTATGGAAAATTCATATATTTTCAATATTAAAAAACAATTTAACACGTTATTTTATATTTAAACTTGTTCAAAATGAATTGTGATTATCTAAATCACATTTAATGCTATTGTTATAAGTTTTCAAAATATTATTTTCAATAATTTCTCAAAAAAATTAGGTATCTTAATTTAATAATATAGAACTTGTCTAAACATTAATTCGACACTTACACTACTAAAAAAAGGGATATTTAAGTCGTTGTGTAAAGTCGGTTTAGTGTAGAATCGACGCTCCCCACGTGGATAGCATCGATTTACCCCATCAACCGACGCTACCCATGTGACTAGCGTCAGTTTGTCACGTCAACCGCGCTGCGACCTATTTTTTAAATTAAAAAATGGATGCAATAAATACAATTGAAATTTTTTTAGGTCATTAATTATTATTTTATTTGACTCTTTAGAATTTAAGTTGGATATAAATATAAATAAATAGTATAATTTTTTTTAGACAATTAGTTTTTAGAATTATATAATTTTTTTATTTTTGAGATATTTAAATTTATATATGTACATACATTATATCTTTATTTAATTTTGTGTATCTGTTTTAATTAAATATTATTATAAAATTATTATTTTTTTCTTTTTTATAGTATGTATATGCATAGTTTAAATAAAATAATAATTGACAAAAAAAATAAATTTTAAATTGCGTGGATAGCGTTGGTTTGCCCCGTCAACCGACGCTACATCCACATAGATAGCATCGGTTGACGTGGAACATCAACCCTAGCTACTTTAGTCGCGTCGGTTTGCCTCGTCAATCAACGCTAGCCACGTGGGTAGTTTCAGTTGATGGGGCAGACCGACACTATCCACGTGGACGTAGCGTCAGCCGACAGGGAAAATAGATGCTATCCACGTAATATATCCGTTCGACTCATTTCTTCCACGTAGAAACCAAAAATCTTCATTTCTCTTCTCCATTTTCTCCCAAAACCGAGCTCACACCCACCCTCTTTCTCAATTTTTGGCCACATTCGACCACCATTTGCAATGCCATTTTGTGGATTATATTCCTCTTCTCATTATCTTTCAGATCTACTAATTTTTTGAGTTAAATACTCAAATTTTTTATACCCATTTTTTCACCTATCTCACTTACAAAACACCATTTTCTTATTTCCTCTATTTAATGACTTCATAACATTCTTGTAAGTATTTATATTAATTTTGCAGCTTATTATTCAATTTGTTTTATTTTTTGTATAAATTTTTGATTTAGATATGTTTTTTATTTTGCTTGTTATTATATGTTTGACTTATTTTTTGTGGAAATAATATCTAAAATGTTGTGGGTTTGAGAGATTATATATATTTACCGTACGTGGATAAATTTATTTGTATATAAATAATTATATTTTATTAAGTCATGAATAGAGAAAAAGTAATATGTTTTTTAAATTTTTAAGAAATTATATACGTGCTATCTATTGACTCTTAAAAAGATTATAAATATATATTTATAAACTCAATAATTTAAATAATATATATATTAATAAAAATCAAATAATAACTAAAAACTAAGTAGTATTATTATTTTTATTTATATATGTTACTTATGAGTTAAAATGTTAAATATGTTACTAGTAGCCCCTACTTCTATAGAATGTTATATGCATGTAATTAATATTACTTTTTAATTATGATATAGTAACAGATTGAGTATCATATATAACCCTATTATCCTTCCCAAAGTTATTTATATATAATAATACTTGAAATATATTCATTAGAAACATAATTAATTAATATATTTAATTAATGTCATTAATAGAAAATGGAAAAATCTTAGATGTCAAAGTATAGAATTAAGCAAGACTATATTTCTGGAGTTGAAAGTTTCATGGAATTTGCTTGTAGAAATAGTAATACTGGAACTAGTATGATTCGATGCCCATATGTTAAATGTAAAAATGAGGGATTTCATGAATTTGATGAGGTTAAGTATCACCTTATCCATAATGGTATTATTTTGAGCTATAAATGTCGGCATTATCATGGAGAAAATATTGATAATACTCATGGGGAAAAGATAAATAAGAATGTGATTGGATTACATATATCTTATCATAATATATAGACAAAAAATATGTTTTATGGTGTTGAAGATGAATTACGCGAGGATAATCCCGAAACCTTTAAAAAACTTATATAAGATGTCAAAAAACCGTTGTATCCAAAATGCAAAAAATACACTAAAATGTCGGGATTGGTTCATTTGTACAATGTGAAGGCAAAATATGGTTTTTCTGACAAGGGATTGATGAGTGCTCAAAAAGTACTAAAATTACCATGATTTTATGTACGTTAATTGATTAAATATATATATATATATATGATTTTATCATATATTTATATAAATCTATCTTTTCAGAATCATGAGTATTTTTATTGTTTTTCAGATATTTTCGCTAAAAAAGCAACTTAAAGACTTAAAGAAAAATACCAGAGGTAATACATCGTAAATATATTCATAAATTAAATGAGGAAAGGTCAACAAATATGGAAACATTGGACAAAATAGGTCAAAAATGTCAAAAAGAAGGAAATCGCGCACGCAACCGCCCAGCCACGCCTCCCAACGCCCAGTCCGCGCACGCCAACAAAAAGCCCAGCGCACCCAGCCGCGTCGCGCCAACACAACGCCCTGTCCGCGCACGCCTGCTCTCCATTCCACGCGCATCCGTGCCCATCCTGTACGCACCAGCGTCCATCTGCCCCAATCCACGCGCACCGCCGCCCCTACGTCAGTATGACGTAATCAATGATGTCATCATTAACTACTTTGCATTTTCTCCATTTTTAATCATTTTTTCACCCATTTTTTCTTCCCCTCCTTACCTATAAATACCCTCATTCTCTTTATAACTAAACACATCTCAAAAACATCTTCTCTTCTCTTTCTTTCTCTCAATTTCTTAGTTTTTCTAGTTTTTCTTACTTTTAGAGTTCTTCTCTTTTTGAGAAGAACTAATTATGATTTTGTAATTTATTTGCTTTTTTATTCAATAAATGGAAATGTAAATTCTATTTGGAGGTTTTCTAGCAACATGAATAACATCAAAGTATTGTAAGGATTTTATTTTCTTACAATTATTTTTTATGCTTTATTCTTACATGTTATATTTAATTTTTCTGTGATTAAATTTAACTTTGTTGGCTGTTTGTAAACATGATATAATAATAACGTTGTTATGCTTGCGAAATATTAAATAGGTAAAAATCTCTAAAATGAATTGATTTTATTTTTACTCAAGATCCTGCCAATACTTTGGTTTTATATTTATAAAACTCTCGCAAGTGCACAAATCATTTCATAGAAAATGATAAGTATACTCCCAAGGTCGATCTAAGGAAGTAATATATGTGGTTTTTAATTTATTATTAAAACTTTTAAAAACGAAATTAAATCCTAAACATCCTTTCACAATATTTGGGTTTTTGTCTTTTTTAATCGAAGAACATAAAAATAAACATAGATACAGATTCAATAAACATTTATGCAAATTTTATCTTTTATAATAGTGGAGTATTTATGGATATAATAACTAAGTTAATTATGCTTACTCATATTATTTATGTTATTAAAGATATAAATTGATATTTATTGATTCTCTCTTTTTTATATGAATACCACATTTGGTGGGGTTAGATATTCTTTGTTAACTAAACAAATCAATTAATACTTATGGGTAGGGTTAATAATTAATTTGGTTAATTAAATTAATTCTTTTTTCTAAGAGATTGAAAATGAACCATTTAAATGGCACCTTTGTTGGGGTTAGACAGTTTAAACTTTATTCAAGATGTCCAAATTAAACCTAATAATTTAATTATCTGAGTACTAACTTTCAAGTTTTAAACTACTATTGAAAACATGTTGTCAGTACGTTTTCGGCGCGGTTGGGTGGCTGCATTCGTGATTTCCTCCTTTTTGACATTTTTGACCTTTTTGACCCATTTTGTCCAATTTTTTCATATTTGTTGACCTTTCCTCATTTAATTTATGAATATATTTGTGATGTATTGCCTCTGGTATTTTTCTTTGAGTCTTTAAGTTACTTTTTTAAGCGAAAATACCTGAAAAACAATAAAAATACTTGTGTTTCCGAAAAGACATATCTATATAAATATATGATAAAATCATATAAATATATATATTTTTAATCAATTAACGTGCATAAAATCATGATAATTTTAGTACTTTTTGAGCACTCATCAAGGATTCATAGAATTACTAAATCTACTAGTTGATATGTTTCCTGAGGGTATTTAATTGCCATCTTCAATGTATGAAGTGAAGAAATCTCTTAGTCGATTTGGCATGTAATATCATAAGATTCATGCTTGTCCAAATGATTGCATTATTTATAGAAAATAATATGAGACATTAGATGATTGTCCTATGTCTAACGAATCGAGATGAAAGCATGGTACATAGAAATAAAGACTCCCAAAACGAAGAATTCAAGACCAAGGACTAAGCGAGGAGAAGAACAACTAAATAAGTTGGTTAGTAATTTCGATTGATAAAAAGTCTTAATGATTTTTTAACTTAAAATATGTAATAATGAATGATATGATTGTGTGCCTTATTATTTATAGAGAGTTGTTCAAGAAAAATTATCCACGAGTGAAATAATTGAAGACTTGGGAGAGATGCTTTATATCATGCATTCAAACGCAAGCATCCTGGTCGTGTTAGAGGAGGTAGCCAATATGATGGTTATATGGAGTATATTAACATTCCAAAACAAAATCCTCAGACGGTAAGTAAGGAGAAGTAAACTAAAATTGAAGAAGAACTCAACTCCTTTAAGGCCTCAGTGTTAAGTGAGATTGCCACTATAAAAGAATATCAATCACAACATATGTCAGGCATGACATTATTCTACAACCAACGCATGCCATATTGGCCAAGCATGCAACCATCCATGCCAGGCATGCCACCATCCATGCCAGGCATGCCACAATCCATGACATGCAAGCCACCATCCATGCCAAGCATGCCACAATCCATGCCAGGCATGCCACCATCCATGACATGCAGGCCACCATCTATGTCAGGCATGGCACCCACGCAATCGCATTGCGCTCAAACTATATCCAATATGGGATATAGTCATCCTATTGGTCCTCCCTATATGACATGAATGCATATGTAATCAAGTAGTGGTTCATTTTCTCCAATGCAATATGCGCATTCTTACCATCAATCAAACCATGATGAACGTTTTGGTGAGAATTTACATCCAATAGCTACCCCACATAGGAGTCCTCATTTATTTGATGAATCATATGTGGTAAGATTTTAATTTCTGGTGTATATAATCTATTATTTTTAAATTCTTATTATATGTTTTATTTTTTATATATAACACTTAAATTTTTTACAGAATATGAAATGTTTATTGAAACATCCTTCGTCAATGGACTTTTTTGCTATTGGAACGGTACAACAATTAAGTGATGATCAGATGATTCATAATCAATATTTGCCTAATCATTGGCGAATAGTAATTGATCAATCATTGTTTCATGATTGTCCACTACATGTGCCTTCTGATGCTACCACAGTCCAAGAGGCGATTGGATAGTATATGGCTTGGCCATCGATTCAAGTTGTTCTATGATAACTGTATTTTATATAGTTATTTTCGTCAATTTTATTAATGATAATTGCTATGTTCTTAACATTTTTTTAAATTTTAGTTAAATAAATTAATATTTACCTTTTTGTGTTAAGAAATACATTTTTAATAAAATTAAACAATTTGAATCGAAATCGTACTTATTTTCCAATTAATGTCCACAAATATAATTTCAAATAATAGAGTTCTTAATTATCATTTATAAAAGTTGAAAATGTAATTTAAATTAAATTTGGGCTTAATTGCAATTATTAAAAGTTTGAAAATTTAATTTAAATTTTCAAAAGGGTTTAACTGTAATTAAAGAAAGTTTGAAAATGTAATTGGATTAAATTTGTGGGCCAAAATGCAATTAATTAAAGTTAAATTTTCTACGCAGGTGAGAAGAATCCACACGTTAATCTGCACGCATGAAACGTGAACCGTCCGATTAAAGAAGAAACGGCTGAGATTCGTGCATCCATATCACACCCGACCAAAGCGAGTGGGTACAGGTCTTTATTCTTCACACGGCTCGGCACTAGTGGGGCCCACCTGCCGCGCAGGCCGGCGTGTAGGGTAGGACCCACGTGTCTGTTACGCGTCTGCCAAAGGTTGTGATCTCGTGCGGCTGAACCACGTGTAGTCGTTCCCTCCAGCCATTTAAAGTATGCCACGTGTCCAACGTTCCCCTTGCACGAATCAAGAGCGGACGCATGGTACGTTTCGGGGAATGCAAAAGTGCAGAATCTCACACCCGTTCCAACCGCTGTCACCCATGTTTCGCGCTCTTATCCCGTGCGACAAGTCTGTGTGTGCCCATTCGTGATAACCAATGATCCGCTGCCACATGTCCCTCTTTAAGCTTTCAGTGAATCATATCTCAACACGTGGCAGCGTGTTTTGAAAATAAAATCAGAAACCCACGTCTGTCTCCCACTCAGTTTAAAGTAATGTTTTCGATTCAACCGTTTGTCTGGCACGCGTTCTTTTATTATTTGCAGTATAAATGTTTCACGCGTGTCCAAAAAATGTATTATTTTATATGTATTTTTGGCCCTATAAATAGGGTATTTATTGCTAAAATTTAGAGGTTGTGTTTAGGGGTTCGTTTTGGGGGTTGGGTTGTGGAACACGCAGAAGCCATTTTGGCTTCTGTTGTGTTCCGCTTGTGCCAAATATTTTCGTTACTTGATGTCTTAATTCCCTTCTTCTAATTTTTATGCATCTATTATAATTTTAATTTTTAATTAATGAAGTAATTTAATTTTTCTAGGGTTGCATTTGATCTAAATTTATGAAGCTTTGATTTTAATTATTTTTTTGATAGATTTATAAGACATTCGATTTATTCAATCTATCTTGTGCTTAATGCTTTTTGATTATTTACGAATTTTATCAAAACAATCCATGGCACATAAATAAACTTGGAAGAGGCATTTGTGTGTATATTGCTCTTGGATAGAATGACATATATGATGAAGGATAGGAATATACCGTAATTGTATGTGTGGCCATTTGAAAACTTAGAATGTAATGAATCTTGGTGAATTTAATTCTCATAGGAATATAGTGAATTAATTTAACAAGGTGTGTTTATACGGAGCTCGGAAGAGATGTATGAATAAAATTATAAGTTTTCGGTTGACAAATTAAATGTACTAAAAAATGTAAATCAAAAGAAAATAACACGATTTGAGTGGATTAGTTTGGTGAAAAATTACAATCCTAGATTTCTTTTATTTTGTTAACTCTTTTCTTATTTTCCTAAATCAACGATTGTTTTGGATAAAATCAGAAGGAAACAATTTTACTACTCAACAAACTATAGTAACAAATCTCCGTGGGAACGATATTTTACTTACAAATCTTTATTACTTGTGACCGTGTATACTTGCACGATTTTATGTTCTCCAAAAGAGACAACATTCTAAATTTTGACGTGGTACTATTTTTTAACTTAAAAGATAACACTTGTTTACTATTATTATTTTATTAATTATATCTTTTATTGTTACTAAAATACATAGTATTGTTTTTTAGTCTATTATACCAGAACTCTTAAATGCGGCACATTTAAGAGATACAAAACAAGTATCTCGTGCTAAATCTATGTCTAGTGGCCAATCATCGTGCACCAAATCATTCAAGAAAAAGCCTTGGAAAAAGTATAGTTATAATTATGCTTTAAACTTCAGTAGAAATCTTGGCACTTTGATGACTATTGTTGGGAGAGCATCTAGCATAAATGATGGATGGACTATGCCACTTCCTATAGAAATTTCTGGTGTAGACCTCGGCCAAACTTATATATCGATCAAGTTCATATTGCAACTATTTGAATATCAAATGATCGATTTAAGTATAATTCAAGTGTGGACAATGTGAGTCCTCAATCTATTCATTTTTCTTTCATTTATGTAGAACATATATAATGAATTTATATTATCTAATTATATATATATATATATATCTTTTATATAAGGCATGCTATTATCGACTTCAACATAATCACTCATCACATTTAGCAATGTTCTATTATTCTTCTTATCTCAATCAATATCAAGAGAAGGATGCTAGCATCAAAGCTAAACAATTATGTGATAGGGCATTAACGCTTAACAGAAATCAAAAGTTGATAATCCCTTGGCCATTAAGGTATGAACAAGGCCATTAAGGTTTGAACAAGGCCAAGATCATTGGATGTTGGTAATCATTAATCTGTTCAATAATCATGCTTGGTACTTTGACTCAGCTTCCATAGAACTGAGTAAAGATACGAAAGCAGTTGTTGAAATGTAAGAGTTGTAGCTACATATTAGTTTCTTCTATTATTTTTTGTAATATTTATTAAAAACTAACCGTTTTAAACCTTGATAGGGCATGGAAGTTGTGTAACAAGTTTATGGGCATTACCCTTAAAAAATCTCATAAGCTTATATGGATAAAAGTTATGGTATGTACAAGCGAATATTAATAATTTTACAATTGAATAATAAAGATGTTCGAATATGGAAAATCATGTACACTTTTTTTTTTGTAGGTTCCACAACAAAATAATGGAGTCATGTGTGGTTATTATGTCATGAAGTTTATGAGCGAAATCATCACAAATATCAAAATTCCAATTGATGGTGTGGTAATATCTGTTACCCATATACAAAAAAGTTTTTAACATATTTGAGTTATTTTTTGTAAATAAATGAAATTACATTCTTATTTTGACTTTAAATACATGTAGTTCTTTGGTTGGAACAAGACAGGCTACGACCAACAAAGTTTTGATGATTTATGAGAGGAATGGGTAGAATACATGGTTCAAATTATATCATCACAAGAAGAATTAGAAGAAGATTCTGATGATTTTGAATAGCATATGACAACATAATAGTAATTTTTTTAATGATTTAATTTCTCTATCTATTCTTGTGTCTGAAGTCCCTTATTTGATGGATGATTATTTGCTCATGTATTTAGGGGAATGCATTGTTTTATGGGCCTATTTTTGGCCCAAACTACATCTCATCTCTCTTGCCTACTTTCCTTATGAACTCATATTAGCATTTTATTAATCATTTGTCTATAAATATGAAGTTATCTGGAATCTCTGCTAGTATTTTTAATGCTATAATGAGCTCTAAATATGAAATAAGGTGTAACTCCGATTTGTTTCTTGGTTTGTATGAGTTTTGGTTCCCATGAACGTGTTCCATATGTTTAAGGGCACCAAAACTCACACAAGCCAAGTAAGAAATCGGAGTTACACTTGATTTCATATTTAGAGTTCATTATAGCATTAAAAATACTAGCAGAGATTTCAGATAACTTCATATTTATAGACAAATGATTAATAAATTGCTAATATGAGTTTGTCGATGGGTTATATCACTCGGATGTCACTGTGGTAATCTCTTTTTTATGGTAATATTTATAATGATTTAATTTCTCCATTTGTATGCCTTTGAAGTTTAGACTGTTTGTTTGATAGATGTTTATGTGCTCATGTATGTAGAGGAATGAATTGTTATATGGATCAGTTATTTTTTGTCTAGTTTCCTTGTCATAATGCTGGTGATTATAAGCCAACTAAGCTTGCTCGCACAATCCAATTACACTTTGATGATATTATTTTATTGGTAATTTAAGTTAACTATATGTATTGTATATACATTATTTGTTTTTGTAATAAATTTAATTATCAAGTAATTAATTGTATTTAAATTTATAATTATTTGTATTATTATTTATATTTTAGTTTTTTTATGCTAAATAAATTGAATATTGAATACGAAAAATAAGAATAAAAATAAAAAAAATCATAAAATGTATATGTAAAGTCGATTTATGCGATAAACCGACTTTACATTTTAAGTCACTCAATTTAAAGTCATTTCGCTGAATCGACTTTAATGCCCATTTTTGTAGTAGTGTTATTATCAAAGGTATGTGTGCTTTCGGTGGAAAGCAGCCACGTAGACAACAATATAAGAAACAAAGGTTGGGATGCATGATGAGGATAGGTAGGGATGTTTAATTAAAGTTTGAATATTTTATAGAATTTAGAGATATCTTTTTAATGAATCAAATAAAATTCATTCAAGTTAAATGTCAAAAAATGTTAAGAATATTTATTTATTTTATAATTAAATCTAATAAATTTAAATTTGAATTAATAATTATTGTTATAATTAATTTTTTTTATTTTATTAATTTAATAATTATTGTAATAATTTTTATCTCATACCATAATATTGAATTTTATTATCTAATTATGACTTAATAAAAATTCATATAAAAATTATTTTATTCAATTATAAAATTTATTTTACAAAATTATAAGAATATAAAAATAGAAGAATGGATAAGATAAGACGATATTTTCTATTGATTTTTTCCTCATAAATTTAAATTCTTATAGACATCTACATTGTGTTTTTCATGTCTAAAAAGTTTCCACATATTAACTTTTCTTGGATTTTTTTTCCAAAAATATTTTTGGTAATATTTGAGTTGCAAATTTGTAATGAATATGGGTTAACAAAAAATATATTGTAACGAGGGTAGACAAAGGTAGAAATCAATAAAAACCATATTGTTAAATAATATCTTTATGTAAAATTCATATATTTTCAATATTAAAAAAAAATTAACACGTTATTTTATATTGAAAGTCGTTCAAAATGAATTACGATTATCTGAATCACATTCAACGCTATTGTTATAAGTTTAAAAAATATTATTATTTTTTATTTCTTAAAAAAATTAGGTATCTTAATTTTATAATATAGAACTTGTCTAAACATTAATTCAACACTTATTATCAAAGGTATGTGTGCATTCGGTGGAGGCAGTCACAACAATATAAGAATCAAAGATAGGGATGTATGATGAGGATAGGTAGGGATGTTTAATTATAGTTAGGATATTTTACAGAATTTAAAGATTTCTTATTAATAAATCAAATAAAATTCATTCAAGTTAAATGTCAAAAAATGCTAATAATATTTATTTATTATATAATTAATTCTAATAAATTTAAATTTGAACTAAAAATTATTGTTATAATTAATTTAATAATTATTGTAATAATTTTTATCTCATACCATAATATTAAATTTTAATATTTAATTATGATTTATTGATAAAAATTCATATAAAAATTATTTTATTTAATTATAAAATTTATTTTAAAAAATTATAAGAAAATAAAAATAGAAAAATGGATAAGATAATATGGTATTTTTTATTTTCAATTCCTATTGATATCTTCACATTGTTTTGTCATGTTGTACAAGTTTCCACGTATTAATTTTTATTGGATTTTTTTTTTCAAAAATATTATTGGTAATATTTGTGTTGTAAATTTGTGATGAATAGAGTTTAACAAAAAAAATATTATAACAAGGGTAAACAAAGGAAGAAACCAATAAAAATCATACCGTTAAATAATATCTTTATGAAAAATTTATATATTTTTAATATTAAAAAACAATTTAACACGTTATTTTATATTAAAAATCGTTAAGAATGAATTACGATTATCTAAATCACATTCAATGCTATTGTTATAAGTTTTAAAAATATTATTTTTTATAATTTTTTAAAAATATTAGGTATCTTAATTTTATAATATAGAACATATCTTAACATTAATTCGACACTTATTATCAAAGGTAGGTGTGCATTCGGTGGGAAGCAGCCACATAGACAACAATATAAGAATCATTAGGTATGGATTTTTAGTTAAAGTTCATATATTTTAAAATTTAGTGTTTTTTTATTAATGAATCAAATAAAATTCATTCAAGTTAAATGTCATAAAATGTTAAAAATATTTATTTATTATATAATTAAATCTAATAAATTTAAATTTGAACTAAAAATTATTATTATAATTAATTTTTTTATTTTATTAATTTAATAATTATTGTAATAATTTTTTTCTCATACCATAACATTAAATTTTATTATTTAATTATGACTTATTGATAAAAATTCATATAAAAATTATTTTAAAAAATTATAAGAATATAAAAATAGAAGAATGGATAAGATAAGATGATATTTTTTATTGACTTTTTCTTTGTAAATTTCAATTCTTATTGAAATCTCCACATTGTTTTTCATGTTGGACAAGTTTCCACGTGTTAACTTTTCTTGGATTTTTTTTTCAAAAATATTATTGGTAATATTTGTGTTACAAATTTGTGATGAATAGGAATTAAAACAATATATTGTAACGGGGTAGACAAAGGAAGAAGCCAATAAAAATCATATTGTTAAATAATATTTTTATGAAAAATTTATATATTTTTAATATTAAAAAACAATTTTACACAGTTATTCCATATTGAAAGTCATTCAAAATGAATTAAGATTATCTAAATCACAGTATTGTTATAAGTTTTAAAAATATTATTTTTTATAATTTCTCAAAAAATATTATGAATATTAATTTTGTAATATATAACTTGTATAAATATTAATTTGATACTTATTATCAAAGGTAGGTGTGCATTCGGTGGAATGCAGTCACATAGACAACAACATAAGAATCAAAGGTAGGGATGTATGATAGGATTGGTAGGGATGTTTAATTATAGTTAGGATATTTTACAAAATTTAGAGATTTTTTATTAATAAATCAAATAAAATTCATTCAAGTTAAATGTCATAAAATGTTAAGAATATTTATTTATTATATAATTAAATCTAATAAATTTAAAGTTAAACTAAAAAGTATTGTTATAATTAATTTTTTTTATTTTATTAATTTAATAATTATTGTAATAATTTTTATCTCGTACCATGATATTACATTTTATTATTTAATTATGACTTATTGATAAAAATTCATATAAAAATTATTTTATTCAATTATAAAATTTATTTTAAGAAATTATAAGAATATAAAAATAGAAGAATGGATAAGATAAGATGCTATTTTCTATTGACTTTTTCTTCGTAAATTTCAATTTTTATTGACATCTCTACATTGTTTTTCATGTTGGACAAGTTTCCATGTATTAACTTTCTTGGATTTGTTTTTTAAAAATATTATTTTTAATATTTGTGTTGCAAATTTGTGATTAATAGGGGTTAACAAAAAATATATTGTTACGAGGGTAGAAAAAGGAATAAACCAATAAAAATCATATTGTTAAATAATATCTTTATGGAAAATTCATATATTTTCAATATTAAAAAATAATTTAACACGTTATTTCATATTAAAAATCGTTAAAAATAAATTATGATTATTTAGATTCATTTAATACTGAACATTGTTCAATTTAGATCGCATTCAAAGTTATTGTTATAAGTTTTAAAAATATTATTTTTTATAATTTCTCGAAAAAAAAATTATATATCTTAATTTTGTAATATAAAACTTGTTTAAACATTAATTCGACACTTATTATCAAAGTTCGTTGTGCATATCCGACTTGATTTAGTAGGAATCAACAACATAGACAACAATATAAGAGTCAATGGTGTACTTTTTACTTACATTTAATCCTACCTATAACCAATAACATACATAATGAAATGTGTAGTGTAATGGTATTATATATATAATAAAAAGAATATTGTCCCCAAGACAGTAATTATTGGTCCCACGTATGTTGCATCTCTTTGTTATGGTTATTTAAGTAAATAATTGGCGCTTGGTACATAATGTTTTTAGTTTAATAACCTCTTACTAACTGAACAAAGAGACTCCTTAAGTAAGCATCACTTAAATTTACACCGGATCACAATATGGTAAACAAAAAAGCATCAAGCAATATGGCAAAGCAGTCCAAACCATCGAACCACCCTAATCACCTTCAATATAGTACCTGGGGCAAGAGGATCGTGGAAATGTTTTGCACGTAGAAGCAAAGCAACTAGAAGAAATGAGAAACGTGATAGACGAGGTCAGAAAGGATAATGTTGAACTCTGAAAGGAATTGCAAAAGCAATATGAAATCAATGAAGAAGCAGCTGCCGCTGAACAAGAAAGGGAAGTCCATCAATTGGAGAAGGAGGAAGGGAATGACATATATCATGAGAGCTGAGTTGTGCACAGAGATCAGTTTAGAGGACTTTCCTCCTCTTAACAACCATAATGATGTTAACCGATATGTTGCGCCCGACTTCTTTTTGGAAGAAAAGAGACATTGAGAAGAAAGAATGAAAACTATAAAAGAGCAAATAAGAGGATATAAGGCTCATGGGGATCAAAACAACCACAACAAAGTATGTAAATAACTAGTCGGATTCCCATTTTGCGACAATATAGAGCAGATGGAACCACCAACAAAGTTCAACTCTCCCAAGTATATAACCTACAATGGAACCTCAAACCCTATCGCACATGTACTGTAATTCAAGCAGGCAATGGGGCTATTCAATGTCACAAGGTGAAAATGGGGTGCTATGACGTGTAAAACTTTTGTAGTTACTCCTCACGAATTAGTCCAAAGATGGTTTTGTAACCTAGCACCAGAAACTATCTTTTCCATTTAGGATTTTGCAAACTCATTTTTCACCAGTTATACCAGCAACGAATCCCTAAAAACGAAAAAAGCCGCCACTTGCTCTCCATCTTCTAGGGAATGTGAAAGTCAATGGAAGGCTATATGAAGAGGTTTCGCAGTGAAAAGCTAAAAATCCCAAACTGCCCAAACTCCCTTACAATCAAAGCCTTTTGAAAAGGAGTACTAAGAGAGTTTAGCTTTTTCACTGAGTTGACAAAGATGGTACCAAGGACCTTGTTCGAAGCCTATACTAAGGCACATGAATTTGTTAATTCAGAAAAGCAGATGAAGACAAACAAAGGTAAAAGTGTGGAAACACAAGGGGAACAAAGGATTAGACTGGAGGAAAAGAGAGTCAGTTTGTAAATATAGAAGCTTCATTTTAATAAAATTTCATGTTTTTTTATTAAAAAAAAGCTTCAGCCCTATCAACAACCGACAAACAAGTAAGAACCAGAGTGTATGGGTCCACAATAGTAGACCTAGAGGGAGGAGCTTGTCCCAATTTATGGGGACCTACTTAGATTATCCCTAAAGGAAGATATGATGAGATTGGGATGCAATTCAAATGTTGTATGGCCATAGAAAATGAGGGCACAACAAAGAAACACAAGAAAGTACTACTTCCATCAAGACACATGACATGTCATTAAGGATTACATGCATTTGAAGAGTGATGGAGAAAACCTTCTGGCAAGGAGGTATGTAAGGGACCTAGTTTAGGGCAATGACACGCAGCCCCCGACAAGAAGAAGCACAGTCAACAAATAATGCCAAGTGCATGGCTACCATGTTCTAGATAATGAAGCTAAAAAAATGTGCAGATGACTCACTGCATTCATGGACTTAACAACAAAACCAACAATGCCAAGAAGAGATACATTCGAAAAGTAGAGAAAGAAGAAGCTAGGTCGGTTTTTGAGTAAAGAAAATGCCCAAAAGTGCTTGAGATTTCCTTCTTAAAGGTGGATGAAACTATGTCCCCTCATGAGTCATAATAGTGAGGGTAGGTCCTTGTGATGTTGGGAGAATCTTGGTGGATACTAGGAGCTTGATAGACCTTTTGTTCCTATCTACTATCAAGGAACTCAACTTTGGAACCGAGGATGTCCAAAGAAAGGGAATGTCGTTAGTCATATTTAATAGAAGAACCACCTATCTTTTGGGCACTATCAAGCTCCTAATAATGGTTCTAATTAGAGCTACTCACATGGCCAACTTTATTGTGAGGGATGTTCTGACCCACTACAACACCATTCTAGAAAGACTCTTGTTGCACAAGATGAGGGTGGTCTTCTTCAACTTTCATCAAGTCTTGAAGTATCCAACCCAAAAGAGGGTCCAAAAAATCCAAAGTGATCAAGCCAAAAATTATCCACTATAATAGATGTTGAAACCAAGTAAATATGTGGCATCTCCCACAGTTTGGTTAGTTTGAGTAAAGGAGCATCTGAAACATAATACACTAGATGGGAGTGTGATTAATTAAGTCTCCCAATGAAATGGAAAATGTATAGGTATTTGGAAATTGAAAATTATTAATATGTACCATAGTTGATTACCTAATGTCAACAAGTAGGTAGAATGCTTGAAAAAACAACCTTGCCTAAAGAGTGAGGTAGCTTTATCTCAACTTCCCTAGGCAAGATGCAAGCATAACTAAGTAACACTTTGGTTTCCCAACCTAAGGATGAAATAGTGAGTCCTTACAATAGCCCATCTCCTTAGATTGACCACTTGATGTTAACAATTAGGTAGAACACCTGAAAGAACATCCTTTCCTAGAAAGTGAGGCAGCTTTATCTCAGCTCCGTCGGTCAAGATTGTTGTGATTGATTAAAAATAATATAAGGTTTGTTAGTCAAAATAGGAGGTGCCTAATTTAGAAGAAAATTCATGGAAGGTGGCTTACCATATTGTCTAAGATGGAGGTGCCTAACCTTGTTTGAATAAAGAATAGAAAAATTAGGTAGCCTAATTTTTTTGAATGAGGAAATATTTGGCATATGAAATGGGAACTTGAAGGCTATAAATATGGCTTCATTTCTTCATTGTTAATCATCCCAAAAATAGAGAAAAACTTATATGAGAAGTTTTTGAGTGAGAGAATTTTGTGGGAAAATTCTCTTGGGCTTGTAATTGCTCTTGTCTTTTGGGTGTGTGAGAAAATCATTGAGAGTGTGGTTGTAACAATTTTCCACATAGTGAATTTTTTCTCTGGTTGTCTTTTGACAACGAAAGTGGTTTTTCTCAAATTTGGAGTTTTCACTATAATTCTTGTATTGTGTATTATCTATTTCTCTTTTATTTGATATTCTGCTAAGGAGGATCTTGGGAGGGAGAATTTGTGATTATACCATTTTATCCAAAATTTCCTAACAACTAGTATCAGAACCAATTTCAAAGAAAGAAGGAGAAATTTCAAGAGTCAAGATTGACATTGAGAAATTTGATAGAAGAATCAATTTTGACTTGTGACAAGTACAAGTCAAAGATTTGTTGATACAAAACGGGTTACACAAGGTATTAAAGGGGAAATCAGCCCCTATTACTGGTATTGAGTCTAGTAAAACCAATATAAGTGATGAAGATTGGGAAGATCTTGATCTAAGAGCTGTAAGTGCAATTCAGCTTTGTTTGACCAAAAATATTCTTACAAATGTGCATGGAATATTTATGGCCAAAGAACTCAGGGAAAAGCTTGAAGAATTGTATCAAGCAAAAGGCATTTCAAATTGGGTGTATCTGAAAGAGCAGTTTCATAGTTTGCGTATGAATGAAGGAACTATTATGTATGACCATCTCAGTATTCTCAATGGTATTGTCTCTGAGTTGGAAACCATTGGAGTTAAACTTGAAGATGAAGATATAGCTTTAAGGCTCATCTGGTCTCTTCCATCTTCTTATGATCACATGAAACCTATCTTCATTCATGGAAATGAGAAAATAATTTTTTCAGAAGTTACTAGCAAGCTATTTTCTGAAGAAAAAAGGCTGAGTGGTGGAAGAAATGTTTCGCTTGAAAACTCAGCATTAGTAGTTGACAACCGAAAGAAAAACAATTTCATGAAAAAGAAGATAGTGTGTTGAGGGTGTGGACAATCTGGGAACCTCAAAAGAAATTGTCCGAAGGGTGGAGCTGATTCGACAAAAAGCTCAAATACCGACGGTGACGCTAATAGTATGTCTGTTTTCAAAGACTATAGTGATGCTCTTTGAAAAGAGCATATACATCCTCATGGCATGCCGCTAGTCTCTAAATATTTCCATGAAAGAGGGTGTGTTACTAGTAGCGGGTCCACAAGTTTGCACACGTGCATTACTTGGTATAGATGCAAGATGTATGGTGGAAAGGATGTTGATGGATGATGAACTCTCGGGAAAACCAAATGTGAGAATTGCACCATAAATTTCAGCAAGTTGTTTTTTTTACATGAGCCGATGTGAAAATTCTTAGAATTGGTGATTAATTCTAAGTGGGTGTACTCTTTATGGTGGAGTATGATAATTCTCAGTGTAGAGAATTATGACTGTTGGAGTAGATAGTGTTGTAGTGGTAACTATGTTTATTTTTAATCAAGGTAGAGATTGTTGTGATTGATTAAAAATAATATAAGGTTTGTTAGTCAAAATAGGAGGTGCCTAATTTAGAAGAAAATTCATGTAAGGTGGTTTATCATATTGTCTAAGATGGAGGTGCCTAACCTTGTTTGAATAAAGAATAGAAAAATTAGGTAGCCTAATTTTATTGAATGAAGAAATATTTGGCATATGAAATGGGAACTTGAAGGCTATAAATATAGCTTCATTTCTTCATTGTTAATCATTCTAAAATTAGAGAAAAACTTATATGAGAAGTTTTTGAGTGAGAGAATTTTGTGGGAAAATTCTCTTAGGCTTGTAATTGCTCTTGTCTTTTGAGTGTGTAAGAAAATTATTGAGAGTATGATTGTAACAATTTTTCACATAGTGAATTTTTTCTCTAGTTGTCTTTTGACAACGGAAATGGTTTTTCTTAAATTTAGAGTTTCCACTATAATTCTTGTGTTGTGTATTATCTATTTCTCTTTTATTTGATATTCTACTAAGGAGAATCTTGGGAGGAGAAATTTGTGATTATACCATTTGATCCAAATTTTCCTAACAAAGATGCATGCATAACAAGATAGCACTTTGGTTGTCAAGTCTAAGGAGGATATAATGAGCCCCTATGACGACTCATCTCCTCGGGTTGATCACCTGATTTAACAATTAGGTAGAACATGCAAAAAAAAGGTAAGTTTTAACTTTACTAGTGCATAGGAAAATTTTCACCATTCAATTTAATAGTTGGAATTGAATTACAACACTAGGAAGGATTGAAGAACCATACTGAAATTACACACTAACTAGGTTTTTTTGACATGGCTACTGTTATCTTCCCTTTTGTTTTTAATTACCTCATAGCTACTAGTATTCTTCTACCTCATTTCTCCTTCTCAATTTACTTTTTATAAACTAATGTTCATACAGATAAGATGATATAGAAATTGTAATAGTAAAAAACTAATTACACATCAAATCCATAACAAAGAGTAATAGTAGTAAAGAGATTGAAGAGAATAACTTATCGAGCATGAAGGAAGACCATTAGATGGTAGCCTATTTACACCTCTATGGTAGTGAATGGTAGTGCGCGGAAAATGAAGAGCGATGAAGGTTGTTTGATTGTTTTGGTGGTGGTCGCAGTAGCTTGATGTTTAACTTTGGTAGTGGTTGGTGGTATAGGCAAGTATTGGTGAGAACTCAGGTAAGGGTAGGAGAAAATAATTTTTTTTTTAATTACTTTCACAGAATAAATTAGATATCTTTTTTTTTTCATTGAAAAAAGGACACTATAAGGTCTTATATAATAGAGATGTAAAGTGAGTTATCACTTCACATCTCATGTCACATTTAGTATTTCTAATTGGTTCATGGCATAATATTATCTTATTTCATTTAAACACTAATTTTAAACATATGTTGTATCATTTTTCTTATCAAACTTATATTATAAATAATCACGTATCATATTTTCTATTATTTTTATATTCTTATTTGTTTTATTTAAATCCGTTAAAAACAAATGAAATATCTCAATTAATATTATCTCATTATCATCTCATTTCATTAAAAATTGAGTAAGACAAGATGAGATAAAATTTGAAAATTAATTAATTGTATTATAAATCTCATTAACATCTTATCTCAATTTACATTACTATTATATAATAGTATTAAAAGGTAAAATTATTAAAATATCATTACTATAAAAATATTTAAATTAAATATTTTAACATTTAGAGATGTCAAATACGAAGGAAAACCAAGGCACACAAACTAAGCAAGATTATCGGGAATGTAGGATGCGAGCAAAGATAAAATAAGCCGAGGTGAATCTATGAAACGCTCTAATAAAATGATTAGATAGTAAAACCCTTCTCTTTTTTTTCAAAAATTAATCGTAAATAACTACTATCCTCAAATTAATTACTTTTGTAGTTAATATGTTTTTTGGATTAAATTGAATTATCTTATACGAATTTGAACCATAATACACAAAGCGACTAGACAACCTAATAGCCCGTAAGCAAGGCAATTATAGCCAACTTAGGCAATTATAGCCAACTTAAGGCAATTTTACTCTTTCATTTTGATGGTAGAGTTAAATTAAAATAATAAGAGGATTTATTGTTTAGACATTACAAAAGTCAAAGTTATACCTTTCACTTACATTTAGTCATACCTATAATCAAAATATATAATAACATGTGTACCGTTCCTATATATAAAATAAAGAGGATATTATTCACAATACAACAATTATTTATCTCATGCATGTTGTATCTCCTTGTCATGGTTATCTAAACAAACACAACTCAAAAATATGCACCCCTAGTTGGATTCGAATCTCAATTTTTTTTTACATATATAAGTAAGTTTTATGTTATTGAACCACAATTCAAAGAAAACCGTCTTAGTTTTATTTGTTTTTCACTGGATTAATTCTTTAAAAAAATAACCCTAAAGGTTCAAAATTAACTATTATGCTAAAAACAAAAGTTATGTATACGTGAACAGCACGTGTTTTTAAATGGATTTTTTTATCATTTCAAAGTTATTTAATTTCCATCCATTTAGTAATAATAATAATAATAATTAAAAAAAATCCAGTATATATTCCATATTTCCCTCTTATTCTCCTAACTTGGGAGAAAATATTAAAATTCCTCAAGATAAACAAGGAATTGCAAAACCCGACATGTTGGAAAAAGGGTTTCACTTTCAGGATATTGTTTCCCGTTAGATATGAATAGGAGGTTTCGTTTAGGGTTTATAGTATATGGATTGAGGGCTTTTTTTTATTAACATATTAAACAGACAGACACTCATTTACATTGGATCCATTAGTGTCACTTAGAGCACATGAATTAGGGTTTTGTTTAGGGCTGATGAAAAACATACTTAATGTCCCATAGGTGGCTTTTATTAAAAAATAACTCTTAATAAATTATGTGACTTATAATAACGTGTCGTTAAAATATTGACCAAATATCGACTATATATAAAGTTTAATTTGATGTTTTACACCACTTTTGACTCCTTCAACACAAATAACCATATAGTTTCAAGTTTGTTTATCTATGTATAGGGATTTAATTGAGTAGAAATTGTTGGGTTTAGTAATGAAATGGAGTTACAGAAGGGGAGCCACGAATGTCGTGGTTTGTTTATTTTTGGGTTTTGTACTTTTTTTTTATCAATTAAATGATTTGAAATGCCCAAGTTAGCCCTCAATAATGTGACACATGTGGTGCACGTATTGGCTGCACGGAAAAGTTAAAACAAAATTTTAAAAATGGCTTGCACTATTCATTTATCATAAAAATGCAACTAAAGTGATGCAAAAAAAAAGATAATAATAAGTAAACGACTAACTCATATGGAGGCGCATTTAATACCTCAATTATGTTTTTAGCTAAATAAATGGCGCATTTAATAAATCAATTAGGTTTTTAGCTAAACAGATGATGCATTTAATAGATTAAATTTTATTTCTAAATATACTCATGATCATTATAAATAATCATGATTTATTTTTTTATTATTTTTATAATTTTATTTATCTCATTTAAATCCATTATAAACGAATAAAATATCCATATATCATCCTATTATCATCACAATGAAACACTCACAAAATTCATAGATTATACCATAAACTAATGGAATATCGTATTATCTCAATTAACACCTCTAAAAATAAGATCAAACAAATCTACTAACTCTCAAGCAACATCCTTCAAAAGATACAACATATCACACAAGACAAATGGAACATACAGAGAACAAATACTATACTCTTCCTTACAACATGAATTATATGACAAACTCTTCCCCTAAATGTATGCTCGTCATGCAATCAATTGTTATGCATTATACACTCAAAACTCCCCTTAAACAAATATATCTACTCAAAGTAGATAAAAGCACAAAAGAAAGCAGGAAAACACACCAAGCATGTTGAGTAATAAGCAAGTCAATGACAGAGAAACATGCTAGTGAGAGAATAGTAATGCAATAACCTCTCCTTAATAAATGCAAAAAGTTCACTCTCGGAAAAATAGAGAACAGAATGTAAACCATTTGAATATGAAAGCATCGGTAAAAGTGTAAATTAACAAAGTAACAATTACAAACATATCTCCTCAATGTCAAAAGCTCCCAAGGGCTGTGAATAGTTTGGACGAGGGTTACAAATTTTAAGAGGGAAACTTTTTCCCTTATATTACATTGATCTTGGGAATTGTTTTACACAGGATTACAAACCACATGACGCAGCATTCCAGCATACTATAAGCTCCCATGAAAAAAATATATATATAAAACCTCTATGAAGATCTAGCACTAAGCCTCATTTTTCATGAACAAGTGGGTTGTAAACAGGGAACCACATATTGCGTTGGACATACTGCACCGTCTCCTCCTGAAGAAAGAAATGACTGGATCAGTTCCAAGACATAGACCTATGTTGTGTTAAAGTTCCTTAATGTAAACAAGCTTGAATTAAAGTAGATGATGGAAATAAAGATATCAATATTTTAAATTATTAGTATTTATATAGTTAAGAATATAATATTCCTTAGGGATTGCTTTTTATCTTAGTTTGAATTTTAATTGCTATTAGTTAGGTTTATAGATGCTATCCTATCTAGAAAAAACACTTATAAATAAGTGTGAGCATTGTATTCGATTAGACATGAATATGTAATGATTATTAGTTTCCCTCCTATCTCAGTTTCTAATCTCCTCCCCTAATTATGATTTATGAATTGCTATTCCTTATTTCTAGTATATTCTTCCCCAATCCTATTATGTTATTTTTTTTTCCTTCCCAATCCCTATCAGTAGAAGTTAAGTTTAAATTCTCCCGTCTCTTCGGGGTGATAATTTCAACCATGCTCCAACTAAACTATTCAAGGAAATTGGTACAGGTCAAATAGTTGCTCTGTTAGAAAATGTTTTTGGCCTGCCTTCTCACAAGTAAATGCGTTATCTACTTCCCTTATAAATCTGAATATAAATGTTTCATTACTGCAAAAAGAAAAGAAAAAGGCACATGGTAATTGTAGTTAAAGAAAAAGTTTAGCATGTTCATACTTTTGACATGTGCATGAGCTCTTTGGGCCCCATATCTCCATGTCCTTCAGCCAGTTCCTCAGCCACCGCTGTCCTTAAGACAGCAGCTCCAACCTCTGCTGTGATGTCCCGGATACTGAACCATGCAAATTAGCATCATCAGCAAGAGAATTACATTTTCAGTCAAAATCATTCATTAACGTGGATCCTAGTTAATTCTTGAAATAATTTCAGAGTTCAGAGTTCAGATCATAGCTTAATAATTCAACATAGATATTTAAAATAGGTATGTGCTGCATGAAATCACTGTTACATTCAAATTTTCATTTTGGTTTACTAGAACTTTTATTATCACCCTAGTACTTGTTGCGCTGATATCTTCCAATTACCTTGATGAACTCGTAAAGTCACCCGAACTTCTTATTCCTTTGGTAAGAATGAAAGCAATAAAACATAATAAACAGCAAATAAAAAAAACGTGACTCTAGGAATCTAAGAACATTTACCTATCAATGGATGGATACAAGATTCCCTTATGGATATCTTCATCTGTCATATACGATGCAAGGCTGCACATACACCACCGTATCAGGAATTAATGGCAAAAGTTCACTTGTCTATAATCATTAGCTAGAGAGGCACTAGTCCAATTGTAAATTCTGTATATCATTTTAAATGTGCATGCATAACTATGACTTCTATAATAATATGTTCGACCACATTTCAAGTTTGCAGACATAATTAGCTATGAAAACCATATGAATTACTAAAATAGAACTTAACCAAATTTTATAAAGGGCTTCATGTAATAAATAAATAAAACATAGTATTTACAAATCAAAATTCGAGGGGATGGGAACAACAATACTAATATTTAAACAAAATATTTTGTTGATGTTATTATTATTTGAATTTTTAATTATATTTATCTTATTTTTGAATTGATGTAATTTGTTATTAGCATTGTCCTATTTATACATACGACTTGAATATTGAATTGAATTATCAGTTTCTCCTCCCAATGGTTATATTCTATCTTTTTCAATTTCCATTCGTCAAATCTCTACCCTAAATTTGTCTAAATTCTCCCTTTTGATCTATTTCTCTCTCCTCAATCCACATTGCAAGGACACAATGAATGTCAATGCACAATTACGTAATTAAGTTCATTAGTTCTCTTACAGTTAGTAACTCTGGTGAAACTAATATATATCCAATTATCCATAATTATGATGGCAGAAATGATAATAACGACAAAAAGTACAAAGATTTTTCATACTAATCCTGGTTCTATCAACAAAAATATATAACATTATTAGCTCAGACAAAGGAAGCAAGAAGCTGAACTATAATGATACCATTCGGCAGCTGCTTGTAACATGCCATCTGTGATGAGCCTAGCACCGGAGAGAAGTGATCCCAAACCGATTCTGGTACAAAGGTAACCAATACTTTAAGTTCCAATGTTGGGGTAAAATGGAATAAAATTACAAAGGAAAATTGAAACTGACCCGGGAAACAAATACATGTTATTTGCTTGATTCACATGGCCCATTTTTCCATTACCTGTCAACAGATGCATAATAATGGATATAGCAATCAGATACTAGAACAAGAACATCATAACTAAAACCCAAACACTAACTGCAACTAGCTATGCTAATAGAATGAGACAAAATATTCCAAACAACATAAGCATTGATAAGAAAAAGTACCAAGATCAACATTTGTAAAGGGGCTACCACTAGCGAACACTATATTATCACCGGCGTGCTTAAAAGCATCTACAGCAGTGCACTCAGCTATTCCATAGAACCAGCAAGCAAAGAAAAGAAATGTCAACGGTGTAAATTTTTTGCTAGCATAGAGAAACTTGAAGCTTGTTTGGGCTTTAAGAAGCAAACCATTCATGGTCGGATTTGACATAGCAAAGATGGCAGGTCTTGGAGAATCTGATTCCCGCATTGCTTTAAGCACCTAATTCAAATATATATATTTATTTTCAGAAAAATCCATGAATGGGAAAGAGGTAGAGTTATCCTAGTAACAATACAGAGATAGCAATTATTTCAACAAAAATTTGCTTCAAGTGAGAGAATCACAAGGGATTGCAATTTCTCAGATGTAATTTTCATATCGTAGGACTCCTCACAACAAGTTTCAAGGTTGCATGTATTGCATCATAGTCACAGTGCTCAAAAATGTCTCTTATTCAAGTACCATTGAATAAATATTCATGTACATGTCATACAGAATTTCGTTAGAATTAATTCTAATTTGGCATGACATAGTTATTTTCCTTTTTAACTCGAGGGATCAATCCCCTCGCAGAGAGCTCAATTAGATCGATCTCCAAACAATTTTACTCAAACCCTTCCTTTCTGCATAAATTTGCACACCCTATTGAAAGATTGATCCCGCACCGATCCCCAAACGATTTCATTAAACCACATAACTTATTGTTAAAGATGATTAATTGTGTGTGCATTAGGTGTCTAACACTAGGTGAATATATTAGTTGTGTATTAGGTGTCTTAGTTGTGTATTAGATGTATGTCACTTAAGATTGTCTCTAACTTTGTATATAAATAGGTAGTGTCTTTGAATGAAAAAATATGAGTGAATTCTGAGTTTTTACATGATATCAGAGCATTTGGGTTACAAAATTTAGGAATTTTTTTTTCCGTTCAAATTAGGGGCTGATTTTGTGTAAACACAAATTAAGATTTGGTGCATTTTTGAGTACCAACTCGGAACACCATTTTGGAGTACACATTTTTTCTCATCGCCGGCACAGGGAGGAAGAACAGCCGCCAACCAGCCAAACCTCGACATCCGGCCACCAGACGAGCCGCGAGTGAGCCACACGCGCCACCGCGACTTTCTGTCAAAATTCCCACACGTCTCACCACCGGCACAGGGGGGAAGAACAACCGCCGACCGGCCAAACCCCGAAATCCGATCACCACACGAGCCGCGAGTGGGCCACACGCGCCACCGTGACTTTTTGTCAAATTTCCATGCGTCGACGCGTGACAGCGCGTCCGTGTAGAATTCTTCTCCAGAAGACCTCGTGTCGCTCTCCGCCGTTCCCCTGCGTCATTTGTGGTGGTTTGGCACTCATCGCTTGTGATTGTTCAGGTTTGGGTTCTTCCAATTTTGTGTTCTTGTTCGCTGCGTGTTTGGATTTTGTTTGTTCGTTTGCTCGCTGTCTTTTCGTTTGTAAAAATTATGGCTGAAAAGAAAGCTAATGTTGTAACGGATATGGTGCCTGTGATGTCTAAAATCACGGACCATAAGCTCAATGGTTCGAATTATTTGGCTTAGAGTAAGACCATTCGAATTTATTTGAGAAGTATCGAAAAAGATACTCATTTGACTAATGATCCTCCTAAAAATGATTCAAAGCAGACATGGCTTAGAGGCGATGCTCGCTTATTTCTGCAGATTCGAAATTCTATTGAAAGCAATGTAATTGACTTGATCAATCATTGTGAATTTGTTAAGGAATTGATGAATTATTTGGATTTCTTATATTCTGGTAAGGGAAATCTTTCTCGCATATATGAGGTATGCAAAGCATTTTACCGTGCAAACAAACAAGATCAGTCACTCACAAATTATTTTATGAAATTTAAAAGGACTTCATGGTGAGACTTAATAGTTTGATGCCTTTTAGCCCCGATGTCAAGGTTCAACAAAGCCAACGGAAATAAATGGCGATGGCCATGAGTTTTCACAGTGTCCTCTACTTTTGAGACCGCTAAGTCCCAGTTCTTTTTCTCGGTTCCGAGATCTCTTTACAAGAGGTGTTTAGTCGAGTGCACTTCGTACGTATGCACTCCACCTCCACCGCTTCAATTAAATGGTGCTTTGGTCAACCGAAGTAATAATTATGACGTACGATCAAATAACTTATATGAACAGAAACAAAAGGAGGTGGCTCGCACGGGTTTGAAACTCGACCACAAGACCCTGAGGTATTGTATGTCACTATTGTCACAAACCAAGACATACGAAACATTTAATGTAGAAAGCTTCCAATACAAAGCATCGAAAGGTCACTCACCATTTCATTGCATCCACTTCGATACTCGAAAATCAGTTCTTATCTCTGAGATGAATTTACCAAGTTCTCATGATCAAGAATCACTAAGGTCTTCATCACCCTCTGTCACACGTTATCACTGATTCAAGTAAATCAAATCGCGTGTCTCATTTCCTCATCTTCCAAATGGGTTATTGATTCCTGTGTCACGGATCATATGCAGGTAATTCTAGTCTCTTTTCTACTCTTCAATCACATACTTTTGTTCACATCTTATCCAATGGGTCACCATCTCGTGTTCTCGAGTCCGCACCATTACTCTACTCCTTTGCTTCCTTTGTCATCCGTCTTACATTTACCTAACTTATCCTTTAATTTAATCAGTAAGTCAACTTACTCGCAATCTTAACTATTGATCTCATTTTTTCCCGATCAATGCTTATTTCGAGGATCTTGTAATGACGTACGTTAAGACTATTGGTAAAGGACATGAGTCCGGAGGCCTCTATATTCTTGACACACCAATACCGAAATCTGTCGCTTGCTCTAGTGTAACATCTCCCTTCGAGGCACATTGTAGACTGGGTCATCCATTTCTTCCTTCATTGAAGAAACTTTGTCCTCAGTTTAGTAAGGTGTCTTCATTAGATTGTGAGTCTTGTCAATTTGCAAAACATCATCGTATTAGTTCAAATCCAAGAGTTAATAAACGTGCTAGTGTTCCTTTTGAATTAGTTCATTCTGATGTTTAGAGTCCTTGTCCTATTTTGTCTAAACTTGGATTTAAGTATTTTGTTACTTTTGTGGATGATTATTCTCGTGTAACTTGGTTATATTTAATGAAGAATCGTTCTGAATTGTTTTCTATTTTTTGCGCATTTTGTGTTGAGATTAAAACTCAATTTAATGTTTCAATTTGTACTTTGCAAAGTGATAATGCCAAAGAATATACATCAACTTTGTTTCAATCTTATATGGTTCAACAGCATGTTTTCTTATTAATCGCATGCCCTCATCTGTTCTTCATGGTGAGATTCCTTACAAAATTTTGTTTCCAAATAAGTCACTATTTCCGGTTGACCCTAGGATATTTGGTAGCACTTGTTTTGTTCGAGATGTTCGTCCACATGTTACTAAATTAGATCCCAAGTCTTTGAAGTGTATCTTCCTTGGTTATTCTCGTCTCCAAAAAGGTTATAGATGTTATTGTCTTAGTCTTAACAAATATCTTGTCTCACCGATGTTACCTTCCACAAGACACACCCTATTTTTCGTCTTCTCCTCCTCCTACATGTCAGGGGGAGGATGACGATTTGTTAGTCTATTCTATTACATCATCTGAACCTGTCTCTAACCCAGTTCCTGTTAGGCCTCCTATAACTTAAGTCTACCTGCATGGACGCTTCCGATTCATGCCCCGCACCGGCTCCTTCATCATCGGATCCAATCCCGAACGATGATCTTCCTATTGCATTACGCAAAGGTAAACGCCAATGTACTTATCATATTTCTTCTTTTGTTTCGTATAATTGCTTGTCGTCTTCCTCTTGCTCTTTTATTGCTTCCCTTGATCCTATTTCTATCCCTAAGACTGTTCATGAAGCCATATCTCATCCTGGTTGGCATCATGCAATGATCAAGGAAATGAATGCGTTGGATGACAATGGTACATGGGACTTGGTTGATTTACCTTCAAGGAAACGGGTTATCGGATGCAAATGGGTGTTCACAATTAAGGTTAATCCAGATGGGTCAGTTGCTCGATTAAAGGCCCGTCTTGTTGCTAAGGGATATGCTCAAACCTATGGAGTGGACTATTCTGACACTTTCTCTTTTGTTGTTAAATTGATATTTGTTCGGTTGTTTGTTTCTATGACAACTACTCACCATCGTCTTTGCGTGATCAACTAGATACTCAAGAATGCTTTTCTTCACGGTGATCTTCAAGAGAGGTGTTTATGGAGCAACCTCCTCGGTTTTCGTTTCTGTGAGTCTAGGCACGTTTGTCGTCTCCACAAATCTTTGTATGATTTGAAACCGTAGTCTTCGTGCTTGGTTTGGAAAATTTAGTCTTTATAGAAACGCTTTGGTATGATGAAAAGCAAGTTCCGACCATTCCGTGTTCTACAAACAATCGGTACCTGGTACCATTTTTTAGTTGTGTATGTAGATGACATTGTTATTACTTGGAAGTGATACTACGGGAATTTCATCTCTTAAAGTCTTCTTCCTACATACTCGCTTTCACACGAAGGATTTGGGGATGCTAAAGTATTTCTTGGTGTTAAAGTCACAAGGTAAAAAATGTATCTTTCTATCTCAAAGAAAATATGTCCTGGACTTATTAACGGAGGCAGAAAATTAGGAGCAAAACCTTGGTGCTCCAATGACTCTAACATCCACCCTTACAAAGATGGAGAACTCTTTAAAGATTACGAGAGAATCGAAGCGGTGGTTGGAAAGCCGAATTACCTTACCGTGACTCGTCTGGCCGGATATTGCATATTCGGTCGGTGTTAGCCAATTTATGTCATCCCCACAGCTCATCATTATACAGAGTTAGAGAAAATTTTGTATTACTTGAAAGAAAGAGCACGCGGACGTGGCATCTGTATGCAAATCATGAACATACTCATATTGAATGTTTTTCAAATGCAGATTGGGTGTGTTCCAAAGTGGATGTAAGATCCACATCAAGCTATTGTATTTTCATTGGAAGAAATTTGGTCTCATGGAAAAATAAGAGAATCGTTGTCCATCGATCGAGTAGAGTCAATATAGGGCTATGGCACAATCAGACCGAGATAATATTGATATATCACTTGGATGAAATGTCTTAAAACTTCAAGTGAAATTGTGGTGTGATAACCAAATTGCTCTTCATATTGCTTCTAACCCTGTGTTTCGTAACCGAACTAAACACATTGAAATTGATTGTCATTTTGTTCGCGAGAAAATTCAAGGCAAGGTTTGATTTCTACGGTGATATACGAAGAGGAGAACAACTAGGAGATATCTTCACGAAAGTTTTAAGTGGGGTTCGGGTTGATTATCTTTGTAACAAGTCGGGACATGATTACATATGTACGCTCCAACTGCTTGAAGTGTTAAAAGATGATTAGTTGTGTGGTATTGGTGTCTAACACTAGGTGAATATATTAGTTGTGTATTAGGTGTCTTAGTTGTGTATTAGGTGTATGTCACCTAAGATTGTCTCTAACTTTGTATATAAATAGGTAGTGTCTTTGAATGAAAAAATATGAGTGAATTCTGAATTTTTACACTTATAAAAAGAAAGTTTGGATGGAGGGATCAATCACCCATCTCATAGAAGTAACATTATTTTGAGAAGGATTGATCCCCCATCTCATAGACATAACATTATTTTGAGAGGGGTCAATCCCGCTACCAAGAATTAGCAGATTTTGTCTCTTTTTTAGATTTTTAATCCCAGTCAGCACCCTACTACTAGTAATGTTTTACCACATCAAAAAGTGACGTTTTACACCTAGGTATCGAACTTTCTAGGGTTGCTTTATTATAAATACATCACTCTTCTCTCTGTATCTCTTTATTAGACAACAGGGCAGTTTTTGGAGCAACAATTTTCACAATTTAGTTTCTCTACTCTACTCTTTTAATCGAGGCTTTCTTTTTATTCTCTCATTTGACATATTAGTGTGATCATGCTAGTTTAGTTCTAAACCTACTTATTAATATTGATTTCATAATTATGCTTAAATGGTTTTGTTCTAGGTTATTTATATGCTTCTTGAGATTACATTGTTTATCTGGATGAAGCATAGGTTAGGCATAATACTTGTATTATTTGTGCTAACCTTCCAAATTATTCCATGGATGGACTTGATAGCTTTGAAAGAGTTGATCGAAACATCAATTCAAATCCATACATCAACCATGCAGATAATGTGAAGAGAGCGACATCTCGTAAGTATACAAGGGGCATTATCGCTATGAAAGTAATCTAATACCTCTTGTACTTGAACATTGATTTTTTTCATAGTATACAGGTTAGGTAGTCTAGTGAACGGGTGGTTATTCTCTTAGGTTGTGTTGGCCTAGGTTGTTTCACCATAAATATTGTGTCATTTATTTATTTTTATATTTACTGTTAATACGTGTTAATACGTGATTGCTTATCAGATCATTGTGATTAATTTATTAATTTGTAATTTGTAATTTGTAATTTTTTAAAATAACCTATTCACCCTCTTAGGTTTATTAGGTCCATGTTAGAACTTTCATCAGGGACCAAATAAATCTTTGCCATTTGTCTTAACAACAAACATGCTGATAATCAATCAAGTCAGAAACAAGTAAACACATTGAAGACAAGACTAAATAATAAGTCAGCTGCAGTTATAATGTTAAGCAAACCTTTAAGCATCAAGTATGACTATTGATGCAGACACTAAGACCAATACATTCTTAAGAAAAACACCGACTAAAAGCACACCTTTTCAAAGAGTCAAATTAACAATATTTACAAACAAATTCATGGCACCTTCAATAAAATGATCTAGTCTTTATGTCATACATTGTTGGGGAATGCGGTAAAACTTTATTAAGAATGTTCTTACCTCCTCATTGAAAATGCCACCAACTCCAGACAAACCAAGAAGTACATGGGGCTTGACCTTTTTAACCTGGGAAACAATATTGCATGTAGCAATTAGGATTTCGATAACTACAAATTAAACCCAGAGGAGGAAGGAGGAAAAAAAGGAAAAAGAAACGGAAAGATGTAGGGGGTAGATGGAAACAAGCCCAAGTACTAAAGCAAACTGCTTTTTTTTTCTTTTTTTCGCAAGATTTCAACACTCTTTTAAAAGTTAATCTACAATATTTTCCTTGCATGAATTTAGGAACCTAAGTGAGTCGATACAATTACCACATCAACAAGACTAGCTCCTTCCCTAAGCCCACCAACTTCTCCTGGGTTTTTGGCAAATGGTGCAGCTGCTGGATCAAGATTTTTCCTCTCTTTTGTTATAAGACCCTGCACATATACACATTATACTCTTCACGTTAGACAATTAATTTCAAATGATTCAGTGTAATAAGAAAATACATATAGGGGTGATTATAGATCAGTGGAGGTTATATTGGGAAAAAAATATAATTTGTATCATTACATAATTAATTAAATTCAACTTAAAAACAATTTATGGTGACTTAGTTCCTCCTCTTATTATTATTATTATTTTTAAGGTTAAGGAGAACCCAGTTTCTGGAATGTCATTAAGTATATGACTACTTGATGACTGAAAGTAGGAACACACATCTTTGTCAAGCAGAAAAAATTGATTTTTCAAAGCTGCTTTGCCATTTCCAGCCATCCTTGAGACAGCTTGCACGGCCATGTTAAGCACACCAAGACCCGCACTGGAAAAGGAGAAACAAGGGAAAGAAAGAAAAGAAAAATCAACTTAAAAAGAAAACCACATGCAACTAATGAAATAGGAGTACAATGCTTGCTTTGATGAGGAGTACCTCCCAGCTCCAACAACAACTATCTTTTGTGTCACAAAGTCAGACAGTGGTCGACCCTGGGCTCTAACAGTTCCTAATAGCCCTGCTAGTGCAACTCCTGCAGTCCCCTACAAGAAAAGATATGAAGGTGGCCATAGCTATTAGTCACAAATTATAATCCAAAGCATTTTGCTTATCTTTACAGTAAATGATGCATCTAAATCCACATGATAAATGTTTCCTGAATAACCAAATACCTACTTGTATGTCATCATTGAACATGCAAAACCTTTTACGATATCGTTGCAGTGTATCAAAAGCCCATTTCATTTGGAAATCCTCAAACTGAGACAACTATCAATTCATCAGGTCACCAAACAATAGATAACCGCACAAGGAAAAGTCATACTTCCCAATTAACTATACCTGCACAATGGCCTTGGGCCAACGCATGGAAACAGCTTCCATGAACTCATCAACAATTGATAGGTATTCTTCACCTTCCAACCTAGGTTGTCGAAGTCCTAAATCTGTCCAACTAAAATAATGTAAGGATGTATACTTGTGATGTTTGTTAGACATGCCAAACTAAATTAAAGCAGTATATGTGGTACACTCATCTGCTGTAATCTGGGAAATGGAAAAAACAAGCAGGGAGGATTAAAACATGAACAAACAATCATGCAAATACTACAAATACAACATCAGAAAGTAACATCTATCTTTAAAGCTAGCCTAGAATGACTCAAACCTCATGAATTCAGCAATAAATCTGAATGCACTGTGCTTTAACTTTTTAAGAAATACTAAGAATATTTAGAATTCAGCCATTTTATAATGCTAAGAAGGGAACTAAAGACAAGGATTACCCTACTAGCAAACTAAACTCTTTCTTAAGCTAGACTTGTGTCAAAATAAAGTACCATCTAAAAAAATCAAGACAGCAAGGAAATGAAATTATGCAACATTACATTCCAAAGTTAGAATGATCTCCACATCTTAAAGCACACTCACATTTCACCTGAAAAAGAGACAATGACGTTTCTTTTTCTACATTTAGGCAAGATTACTTACAAAGAGGATCTTTGAGGAGCTTCTGATTGTTAGTACCAACATCTAGCATAACTGGGAGAACCTGCCACAGATAAAAATAGGTTAAACAATATTGGAGAAGTCAAAGGTTTACAAAGAATGTGCAGAAGAAATGTTGTTCCGAACACAAGGATAACACACCAAATCAAGAATATAGATCAACTCATTCATGGAATGGTAACAGGCCCCAAATAAGTCCCAAGAGTAATTGACTTTGGGCCATTTCTGCCTTTATGGATTTGCATATGACATGCATAAAGAAGTCATGAACATGTACTCGGACATGGAGAAAAAAGTAAAGAGGTGGCATACTCTTTGTGGATTGAGACCAGCGGCAGCAACATACATATCAAGTTTCCCAATTGGTATTCCAATGCCCTGAACCCCAAGGTCACCAAGGCCAAGGATTCGACTGCCATCTGTCAAAACTATCATGTCAACCTGCAAGATAGAGGGATAATTGACTGTTCCAATCAAAAATAGTAGTTTTTTGAAAAATAAAAACTATTTTAATCTTTATGAAAACTGATAAGTCCAAGTAGAAACCATTTGGATAACAAATACAGCACACATTTGCTGAAAGAAAATAAGGATATAGAAAGGGAAAAGTGGCTCAGTTTCTGATCTCATCTGTGAGAATAATAAGGTCAAGAAGTTGTAAATTGGGGAGCATCAAAATTGAATTGATTTTAACCAAGGAGTGTATGAGAACACTTTAGAAATAGTTATTTATCGTTAGAAAGTTATAAATTTTTGTTTCCACAAAAGAAAAAAGAGGATTGACAACATCCTTTGATCAAACATGAAGCAGACATTACATGCTGAGCTGGCCAATTATATATCATTGACATCATCTCTCCTCTGTCCTTCGCACTAAAGTACATTCCACGTGGACGTCTGAACAACCCTGAATAATTTTGACATACTAATCCAACTGTGGGGGTGTAAATAATTGGTGCGAAATCATTGATGTTATCAATAAGAACCTGGAGAGAAAGCCCACCAAAAAAAAAGTTTGATAATCAAAATGCAGACATATATTACCAAACAAAATGCAGATCAATTATTTCTGCTTTAAAAAGTGGTACATGACACATACCCGATAGTATAAGGTCTCATTTCTATCATGCAACCTATTTAAGATCCTCCATTTAGCCAAAGCAACAACACCAGCTGGTTGGCCCTGAGTATTTTTCTCCAGAGATCGATAAGATTCCACTAAAATGTAACAACACATTATAAGATAAAAGCCTCCATGCAATTGTTAAATCACAAAGAAAACTCATATCATAGAAACCCAATATTCTTGGGAAAAAAACTTATCTTCCAATTAGTGATTAACTTTGATGACACCAAATAAAAAAACTAGGAAAAGGTGAGCACATTTACAGATTAATCAATTAGGTAGCTCTAGAATAAGGTTTTTCAAAGGGGTGTTAGATAGAATGCAGCATTGCAAGGATGCTTTAGTCAAAATCGAAAGCACATGTAAAAAATAGCATAACCAATGTTTTAATTGTGCTTGAAATGAATACAAGTTTATTAATTTATTTTAGCAATTACTGTAACAAGTCTCTGAAGATGAATATCTAGTTGCAGATATCTCAAAGTTATCTTATTAATGATTCACTAAGCAATAACAAGTCTGTGAAGGAGGTTTGATTAAGCTTAGCAATAACATTTCACCCTTAATTGCAGCAATAAATAATCGGAAATACATTGAACAATTTGAAAGCATTAAGTGTTTACTGAAACGAGCATATTGATGCTCAAATGATATGACACGAGGTGGAAGGAGTCCCCGAAGTCCTAGCCGATCCCTTTCTGTCAAAGGAAAAGCAGTGTCCTGTTTTTGGGAGGACAATCAAATAATACAAAACAGTTAATAAAGAATTAGGTCAACAAAAAACGCATATGGTATGCTTGCTTGTGCTTAATGCTTATGTTAATAGCAATTTCAAGAGGATGTGCTTTCTGAAAGAATCACGTGCTACTGTCAAGAGGCACAAAATGAGCCTCTCGGCCTAAAACAACTTCTGGCCACTTTCTTTTTCTTCTTTTATTTATTGTTTTTTGCTGTTAAAAGTACTTTTACAAGGTCATAAAAGTAGAAACAAACATACTATACACAATCTATATTTCACGACCTACTATCACTAAAACAAACAAAACTCCGCATTCTAGTCTTCAAATTAATTTATCCAAAGCACTTTTCTTAACTAATAAGCTACATCTCTCTTAAATAGCAAGGAAATACAAGAAAACGACTAATAGATGCTAGACAAAAATCCACTTTAATCGCGCTCAAAATCAACCAAAAACGAAACAAAAACCTCAAACCCCACCACTACAACAACAAGCTACGGTTCAACAAACAGAATCACAATTGCAAATAAAGGTTGTTAGCAAAAAAAAATTAAAAGATTTGAAGGCAAAAAAAAACAAAAAGAAACTTCATGATATAAAAAACTAAATAAAACAGAACCTTGTTGAACCAAGGATCATGGAGAATATCAGCACCACGCTTGTGAACAATGCAGGGACCAGGAATCGCCGTCGAGAAGCGCCTCGATCGGCTCAAACTCGAAGCTGCAAATCGAGCAAGTTTCCACATTTAGTGCCCTAAAATATGCCAAAATCAAACTGAGAAATCCGTCAAACAAGATCAGAACACGTGCTGCAAATGCATATTCCTCAGTTCTAAAGCAGCGAAAATCTCAAACTCGGAGATCGAAGCAACAACGACAACAAAGTTGTGGGTATCACTGAGCTAGAGCTGGGTCAATTTATATTGTGAAAAGCACTTTTTAATTTACATATGTTTTTAATTTCATTTTAAGTTTTATTTACATTTTTTAATTTTGTTTCCTTTTTGGACAGTTGCAGTCTCCGTAGAAAACGGCAGTTGAAGCTGCTGTGGGGAGAAATGATATTTTAAGTAAATAAATTTTAAAATTAATATAATTTTTTTAAAAAAAATAAATATTAATTTAATTGATATAAAATATATTTTTAAAATAATAAACAACACATATGAAACGTCTGAGCTCTACAAAGACTACTGCTTCCCGGGCAGGGAAAATAATACGCCAAAGAAAGTGACGGATGGTGATTAAAACCTGCCCGCATAAGGAAAACGGTCAGAAAGGTTATATATACGAAGTATGTGATTGGATACATTAGTTCTACAGTCTGTAGGTGAGCACGTGCACGATTCTTAGCGGAATGATATGAATTATTAATTAAAATAATAACATTTATTTTTTAATTTATAATTATATATTATAATATAAAAATTATTCGAAAAGAATTAAGAGTTTCAATCACATGGTCGAGGGAACTTTGAAAATTTGTGATCTTATCATTTTTGACTATATAAATTTGGAAGAACCAAATTAATGTAAGTCTTGAGTAGAATTGGGATCGGGCGAGTTTTCTAAGCCTACATTTATTTTTGAACAAGATCGAATTTAGCTTTTAAATATAGTAAAAACCCAAAGCTCAGCATGGAGATTTACCATTAATGTTATTAAGGATTCAACGTATCTTTATTTATATATTTAATATTTGTAAAAAGAATTTTAATACTCATTATATTTATAATTAATACTATTAATACTCTTGAATAGTTATAACGTTATTTTTCCTTTTAATGATGTATTTACTTTCTTCTTGTTATTATTTAAATACAATGCTTTAAATATTGTTTTATTTTTATAATTTCTTTATATACGGTAGTTTATTTATATTCATCTTTTTATTTATTTATTTTATAAATATTATAAATAAATATTTAATTATTCAAGATTTTTAATTGACTTAAAATTATAAATATCATACTTGAATTTAATAGGTTTACCACGGTATTTTTTTGTTGTTTATCTTCTTTTATTATACCTAATATGCTTCAATTTGCTCAAACCTTAATACTCTCCTTGTAGTAGTAAAAATGTTACATCCATACATAATATTATGTCCAAATTAGATTTATTAGAAAATAGAAATGGTGTGATTACACTCCATTTTATTCATAATATTAATAATTACTATAATTCTAAAAGCTAACTAAAAACCTTGAAGGGATTCTTAGCTACTCATGGTTACTAAATGAATAATTTTTTAGAGTAGAGAGGTTGTTATTACAAAAGTTGTGTTTAACTAATTAAAATAATAGTTTCTTTTATAGGGCAATAAATCCATATTTATAATACTGAGAACTCATTGTTTTACTCATACTTTAATAATTCACTTAACTTTCTGTTTTTGACTTTTAAATTTAAGCCTTTTATTTTCTTGGCATGACTTGGTGACCGAAGATGTAGGTTCTACATCTTTATTCATTTTGGTCATTTTCTACCAATAATCTTTTTTATGATATAGATGATGAAACATCTTCACCTTCTCGATCTCTAATGTAGTAAATACATTAGTGATACTTAGTGATTTTCTTATCAAAAAAACAAAATACTTTTCTTGTTTCTTGATAAATTTTCAAGTTATTATTATTAAAATTTTCCTCAAATTTATTGATTTTCTCACAATTTTCTTCAATGGGGGGCTATATTGCTATAAGAAGTTATTATAACTTTACTAGTCGAATAATTTTTTCATTTTAAAAAAATTATCAATTTTTTTGAGTCCATGGTAAGTTTGACCTAACATCTGTCCTCTTAGTATACAGAATTCGTCTGTATTGAATTCCTTTTCCAAAAGAGCCATTGATTTTGGAACTTCTATATTAGTGTTGGAAATCCCTAATTTGATAAAATAATATGGACTAACACAACCTTTTTCATTTCAGTTAATAAATGAACTAAAAAATCTGAAATAAATAGATTTGTCACCTACTTTGATCTTTTTTTATAAGTTCTTGATATCCTTCTTGAAATTTTCAGGAAATAATTTAATTTACTTAAATTAATTCCTAGATATATGTTCTCAATTAAACTAGCATGGAAAGCTTTCAAGAATATTAAATTTACTGTCTATATGAAATTATTTTTCTATGATGTAAAATTTCATATCTTCGATATGTTCCTGGGTATATTTTCTAATTAGTTATAAAGACTCAATCATTGTGGTATATTTAAATTCCTAATTTGGATTTTTCATCTTCAATGACCAATGTATTTCTAGAGATATTTTCCTAAATAGTAATAATAGTCGTATTATTTTTACTGTATCTACAAAAGGTGTTTTCATGAATAGTATTGGTGGTCGTACTATCTTTCCTAAGGTCTTCAACCTACTTGGTAGTAATGGTTGTTGTTGTAATATTATAGAGTAATTTTTAACTATATATTTTAGAGTTATTAATTTTGGTACTCTTTAGCTAACATAACTACCTTCAACTTCTATTCTATTAGTGAAAATTTTGTGAGTTATTCCACTAATTTTGATAATAACTTTGCTTGTTTTAGGCTAGTTATTGTAAATTCCTAGTTTTGGACCATTATAGACCACATAAGTCTTTTTCTACTTCCTCAACTCAAATGAGCTTTTCATTTTTCTTTTTAGAGAAGTTACTCTCTTTTGAATTGTCAGGTTCTTCCTTTAAAAATTTTACCTTCCTTAGAATGAATCTCTGATGAGGGTTATTCTTTAGAGTTTTTGGACTCTACCGATTGTTTTGAACTATTAGGTTCTTCTTATTTACTTTATGTCTCCAAAAGAGACTTCTCTAGATATAAAATCTTGAGTTGTTCTTAAAGTATTATTATCTCATTTTCTTTTATCTTAATCTTAATATCAAGATGTTCCATTCATACAAGATCATAAATAGTTAAATGTGTTAATTATCTTGTAAGGGCATCTGCTAAACTATTCTTGTTTCCTAGAAGATATTTGACATCAAAATTGTAGTGATTAAATCATTGTTGTTATCTAACTAATCTTTCTTGTTTATAATCACTTTCAATATTAATTCTTAAAAAATAAACAAAAGTCTTTTTATTTAGTTATGACAATGAATCTAAAACTTATTACATATATTGCAAATTACTTAATAGTTTTTTTGATAGCTAAGTATTCTTTTTTATTATTTTGATAATTTAATTTTAGACCATGAAAATATCCTAATGTATATCTACAAAAGATATTAATCTTTGTCATCTACTTTCGCTTTTAAAACTGCTCCACAATATTCAAGTGAAGCATTTGTTTCAATTATCTTTTTATCATTTGAGCTTAAATGGTATAAAGTTGGTAAATTTTTTACCTGTAATTTTTACTTTATCAATATACAACATATCTTGTTTTGTTTATTTTCAAACATGATCTTTTTTCAATTTTGTTTATAAAGGTTTTTACATTTTTGTAAGTTTCTTAATGTATACTTCAATATACGTTGGACATCATAAGAATCTTTATAATTGATTTTTTACTTTTAATTATCTAGAAAATCCTTGAATGTTACGTAGAATATGAGATTGTAGATTATGTTTTTCATCTTCAATTTTAATCCTAAATATTTAATTTTTTGTTAGGCAATTATTTCCTTCATCTTAGAAATTATGATGCCTTTTTTCCTGTAATATTATATAATATTAATAATTTCCAAATAATATTTATTTAATTCATTGCTAAAAATCAAAATATTATTTAATTACGCACACCAAATATTTTGTAATTTCTTAAAGATATTGTCGATATACCTTTGAAAAATAATTAAACTTGTTATATTGAACATCATAAGAATATTTATAATTAATTTTTTACTTTTAATTCTCTAGAAAATCCTTGAATGTTATGTATTATATGAGATTGTAGATTATGTTATTCATCTTCAATTTTAATCCTAAATATTTAATTTTTTTGCTGAGCAATTATTTCCTTCATCTTAGAAATTACGATGCCTTATTTCCTATAATATTGTATAATATTAATAATATCCAAATAATGTTTATTTAATTCATTGCTAAAAATCAAAATATTATATATATAAGCACACCAAATATTTTGTAATTTCTTAAAGATATTGTCTATATACCTTTGAAAAATAATTGAACTTGTTTTAATCCGAATAATACAATAGTCTATTGGAATTATCCTTAGGGACAACTAAATATCGTTAGTTTTTGAGATTTATCATCTAATCTTATTTGCCAAAATCTATTTTTGTAATTAAAACTTGAGAAATATTTTTTTTATTAATAATAATAATTCTTATTTCTTTGAAATAAAGTATTTACCATCAATATTTTATTTATTTAATGCTTTGAAGTTTATTTATTTAATGCTTTCAAGTTTATTATCATTGTCTTTTTCCTTCTTCTTTTTTCAGCTTCTTTTTTGACTAAGAATGTTAGACTAGAATGTGTTGAGTTACTTGATATTTTGACTTCTAGTTCTTGAATTTATTTTTTAAATTCAATCTTGTCTTCTGGAGTATAAATCATAGGTCTCTTAGTTTTATGTTAGTAATTATTTTAGATTTATTTACTTTTAGATTTAAAGGATTTTATGAGATTATTGTTTTTAATAATTTTTTGATATATGTTAAAGCTTTATCTTTGTAGATTTCATTAAGTAAAGAGTGTTGTTTTCCCTTTTACATCTAAAATGTCTTCTAAATAAGGTTTTGGTTACTGTTTCTTGTCTATCTCATCAGATTTTTGCTTTTTATGCTATTACATAAAAGTTGGGTTTAATATAATCAAAATGTTTCTTATTTTGACACATAAATGGTTTCATCATATAGTTATGTTAGATTTATTTTGTCTAAATATCGTGCTAAAGGTTGATATAAGTTTAAAAAATTATTTCCTAATACTATATTACTCTTGTTTCTTGTTGATATATGGTAGGAATATAAAATTTCTTTCATACTATTATTATATTTGTACCTTTTAAAACTTTATTAAGATTTATTGTAGTAGTGTTAGAAATTTTTAAATTAAATCTTTTGGTGTGTGTTTCAAGAGTTTTCTGGAAATACACATTTGTTAGTTATACACGTACTAACACATGTATCTACATAATCATGTAAATAGTAACTTGTATAAACTTTAAATTTCAATCCTACCTTAATATAGGTATTGTTTGGATTTGTAATGCTATACAAATCGTTCATATTCTAATGAAATGTATTCATATTCTGAATCAGTTATTTCTTTCTTAATTTTTTCTATTGATAAATACTATAAATATTATATATATCTGATTACTCTATTGGTTCTAATTACATCTTAAAAACGTATTCTAAGATTTTTGCTTTTTATGATGAATCTAAGGTACTTAAGAACTAGGTCACAAGTTTGAAGCTGGGAAAGGGCAAAAGAAATGCAATGTAGCTTAGTTGGAGGTGGAGTCCACAAACCTCCCCACTGTATAAGAGCTACGGGTCCACATAGATAGCCCTTATAAAAAGGTGCCTTTTAATGTTAGAATATACTTGTGGGTCCCATATTCTACCGTGGGAGGGTCTCTAGACTCCATCTCTAATCCGAGATACGTTAACGAGTTCCTTTCGCCTTCCCCAAGTCTCGAACCTGGGACCTAGTCCTTAAGTACCACATATTCATAGAGGTTGGTATCAACTGAGATTCATATTGAAGCATGTTAGGCATTCATTAGCATAATGTCCTTCCTCATTGTAGATCCAACATCTGTATTTTTTCCTGATGGAAAATATTTTTTGTTTTTTGGTGGCTTATACATTTTTCTCCTAAAATATATTTTCCTGTAAGATTATTTGTTGCACATTCTCTTATATTTTTGAAAGTTATGTTTTCTAAATTCATATATTTTGAATGTTTTGAATTTTTTATATCTTTTATACTTTTACTTGTAAGATTTTTTATTACATTTATATTCTCCTAGCATTATAAAATCTCTTATATCACAACAAATTTTATCATTTCCTCTTATTTTTTATATTCATGTCTTTCTTGATATTTAATGATTATCCAATTTTTAATAATTCTTATTCTTTCTCCTAAAATATCTAGTATAGTTTTCCTTTTCTTTTATTTCGTCATTCTGTTATGGTTTTATATAATATTCTAGATAATTTCTGAAAAACATTTCTTTATAAATTTCTTTCACAGAGGGTGGTAACTTATGATAATACATTTCATATTCACAAATAAAAGAATCTATATAACACATGTCACATTATTCCATATTTATTAAATGTCATTTGGCTTCCTCAATTTCATTTTTAGTAGATTGAGTGATATATCTATATTTATCTTCTCTAATAAATTCCTTGTATTTCATTTGCTACCATGTCTAAGTATTCTATACCTTTGAGAGCATTCCCCTATATTTATAAATGTTATTGCTCTGTTAAATTTTTAAATCAAACTTTAACATTTCTTGTCATTTTATGAGATACTAAGACTTTACAAATTGAATGGTTTGATTGTATGGTTGGAGAAGTTTATATGATTACATCATACCACTAGATCATTCTTCTATGGCTTTTTTTTGCCCCTTATACAATCTAAATCTAAAAGATTAGATATATAGTTTTCAAGGAGTTTGAATTTTGATGGGATACTACCTTTAATTCCCCAATGAAATCATTATTTTTGGTTGTTACTTTTGTCTATAAGAAATGTTAGGTTCTTTTGGCCTTTGCCTATTTATTTCTTATCTATGTGGGTCAGATAGTCCTTCTTGATAAGAAATTAGTAATAAAATTGGTTTCGTATATTTTTTGGGATCACATTTTCTAGTTCAGAATCAGTTTTATTGATTACTATCATATTATCTTCCTCTTTGTTTGTACAAAGTTTTTCATCATAATATCTTCCTCTTTATTTGTATAAAGTTTTTCATCATAATATCTTCCTCTCTATTCATCTAGTAAGATTAACAAACTAACTAATTTTTCTATATCCCTATTCTCAAGGTTCATAGAATATTCTTCTAATTCTTTTCTATATTTCATTAAACTGAGATTATAGCTTATTCTTTATCTTTGGATTTTTTTCTTATTATTTCTTTTCTTATTCTTAGGTATCAATACATCTGATCTCGTAAGTGGTTCTTTTTTAATCCTATAAATTGATTGAACTTGTAACTTATATTTTAATTTTATATAGGTATGTTATTTATATCCCTTTTAATTTTGTAAATTATTTATGCATGTCTTGTTGTAATTTTTTATTATAAACATATTATTTTTTCTTTTAAGAATTCTTTTTATGTTTCATTTGTATCTTGTAAGAACTTGATGTTTGATTCTTGTACTATATCCAAATCTATAACTAAAAGAATTAAAGTTTTCATTATTGCTATTTGATTTTTTTATATGCATATTAGGCTTCTATCAAAATTTAATTCAATATTATGTAGTTTGTCTTTAAATATTATTGGGATAACAATGATATCATTTTCTTTCTAATATTACATTATAAACTAATACTTTCATTATTATAACTTCTTGTTTTAGATATGTAACTTCTCTTTTTTGTTATATTCTATAGTTTGTTTTTTAAACATTATTGGAATAACAATTATACCATTTTCTTCCTCATACATCATAGCCTAATACTTTCATTATTTTAATTTCTTGTCTTAAATATGTAACTTCTCTTTCTTTGTTAGAGGTTTAACCTTTAGGATTTGTAAACATAAATCTTGATACATTATTATTTCTTACTACATTACTTTTTTATGTTATCGGAGATTTTTCTTTAAAATTTAAGTTCCATTCTTTTGGTACTTCAAAGTCTGTTAATATTTCTAATTTTATTATTTTTTCAATTTTTTGAAAAGTTTTATCTATTTCTATGAATTCATTTTATCCATATATTAAACTATTATAGTCATTTCTTAATGAATATCCTATTATATAGTGTACTAAAAATTAATAATTTTCATATTTGATTAAATCTCCTTTTTTTAAAATTCATAAACTAAACTTAAAACTTAATTCAAGTTCTTATCATTAATATTAATGGAAAACTTGGATATGATGTGAATTTTAATTTTTAGTATTCTAGATTTTTATTGATCACTTCTAATAAAACATATTTTCTATTTATTTTTTATTATCTAGTTGTACTAGTTTTATTGGTGTATCAATACTTTCACTAAAATAAGTTTTTGTTAATATTTAGATTCCTTTTGAATGGATATATCTAATTTTTCCTTTATCCTTGTAAATGATTTTTGATAGTTTATTCAAAATGATTTATGTATCAATCAATGGTATACTATATTTTTTTATTTATAAATGGTTAGTATTTAATTTTGTTAAATTTAGAGGTATTTGTGATATATTTAAAACATTAGAGATATTTTTAACATTACCTCGAAATTTAAATGTATTTTTTATTATTATTCGACTTTAAATAATACGTTCAATCATGAAATAATCTCATTAAATGGTAAAAGTACATATATTTTGATAAATTTAAACTTAAAAATATTCAGCCTTAAATCTACCCTAAAATTATCCCTAGTACTTCGAGCCGATCGAATCAAACTGGATTTTGAGCGAGCGTGATGTAAATCCATCCCTATCTTTGACCATAGAAATTATGAGGTATTATCATGCTTGCTTTAGTTTATGATTGTTAGAAACCCAAACTTAACTTAACCTAATAAGATCTCATTAAGTTAGGGGTTGCATAGGCTTATAAGTAGCATTGTTGCCTTGCTCCTAGTCGATGTGGGACAAGGATACTTAATAGCCCCATCCACAAGGCAGATAGAGGTGGACATAAGCACCACAATGATACTATGGTAGAGCCTAGGGTCTAAACACATAGAGACCAGGAGTAAAGCTTTGATACCATGTTAGAAACACGGGCCTAACTTAACCCAATAAGTTTTCTTTAAGTTAAGGGTTTCCCAGGCTTATAAGCAGTATTGCTACCTTGCTTCTAGCTGGTGTGGGACAAGGATGCTTAACAGCCCCCTCCACACGGCGGATAGAGGTGGACATAAGTGTCACGGTGAGACTGTGGTAGAGCCTAGGATCCAAGTACATAGAGACCAAGAGCAGAGCTCTGAACTGAATGATTGTGGAGGGGGCTGTTAAGTTTCCCAATAGTTCGACAACAACCATTAACTTAATGATATCTTACAACCCTTACCTTAAAGTATTCTTATTAGGTTGAGTTAGGCATGGGTTTCTAACATGGTATCAGAGCTTTAGTCCTAGTCACTATGTACTTGAACCCTAGGCTCTACCATAGTCTCACCGTGACGCTTATGTCTACCTTTGTCCGCCGTGTGGAGATGGGCTGTTAAGTATTCTTATCCCACATCGGTTAGGAGCAAGGCAACAATGCTGTTTATAAATCTGGACAATCCTTAACTTAATGAGATCTTATTAGGTTGAGTTAGGCTTGAGTTTCTAACAATGATCATTGGATCATAGAAATAAAAGCAGATAGAAAACTTGCTACAATGTCCATAAATTTATAAATAAAAAAAATTATAAAAATCCCATGATTTCATATAAAAATTAAAAAGCACTATTAACTTTGGCCTATAAAAAGCACCATTAATTTTTCTAGCCAAAAAAAATTTTAAGTGCAGATAATAGTAGCAAAATATTCTAAGAGAAATATCATAGTTTAGTTTTTTTATTATTAGACAAAAAAATCATACTTTTACCGCTATACTAAATTGGCGGGTTAAAAAAAAGCTTAGGCTAAATGAGACTAGTTACACTTAAAATTGTTTGAATATTCTTTTTTCATGAAGTTACAAAATTTTAAAATGTTTGCACAATGACAAGAAGTAGGGTGAATATTATTCGACTCCACCCCTATCCAATTTTTATATTAGCCTATTGAATTTTATCCTACTTTTCACTAATGTTTAAATTTGATTGTCTATTTTTCATAGGTGTCATTAATAGTCCCGAAATAATGATGACGTTTTCATTGATGAGAAGGAAATTTGATTTTTTTTATGTATTGTAATTTAAAATAATATAAATAAATAAGTATATTTATTTGGAAACTATGTGTGGCATATAAATAACATAAGATATATAATCTTAAAAAATATTAATAAAAAAAAGGTTAATTTTCAAGGAATATAAGTTTTTATACTACTTGTTAGAGGTAATTTTATACATTCTACGTGACAATCAAAAAGTGATCACAATGAGTAAAAAGTCTTATGCGTCAAGCCTCATAAGTGGCTAATAAATACAATATAATTATGCTAAGAGGATAAAGACTCAATAATTATCTTTTAAATATCTTAAAGAGATAGAGGCTCAAAGATTACCTTTTTACCATCTTAAAGGATAATTGAGCACAAAATTAAGAATAAATGTCTACAAATAATAGATGTCTACAAAAGATAGTTGTCTACAAAACTACAACATCTTAATCCTAAATCTTACAGGGATATCTATCAACTTTATTTTTTTTTCTATATATAGTCACATTTGCATAATATAATATGATATCTTATATCATATTGGAATTGTTGGATCTCATAATAGAGAATCATAGCTAATCACTCTCTTTCCATATAATTATCGAGATCTCTTAAATATCGAGATCTTCTATACCATATATCTTATAGTTAGTGACTTAAGGATTGTAGGGCCTAAGATCACCCCTATAAGGTGGTCCAACGTTCTAATAGTTTGTTCATCTAGTAGATTCAATAGAGAATAGTCCTACCTGGTGTTGACAAAAATCGATATAAACATCTAACGTCGTCTATGAGAAAGACATGTGTTCTATTTGGCTAAAAATTTCAAAATTGTAGGACTCCGAAAAAAGTTCTTCGAGTTCTTGATCTACTAAGACATAAATAAAAAGATATTTAAAAAAGAGACCATAGATCTTAACAATAGTGTTTTCTAAAAAGAGAACTTCAAAATCTTTTGATATGTTATTTTCATCTATTTTGACTTTCTAAACTTTTAAAAGGAGTTATGGATCAGATAGCTAGTTCCACCTCTCAGACCCCAACAACTAATTAGGAGGTCCAACTTGCTAACTAGTAGGCCATCCTTCCCACTCCATCGTAGCTTGCCAGAATTATGAGCGCTGCACTTGGATCTATCCTCCCACAACAGACCTGAAAGGTTAAAAAGGTAATATGAGCCCATGCTCGAGCCCACTTAGACATAATAGAAAATACACTCTTTGCCATACTTGAGTGCCTATCAGAGCCATTAGTTCTTGGAATAGTCATCATCTTAAAAAATGTCCCCGTGGCATTCTCTAATGCCTAGAATGGATAGGTATAGGCCCATGGCTATCTAGGGTCTAGCCTGTACGATGATAGTCTATGATAGGAACAAACATGGCCAATTGATGAGTGCTTCAAAATTCATGCCTACTGATGACTCTATGAAAGTATAGTCATTATCACATTTTTTTACTTCATATTTACTTGCTTTATTTAAAAAATAGTATTTTTTGGTGCCAAAAATATTTAAATATACATTTTTTTAATGAAAAGGGGTGAAAATATAATTTTTGGAATTTTTATGGATTTTTTATGAATTTTTAATGCAGGGCCAATCGGAAGCTGTCACATGGCATGCCACGCAAACAAAGGAACTGACTAGGCAAGCCATACATACGCCATTCAAGGAGAAACTGTGAATCACGTTATGCCGCATGTGAGGAGAATGAACCACATGCCAAGTGTCAGCATGGCCTTCAATCCGAGGTTGAAGATCGGTCAACCCGCATGCCACGTATCGCCATGCCATTACTCCCCACGTTCCACTCATGTGCCATGCCATCCATTTATGTGAATCATTTTATACCATGTGGCGCTGACTCAATGAGCGTTGACTCTAACCGGTCTTCTATACCATGCGTCGTACTCTAATTTTCCTAGTGAATTCCATGTGACACGTGTCATGTTGTGATTGCTAGCGTTGTTAGTTTTGCTTGTTTTGATTGCAACCCTTTATCTGAAGCTGATTTAATGATCTAGATTGCAACTAAGTTATATTTAAGCCCATAATCACCCCATAAACCCTAAGTGGAAGTCATTAGCATAATTTTGGTCAGTTTTTGAAGTTAAAAAGAGAGAAAAATATAGAAAAATTCAAGAGGGGACACAATTTTGGTGGAGATTCAAAAGAAGATTAACATTACAATTCAAGATATTGATTGCATTTCATATTCTACTATTTTCTTTATCAATTTTTATGTCTTTCTTTATGAAAAATATGAGCTTTATGAATACAATTATGTGTAATTAATTTATTAATCTAGGGATCTTATGAACCCAATTTTCACCATGTGATGATCTAATATTTTACCCTAATTATAATTTTAAGTTAATTATATTATTTAATCTGATTTTTATGCTATTAATTGTTTAGCTAACAATTTATCTATAGAGGCAATTAAATAGATTTGGGAGAATTATTTAACTGTTTGTCTTGACTAAATAACATGCATAGTTTTTAGGTAGAGATGTATGATTCTTATATACGTGATCTATAATTGATGAACTTAACGAGTAGTATGCAATTTAATTGGTATGAGAGTGTGATTAAATTAATTACTATATGGTGTATAATTTAGTCGAAAGAGTAATACATGCTAAATTTCATTTAATTGATCATGTAATCTAATTGATAATTATATTGGGGGGATTTCAACGATTCACATGTTTAGAAAATTAAGAGATTAAATATTCCTAGATATTTTCTCATATAACTTCTTAGTTACCAAATTTGATTTAATTAATTCCTTCTATTTAATTTTAGTTATTTTAATTTTGCTTCATTAAAATATAAAAACACAATAAAAAATTGATTTTTAGTTTTTAAAAATTAGTTTCTAATAAAATAATCTTTGTGTAAACAATATTTTCTTATCATTATATTACTTGTTGCGATATGTATACTTGCGTATTCATTGCACACATAATTTGTTTGGCGATCACCAAAAAATACTCATTTGTAATTTAAAAAATAAATGGATAATACATGTAAAGCTTACATGTGATCTAGCTAGTTTGTAAGGGGTGAAAAAAGAAAGTAAAATAGTGTAATGATGGCTGTAGCATGAAGTATAACGGATCGCAGCTCACTCCACTTTGTTAAACAGGAAATTCATGCTACTTCAATTAAGTCGCGGAAAAAAATAGATGGGCCATGGCACGATCCTTTCTGTTGGAAATGAGGTTATATTTACGAGATTCGAGTCGCAACATGGATAAACTTGGGTCGTGGCACGTGATGATTAATCCTTCACAATCCATTTTCCTTGCCAAATTTTATCTATAAATTTACTCATTTTTTTTCTTTATAAATGCATCAAATATCATAAGCATATAGGAAAATTCTCAAATAAAAACATGGAGTAACTATAAAGTTTTATTTTTCTTAGTTTTTTCAATAGTTTTGATTCAATAAACATTATAGACAAATCTTTTTGGAGATTTTTCAAATCACAGATCATTAAAAACGTTTTGTATACTAAAGAATACATTAATATATTAATTCTAATTGTATTCAATTTATTTGCAAATTCAATTTTTATTGATATTTTTGAATGTTATTTTTAATTTACTGATAATTCATTAAATTTGAACATGTGTAGCTAAATTGTATTATAATATATTAATTATGTTACATGTGTGAATGTTAATTTATATAAATATTTTTATAAAATAAGTTGATTTTTTTCTTCATTTAATATTTCTACAAAGTTTATTATTGAAAAATACATTGATGATATATTTTTCTAAAAGATATAAAATCATAAAGTTAGGTTTTAGGATCTTATTTTAATACTTTGAATCAGAGTTTAAATTATGTGTTCCATCGAAAACAATGATTTAGATGGTTTCTTATTTCCTTAGAAGAAAAATATAATTTAATTTAATGAGTTGGTGATCCATACCTAAAGATATCAATTGATTTTATTAACAAATAACATACATAAAGAAAAAAAATAACTTTAATTTATATATTTAATAACTTAATTAATTTTGAACAAACACAATTAATTAACTAATAGTTTTTATAAATTATTCATTAAGTGTTAAGTACTTATTTGCATAATATTTGTTCAATCAATCCTATTTCTATCTTAAATTTTATGTTTATATATTAGATTATTCAAAACCAAACTATTGTGATAAAATGTTTAAGTTTATTTTGGTATTTATTTTTAAGAAATTTATTGAATTATTTTAAACTATATAGCTCCTATTTAAACCTACCTTTAAAATATACTTATCATTTTTTACAATTTATTTGTGAACTTACGAGTTATTATAAATATATAAAATTTATACATAAAGTTTTTGATTTGAAGGAAGAAATAGTGTTTTAAATTTTTATTATCTAAAATCTCAAAAAAAAAATTTGTACATATTATGATTTATTTAATTTAAAAAAATCCAAGAAATAAAAAAAATAGAAAATCAATGGTTAAAAAAAATCTAAAAATATCAAAACTTCAAAAAAAAAACAAAATCAAATTATTTTTATTTGTATTCTATTTTTTAGTTGAAATTAATTTTTAATTTATTTATTTATTTTCCTTTTTCCATGGATTGGCTAATGAAGACTCTCTATCTTTCATTATAGACTTTTACTCAACAGTCCAAGTTTTTCCTCTCGGTGTACTTACCTAGGATTAGTTGAGAATGAGGTGTTTCCATTATATCTTTAATAATAGGGCCAAGACTTGGCTAAAATCATTCACTCCAAGTTTCCTGATTACTTGGGAGGAGGTTTATAATAAATTTAGGGGAAAATTCTATTCCTATAAGAAAACATTTGTTCTGAGAGTTAAAATTGTTAATTTCTCTCAAATGGAGGGTGAACCATTATATGAAGCTTGGGATAGGTTTAAGTTATTCCTATCTCAATGCCATCATCATAGTTACCCATTGTAGTTGTAGAGTCAAGTTTTCTATGATGGATTGACATAATATTGTTAGTTCATCATTGACAATGTTACAAGAGGTGCTATGGGTGAGAAAACTGCTATCGAGACTTATAATATATTTGAGATGTTATATTTGAGATGTTGGGTAATAATTTTCAATAAAAGAGCTCAAAATTGAAAAGAGCCAGAGTATATTAATAGACTCTAGTATTGAAGTTTTTATTCAACTTGCACTTCTCGTTACACAATCCACTCCTAACAAAGAACAATGTGGAATGTATAGTACTTTAAGATATGGTGTTGATACCTATCCCTACCAAAGATAAGTTGTTGCACAACCTCAAGAGATTAATGCAATGGAGGGGTACCAACCAAAATCCAGGTATGATCCCAATGCAAACACTTACAATCTAGGGTGGAGAAATCATCATGATTTCTCATGGAGGCAAAATAATTCTCCATTTTCCTAAAACTCCAATCAACAAGTCTAACAATACTACCAAAAAGTGCCACAAAATCCTCATAATAGACCAACCTTGGTGGATAACTTGAATGCTTTCATTCAAGTCAGCACAGATAACCAATCTAAGAACAATCAAAGGTTGGATTCCTATGAAGCATCCGTAAAGAGGGTGGAGATATAGGTTGAGCAACTGGCTAAACACTTGTAGAAGCAAGAGAAAGAACAATTTCCTAGTCAAAACAACAAGTAAACTCAATATTGTGGGGACATTGAGCTTATTAAAAATGGAAGTCCCTCAAACAACTTCTTGCTAAGATAATAAATATAATTCTAGATGGGAGATAACCCATTATTCTTTTTTGTTTTATTTTAAATTTATTTATTATTTTTTATTTTTACTATAATTATTTACTATTTAATTTTTGTATTACTTATAGTTATAAGTATTTATATATTTTAATATGATTATTTAGTATTAGAATAGTTATAATATTATATTAAAAAAACATTTTTGAGTTACGATATCTTTTCTAGCCACGACATGACACTCTTGGGAAGAAAATTGAGGTGTGAAGAATTTTACTTCGTGCAAATTGTGTTGACATATGATTAAATTGCACTGGGGCCTACATTTATTTTTATCAATGAAATACCCAACCCTACGCATTTCAACCCCCATTTCTCACATTTTCTTAATCTTCTTCACTTAAATCCTAATTTTTCTCTCCCCACCAAACATACCAAATCTCCCAAAATCTAATCTTTTTCCTTCAATTTTTCAAATTTCTTCACAATACTCTTACTTTAAGTTGATTTCTTGCCATCTCATTAAGATATTTTTTAAAATCTCCTTCAAGAATTTTTAAATCTTCATCTTCTATAAGGAGTGGTGTTTTTCATATCTTCATCTTATTCACAAAATCATAAGTAATTAACCAAAAAATTTAGAATGAATTTTAAATTGATTTTTCTGATTTATTTTAATTAATTCTAAATTTTTGAATTAAGATACTACCAAACCCTAATTGGACTAAGTGAGAGTGAGGAAAAATCTTTGTATTATTTATAGATTGTTTTGTTTGAATTTATGGAATTTGTGTGAACCCCATAATTTCTAAGAATAATTTGATTTAAATGCCCTTAAAATAAATAGGAGTGATAAAAGAAATAATGTAAATACCCTTATTTACTACAATAAGGCTAAGTTTACTAAGTATAGAGGCCAAACTCATGTTTAATAAGGCCATTGAAATTAATAAGAACTCTATTGTAAAATGAGAATTAGATTTTGAAGAGAGACATAACTATCATTTTGAAAGGATAATTGATGTCAAAGTGGCAATATGATGGTGACAGTTCGTAAAGGAACCATATGTCACTATTGAATGAATCGTTTAAGAATTTTATGTTAATGTTCCTGATATAGTCGATAATAGGGTAAAGGTACAAGGTGTATTAGTCTTATTTGGCCCATCTGATTTAAATTCTTACTATGATTTAATAGATGTAGGCTAGGATGAATATGATTATTATTTGAATGATGTAGACTATACTAAAGTAATAGAAGCCCTTGTTATAGAGGGGCTAATTAAGACTATTTCAGTGGGAAAGACATGGGTTTTGAAGCCAAATATTTAACTAAGGTTTCCTACATCTGATAATATTTTATATGTTTTAAACTTATGCCTGCTACATACTATAGCTCTATGGAGTTGTAATGAGTGCATAAAAAGCACAATTATTTCATAATTTATTTGCACCTAAATGTTATAAAAAGATTTGAGTCTGCATTAAGTAAATCTGTGTTTTCAAAATCACAGTTATGTTCCATTATTTTTCAGGTATTTTTGACTTCAAATTGATAATACTTAAAAATTTATGCCTGAAAGCACTCATTTTCAATTTAAAATAATAACATATGTAAAGCTTATAAATAATCCAGCTAGTTTGTAAGGGTGAAACAAGAAAGTGAAGTAAAGAAATATCGGTCGTGGCATGATGTATAGTGGGCTATGATTAATACTTTATGATCCATTTTTCTTATCAAATTTTAGCTATAAATTTACTCATTTTTCTCTTTATAAATGCATAGATAGCTACAAAAGTTTTGAACACTATAGAATACATTGACGCATTAATTTTATTTATACTCGATTTATATATAGATTCAATTTTTGCGTAGTTTTTTAAATACTATTTATAATTTACTAATCATTTATTAAATTTGATATGTTTGGTTGAATATTAATATGGGATATTAGTAATGTTGTTATGTTTGTCAAATATTTAATTAGTTACATATTTTATAAAATAAATTGATTTTATTTCTTCATTCAAGATTATACAAAATTTATTACTGAAAAATATATTGATGATATATTTTTTATAGTAGATTTAAAATCCGAAAGTTAGATTCTAGGATCTAATTTTGAAACCTGGAATGAGAGTTTAAATTATGTGCTATATTTAAAGCAGTGATTTATATAGTTTGTTATTTCCTTAAAAAACATAATTTAATTGAATTAGTTGGTGATCATGACTTAATAATATTAATTGGTTTTATTAACAAAATATTTGTTCTCCGCATAAGGATGTTATCATATAAAAAAGAAAAAAACAACCTTAATTTATATCTTTAATAGCTTAATTAATTTTTAGCAATTATGACTAACTAATTAATAATTACTTAAATTCTTCATTAAGTGTTAATTGTTTATTTGCCTAATGTTTGTTGAATCAATCTTATTTCTATTTTTAATTTTATGTTATTAGATTAGACTTCTCAAAACCAAACTATTGTGTTAGAATGTTTAGGTTTATTTTTCATGTTAGTTTTTAAGAGATTTGTTTAATTATTTAAAACTACTTAATTTCTCTTTAGACCAACCTTGAAAGTATACCTTGGAGGGGCTCATCGGATACTGATACCCATCTCAACATGATGAAAGATACATTCCAGGCCATATTGGAATGCATCCCTAAGACATAGACTCCTAGTATACCTTCTATCCTAAAGAATATCCATATGGCATCTTTCAATGCCCAGAATATAACGAGGGAATCAGGAAGTCTAGAGATTAACAAAAAGAGTGACTACTCTTAACCATTTTATCTTAAGGGCAACTGATAAGTGTGCACCTTTCTTCAAAGTATTATATAGGAAATTTAATTTTCCCTATGACCAGAGTCATGAGAAAGAATTTGAAGAGTTAAAGAAATAATTGAGCTATTCACAACTATTAGTTAGTTCGCAACCAGATGACGTCTTCACCTTATACCTGGTAGCCCCAAAAATAGTTGTCAATGTAGCATTAGTAAAGAAGTGCCTAAAAAAAGGCTAAGGATATATATGTGTGTATGTCCAGAATGTCTATGTAAGAGATAAAATATGTACCTTTATATGGGAGTACCTTATAAGCGTACTCCAAGGATCTACCCAAGTCCTCTATAAGAGCACTTGGGTAAAAAAGATACATCAAGTCTAGAATATATTTCAATTGCTCTTAGGTCATCGAGTTTCACAAAATGCCTAAAAGTCCAAAACGTGTTCCAACTCCTTTTGGACTATAGAGATTCATAAAGCCCAAAAGACATACACCTAAGAGATGAACATGGGCCAAGAAGGCCTCGTAACAAAAGTTCAAAAAGGTCATTTATATATATGACTAAAGTTGTAACCCCTATATGCTATCTTGCTTAAGGCTTCAAATATAATGGTAGTCCTAGAAGAACAAAAATAGCATATGATGTTACAAATAAATAATTTACATGGGCTAAAAATAATGCCCTACTATAATAGAAGGATACACAACACTTCACCAACACTTTTATTATAATAATATTGTGTTTACAGGCACTTAGGTCACATATAACCATACTTAAAAGATTCAACATGATAGGAAGTCCATTATCAAGTGAAGATGGGACCTGAGCTACTTGGGCTTGAAAATTTCCAAAGCCCTTAGTGCCCAACACCTAGCTAGGGAATGCACCCCTACTAAAGGTAGTGAATCAAAAGAAACTATGCAGATGAGTATTGCACCTTAGAGCTCAGACCACTAAGCCGACTATAGAAGTTGGGCATGCTAAGTGACCATAAGGACGCACTTTGATGACATGTTGTTTTGTTTGAGATAAAGCTTATGTGGAGAATAGTTTAACTTGGTCTGATAGGCTTTTAATCTGCCTTAGACTTTGAAAAGGGGCCATAGCTTGATAGCTCTATCACCCTAGTATTAAGCAGTCCTCAGTATTATGTTGGAAATGTACCCATATGAAAAGCAATGAATAAGAAAAAACCCTACGAGTAGGCTTGAGCTGTCTAGACTTAAAAGGTCCAAAGCCCTCAGTTTACCATATATGAGTTTTGTACCTTAGGACCTAGATCTCCAAAAGATCAATAAAATATGAATGCATTAAGTTACAATTGGTATGCACCCTAATCATAGGTTGTGTATATAAAGCTAATACGGATTAGAATCCTAGCATAAGAGTCTCACGGCCTAGTGTCTAGATTACCAACAATGGAATTGAGTGCAATAAAAGCCTCAATATCTACCTAGGGTATATACCCCTACCAAGGCATTGAATAAGAAGAATCCCAACAGGTAAGCATTATGTTTTTAGGGTCAGGACACAAAATTACTTTCAGAAGATTAATATATGAGCCATATGGTCCAGGCCATAACTAACACCAATAATTCCCTATTAGGTTTTCTATCGCCCCAAAGTTGGCCATAGACCCTGAAAAAGAGCTATGAATTATAGGCTATACCACATCAGGTTAAAGAACTATATTAAAATTCCTGAACCATACTTAGGCTTACACAGATTCAGTAAATGATATGCTAAATCTCTAATGAGGCGGTAATTAAAAATTTACCTAAGTTGAGAACTATCTCATGCATGGGTTGATAGATTGAAGGACTTAACTAAGCAACACTTGGATCAATAAGTCACTTATAACCTTAAAAAAATCAACAAAACCCAAATAGAAAAGTAAGGAAATAAGTACAAGTTAAATGTCCCAAATCTTCAAAGCCACTGATCTCTTAATAGAGCCAATGTGTGGTTTAAATATCAAACCAATATCTGACCAGATAGGCCAGAACCAACATATATTATTAGTGAAGAACGTGACTAGCCATCAAGGAAGGTGGTTGACCAAGGTAGTGGAAGACCAAGAATGTGGTCAACTAGGACCAGGAAATGACTAACTAGGAATATGGTCAGCTAGCCAGGAAGTGGCCGACCAAGAAAGTGATCAACCAAGACTAAGAAATGACCATCCAAGAATGTGATCGATCAACCAAAAAGTGACTGGCTAGGAATATGGTCGGCCAACCAGCAAGTGACTGGATATGAATGTGGTCAGCCAACCAGGAAATGGTCAACCAAGAATATATAAGAAACCATTCAGGAAATTACCGCCCAGGAATGTGGCTAACCAGTTAGGAAATTATCTACTAGGAAATGACCGGCCATGGAAGTGACCAGATAGGCTTGTGTCTAGCAAGATAAGTCTAAGTTATGGGATAAAAAATTGTGTCACATCCTCTACACACCTTAGATCTAGGTTATGCATTTCATTTTATTCTAGTGCATCCTTTTGCACTTACATGTTAACTCAAAGGTCCATGGCTTCTCAAATATATAAGGTGACGGTCGGGTCCAAAGATAATGTTACAAATACAAGTAAGAGATAAATTGTATAAAATAATACAAGGCTATGGTCATCAAATAAGCCACAGAGCCTTGGATATGTCCTTTCTAGGCCATGTCATAGTATGTGTCCTCCAAGAGAATAGACACATATTAGGATGCATCTCAGTGCATCCTTCTTTGTAAAGTACCTTGTTAAGGGTTCAACAACCTATCTATATTCTGAACAAAGTCTAGGCACCAACCAAGACTATAATTTATTAAAGTATTCCAAGATATTATTCCTACCAAAACTTGAGGAGATTAAGATATGATCCCTACCTCTTGGACTTCCTGAAGGTGTCTAACCATCTATAACTCCACGTCACTTCATTCCAATGAGAAATGGTAGTGCCCAAGTTAAGAAAAGGGTTATAAATAAAATACCAAGTATTATAGAATAGGGGAACCAACAAGAACAATATCAAGGTTCTTCACACTTATGCAAATATTTTTGGAAAGAAAGAAGTCATCTCATCAACAGATCTTACTAGGATCCTATATTTTCTTCTAAGACATAGCCAAAAAATTGCATCGATTAGAAGGATTAGACCCATCCATCAATCTGGACCTCTTCCACTAAAACATCACCAATTAGAGGTTTGTTGGCCATGAATGGGCTGACCATAATGTCATCAGCCATGATGTCATTGGCTAGGACATTTCCAGCTAGAACTTTATAGGCCAGACTTCGTTGGCCAAAAATGTATTTGCTAAGACTTGTTTAGTCAAGACCTTACTGGCTATAACTTCATTTTCCAAAACTTTGTTAGCCACAACTTCATTTGTTAAGATTTTGTTGGTCACAGCTTCATTTTCTAAGACTTTGTTAGATAGAACTTTATTTTCCAAGGCTTCATCGGTTAGAGAACTACTAGCCAGGGCACCGTTGGCTGGGCCATAGTGAGCTAGGGTACCACTATTAGGGCTTTGTCAACCATGCCTTTGTATGGCCTATAATCGAAGTCCAATGTGTCTTTTCCGTGCCAATCCTCATCTGCATCGATACATACCCACGATGGCCAAACCCGATCCTGTGCATCCATGAATATGGTATCCATCACTTCTTATCCAAGAAAGTGTGGTATGAATGTCATGGGTTGCAAAGTATTTGGATGACAAAAAATAATTATTTTACACTACATGAAAAAAAATCATTGAAGAAAAATCAATTTCCACGATTGCTTAACTAATCCTAAAGGGATTAGACTTAGGATTTGAATTTTGAGTTTCCGACAAATATAGGAGAATGTTTGACTTCCTTGATAAAAATGTTGATTTCAACATAACTTTTTAACTTAAAGTTTGATTGAAAATTTGAAGAATTGTCGAAAATAGAAGGCCTCGAGTATGTTTCGAATAGCTAGAGATGGTGTGAAGTTTTTCACTTGGGTAGATAAAAAATGACTAAAAAAGGCTCAGTATCATCAGCATAATTGGAAGAAATATTTGACACAAATATTGATAGAAATTATAGTTAGACCTTTTACCCAAAGGCTATAAAGTCTAGAGTTGATATTGGGGGTAATTTCGTACATTTTATATGGTAGTCAAAGAGTGATCCCAATCATAAAAGAATCTTATAGGCCAAGCTCAATAAGGACTAATCCTTATACAAGTATGAACACATATATAATTATCCTTTAATTATCTTAAAGGATAATTGACCAGATAATTAAAAATAGATGTATACGAATAATATATGTCTACAGATGATAACTGTTTAGTGTCTACAAAGATATAGTAGCTCAATCATAGATATAGTCACACATGCATAATATAATATGATATCTTATAGGAATTATTAGATCTCAAAACAGAGAATCAGATCTAATTACTAGAGTGAGATTGAGATCTCTTCTACCCTTCATCTTACAGTTACTAACTTAAGGATCGTAGGGTCTAAGACCAACTCCCATAAGATGGTCTAAGGTCCTAACAATTTAATCATATCGTAGATTCTACGGAAAACAATCCTACCTGTTTTTGACAAAAATTGGTATCAAAACTATTTATAAACATCACACTAGTGTCTTTCTTAATCAATATGGAACACTCTTTTCTCCCTCAAATTATATTTTTATGGTATTCTAATTATATTTGTATTACTTATCTTTCTTCCTTTTTATAAGGCATATGTTTATTTTGTTTTTGGAGAACTATTAGTTTTTTTTTCTTGACCAATTAATATATTGAAGTTATGATATCACGTAAATTTTATATAGTATATAAATTATATAAGACATCAAATACTAAAGTTAACCTTTTTGAGGTTAATCTATGAGGAAATTAAATTTTCATATATTTTATAAAATTACACTGATATATTTCTTAATCAATATAAAACACTTTTTTTAATAAAACTTGCTAAGTCTTTTATAATTAAAAGTATAAAAAACAAATCTGTGAAAAAAGAGTCCAAAAGAAATATTATGATTGTGATACTAACCCAATTTCTCTTGAGTTGGAAAAATATAGTGATTTTCCTTCGTGTATATGCGTGCTTACACATGTATATGTATATGTTTATTTAAATGCATTGAACTATAAAAAGGGCTTAGGAAGTGCATAAAAATATTTGGAATATGTACCAATATGCTTCCTAACGCAAAACCATTGTTTCCTTGAATATTGATGAGAATATGAATGGTAAATACTCCACACCACAATCCACAGTCCACATTATCTTGAAGGAGGAATATTTGCGACAATGGACGTTGGGTGTTATCTCCATCTTTAGAAAGTATAGATTACCATGTGAACCCCACATGATGTAAGTTTATATGAATTCAATTCTAGCCCAGAAAATAAAGTCGCACTGTGAAGAAAAACTAAGTCCTGTTTGTTACCATATTAATTTTTCATTATTAATTATTAATTTTGTATCTTAGATAACAATTTTCTTATTTTGATTTTTTTAGAAATTTCTTAAAAAGATTATTTTTAATCACTTTTTTTTTCAGTTATTAGTAAATATTTTTTTTATAGAATATAAATTAAGTATTATGACCTTCCTATGAAAAATATGAGAAAAAAATTATTAAAACTTATAAATGATAACAAAAATTTCGTTAGTATATATTTTTGAAAAAAAAAATAAAAAAAGAAAACGACATCAAATAACTTTTAAGTACTTTTTTATTTATCAAAAAAAATCTATAAGTAAAAAATTATTATCAAGTAAATAATAATCATAAATTATAAAATATTTAATAAAAAATCAAAGGCCTTTTTTAATTGTTGACGACTTGGCCTTATTCTAAAGCAAGTCAAGATTCATATTTTTTTTTAATTTTCCCATTCAACATTATAAGGCTACTAGAAACACAAATTAGAGGTTGATATTTCTGCAGAATAGAGAAAGTTTGAGAAAAAGCTACTTTTTTACTATTTTAAAAAGAAAATATGCAAATTCAAAAGAAAGATTGATTATGATTATGTAAATCTTTTTATTTTTATTTATTTTTTATTATAAATGAAAATCACAAAACTTTAGGGCATTCTAACGTCTCATTCGCCTGAAGAACGAACCGTCCATATTTATTAAATTAAAAAATGTATTTTAAAAATAAATTTTATGGATAAGACGCATTTGAAAAAATTCGAATAATCAAAAGATAAGGCGGATGCAAAACAAAATGACCCTTCGGCATATGTGATTACATAAAATTGATAAATTAAAGCAATTTAATGAGCGTAATAGTTGCATGTTTGTTTTTAGGATTTTGGTTAAATTTAATTTCAAAAGAATTTTAGGATTTTGGCTAAATTTTGATTTCAAAAGAATTTTAGGATTTTGGCTAAATTTAATTTCAAAAGAATGCATTTAAAAAAAAATACATTATTGGTGGTTACGATGTTAGTATAAAATTTACTTTTTGATCCCAAAAGCACTTGCGGTTAAAAACAGTTATTTTATTCCCAAGCACTTTTTTTTTATCAGAATAAATTTTATAGAATTTTAGAAGCAAATAACAAACAAACCATATACAAGATATGAGTCTTATTCTTCTGTTAAAAGAAATATATATCACTTCCGTTTTTTAAATGAACCACGTAGTCAACTCTTCACCCTACTGCAACCGCTGCCACATATCCACCGCAACTGCTAATAATATATGTTCAATAAGATTTGTACAAAATACTATATATTTTTTATATACACACAATCAAAAACAATTCAAGCATACAAATTTTGTTAGAATGACTTCATATTCTATTATTAAAAAAAAAATCAGTATATGTGTATATTTTTCTAACATATTATATATTTATCAATTACAAACATTACAAAAACTTGTGATTAACATTTAAAACTAAAAAAAAAAAACATTTGAACAACTACTTATCTTTACTCAGAAATGATAAAAAAAAAGAAAGTGGTAATAATATAGGGGTGGGGAATAAAAAAATATAATTTTCCAAAATAAAATAATTTTTAAAAAAATGTAACAACAATTTAGGTAACAAATTTCGAAAAAAATGGGAAAAGGTAAAAAAAAGGGGGAAAAGACTGGAAAAACGGTAGACTTAGAAATGAATCTAAGGTGTACTAACGTTTATATGGTGCAATGACCTATCCCACAATAGGTCTTGTGTGCTTGTAAATGACCCTGTGGAATTAATGGATTATAGTTTAGCAATAACAACCTTCACTATTAAGAGAAAAGAGAGGTTGTTTTTGGGGGAAGAGTCAATGCATATTGATGGTATATCCCTACCTCATAATAATTATAAATTATAAGAAATATCAATTATGAGTTAACAAGAAGATTGATTATATAGGTATGATACAGAGACATGTGAATACCTCAATGTCTAACGATATGGTAATTCTCCTTACATGTAAACAAATTTTCATGCAGAATTATCCCACAATCAGTACTTACTATCAATAGAAATTTTAACAAATTTAGATAAAAATTAAGACGGGAAAACTTACAACTTTCTAATATCAAAGTCAAGTGGGAACGAAAAAAGTAGGTAAAATACTCTTTTGCTATAATTATTAGGTTCCACTTTAATTCTAATGGAATAGAACTTGATTCCACTTGAAAGTGGTGGACGAGCTCTTCCCCTGATATACCTGGAAAAATGATTTTTAAATATAAAAGCAGCTGTAGCAAATCGAAGTCTCCTCAACTTTCTCAACAATTTATATGATGCTTTCTTTATTCCTTGTTTTAGATCAAACGGTATTCAAGTTTAATTCAGATTTATGACTTGAAAAGGAAAAGGAAGGTAAGCCTTTTTGTTTATTCCCTGATTTCTTTAAAACTAGGGAAGGATATGGATGCTCGGGTCGAGAATCTAAAGGCATCAGAAAGAATACTAACAATAACAATACCGGGCTCGGTTTTTCGTGCAATACCACCGAATAAACACGGCAAACAATTCCTAGTTTTCTACATAATACTTTATGCTATGGTCAATGCTAATCTCTAAAAGGATCGCACATATTTTGTGGGTGATAGCATCCCCATACACATTTTATTGACAAATGCAAGCAAGACAGAAATTATTTTAATAACTAAACAGTAGGGAAAATGAGATAACAATTCAAACCATAAGCTACATGCAATTCTTGAATACACTCTTGTGAATGCAAGTCCTAGAAAGCTGTTATTCACATCACCTTGAATAACGGATACATGGATGCTTCGGTAAAGTGCAAGATTTAGTTCCAGCCTTTACATATTCTTTTCCTGGACAATCAGCATATATTAATAGTCTTTAGTACCGAAATTCTTGCACCAGAGTTGTGAAGGAATTGGGCGAACAGGGTGATGTGGTCGTTGCTACAATAAAGTAATATTGACGTTAGAATTAGTAATCAGCATTAACTCAATTGTAATTTTCAGTCATTTGAAACAGAGCAATATCACGAATGAATATTGTCATTCCCACCACTAAATTTACTTCATCGTTTTCTGTGTTTAAGATAAGTGGTTAAAGAACTTGTCCAGCTAAATGTTTATAATTTTATAGGAATATAGCAAATACAAGTTACCAAATAAGCAAGTAAAGGACATACATGAAAGAAAATTACGGTTACTGTTCAAGGATCATATCTAAATAATTAAAGTAATTCCTAGTATCAAGGAAAATAAAGGTCAAAATGACATAGCTCTAGGGCTATCAAGCAGGTGGATTGAGTCATTTCGAGTCAACCAGTTTAGTCTCAACCGAATCCAACACATTACTAAATGGATCGAGGTGGGTCAGCCTGATTATGACCAAACCCGTTTAACATCAATCCAAATCCATTTAAACGTCTCGGGTTCATGTTGGGTTTGTAGGAATAGCACAATTTTTGTTAATGTCATATACGGGTTAACCTGTTTATGATCCAATCCATTTAACCTTGAGCCACACCCATTTAAAAGCTTCGGGTTCGGATATTGGGTTGGAAATTGACAGCTCTACATGGCTTGTATTAATTCTGGTATAGCAATGCACAATGATTCAAGAAGAACTAACAAAGATGAAATAAATAAAAGTACAAGTTTTGTTGAAATATAAAGAGTTAGGATGTGGCTAACCCTTTGAACCCAATCTTCTATTACTAAAAGAATTTGAAACCTATCATAATTGAAGCAAAACAGAATAAAAACAGATGCATTGTTCTGTCAAAGTATGGTATTTCTCTGATAATTATCAGTATATTTCATTATATTTCTGTATAATTTCTGTACAATAGTTGAGATATATGTATAAAACGAAAATTAAACAATAACCATAATTCCTGCATATCCATGTTTTATGGATCCACTACCATTATTTTATGCTCCATGTTTTACTCCACTGAAGCTATTATCGTCCACACAACACCACACACCAACACTCCTCCTCAAGTCGGTACATATATACGTCTCTTACGCCCAACTTGTCAAGTTGAAGCTCACAGTATTAATGTGATTAAGGAGATATCACCCAATTGATCTTCTCGATTTAACAACTAAGCTCTAATAATCTTTTCTTCAAGATTCTGTTTGATGAAGTTCCATCCACTTCAACGCTTCGTGCGATCATGTTGAACCTGATTGGTGAGCGATGGTAACGGCCGCTTTGTTATCACAAAATAAGTTCATTTCAGCAGCTAGAAGAACCCCAATCTCGCTGGGGTTTTTCAACCAAAGCGAGCTCACATATTCCTCGACCATTCCTCGAAATTCATTTTCAAAGACCGGATAAGGCAACTACATTTTGCTTCGCTTTCTCCACGTAACAAGATTGCCCCCACGAAAGTAAAGACTAAATAAAGAGATTTCCTATCCTTCATATTCCCCGCCTGGGCCCTTAATCAGATATCCAAGGACTTCCAATCGACTCATTCTTTGAAAACATAAGTCCTTTCCCGTGTGAGGATTTTAAGTAACGAAGTATTCGTGACGACCGCATCCATATGGTCTTCACTGGGCAAAGGTGCATGACCGACTCACGACACTCACAAAGATACGCACATCGTCGAGTACGAGATAAATATACGAGTTTACCTACTAATCGTTGACATATCTCCGTTTATCCGCCGGTACTCGTCCACATATTCTCCGAGTTTATGATTTTGAACCATTGGAATATCGACAGTGTTACAATCTAAGTAGTCCCGTTTCTCGCTAAGTAGTCCGCAGTATATTTCTTTCGGGAAAGACATACGCTTCTCAAGCCCCACCAGAATGACTGTCGCTGCCTACATAGACTATAAGTGGTTATCTTCCCTAATCGATGTTTTAGAAAAGAGATGATCGTAGCTTGCTTCTGAACCCATATTTCTTCATCAGCCGAACTCAACCTACCAAACCACGCCGAGGTGATTGTTTTAGTCCATACAACGCTCGTTGTAATCTACATGCAGCTGCTTTCCCGATGTAACAAGATATCCCGCGGGATATCCACGTAAATCTCTTCTTCCGTGTCACCATGAAGGAAGGCATTCTTCACGCTCAAGTCAGGTGCAATGGCCAATCTAAATTTGTCGCAAGAGATAACAAAATCCCTCAGCGCTTTAGTTTAGCCACAGTGAGAAGGTTTCGATAATCTATCCCATGTTTCGTGTATATCCTTTTGCTACAAGCCTCGCCTTGTAACGATCAACTAACCCATCCGCTTTATACTTAACGGAGAAAATCCACTTGCATCCTACCATCTTCCTCCCCGAGGCAACTCGCTTAACACCCACGTGTTATTCTTCCGCAATGCCTCAAATTCCTCTTTATAGCTTCGAGCCCATTTTGGATCGCATAAGGCTTCTTCAACGCTACTCCTGAATTCTGACACGACGAGAAAGAACAGGCGAATGCCCCGACAGGCCCGATAACCCGAAAGAGATACACAATTTTGCTATTGGATACTGGGTTGTCGTTCTTCTCTTTTCCGGGAGTATCGATTCGAGTGTTTACCTCGATCGTGTCTCGAAAGGTAAAACATAACCAACAGTGCAGTATCTATAGCATTAGTTCAGAAGCGTGTGATAGGATAGCTACCTCGTGAGTTGTTCTCAAAGAGGATCATCAGTACTGTGAGAACGGAGGGAGTACATCAACCACTTCATCTTCTCGAGATTCAATTACTACTTGGCCGCTTCGGAAGTTCAAGCTCTGCCCAGATACGGCTCCTCCATATTATTCGCACGATCCGAGTACGCTGGACTAAGGTTCTAATATTTCAACATCAAGCCAATTTCTGCTTCTTCACCATAACTCTCCTCCCGAAGAGTGTAATTGATACCTGACGTGGAAAACATTCTGATTCAAGGAAAGTGCGACATCCACGGTAGTATAGTTTCTTTTAGTAATTGGATCATAACATCTAGACTCTTTTTTGTACACCATACCCCAAGAATACACATCTGACAAAGACAATGGATCCAACTTAGTTCGTTGATTTTTAAGCGAGGTGGACAAAAGCAACACATCCAAAAATTGGCGAAGCATTAAAATAAGAGTAAGTAAGATGATCTGATAACACCTTTAATTCGAAATCAAATTGTAAGGTCGCGGCATTCGATTCAAGAGATACACAAACAGAAGAACAAAGATCACTCCGCATTTATTAGGCATATACGTGCACCGATTAGTAAGTGCCCGAGCCGTTTCTAAAATATGCCTATTCTTCCTTTCCGCAGTCTCCATTCTCGTTGGCTCAGGAACACGAGGTTTCGCCGGTATCACCACGGTTGTCCAAGTATGTCCTAATTGTTTATTAACATACTCCCTCCATTATCGACCTAAGTATCTTAATTTTTTTCGTAAAATTGGTTCTCAATCACGGTGAAACAGTGAAATGTAGCAAATACTTCATCTTTATGTTCGGTATGTAAAGCCATGTCATTCGTGGTACAATCATCAACAAAAATAACAAACCAACGTATGATTCGACGACGTAATAACCTGGGAAGGTCCCCAAAACATCGAATGTACCAAAGCAAAAGCGAGTCATACTTTTATTCACGCCATGTGATAAGACGCCTCTACGACTTTTACAGGATACAAGTATCACATTTGAAATCCGAATGTGTGATATTTGAAAATAAACTAGTGGGAGAGGCTCTTAAATACCCGAACGATGGATGCCCAAATCTACGATGACATAGCCAAATCTGCTCCTCGTTACCAACAAGATGCCAGAGCATATGATTGGCTCTTCCCGAACCGAGGTCATCCACATAATATAGCCCTCCTCTCCTAGTACCACGCCCAATGATCTCCTTGCGAGAATATCCCTAGAAGGCAAAAGTAGAATACATCAATACTACGCTTAAGGTCCAAGCGACCCGACTTACGCACATTACCGTCTGCTGCAGATGGTACAAGCAAAGTATTAGATACGATACACGTAGGAGATATGTCACCGTTCCGCCTCCCGTAACGGGATAAGCGACCCCATTTGCATTGGCAACACGGCTCCGTCTCGTCGGGTCAATAGACTGGAGAGATCATTCTGGGTCAAATGTCATGCGTGATCCGTAGCTCCGCAGTCCGTAATCCAATCCTCTTTATCACTACGAGTAGAGATGTGAAATGCTTTACTTGAAATACCCGGATCCCAAGATTCACCGAGAAGTGTGGATAGCCGAGGCATTATTGCAGCCACAAATGCCGTTCAGCCGTGTCCCGCTTTCTTCCGTCAAGATCATTCCCACCACCGGATACCCACTGAGTTTGGAAGTAGCTAGTGTTTCGGGAGTTTCCGCAATGGCCACATTTCACGTCAAGAGACGCGGATGTCCCGAGGATTTCTTGCTACCCAAAGAGGTTCTGCACAGACCGGGACACTGACACGTGTCCTCGACCCCTTTAAAAGCCATAATTGCTCCGTGTCAGATCTATACCCACGATCATCACGGTTCTGCTGACTTCTTCCCTACGTATTTAATCCACAGTGCTTGTTCCACCGTAGTGAATGGTTTGATTTCAAGCACATCACTTCGAGTTTTGTCGAGTCCGTCACATCAAGTCCATCAAGGTGTATACACTGATCTTCCCCCGTACGACGGGAGTTGTATTTTTTGTATGTCATTTCGCACACTCCATTGGATTGTGACGACGGAAATCAATTTCTCGCCACAACCCTCGGGCGTCATCAGTATTTTTCTAAATGGATCCACCCGCCTCGTTTCATACGAGTAACTCGACGACGAAGATCATACACTTCGAGACGTGTCTCGTCCCATCATGTATGCGGTAAAGCAGTAATCCCAAACTTGTTTCGCATTGGGTATCGAATAAAATTTGCAATCAAGGAGTGGGTCCATTGAATCGATCAACCATCCTTTAACAATGGCATTTTCTCGCCATCTCCCGAACGTTTGGCCGTTTCAACAAAGCCGAGGAAAATCCCCATTAATATATCCCAGCTTGTCTTTGCCGTAGATATACATCTCCACCACCCTGGGACCACAAGGCATACCGATCCTCCCAACTCGATACTAATGGGGCAATGACGCCTTACTAGAGAGGTCAGGAAATGATCCGAGCTCTAAGGGAAAACTTCCGCTATTTTCGCCACAAATCTTCCAACATGAAATTGGTAGTTAAATTTCTAGATTCCGCCATGAAATCTAAAATTTTTTTCCTTCCGTTTTTCCTTTTTTTTTTTTTTTTTTACAATTCTTACAACACTATATAAAGAAAAAATTGTAACCCTAAACGTCCCTTTTTCACATTCAAGGCGTTGTACCGCTAACCCTAAAATTTCCTTTTTTTTTCAATTTTTTTCGCAGCCTCCTTCTTCCTCCTCTTCTTCCTCAAAGACGTATTCTTCCTTCCTCGCCGCATCTCCTTCATCAAGCTTTCTCAACGCAGCTTTCTTCTATCGTGGCTTCACGCAACTTCCGTGCGCTTCCTTCTCTTCACCGTGACTTCACGCAACTTCCGTGCGCTCCTTCTCGTTCCACACACGTAGATAAACCACAAAATATATGTCACCGCGAGAGAATCGCGATAATTCCACACCAACGAGCAATCGCCGTCATATCGCTGTGGTTCGCTTTCTTTTGCAGACAAGAACCGATGGTGAAACCGGCCACTCGCGAGGCAACCAGTCGAGCCAACCAATTAGACCTAAGATTTGCCAATGCAGCAAGTCGAACAACCACATGATCGAATCCAAATAAGCCGAGAAATTGTAAACCAAATCGTCACCCTGCAAATCGATTCCGTAGGTGTTGTAAAACTGTAAATCAAAAAATCAGCAGAGGAAACGTAAATCAACAGAAATGTAAATCACCGAAATTAGAAATCAGCAAAGCAGTAAATGTAAATTTGGTCCGATCATAATCCTCGACTCTCAAGTCAGATGCTGATATATATATATATATATATATATATATATATATTTTTTTTTTTTAAATGTAACCCGTAATCTTCTATTGAATTTCTGAACAAATAATCGTGAAATAACTATCTTGCTTTCATTTCTCGAGCCGCATACATGCTCGTGTTTGAAACTACAAGAGCCGAATATAAACTAGAAATCGAACTCAAAAACCGAAAAACTCAGAACAATAAGAGCTACACCAATAAATCGTAAATCGTAATTTAGAAATCGAAACCGTAAATCGTAATCTGTAAATCGAAATCGTAGATCAACAATCAACAAATCAAAGAATCAAGTAAATTTGCAAATCAAAGAATCAAAAAACTCGTAGTTCATTAGCAATATCCCGCTCGATACCATGTCAAAGTACGGTATTTCGATAATTATCAAGTATATTTCATTATATTTCTCGATAATTTCTGCATATTGAGATATATGTATAAAACGAAAATTAAACAATAACCATAATTCCTGCATATCCATGTTTTATGGATCCACTACCATTATTTTATGCTCCATGTTTTACTCCACTGAGTTATTGGTGTCTGCCACAACACCACACACCAACATGTTCTTCCGACAATATTCCTTTAATTATGTATCATAGCATACTTAAACAGGCCTTGCATAACAATGCTACCAATCCAGCACTGTGATAGAGGATCTGTGCACACTCTTATCCCAGGGACTTCGTCAACAAGCATTACTAAATGATCGTATGTCTAATTGAAAAGAGAGAGGGTTATAGAAGACGGCTTGTACCTTAGCCACAGCCCTAGGTTTTAAATATCAAATAGACTTACGTGAACAAGAACAAGAACATTTATATTTATGTCATGTTTGGTTCGTAGAATGTAAATGTATTGGGAATGAGAATAATAATAGGCATTGAATTCAATAAAACAATATTACTATTACTATAAAGTAAAATTTATAAAAATATAAATAAAGAAAAATTAGAAAAGAAACTTTTCTAATTTTAAATGAGATAAAATGATAAAGAATAATAAATAATTATACAGATATGTGAAAAAAATCGAGCATTCCAATGTATTTCTGAGGGGTGTGGAAAGAATGAACATTTTTGCTATTGTTAGAATTTCAAATTAATAGTCCAACTAAATGCAAGAATATTTGAATAATTTCTATTGTCATTTCTATCACTATCAACTAAACATGACCTTACAACTAACAATGGATAATTGAGCATATAGGTTCAAAATCATACAACCTTTTTTCTCAAGTCTTACATCTGGTTTGAGTTAGCATCATAAAACAAAAGTTGACAATAGATTGCTCCAAATATTACGAAGAATGACAACTATAATTGCTCTAGAAAGCTCTAGAACACCATTTTATTGCATAATATTATGTGAAGGCAAAAAATATCTGAACCAATCCAACTTAATTTTGTCGATTCCAAAGGTGTATTGGTTTTGTTTGGTTTTAAATTTTAGGGAATCTAGCAAGTATGGATTGGATCGGTTTTTAAATTTCCAGGAGCAATTAAAAATGAACCAACCCATGTATATATTTTATTAATTTTATTATATTTAATTCAAATTTTGTCTCTTTATTCTTTATTTTTTTTTCAATATTCATTCGTTACTTTTTTGAAAAATTAAAATTCCTAACATATATCTTAGTTCCTTTACAATTCTACGTCTTTTTTTCCCTTATATTTGTATGTATGAAATATAGTAAGATAGACTCAAATTAGTATATGTGTATCACATTATAGGCACTTTAAAACTTAAATTTAAATGTTTAAATAATATTAATTATATCGTAATGCTTAAAGTTTGTAGAAGCATATTTATTTTGAATGGAACAAAAATTTGTATGACACAATCTAAGGCAAAAAAATAAAAAGTTCAAAAAGCAATCCATCCAACCCAAACCAACGCAATTTTTTTGGTTCATTTTGGATTGATTTTACACCTTTAATTAGTTTGGTTTGGATTGGGTTGATTTGGTTTATACCTCTACACAATAGGATGAATTTTATAACCAATTGCTTCACATAGAGGCGTATACCAGTCAGCAAGTTTATAAATCAACCGTGTATCCAGTCCAGCAGATCAAACTAGGAATCTATCAGACTATAATCTAATCATAAGCAAGATGAGTCGACAAGATACTAGGGCTAAAATTCCTCTTTTTATTATAACCAAGAAACCTGTTAGCAAAAGAACACAATTTAAAAGAGAATCGCCATAAGAAAGGTCAACCATGAGATATAAACAATAAAAAGCAACCTTGGTATTAAGCCCCGAGAATAGTTAGCAACGAAAGTGTAAGGACAAAACAAAAACAAAATACTAAACGAATTCTTCAACTAATAACACTAGCTGTCAGTTTACAATCCTCCAATAATACCAATTACCTTTTTGTCCAAAGTTTTGTATACAACACTGCAAGAATCAACTATGGATACATTAGGAATATTAAGCAATTGTGATCAATATACAAAATCCCTGCTTTTCAAGGTAAGTTTGGCAAAGCATGGTGCAGAAGAACTAACTCGAGGCCAAATGGTAAATTTTCTTAAAGAGATTAATTAGCCAATCTGCTCCACCATCAATGCTTCAATGGTATCAATGCTTCAATGGTTTAATACTTCAGGTTAAAGCTACATTGTCTACTAAAAGGAAATTCATCACACTATCATAAATATCACAAATTCACAACCACAACCAGCACTTTCCAAAACTCCTATGGTAACTATAACAATTCGAGACTCGGTTTATGACTGACACAGAAGTCACAATAGAAACAAACTAACACTATAAATGTATAGCTAATGTCAGGAACATAACCACCACACTTACCCAAATCCAACGAACTAAACTATTTGCTCAAAATGTTGGTCATGCTTGATCGGAAAATCTTGTGATACTCCTAAAAAGAAAGAAACCTTCAGTGGTACACCCTAAACCCCACTTATCTATGCCGATCAAAAAATAAAAATAAATAAATAAATAACTTTCAATCAATTGGATAATATCAAATAGAAACGGAAAAGAATTCAGATTCCAAAGCAAAAATTAACACTAATCGATTATCAAATAAACAGGTTCTACATATAAACAAAATTTATATTTAGAACACAATTCAATCCTACTTCTATATTTCCTCACCAGAACAACACAGAAGCTAAGAATAAAAACATAGATGAAAAAAATTAGAAACATCAAAATTGAGATACTAAGGTAAAGAGAAAGACCTCAAGCTCGGCGGATTTCATGGCGATAGGAATGCAGATAAGGAAAATACCAGCCATAGCAATGACAGTATTACGCTTCCAATGCTTGGGCCTACAGTATGGGCCACCACTCATACTCCATACCTTATTCCTGAAGTCCCCTGGAGGTAGACCATGACCTCCCTCACCATGTCCGTGTTCGACTCCTCCCATTCTAGATCAGCTATATGCACTCTCCTTACAGATCACGAGATATGGATCAGAAAATGAAATTGCAGAAAATCATAACCCTAGCATAGCAATTTTGTTTACACGTGAGAATAACATTGATAAGCTTCTAATGAATACGCATCTGAAGTTGTAACTTCTGTATGTATCAATAATTAAATGTCAAATTGAATTCAGAAGAAAGAAGGGATTGGCGGCAATACCTGGGCGATTCTGGTCTGGAGCGGAAGAGACGAGCTACGTTGATGTTGTTGATTGTTACTCAGTGAATGGCGTTGGAATGAAGGACTTCTTTGTCTTTTCGATACTGACAGGTAGGCTTGAGTTCTGAACCCGGTTTATGTGTTATCTGTGAAATATATTTTTCGTCAATTAAGTTATTTTTTAGCTTCATTTCTTATTAAATATTTATATTTTTTAAAAAATTATATTAACTTTAAATTTTATTAATAAAAATATCACTTTTTTTTACATATTTTTTAAATTAATTTTCTAACTTGATACTTATAAAAAAGTGAATTATGCTTTGATTAACAAATATTTACCATATTTTTATTTTCTTTAAAATAAATTATTTATCAAAATTTTGATTAGTTATCATTTACAATTGAAATGTTTATAATAAATTTTTAAAAATACCTTCCTTACAATATAAAAATTTCAAAATTAATTATTTTTTAAATAAATAATAACTTTAAATATATATTATATTATAATAATATTTTCACATAAATACATGAATTAATATTTTTAATTCTATAATTAATTAAATTTAAATGTTATCAAAATTATCATTAATAAAAAATAATTATAATAATATCTCCACTATTCATTGAGATAAGGAAATGTTACCTTAAAAGAACTCAAAAACTAATTTATTGCATTTTATTTCTGTTTGGATATTTGGATCGACTTGGTGTTCGATCCACTCAAATCACTCAAGGTAAGTCATCAATTCGAGATGAAAGGTGAAGCACCCCGTATGTTCTACTCGTAAAACAATCTCAAGCTCAATGATTAGTCTAAACTGAGATCGATTTCAATCCTTGATATGTTGTATTTTATGTCAATTATACCTTTTGATCTACTATGATTTAATATAGGGCAGATTGATCGAGAATCAATCATATTCTATCTACCTAATTTCGGGTTTTACTTTTATAGCTTGGGTCGATTGAGATTTGTTTAGATTGATCGAAAAGGGTTTCAATCGGTTGACCTAATTAGTTCGATCGCTTGAGCTAAGCATCGATCGAGCAAGCGACGAAGTTTAATTACTATATTACCCTTATTCTTTAAAGCTCTTTCAAGTGATTTTATAGATAGATCGGTAATTAGCCTTTGACATAGGACTTCAACGATTTCTTTTTAAACAAACCTAATGCACTCTAAACCTTCAACCACAATTGTATCAATTTTTGCAACTTAAGTTCTCTCACTAAATCTGTTTTGTAAAATCATATTTTGTTAGTCTTTTTTCTTTAATTTATCTATCAAACATTTTGTAATTGTGTTTAATTGATTAAAAAATCTACATATTTGTGATCATGTGCTTTGTTCTAGGGTTTGTTAGTGATGTTGGTTTCATCTTTTATTCCATTAAATCATTTAACTAGAATTTTTCATTGTTTAATCTGCTCTAAAATATATCGCGTAATTTTGGTTTTGTGCTAACTTTTCAAGTGTTAGTTAAACAAGTTCGATAACTTGTGTGACTCGAGTTTGTCAAAACGTTGATTGAGATCCAAATACCTTGTTTGTGGAGACTGAAAGAAAACAAAGGTTTGTAAGTAGATTACTTGAGGATATTATTTATGGCTAGTAGTTTGAGTCTTAATCTTGTGATCGAACATATTTTTATAATGGATAGTTAGGTGGTCCGTTGGACCGGTAACTTTACTCTTAAGTCATTGTTGTAGTCTTGGTTATTTTTATTGAAAAATATCGTGTGTTAACCTTATTTATTTTTGTATTATTTTATTTACATACATATTGGAGATAAAATTAAGGAGTAAATTAAGGAGTGTCAACTCCTTAATTTAAGGAGTAAATCAAGAACCTTAATTTAAGGAGTAAATCAAGAAACTTAATTCAAAGAGTAAATCAAGGAGTTGTGATCCTTAATTTAAGGATTAATTCAAGGAGTAAAACAAGGAATCCTTAATTCAAGGAGTAAAATAAGGAATCCTTAATTCAAGGAGTAAAACAAGGAATCCTTTATTAAGGAGTAATTTAAAGAGTAAATCAAGAACCTTAATTTAAGGAGGAAAGGCCTTGGCAAATAAAACAAGCTCTCTCAAAGTTGTATTCTTTCTTTCATATTTTCATTACAATTCTATAGCTATATATAAGGAGATTTACTCCTTGAATTACTCTTTGAATTAAACATTCCTTGATTTACTCTTTGAATTAAACATTCCTTGATTTACTCCTTGAATTAAGGATTCCTTGTTTTACTCCTTGAATTAAGGATTCCTTATTTTACTCCTTGAATTAAGGATTTCTTGTTTTACTCCTTGAATTAAGGATTCCTTGTTTTACTCCTTGAATTAAGGATTCCTTGTTTTACTCCTTGAATTAAGGATTCCTTGTTTTACTCATTCAATTAACGATTCCTTGTTTTATTCCTTGAATTAATCCTTAAATTAAGGATCACAAATCCTTGATTTATTCCTTGGATTAAGATTCTTAATTTACTCCTAGAATTAAGATTCTTGATTTACTCCTTGAATTAAGGTTCTTGATTTACTCCTTGAATTAAGATTCTTGATTTACTCCTTGAATTAAGGTTCTTGATTTACTCCTTGAATTAAGGTTCTTGATTTACTCCTTAAATTAAGGAGTTGACACTCCTTAATTTACTGCTTAATTTTATCTCCAATAATACAATTGCATGTTTAGTCTTCCGTAAAATTTTAATTTAATATTTTTTTATTAATTGTATATTCACTCCTATGATTAATTATATCATTGACTAAAAAACTCCCATAAATTAACATTATCTTGAGATAACAAAGTAACGTACATGTATCTGATTCCCACCTGACATAATAACCCTAACCTGTATAGACTTGTCCCAAAATAGAGCCAGTACAGCAGACAAACCAACATCAACGACATAGAAAAAACTAAAGGAGGTATAAAGGAAATTGTGTTTGTTATTGTACAATTATCGGATTCTCAGTCTTTAGTTTTTGTTTCAAGTAGACAAACCAAGAGAGAGGCTGGCACAAATTGTCTTCATAATTCCTACTTCCTGACAATTCAACATATATACATCATGGTTCGTCGATGAAGAGCGGGCAGCACACTCAAGGTTAGTGAGTCCATTATCAAGGCCAGAAACCTAGGTTTCTTGTAGGGAAATATTATCAACTAAAATCTTTTTAGTAGCACACGGTTTTTTTCTTGACTAAAAAAAGTTTTTGTGGTAGTTTAAGACAATTTTGCTTTTAGTTTTAACTGTGCAGGGTTGAAAACTGAAGCTCCATGTAAAGGAGTGCCATAAATTATAATGTGTTGTGTATCATTACAAACGATCACAAGTAATAATATGATAAGTAAAATATCGTTCGCACGGAAATTTGTTATTATAGTTTATTAAGTACTAAGATTGTTTCCCTTTGATTTTATCCAAAACATTCGAAAAGTTTGAAGAAATTTAACTAAAATAATTTTTTGTAAACAATAAATAAGAAAATTCTAGGATTGCAGTTTTCATTAAATTATTCCACTCGAATCATATTATTCCGTCTTGATTTACTTTTTTGTAAATTTAATTTGTCAACCGAAAAATTCTAATTTTATCCATACATCTCTTCCGAGCTCCGTATAGACACACCTCGTTAAATTAATTCACTATATTCTTATGAGAATTAAATTCACCAAGATTCATTAAGTTCTAAGTTCTCAAATGACTACACATACGATAAAGGTATATTCTTATCCTTCATATATACATGTTATTCTATCCATAAGCAATATACACAAAAATGCATCTTCTAAGTTTATTTAGGTGCCACGGATCATTTGATAAATTTTCCAATAATCAAAAGCATTAAGCACAAATAAAATAAACAAATTAAAAGTCTTACAAATCTTTCAAAAATAATTAAATTCAAGCTTCATAAATTTAGATAAAATGCAACCCTAGAAAAATTTAATTACTTCGTAAAAAAATTAAGATTACAACAATTAAGGAATATCCCTTAAAAACACAAAGAAAATTATAACATCATCTACCCGTTCAACCCCCTATAATTTCTATCTGATTCATAAATTTATACGCCAATAAAATATTTAAAAATATTTAAAGTAGAAAACAGTAAATATTCTTCTTGCAGACGTGTGTAAAAGAAATTCATGGTGCAAAACAGTGGGCAGTGTGCACCGTTTCTGATTTCTTTTTAATTCAACCCACATGCCACGTGTCATCATCGGATTCGTTGCAAGAAATAGTGGCACACATGGTAGCATCTCATATGGTGTCAAGAATGGGCGCACGCGGAATGTGTTGCATGGGATCAATGGCACTGAGACACATGGGGGACATAAAGCAGCTGGAAACGCGTGTGCTGGTTTTGTGTTTACCGAAATGTGTCACGTGTCAGCACATTATTGGATGCAAGAAGTAGTGAGACACGTGGCAGACTTTAAATGGTTGAAGGGAGAGCTTGCACGTGGTTGCGCCACAGGGAATCAACGCACGCGAGACACGTGGGTCCCACCCTGTATGCTGGCCTGCGCGGTAGGTAGGCCCCACACAGCGTACGAGTCGTGCATCTGAAATTCCACGTCCAATCTCTTTTGTTGCGTCTGATCTTACGCACCTCATCGTAGCCGTTCGTTGCCTGATCGCACGGTTGGTGTCGCGCGATTGTGCTTATACGCGTGGTCTCTTTTTTCTACGCAGAAAATAAATTTCATGGCTCTAATAACGATCTCTATTCATGCCACCAAACCAAGTGGTATTTCATTAGAAGGTGTTTGATTGACATCATAAAATATAAACGAAAATAAGAATGATAATGAAAAGAAAATAATATTATTATTATATTATTTAGTTTGATTATTGGAATAAAAAATGAAACAATATTATAATGTTGATTTACAATTGAAATAGAATAAAAAAATATATTATTACAATTATCATATTTCTCTAAATTATTTTAAAATAAAATATATTATTAAAATTATTATTACTTAAAAATATTATTTAATATTTTAAAATTATTTAAATTTCTAAATTATTATTAAAATAAAATATATTATTAAAATTATTATTTTTAAATAATTATTAGATAAAAATATTATTTAATATTATTTGAAATTATTTAATATTACTTATTTTTTAAAATTATTATGAAAATAAAATATATTATTAAAATTATGATTTTTATAAATAATTATTACTTAAAATAATATTTAATATTATTTAATATTACTTATTTTTTAAAATTATTATTAAAATAAAATATATTATTAAAATTATTATTTTTCTAAATAACTATTACTTAAAAATATTATTTATTTTTCTAAATAATTATTAAAATTACTATTAAAATAAAATATATTATTAAAATCATTATTTTTCTAATAATTATTAATTAAAAATATTATTTTATTTTATTTAAAATTATTTAATATTATTTATTTTTGTAAATTATTATTAAAATAACATTAAGTTGTTAATTATTTTCTTACATATGATTTATATGTGTCCAAAATTAAGAATAAAAAATAAGTACTAAAATATAATAAGGATTAATAAAAAATAATTGGATTGTTGTTCTTTCTCTTTTAGAAATAAATTACATTTCATTCTTAATATACAATAAAAGCAAACATAAAATATATATAAAATCAATTTCATTCCTACTAATTAAAAATAATAGAATTCTCTTTTTATCATTTTGGACGGTATTGCTTTCTCATCCATTGTGGTGACTGAAAGTGGGGTGGTTGAACGAGCAAAAAGTTTTTGGACTTGAGTCACCAGTATTTGAAGGGCTAGTAAGCAGTAGATGACCATAGCGGACAGATGACCAAAGATGTCAAGTAGTTATTAATAATAATTATAATAATAACAATAAAATCAATATAATAATAATAATAATTATAATAATTATAATAACACTAACAAAATTAATTATAATAATGATAGTAGTATCAACTATAATAACAATAAAAGTGATAATAGTAATAATATCAATGATAGTAATAAGTGTCGAGGAGTTATACGTATCTAGTTGTGTGGATATCTTTCAAACTTTAAAATCCTTTGTTAAGTAATGTTTTGGTAATCCATTTGAGGTCTCGTCTCCTTTTGAGACAATACTTGACGAATATCCACCTAATAATGTATACTACCATTTTCATACGGCAAAGATTATGGTTGAAGTTTGACTTTATTTATATTTTCATTTTTTTTAGATTCTGTCACTACCAGTGTGAAAATGATATTTTGGTTAGGTTGATTGCTTAAAAATATTACTCAGTTAGAGTTTCATTGTTATCATATTAATAGAGAAAGTAATTTTGTAACAGATAGTATAACCTCTAAGACCCGTAGTATCTATATTGCAATTTAGTGATGAGACATGTTGGAAAAAAGTAAATTTTTATAAAAAATAAGTGATTCAATTTTTTGCCTTGTTTCACATTGTTATTTTAGATGTATAAATAGAAAATAGTTGGATATTGGGTTTAGTACAGTGTAAACTTTTGTCTGAGGGAAAGGATGCAAGCGAATGTGATCTGTGTGTAGCGTCATCGCCATTCATCCGACCGATCGAGCCCAAGCCCGAATGTGTAAGGTGAGGTGGCATTTTATTTTTTTGAATTTTTTTTATTAAAATACTTTTCCACTCAGAAAAATAGTCCTTATCTTTTTACTCAGAAAAATAGCCGTTATTTTCTTTTATTCAGAATATAGTCGTTATTTTCTTTTACTCAAAATATGACCGTTATTTTTTCTCTACTCAAAAATATCCGTTAAATGGTCGTTACTTTTCTTTACTAAAAAAAATGGTTGTTATGCTCTCCACCCAAACATGACCATTATTATCATAATGGTCACACGTTTTCTGAAACCTATAAATAGAGGGTCTCAACTGAGGACTTGTATGATTATTATAACTCTGATAAATCTGCTAAGAAAATTTGGGAAGTATTTCAAAAGAAGTACGACACTGAGAAAGCTAGAACTAAGAAGTATGATGTTAGTAGATACAAAAAATATCAAATGATTGATGGCAAATTTGTGGAAGCTCAATCACACGAACTGCAGAAGATAGCATACAAAATAACTTCTGAAGGTATGATTGTAGATGAACAATTTTAAATAGCTGTTATTACAAATAAATTACCCCCTATTTGGAAAGATTTTAAGAATACACTTAGACATAAAACTAAGGAATTTTTTTTAGAAAGTCTTATAACCCATTTAAGAATAGAAGAAGAAGCCCGAAAACAAGACCAAAAAGATGAAGTACTTGTTGTCTCAAACAACAGTACCAATAAGAAACCCTCCTCTACAATTTTGAAACCTAAAGGTAGAAATATGAAAACTCAGAATTGCAATAATAACCAAAACTGCAACCACCAAAATAGAAACATAAATTATCCTCCCCAGAATGTACCTCAACCCCTTTAAGGAATAACACATTCGTGTGTTATAGTTATAATAGACCTGACCACTTGCCTAGGAATTGTCGGAATAGGAATCGTCTTGCCCCACAGGTGAACCTTACCTAAGATCAACTTATTGCTATGATATCTAAATTCAATTTTGTTGATGGATCCGAGAGGTGGTGGGTGGACACTCGTGCTTTTTGTTATGTTTTGCTATGATCGAGACATGTTTAGGTCATATTCTAAGTCTAAGGATAAGAAAGTACTACTGGGTGACTACCACTCCACTAAAGTTGCTTGTACTATTGAGGTGGTATTAAAGTTTACCTCTTGAAAGACTATCATCTTGAAGGATGTCCTGCATACTTTAGAGATGAGAAAAAACTTAGTTTTAGGCTATCTTCTTAACAACGCTGGGTTTACTCAAACTATAGGGGCTGATTTATATACTATAACTAAAAATAATATATTTGTTGGGAAAGGGTATGCCACTGATGACATGTTTAAATTAAATGTTGAAATCAATAAAGCTTCTTCTTCTGCTTATATGTTGAGTTCTTTTAATATTTGGCATGCTAGACTTTGTCATGTTAATAAATGCATAATTAAGAAAATGAGTACCTTAGAACTAATTCCTAAACTATCTTTGAATGATTTTTAAAAATGTGATTTTTGTAGTCAAACTAAAATACCAAAACTTCACACAAATCAGTAGTTAGAGAATCTGAACCTTTAGAATTAATACACTCTGACATATGTGAACTTGATGAAAATTTAACAAGAAATGGAAAACATTATTTTATAAATTTTATTGATGACTGTTCAGATTACACTTATGTATATATAATGAAAAATAAAAGTGAAGCGTTTAACATGTTTAAAATACTTATGACTGAGATTTGAAAAACAACTTAATAGAAAAATAAAAAGGTTTCGAAGTGATAGAAGAACTGAATATGATTCCAATATTTTCAATGATTTTTATAAAACTCATGGAATTATTCATGAAAAACTGCACCTCATTCTCTTGAAATGAATAGCAAAGTTGAAAGAAAAAATAAAACTTTTACTGAATCAATTGTTGCAATTTTATTAAACTTTGGTGCTGCCTCCCATTGGTGGGGATAAATTTTATTAACTGTTTACTATGTGCTAAATACAGTGCCTAAATCTAAAAGTAAAATTTCACCATATGAAATTTTGAAAAATAAGAAACCTAATTTAACTTATTTTAAAACTTGGGGTTTTTTGATTCTAAAAGAAATAAACTTGCTAGTAGAGTATATGAATGTGTATTCATAAGATACACTATGAATAGTAAAGATTATAAATTCTATGACTTAAATGATCATGTAGTTATAGAATCAAATGATGATGACTTCTATGAACATATGTTTCCCTTTAAATTGAAAAATAGTGGGGGATTGTCTTCTAGTAGTTTACCTATAACTAGAATTAGTGAACAAAATAAGGAATTAAACATTGAAATTAGGAGAAGTAAATGAGCTTGAACCCTTAAGGATTTTGGGTCTAATTTTTTTGCTTATAACTTAGAGGAAGATCCTTAAACTCTTAAAGAAGCATTATCTTCTTTAGATGCCAACTTATGGGAAGAAGCCATAAATGATTAAATGGACTCTCTTGAGTTTAAGAAGACTTGACATTTAGTTGAGTTACTTCTTGGTTGCAAAACCATTGGATGTAAATGAATACTAAAAAAGAAATTAAAAATCGATGGTACTATTGAAAAGTACAAAGCTCGTCTTGTAGTTAAAGGATATAGGCAAAGGGAAAATGTAGATTTCTTTGATACTCTTTCACTAGTCACATGAATAACTTCCATACGTGTTCTTTTCTCTCTTGCTGCTATCCATGATTTAGTAGTGCACCAAATGGATGTTAAAACTGCTTTCTTAAATGATGACTTAGAAGAAGAAATTTATATGAACCAACCTGAAGATTTTGTTATCCCTGGTCAAGAAAATAAAGTTTGTAAACTAGATAAATCCCTTTATGGTCTAAAACAAGCACCTAAGCAATGACATGAAAAATTTGATAATCTAGTTATCTCACATAGATTCAAAATAAATGAAAGTGACAAATGCATTTATTATAAATTAGAAAATGACATTTGCACTATTATATGCTTTTATGTGGATGACATGCTTATTTTTGGATCAAATATTCGTGTAGTGAATAATGCGAAAACTTTGTTAAATCGTAACTTTGATATGAAAGATCTCGAAGAAGCGAGTGTAATCCTTGGTATAAAGATTACTAGGTCTGAAAAGAGAATTTCTCTAGATCAATCTCATTACATTGAGAAGATTTTAAAGAAATATAATTACTTTAACTACAAACTTGCATGTACTCCTTATGATTCGAGTGTAAAGTTGTTTAAGAACACTGGAGGCGGTGTTAGACAAACTGAGTATGCGAGCATCATTGTTAGCTTACGTTATGCTATTGATTGCACTAGACCAGACATAACTTTTGTTGTGGGACTACTATGTAGGTTTACCAGTAGACCTAGTGTAGAGCATTATAATGCTATTGAAAGGGTTATGAAATACTGTAAGAGCACTATGAACCTTGGATTGCATTATAAAAAGTTTCCCGCTATTCTAGAAGGATGCAACGATGCAGATTGGAGCACTTTATCATAAGATTCCAAAGCAACTAACGACTATATATTTAACATAGCTGGTGGAGTTGTTTCTTGGAAGTCTAAGAAACAAACAATATTGGCTCAATCTACAATAGAGTCTGAAATGATAGCACTAGCTACTGCTAGTGAAGAAGCAGGCTGGTTAATATGTCTGTTAGTTGAGATCCCCTTATGGGAAAGATTGACACCAACTGTCTTGATCCACTGTGATAGTATCGCTGCTATTGCAAAGATTCAGAACCGTTACTACAATGGCAAGAGACGACATATACGTCATAAGCATAGTACTATTAGAGAGTTTCTCTTTACAGGAGCTGTAAGAGTGGATCATGTATGTTCTGATGAAAATTTGGCAGATCCTTTGACGAAAGGATTACTGAGAGAGAAGGTTTTCAAAACCTTAAAAGGAATGAGACTAATACCCTTAGAATGAAGAGTCACTCGTGATGGTAACCCAACTTATGGACTGGAGATCCCAAGAAATAAGTTCAAATAGTAATAACAAGTCATGAAGTGTTATGAGATGAATCATGCTATTTTGAAATCTCATTCTATATTGTTAGAAGCATGAAGTCCTGAAGCGTTAGAAAAGGATGAGTTAAATTAAAATCTTAATGAGTTCTATACTCTATGTGGAGTAGAATACATAGCTACATGAATGCTCTTGATAGACTCATATATGTGAATATGGAAGTGTGGCTGCTTCCTATGAAAATTTCTGGGCAAAATTTACTAGAGCACTCACTAAACTGGGATACACATGCATGGCCGTAAAGCACGAGCTTTTCAAACTACACCTTGGAAAGGTTGTATGTGTAATGTTGTTAGAGATAGAGTTCAAAACTATGAGTTACTCTAATATATTCTAAAGCATCAACACTATGCAAAGGTTCAAGTCAATATACAGCTTTTGCTTATGCATAATCTTATACTTTTAATTGATCGGTTGCTCGATGAAAACTATTTTTATATAAAATTCAAGTGCGAGATTGTTGAAAAAAAGTGAATTTTTATAAAAAACAAGTGATGCCAATTTTTTTGCCTTGTCCCACATTGTTATTTTACATCACTTAGAATATGTATAAATAGAAAAGAGTTGACTATTGGGTTTGAGCCCCAAGGGGTACCCAATTTTGTGGAAGGGAAGAAGACCTAGGCAAATGTGATACCACACACGGGCACGCGCGTCACTACCGTCCGTTCGACCGATAGGCCGTGCCGTGCCGAGTCGAGCTCGAGTGCATGTGTGTGAGGTGGCATTTTATTTTTTTGGAAATTTTTTTTATTAAAATACTTTTCTACTTAGAAAAATGGTTATTACGCTCTCTACTCAGACATGACCGTTATTATCATAATGGCCACACGTTTTCTGAAACCTATAAATAAAGGGCCTTAGCTCTTAGTTTCAACACAACTATCTGCAAACACATTTCACTAAGTAAAAAAATTCTCTCAAAAAGAAAAAGAAGAAGATCCTAAATTACTTTTGATTTTTTCGAGCAACAAAAATTTACAGGTGTAGCATTCCGATCTTCATCAGTGCAGCGAAGTTTCGAGACAGAAAAACAAAGATTGTGGGCTGTTTTATCTTAGGGACGACGAGGTTGTGTTTGCTTACACAAATTTGGACAGAGTCGCGAAATGTTTTAAATAGAGCGACCTAATACGCAACTCAACCTAAATAGTTCATTTCAAGTATATATATATATATATATATTTATTTAATAATACTTATAATTAAAGGACTAGAAAATGAAGGTGTTATGGAGGTGAAAAACTCAATTTAATGTCTTAATTCTCTTATTGATACTTGTCATTTTCAATCTTTCGTTTAAAAATAATAATAGAGGTAATTTATTTAAGAATGATACTTGTAATAGCAGCAATCACAATAATAAGAAGAATAAAATGTATTGAGGATAATTTCGTATGAAACAGTTAAAAAATGATCAACGTCAAAAGTTACCCGTACGTAAGAAAGGATTTGACAAGTTTGAATGTTTACTAATGCGTAACCTTGTGAGGTGAAATTAGCATATTTAATTAATATCTAAATATTAACATAAATTATTCTTTCAATTTAATATTAAATAAAACAGTTTTAAAAGGGAAATATTTCTCTTACTATTCTTTCAATTTAGTATTAAATAAAACGGTTTTAAGAGTTCCAAAACACCAAATCATTTAACTCCTAGCTGGACAATTAGAAGAAAATTCCTAATATCTTTATTTAATGCCTCTTTTGAAATTTGAAGACTAATCCCTTGATTTTCTTTATAAGAATCTCCTTTCCTTTTCCACCTCCGTAAGAATCCCCTTGATTTTCAATGGCTGCCCGAATCCATCGCTACCACTGACATTATTCCTCCCATGAAGGACACGGCCCATCAACCACCCACCATAAGGTAGATTACAAGCGAACCCTCCATAGTGAGAAATAAATCGATTGGGACAATCTCACCTCATGTCCAATTATTCCACAACAAAAAATTTGGAGATGCTCGTACTTAAAATTCACCAAGCGTTGAGAACCACCTACTTTAATCATAAACCCGTGAAGGATTGATTCGGAAATTTCCAACTTTACTCGGACACGCATAAATCAACCTTGCAATTCTTCTTTTTCAAATGATTCATCTTCATGGCAGATAAAGCAACCAATCTTTTCCCCCATATTAAGCTTTCGTCCTCTAAAGGGAAGATCTCATATTTGCACCAAGAACAAAGGTTTGTCAAATAAAAGATTTTTAGTTCGACTCCCCGTTGGACAACAAGAAAACACCACCAACCAGTCATCTAAAACACTAAGGCTACTAGCCGTTACAAACATTAGCTTCATTTGATCCGTAAACTTTATCTGAAATAAATTAAAGGCAATTTCAATGACTTAGTCCATGCCATCACTACTATAATAACTATATATAACCTCGATTTTTTACCGTGACTGTAAGTCTATGATCACGGTTATAAGAACCGAGGACTTAGTGAGAGAAACCATAGACATCATTTAATCTCATTTTTCGTATTAAATTAAAATAAATTGATATATTAAAAAAATTAAAAGTCGTTATATTAAAATTATGAATTAAATTATATTTGAGAGTTTTTATATACATTAAAACATAATAAATTCTTACTGCAATTAGCTAATTAAAATGTTTCAAAATATGAAATACATGCAAAAAACTTGAACATATTAAGATTGTCCAACAAAAAGACATGTTACATAACTTGATGGTGCTAGTGCACCTCGTGCCTGGTGTGCTGGTGCACTGATGTATTGGTACGCTGGTGTGGTAGTGTTGGTGCATTGGTGTGCTTATATGTTCGTGTGCTAGTGCGTTGGTGTGCTAGTGTATTGGTGTGCAGGTGCATTGGTGTGCTGATGCGTTAGTGCCCAGTGCCTAGTGCTGCTGCTACTACTAGTATAGGCATGTTGATATTGGTGCTAGTGCTTAGTGCTTAGTGCTGGTGCTGGTGCTAGTATTGGTGTGTTGGTGCGCTAATGCGCTAGTGCCACTGTAGAAACTGATGACACTAGATACATCAAGCTACATTAGTTGTGGTTAATGAACTATGTCTTGCATGATTTCATGGGAAAATTTGTGGTAGTTTATTTTGATGATATTTTAGTCTATAACAAAAATTTAGAGGAACATGTGGAACAATTGCATGCTATTTTTAGTGTGTTGAGAGTGAATAAATTGTATGCTAATCTTAAGAAGTGCACGTTTTGCATGGAATATATCATGTTCCTTGGAGTTTTTGTTAGTTCACAAGGTATTATTGTTGATGAAGAAAAGATGAAGGCAACAAGGGATTTTCCTAAACCTAAGAATGTGAATGAGGTAAGAAGTTTCCATGGTTTGGCAAGTTTTTATCGAAGTTTGTTAAAACAATTTGCTTTATTGTTGCACCTTTGAATGAACTTGTTAAAAATAATGTTATTTTTAAGTGGGATGATATGCATGATCGCGATTTTAACACTTTAAAAGATATGCTAACTAATGCACCTTTGTTGTGTTTGCCTAACTTTGATAAAGGTTTTGAGATAGAATGTGATGTATCCGGAATTGGCATAGGAGCTATTTTGATGCAGGATTCTAAGCCAATTGCATATTTTAGTAAAAAGCTAAGTGAGACAATATTGAATTATCCTACTTACAACAAGTAGCTTTATGCATTAGTGAGAACTCTTTAAACATTGCAGCATTACCTGTGGAAGAGGGAATTCATCATTCATTTTTATCATGAGAGTTTGAAGTTCTTGAAGACCCAAAATAAGCTTAATAAAATACATACTAAGTAGTTGGAATTCATAGAAACATTTCCTTATGTAATAAAAAACAAGCATGGGAAGGACAATGTTGTGTCTAATGCAATGTCTAGAAGGTAAGTATTACTTACTTCGTTGCAAACTAAATTGCTTGGTTTTGAACTCAAGGATTTGTATGCCAATGATTTTGATTTCATCCAAGTATGGAATGCATATGATAAGTGTGTGTTTGGTGATTTTTATAGGCATGAAGGATTTCTATTCAAGAAAGATAAATTATGTGTGCCTATTTTTTTGTTCGTGAGTTGCTTGTTAGGGAAAGTCCCAGGGGAGGTTTGATGGGGCACTTTGGTGTTCTAAAGACTGTAGATATTTTATGCGAGCATTTTTATTGGCATAATGTGAAGTATGATGTGCAATCTATTTGTGAAAAGTGCATTACATGTAGGTAAGCAAAATCTAAAATTAAACTGCATGGCTTGTATACCTTTTACCTATGCCTAATCAACCTTGGATTGATATTTCATTGGATTTTGTTTTAGGATTACCATGGACTCAAAATGGTAAGGATATCATATTTGTTGTTATTGATAGGTTTAGTAAAATGGCTCATTTTATTGCATGTTCTAAAACAATGATGTAACACATATTGTTGATTTATTCTTTAAAGAAGTGGTTCATTTACATGGGTTGTCTAAAACAATTGTTAGTGATAGGGATGTTAAGTTCCTAAGTCCATTTTGGCACACTTTATAGAATAAATTAGGAACTAAACTGTTATTTTTTATTGTTGCACATCCTTAAACTGATGGTCAAACTGAAGTAGTTAATAAGGCACTCACTACCTTAATGTGTGATGTCATTCAAAATAATTTGAAGGCAGTGGGAGAAGTATTTGACACATATTTAGTTTGCATATAATAGGACTGCTCATTCTACTTCTTCTTTTTATCCTGTTGAAATTGTTTATGTTTTTAATCCTTTAACACCTATAGCTATTTTACCTTTGCCTACTAATGAGCATGCTAATCTTGATGGTAAGGAAAAAACAGATTTTGTGAAGGATTTACATGTCAGAGTTCATGCCAACATTGAAATGAAGAATGAGCAATATGTTAAGCAATCCAATAAGGGGTGTTTGAAGGTTGTTTTCCAGCCTGGAGATTGGGTTTGGGTGCACATGCGTAAGGAGAGGTTTTCTACACAACCGAAATCAAAATTGTAGCCTTGAGGAGATGAACCTTTTCAAGTCTTGGAACGGATCAATGATAACATATACTAGTTAGATTTGCCAAGTTACTATGGTAATGATAGTGCAACTTTTAATGTCGTTGATTTATTTTTGTTTGATATAGGTCATTCGAGGATGAATCTTTTTGAAGAGGAGGGGAATAATGGAAATCATGGTACTGACTAAGTTGTTCTTAAATATTCTCAAGATCCTTTGCAAGGAATTGGTGGTTCAATGACTAGGGCAAAGACAAAGAAGATGAAGGAAGCTTTGCAAGGCTTGATAATAAAGTGCAATACAAAGAGGTTACAATAGAAGATTCTAAAACTAAATTCGATGATTCCAAAGCTTCACCAATGATTGTCTATTACCTTTTTATGCAATGGATAGATTTGGAATATCAAGTTGGATGCAAGGATTAATTTAGAAATAAATTTTTGTTTTAGGCTTGATGTGGTGCCTAGACTTTCTTTAGAGTAAATTTCGTCTAGGGTTTTTGTTGCTTATAAAAGAAAATAGAAGCCATGTAATGGAGGAAAAATTGATATCATTAATAAAAGTTTATTTCAGAAAGCTTTTGCTTTGTCTTCTTGTGTTCTTGATTGGATGCTTGAATTTGACTTATCAAAGGGAGTGATCATCCTTTGTGGTGTCTCATGGTTGAGGTTTTAAGGATTTTGTTTCCTTAGGATTCTAATATGATAATCTTTAATACATTCTTAACAAATCAATTGTTTCAATTCCTTTGAGTTTGTGAGTTTCTAGGGTTATTCGCCTAAAGGGTTCACATAAGGTATGTTTCACTTGTTTCGTCGTCATTAAATTAGTAGTATTATAAGGATCCTAAAGGTAGAATATTTTTTGTCTACCGTGCCAATCAATTCCATTAAAATCACAAATATTCGATTTTATGTTGAAAAATGTTTTTAAAAAGCAACAATTTTACTTTCATGTACCTAATATTAGGGGTGGACATAATAACTAATAAATCAATTTATCTAATCGATATCGAGCGGAACTGAACTAAGTTTTATGTTTTATAGGTTCAAATAGGTTGGTTTCAATTTTTAAAATGCGACAACCAAGTTGTATTAGGTCAGTTAAGGTTTTATAGTTTATAAACCGATACTTGATCGACATGAGTTATATACAAATATTTACGCAAGTATGAATCATAAACAAGTAATATAATGATAAGAAAATATCATACGTTTCAACAGAGATTATATTATTATAAACTAATTTTTTAAAATTAAAAAAATAAAAATTAATTTTTTTTTGTTTTTGAAAGGCAAAATTAAAAGAACTAAAATAAAAAACAATAATTAATTAACTCATAATTGACAAATAAAAAGATACATGAGAAAATATTTAAGAATATTTAATCTCTCAATTTTTTAAACATATAAATCACTAAAATTTTCTAAAATAATTACCAATGAATTACATGATCAATTGAATCTAACCTACCATGTATTCTTCTCGAGCAATACACATACAAATGCCTCTTCCAAGTTTATTTATGTGCCACGGATCGTTTTGATAAGATTCGTAAATAATCAAAAAGCATTAAGCACAAAATAGAATGAACAAATCGAACGTCTTATAAATCTATCAAAAATAATTAAAATCAAAGCTTCATAAATTTAGATCAAATGCAACCCTAGAAAAATTAAATTACTTCATAAATTTAAAATAAAAATTACAGCAGATGCTGAAAAATTAAAGGAAGAAGAAAGGAAATTAAAACATCAAGTAGCGAAAATATTTGACACACGTGGAACACAATAGAAGCCAAAATGGCTTCTGCGTGTTCCACAGTCCAACCCCTAAAATTCTAAACTGCAAAAAAAAACTTCTCAATTCTAGCATCTTATCACCTATTTATAGCTACCAAAATACATCGAAAATAATTAAATTTAACACACACGGGGGACAAAAAAGTGTGGGACAAATAATAAATTAAAACGCGTGGGGGGACAAAATGTATCGAAAATGCGTTCAAAATGTGAGTGGAGATGCTGCGCGTTTCTGTTTTTATTTTCCTTCCACGCTGCCACGTGTCAGCGTCTCATTCACTGAAAAGATTTAATGTGCACACATGGCAGCTTCTTATTGGATGCGGGAAACGTGCGTAGGAGAAATCAGAGCATGGAGACAATGGCTACACACGGGCTTGATCCTGTGCTTTTGCGCTCATCGTAACATGCCACGTGTCAGTACATGATTAGCTGAAAGTAGAGTAGGACACGTGGCATTTTCTGATTCAAGGTAAGGATTCATGCTGACAGGTCGCAGCTTCTGATTCGCTGAAACTCCGGTTGCACGCAGAGATCACCGCACGGGATCAGAGGCGCGCGTAAGTGGGGGACAGGTCTGCACGGCGTCAGACGGGTGGGTCCAACGCTGCACGCCGTCCTGCGCGGTAGGTTTGCCCCACTCGGGCACCGACTTGCGCGATAGAGGAAATCCCTGCACACAGTCTCCTTGGTCGGGTTTGAACAGCACGCGCGCATCCGAACCGTTGATACTGTTGATCTGTCAGTCCAAGATGACGCGTGGATAACACCGCGTGGAATTTCTCTCCTGCGAAGAAAAATAACTTTTATTAATTATATTTTCACCCACAAATATATTTTAAATTACATTTTAAACTTTGTTTAATTGCAATACAGCCCTCTTTGCAATTTAAATTAAATTTTAAACTTTTAATATTTGAAATTAAGCCCCGATTTTAATTTAAATTATATTTTCAACTTTTATAAATTACAATTAATCACTCTTTTATTTGAAATTATATTTTTGGACAAAAATTTGCAATTAAGAACATTTTCGATACAATTTATTTAATTTTCTTAAAATATATAAAAAACAGAAAATACTAATTAATTAAACTAAAATTAAATAAAAATAAAGAGAACAATTATAATTAATAAAATAGGTGAAAATAACAATATAAAATACAATTATCACACATCATATGGTAATTTACCTAATCACAATCTATTGTCAACTAAATTACATACTACTCATTAAGTTTATCAATTATGAATCACATAAATAATAATCATATATCTCTAACTAGAAATTATGCATGATATTTAATCAAGACAAACAATTAAATAATTTTCTCAAATATATTTAAATGCCTCTATAAATCAATTGTTGGCCAAACAATTAATAGCATAAAAATTAGATTAAATAATATAATGAGGTTGAAATCATAATTGAGATAAATATTAGATCATCACATATAAAAAATTAGGTTCATAAGATCCCTAGATTAATAAATTAGCGAGACATGATTTTGTTCATAAATCTTATATTTTTCATAAAGAAAGGTGTAAAAATTGATAAAGAAATAAGAAGAAGAATAAATACAATCAATATGGGCGGGAGAATAAATACAATCAACCTATGCGGGGGAACTATCTTATGATATAAATGAAATAGTAGTTCGTTGTGTACAACCTGTGCGAGAGAAATCTATATGTTAATATTATCATTGTCCCTCGATTTTGAGTTATGATATTACTGGGCCCCTTGATAAAGTGGAATTATATCGCATTAATATAATTGATGTAGTTATAATTATAATTCACTTGAGAGACCAAGAAAACAAATATAATGCAAAAGTGACACGATCCTATTTTGGATATTATTCATAATATCATGTGACAAGAATAGACACAAAATTAGTGGATCGAGCAAATAATTACTATATAATTTGGAAAACTAAAATGTAATGATAGAACCTCTTATAGTCAATAATATAAAGTTTTATATTATTGCTAAGATGATATAGATCCTCTATACGGTCATACCAACTGAAGAGAAACAACAAGTATTTTACATTTCATAATGATGTATAATACATGAGATAAAATGCTAAAATAAAATGTCATAATATGACATGCTTAGACCATAAATAAATTTATGAAGTTATGCAAATATTATTTGGTATAATGTTTGAATGCATTATAAGAATAATAGAGATATTGTATAATAGAATAATATGAATAATATTATTTGTTCATAAATTTATTTATTAAACCAATCACTAGTTGAGATTAAAGAGAGCATGAGATGGCTAAACAAGACTAGTTGCATTTGTGTAATTGATTCCAACCTTCCACAAAGAATTGCCCTAAACCTAGCCTATTTAAGGAGGCATAATTTAGAAAAATATGATCCAAGTGTGCTGCCTCTAACCCTATCCGAAATCCTCCATTTTCAGCAGCCACATTTTTCCCTCTCCTAGGCCAAAACTTAGAAAGGCTTGCTTAAGGCCAAAACCTAGGTGGTTCAATCCTAGGTCGAAAGTCTCTTCTCTCATATCTTCTTACTAGGTGGTTGGATCTAAGCCTTGAAATATACATCCATCTATCTAAGAGGTGTGGTAATTTGTCGTTTAGGTTCAAGGTGAACCAAGAGGTGCTCCCGAAAGAAAGGTGGTTTACAAGAAATCTAGAAGGGAAATCAACTTCCCTCTACTCAAGAGATTTGACAATCTTTTTAGGTAAATGTAATCTTTTTCATCTCTAGTAATAAGGTAGATGAGATTTTTTTATTTTATTTAGTGCACATTAGGTGTTTTTTGAAATGTTTAAGGGAAAATCTTGCTTGCAATTGTCATACAAATGAGGTCTTTTGTGTATTGAGCCAAGTAATGATAGGAAAATTTTAAATTCTCACCATATAGGCATACATATGAAATCCCAACAAATGATTGACAATTGAATTGATTACCACCTTGATTGTTGTTATTACTCCAAGAGAAATTAGGATGTTGTCTCCATTCTGGATGATATGTGTTCAAGTATGGATTATTGTTTCGGTTCACATTGCACACATAACATGCCAATTTAGGATTATTTGGATAACTATTGAATAAATGAGCTCCCATATAAAATACATAGAACACCTCTACATCTTGGACCTAGTTTATACTCGTTGATGAGTTTTTAACCTTCAAAAGGTTCACAAAAGATGACATTTGAGCTGTAATTGTCATGATATCATTTACCTCATGTATTCTGGCTACTCTTCTTATGGTTTTCATTCTTTCCATTGGTCATTGACAATTATTTCTAGCCATTTTCTCAAATAAATCATAAGTTTTATTTTAAGATTTGGCTAGCAGAGATTCATTAGTGAATGCATCAACAATTGTTTTTGTTTGAGCATTGAAACCATTGTAGATATTTGGATCCAATGAAGGATACCATGGTGTAGACATTTCCTTAGCAATTCTTTGAATCTTTTTCATGTTTCATATAAAGATTTCCCTTCATATTAGCTTCACATTCTTTATTGGTGGAAAATATTTAATCAAGAATTTCTCTACCAAATCATTCCAAGTTATAATATAATCATGTGGCAAAGAATTTAATCAAGCTCAAGCATGGTCTTGCAAGACATGATTTTGTTCATGTATTATATCAAGCTAATTTAATCAAGCCTAAATGCCTTCTCGATCATATCATTGAATTTGAATGAATCTTCAATTTCAATAAACAATCTAAGATGTAAATGACAATCCTCTGTTAGTAATCCGGTGAATTGTTCAACTGTTTGTAACATGTTAAATATGACTGGCTTTAATTCAAACTGATTAGTTTGAATGTTTGGCCTTGTAATACTTAGATTAAGCCTTTCCAATATAGTTAATGTATATTCATTCATAGCTCTATCCATATCACCCAATAAAGGTATTTGGTTGTTCAAATTTAGCTTATTATTATTTATTCCTAATAGATTAGCCATTTTTTCACTTGGTTAACAACTTGTTGTTTTCTTATTATTCTCAAAGTATGCTCGATTTCAAGTTCTAAAGGAAAAATTTCTCTTTTATGGACTCTACTAATAAAATAGAGCCATATATATTTATAATAGAATAAAGGATATGTCAAAAAAAATAACTAAATAAATTAAAATTACAAAAAATAAAAAATAAAATAAAGTGAAAAATTATTTTCTAATATTTATAATTACCGACAACGTTGCCAAAAATTTGATTGATACTAATTGTGTACAAATGGGTACGCAAGTATACGTATCTCAAACAAGTAGTATAATGATAAGAAAAGATGATTCTAATATAGATTGTGTTATTAGAAACTAATTTTTAAAACTAAAAAGTAAAAATCAAATTTTTTTGTGTTTTTAGAAAACAAAATTAAAAGAACTAAAATTAAATAACAATAATTAGTTAACCCAGAATTGACAACTAAGAAGATATATGAGAAAATATATATGAATACTTAATTACTCAATATAATTATCAATCAATTACATGATCAATTGAATATAACTTGTCATGTAATTCTCTCTAAAGTAAACTATACATTATATAGTAATTACTTTAATCACACTCTCATGTCAATTAAATTACATACTATTCATTAAGTTAATTAATTATGGATCACATACATAATAATCATATATCTCTGCCTATATATTATGCATGTTATTTAATAATAACAAACAATTAAATAATTCTCTTAAATCTATTTAATTGTCTCTATAGATCAATTATTGGCCAAACAATTAATAGCATAAAAATTAGAATAAATAATATAATAGAGTTGAAATCATAATTAAGGTAAAATATTAGATCATCACATATAAAAAATTAGGTTCACAAGACTCTTAGATTAATAAATTAGCTAGACATGATTTTGTTCATAAATCTTATTTTTTCATAAAGAAAGACATAAAAAATGATAAAGAAAAGAGAAGAAGAATAAATATAATCAATCTCCTTTTAAATCTCCACCAAAATTGTATTTTTTTTTTGAATTTTTTTGTATTTTTTCTCTTTTCTTGGCTTCAAAAACTGATAAAAAATTGTTAATTTTCAACTTATTTGGATTTTTAGGACAATTACGAGGTTAAATTAGGATTAGATAGAATCTAGACCGTCAGATTAGTTTCAAATCAACAAGCTAATGAGATCGCGACACATGGCATGAGAAAATCATTGGAAGAATCAGTGCATGACGTGTGGCGGGGTGGACTATTCATAGTCAATGGGTGTTGGGTCTGCCTAATATGACGCGTTGTGATTCACGAATACGGATTATGTGGCACCCTAGTGGAACAAACGAATGAATCCTATGATGACGCATGGAACGACCGTTGATTGCCTCGCAAAACTCAAAATGAACTCTATTTTGATACATTGCAGAACCTATGTCACCTAGTACATGCAGTGTGCTCCGATTGGCTCCGCGTGCTTTCAGGGCATCCACGTGGCGACAACTAGTCAGCTCCTTTCCTTGTATGGTGTCCACATGGCTTATTTTGTTTGATCCTACATTAAAAATTCATGAGATATCCATAAAATTTTAAAAAAATTCTTGAAAAATATATTTCATCCATTTTTACTAGAAAGTTTATTTTTTAATATTTTAACCTCAAAAGTACTACTGTTGAATAAAATGAACAAATATTAAGTAAAAAAGTAGACTGATAACTCTACTTTCATAAAGTCATCAACATTTCACCGAATTGACCTATATATTACTAATACATATTATTTTTTTTTTAATTTTATACATTTATAGTACATAAATCATATATGTTTATAATTATCTAATTTTAGTTAAATTTTTATGTTAATTGAGAATATGAAACAACTTATATTCTTTTCTCATGTATTCATGTTTTAAGCAAATTACTATAATTAATAAAAAATCTAAATTATATTTTGTTCACTAATTCTTAATAATTTATTCATTTTTAATAGTTATTCTCAATTTAAAATTAACGTATAATTTTAATTTAAATATTAATATATAATTTTTTAATTAAATTATTAATTAAATAATAAATCTTATTTATTAAGTTAACATAAAATCAAAATAATTTAAATTTCTTAAAAAATAAGTAGTTCTGAAAAATAAACCTATCAAACTTACGTATATAAATTAATATAATATTCTCTAACTGAATTTTATAAATAGGTTTTGAATTTTTAGTTAAAAAAGATATATATTACCTAAGCAAGAACCATTAATATATTTTAGTTTAAGGGTGGCAAACCAAGTAAAACAAGTCATATTTGGATCAATTCGATAACGACTCGATTCGATAAGGGGTGATCCCAACACGAAATTATAAGAATAATTGTAAATTTTTTGTTACCTAAGCAAGAACCATTAATTATTCAGGTTTACAAGACACAACCCATTTAACTTGTTTGATATGCTTAGTTAATAAATTAAGATTATTCCTATTCAAATCAAACTTGATAAATATTTCAAGTTGTTTGTCTATTTTTTTAAAAAGGAAAATTAAGCTACTCAAAGCTCAAATCAAATTAGAAAATAACTATTTCCATTGTAACTAAAGAATAAAAACAAAAAATTGATAAATATTTATTAGGTAGGAGAGACATTAAGGTTCTTTTAATTTGATAAATATGACCATTTAATTCTTTTGCTTGTACCAAATGTTTTTATTCATTTTATTTTTTTAAAAATGACAAATAAGAACAAATAATATTAAGATAATATTTTGACATTTACTATTTTTCTATCAGTAGTATTTACTATCTTTAAGTAAATATTTTAATAATTTAATATTAATTTTATTGGTATTATTTTTTTCATCTCTTTGTTCCTTCTATTGCAAATGAAGAATTCAAATGGGTCCATTTTTGCTGGTGAGAGTAATAAATCTAAGATATCATCTCTCTCGGCCACATCTTCACAAAAACAGGTTTGTACTATCTCTTGCTTGCCTTCCGTACCTATTTCTCACTCACTCGTTCTATGCTATGTTTTTCTAAAAAAACTTTTGCCGAGTTCACTCCACCAAATAACATGATTTTAAAATAATTTTTTTTGACTTAATATATTAAAAAATCATAAAAATCCATTAAATTATATAATTTAATTATAAGTAATATTATTTAATCTTTTAATTTTTAAATAACGAGAAAACTAAAAATAAATTACATTATTTAATATTTTATATTAAAGTATTATTTTAAAAAATAATACTTTAATTAAAAAATTATTAAAATAATATATTTTATCCTTGCTTATATGTATATAAAAAGAAAAGGAAGAGTTTCGATACCATCCTCATTTTTTATAGCATCTTAGTTTCATTGATCTAATCGATAAGGCATAATCACATCAGATGATGTTCCATATGCTTCTTTCACTAATGATATTATCATTTCATCATTTTCTAATAATTCGTGTGAATACACAAAGGATTATCCTTTTTATGCTTGCACTTGCTTTTTACTCTCAAGGCAACAATCTTTCTCTCCTATAAAACAACCATTTTTTTTATAAAACTAAAGAACTAAATTACACTACTTATAATTTATAAGATTAAATGATACAAGTAATATAATTTAAAAGACATTTGTAACCCCGCTTCTTACATTAAAATAGTAATTTATCTTTAATTAGCACTTTTTATAAAATTTAATGGATTAAATAATATCAGTTACAAACAAAGAGATTAAATAACACTACTAACCTATTCTAAAGAACATGTGTGACAATTTTCTACATATATTATAAAATTAAAACAAATAACAAATTTTTTTAAAAGAATATTTATTGTTTCAAATAGATTAACCTATTATCAACCTAACACGATAAGAAAATACTCGAACATGACACGATATCTAAACATGTCGACCCGTTAATGATCCAAAAGCTTTCTGAGTTGTCTTCGTGTTATGGTAAGTGATAACAGAGTTGTGTCCTAAATTACTACCCTTAATGTAGTGCACTTAATTAAGAGATATTTCTCCTATGCTTTAGGCATGAAAACTTCTGAAAAATTGTGGTCTAGTAAACTTGCTAACTATTATAGATATTTCTCCTATGCAGCATAGTGTTAACTTTGGAAATTTCATCCATGTTCTAAAAATTGCATTTTTATTGGACATTTGAATCTTTGATGGTGTTTTTAAGGGGTTAAACTCTGGCATCTTAAAAATAGAAAACGCGTTGTTAGCATAATGTAATTTTTAATGGATCCCAAACCTATGAAAAATAGTTGGTTCTAAAGGTGGAAGCTCCAAACACCCTTCAATTTGGGACTCCAGTATTTGGGTATCTAATACTGTAGCTGAGGATCTTGAGACATCTCAATTGTCTTAAGATGACCCATGACCACTCATTAACAACTTACAAGAGACAGAGTTAAAAGAAGTATTACTGCCCCAAAGTAGATTTATTGCTTATGCTTTGCAGGTTGCCATTGATTATGATGAGTCAATTCCTAAGAATTATAATGATATATGTTCTCATGTTGATTCAAAGAAAAAGCTTATGTAAGGTATGAAGAATACAAATCTTTGATGAAATATCATATCTGGATCTTAGTAAAGAAAACCCAAAAGGCAAAGATTATTGGATCTATACGGAAAAAAAGGCAGCTAAACTATGTCCTCAAACTTTGATTAGCTAGCTACATAGATTATCAAACTTTTAAGGCAAATGATTTAGTCATCAAACTTATAAAACTTTACATATTATGTATCCCACAACATTTAAATAGTATGATTTCATGACAAATTTTTAAAACTTCACGTTCCAAATATTTTGAATCACAAATATATATTTAAATATATATTTTAGTAATTAAGCTAAAACATGTGTGAAATTTCAAAAGTTCATATATTTAAATAATATGCTTTAAAAGTTTAAGAACCTACGTATAAAGTTTTAAAAATGAAGACTCAATCATACATTTTAAAAGTTTAGAGACTTGCGTGTAAAATTTTTTAAAGTTTGAGAGTTAATGAAGAAATTTAACCAAAAATAAAGTTCAAATCTGGAGTCATACTGTCTTTGTGTTCTCTTAGAAACAAAAGTACTCTCATTCTAAGAAAACAAAAGGCAGCAAAATGTTCATTAGAAAAAGGCACGGATAAACTGCACTAAAAATTCTACTTTTTGGCTATACCAACTCACGAGGCAAACCGTAAAGGTCTTTTGGCACATCCTTGAGATATATATACTTCACTAGTATTGCTCGATTAATTTGGATTTCAAACCATACAATTTCCCGTCTCTTCTTCTGCCCAAACAACTTTGATTTCACATCAGCTATACTTCTTGGGTAGTTTGTGACTTCTCAAGAAGCAACTCGATCTTCTGCTCAACAATGATAGGACATATACTGTTATGAGATATAGAATAACTGAACTGACGGCTGAACATTTGATTGTGAATAAGAGGCATGCCTTCTATTAATTAGTTAGTCCAATCAAAAAGAATAAAAAATCAAACTGTATAGAAGAGGTTTACCTTTACTGATTTGCTTACTTCTTCAAGTCTATGGAGAAACAATTCCTCAGGTCCTGTGCTTCTTCCGTCCATTGATGCATACTGATGTGACGCTCTTAACTGCACGAATAGAGGTTCCATTGATATCATAAGGAAGAAAAGAACAACATTCCAAAAAAAAAAAAGCAAAAAGACAAGAAAGAATATGGCATTGTGGCATTCTCAGGCCAATTCATTTATTCATATACAGAGCAGCATTCTCATTTCTTGCAAGGACTTGTAGCACTTGTAGCACTTGGGACAACAAAGTAATTTCTCACTCACTGCCACACAAACCCAATTGAGCACAGCCAAAAAAAAAAAAAACTAGATTGCTTTGTACAGGACTTAGCTAACAAACACTAGATAGAGGGGGAGATCTTCAAAAATAGGAGAAGAGCACATTTATCTCTTTAAACCATCTCCTCCGAAGACAGACAGTGATTAGACACTAGATTAAAGCAAACGTAACTTTTCTCACACCACTTATCATGAGAAATACCACAAATCATCTTTTGCGGTTAGCTACGACTACCTCTTCTATGATGGCAGATAGACTACAGTATGACCTTGTATCAGCAAGTGTATTAAATGTGCAGCTTCTAATTAGAACCTATACATGTAGAACAACTTCTGGTTGCACTTATGCCTGAATTAGGCCAGTTCTGATTGTGATAAGAGAGCATGCTATCAAACAAATTAAATTGCATCTTTAGACTAGCTGCACTAATATTATTTCTAGCATTCAGAGCTCCCCGTGTACTATTACCAGTAAGATGGATTTGCTTCAGATAAAATATTTGATCCAATTCTTAGTGGTCCCCTCTCTCCCTATCTCAAAATTTTTCTCCTTCCTCTTTTGGTTTCAGCAATAGCATGCATTTTCAAAAGAACTGAGGATTGCAAGACAGAGAGAAGGAAGGAGAACAAACTTGTGTATTGTAAAATCAAATAATGAATTACATTGTGATCACTGAACGTATTTATATATAACATGGTAACCTTATTGTAAGCATTACAGAATATTAGTGTAGCTACTAACAGCCTTATTACGGAGGCTTTAAAAAAACATTGTAACTAACTAATTAACTAACTCCAATAACCACCCTCATCAAATTGGTGGTCGTGGTAAGACCATCAATTTGGCCCTTGAACTTTGAAACTGGACAATGCCAAATGGTTTGTTGAGCAAACCAGCTAGTTGATCTTATGAAGTCACATGAGCATCGTGCAGGACCCCTTTCATAACATGATATCTAAGAAAATGATGATCACGCTCAATGTGTTTTATACGAGCATGAAGAATGGGGTTCTGTGCAAGGTATTTGGCACTTAAATTGTCACACAAAATCAAAGGCTTAGAGGGTAATTGGACATGTAACTCTGAAAGAGCAGATTTTGACAATAATATTTTAATGATAGCATAAGAGAGAGCACAGTACACATTCTGTGGAAGGGCGAGCAACAACTTTCTGTTTAGAATACTTACAAGAAATCAAATTGTCACAAAAGAAGACACATATAGCACTTGTGTTTTTTCTATCATCAGTACAACTTTCCCAGTTAGCATCACTAAATACCACCAAATCCATAATAACTGAATGATTCATGAGCAATCCATGCTGAAGAGTACCATTAACACATCTGAGTAACCTCTTAACTGCAATCCAATGATAATCTGTAGGTTGAACCATAAAGTGGCATAACCTATTGACAGCAAAAGAAATTTCAAACCTTGCAAGTGTGGGATACTGCAAAGCACCAACAACACTTCTATACTCAAAGGATCTTTAAGCACAATACCATCATACTTGCTAACAAATTTTCCAGACATCATAGAAGTATCTCCATGTTTATTGTCTTGAAGATTGCACTTAGCAATCAAGCCACGAGCATACTTTTGTTGGCTCAAATGAATCTTACTTAGAATGGGAAACCTAAATACCTAGAAAGAGATTGAGTTTACCCAAGTCCTTAAGAAAAAATGAGTCATTAAGTTAAGTAACCAAATCACTAATGTTTTTGGAAGAGTTGCTTGTGATGATAATACTATCCGTATGTGCCAATACCAACAAAATGTTGGAACCAAACAAACAAACATCAGATTGTGAGTGAACAATGTCACAAGACACAAAGAAACGCTCAACTAATAATACCTAGTTCATGAAGTTTGTTTGAAACCATAGTCTTTTTTAACTTACACACCAATCTATTGGCTTTGTCACAACTTAGTGGTTGTCTCATGAAAATTGTCTTCTCCAAATCTCTATTGAGAATAGCATTATTGACATCCCCTTGTCTAAGGTCTCAGGTCAAAACTAAACTCAGGATCACTCTAATAGTTGTTGGTTTTATAACAGGACTGAAAGTTTCATAAAAATCAACCCCAGTTTCCTTAAAGGTAGCCAAGTGCAACAAGCCTACTTTTGTAAGTGTCCAACAATCCTGAACTTAGCAGCTTCACACAAAAAAACCACTTGCATCCAATGCCCTTTTGACCAAGAGGTAATGGCACCAGTTCCCATGTTCCATTGTTAACTAAGGCGCCATATTTCTTTTGTATAGAAGCTTGCCTTTCAGGAATTTTAAGAGCTGTTTTCCATAATTTAAGAGCTAATAAAGTATCTACATGAACAGTATATACTTTGGGTTTTTTAACACCTACTGTGGTCCTACTTAACATAGGATGACAATTGATAGGTGTGGAAGCATCGAGTAGGAGTGACAATGGTAGAAACAATAGGAACAACAAAATTAGTAGACATTAGAGGTTGTGCAACAAAAGATAATGGTAAAGGGTTTGAAGGAGAAGATACAAGAATCGATAAAGAAGCAAGCTCGGATGACACAAATAGAGTACATGAAGAAGAAAGGACAGAGGAGACAGAAGAGAGAGCTAGAGGTACAGAACCCCTCGAATAGTGCTAGGCAAGAGAAAAGTGGAAGTAGACTGGCTATGTGAAAGACAAAACTCAGAAGACTTGAGAAAATTTGTACAAAATACCTAGGTCTTGGAGGAAAATTATGAACACAACAAACCCACCACCTGCATCAGTTTGTATGCTTCTAACAAAGCTTGAAACTAAACCTTTCGCATAGTAACAAAGGATTTAAAAGTAGACAATGTTTGAACCTTTCATTTCAAGGCAAACAACCAAGTAAAATAACTAAAGCCATTTAATTGACAGGAAATAACGATCACCATTACAAAACACTTCAGGTGACCATCACAAAGACCTCCTCTAGCTTCCCCTGGCATGAGAATCCTCCTTGTTGAAATGTTCCTTACAAAAAAACAATTTAGCCTCACATTCCACTTACACTTTATTATAAACACAATTTGTGCATAGACAACAAGTTAGATGCAACATGTGGAGTATGCAAGATATGCTTTAAGGGAAGAAAACATTTACATGAGAAGTGGACATAAAATTATGTACCATGCAATGAATAGGTAAAATTCTGTCATTACCTAGAAAAACTCCTCCATGATTAGTGTATATGTGAATTGAGGCACAGTAAAAGAATTAGAAGATTGATGGTAACTAGCACCAGTGTCCAAAAGCCAAGCATTAACAAGTGCACTAACATTTCTTGCACTAGCAATATAAGAAGTTGGAGTAGAAGAGGAAATTTTGTCACCTTTGTAGGTTTTGTTGCGCAAATTATGAAGAACAAAGCAACGTGATGCTTGATGACTAATTTATCACAAATCTAGCAAACATGTCATTCACTAGTACCTTTCTTAGACTGAGATTGCCAAGAGTAGAATTTCCGAAAATGTAAAGTAGATGAAGTGTTACTAGGAAAAGATTCAAGATTCAAGCTCTTGAAGAAACCGTGAGTTCCAAGACTCACCATGAGATGAATTTTGATTGGGCTTGAATTTCTAAGGAGCACCAAATTGATCAATTGAAACTATATGACATGAAACACTTGATCTTTGTCATGACCTAATTGCTGAAGGATCATGCGTTGATACGTCTCAAGTTCACTACGAAATGAACTATAAGTTTAGCTCGATACTCGTCATATTGATGGATGTAACAAATAGATTATAAGGCAACTAAGTCTATATAATACATACATCACTAACTCTTACTCAAAAATAGGCTCACCAATAGTAGCCAAATGATATGCAATGGTTCGAATTTTAGCGACATTATTAGTTATTGAGAATCCTTCCTTTCTTAGGGTTTGCAATTGACTGTGAAGATTAATAATTCTTGATTGAGTACTCGATGAGAAGGTTTTTTCAAGAGATAGCCATTGCTCGTATGTTGTTCCTTTACGAGACACAACTAAGTTCATATCACTCAATACAAATGCATAAATCTAACTCTTCACATGTTATTTAATCGATTCCCTTTAGTGAACGAGAATTTAAGACAGCTTGTCCAAAATCAAGAAACCTCAGTGGAGTAATCAAAGATCCATTTGAATCCTTTAAGTCCATATGCAATGTTCCATCTATTCTTTCCAGATAAGATAATTGTTACGATCAAGTATAAGTCCTATTGTTTTGGTATTGGTATTCCCGTGTGCAAAACACAATGTTTGTATTTTAGTTGATGTTTCTGTTTGTCATTTGTGAGGTTGATCATGGGAGGCTCGAGATCACTTACGACAAAGTCTTGTGTTTACCTGTTACACACATTCACACCTTAGATTGATATAGTTTGCATTATTGCGTGTTTGTTTGTTGTTGTTGTCCCGTTAGGAACTTTTTGTTGTTGTCGTGTTGTCCTATTGGGAACTCGACATTTCTCGATGTCTGAAATGCTCTCGTTGGCATTCTCGTCGTGATACTTGTTGACATAATTGGCAAGGTAGCTAGCAAGGTGGTTGGCAAGGTGTAATGGCTGCTACCTCGTTGTGGCGAGTGTTACCCTCACCAAGAGTGGTTGGTGAGGGTTCAAGAAGTTGAATTTTTCTTTAAATTTTTCTCTCCTCTTATTTCTTTGGCCAGAATTGGAGGGAAGCTCTACTCGTTTGACACCAGACTTTCCCGATCTTTATTTGTCCATTTTTTTTTTGAGTGTTAGGTCCAGGAAACAGTGTATAAATCTGTAAGACATAGAATATCAGAGATGAGTCTCTTTCATATTTCTCAAACACTGGATTGAATGGAAAAAAATGTGAGATTGAGTGAGATTTTATTAAGAGTTAAAATGTTCGTTGGTTATTAAGACTCAAACATTGGGTTGAGTGAAAAAAATGTGAGATTAAGTATCGTGTTGTAGTATGTTAATGGGTAGTTACAATAATGCAATAATTCTCATAAGTGAAGAGCCTATATGGTTATGTGCCATGTCAACTGGTAGTTGTAAAGATGTAACAGTTCCTATAGATGAAAAACCTATAAAATGTTGAGCTACGTGTTGGCTAAACGTTACGAGGTCGTAACATGGTGCATAGGAAAGAAGCCTACGTGTTTGTGTCCCGTGTGTCAACTTGATGTGTGGTCATAATGTGTATACATTTTAAAAGGTTAAGCCATCAATAGTTGATCACATCACGTGGTGATGGAGCTTCGAGGACAAGCTCGGACCTACTTGGGTCAAGTGCATTGTTGATGGTGAGCGAGAGCAGTTTAGGCGTAGCTAAGACAGGTATCACTGATAGAGGTGTTTGAATTTATATTTTTATTGAGTTTTATACTGTTAATTACTATTTGGTGAATTGTTTGCTGTCAAGTAGTTGCCTAAGATGTTACCACATAGGAGGTAGATCCTACGTGGGTAACCTCATTACATGTTGTGTAAAGTATAATTGCATATTGTGAGTGTACAATCATCATTTATATTTATTGAATATATTCGCACATAGAAAGTCTTGAAGTAATTGAAAATATTTTATAGTTTCTCCAGTATATTTGCCTGATTCACATTTTGTGTACTATTTGCCACGTTAATGTATGTTACTAGCCTGTATAGGACACTGTGAAACACACCACCACTAATGCATTTACCACAAATTATTCTTTCTTGTCTGTTGGTTGTTTTTGTGATGTGTTGATTTAAGTATGTTTTTCTTGCATTTGCACTGTGCTATATGCTTAATTCACGTTGTGAAGCCTACTTAGTCAAGGTGGAATAAAACTCACGACAAGATTCCATGGGTTGGCGTATCCACCCCCGTAGGTCCCAAATGCCTATTTGATAAAAAGTACAATTCATATATGTGCAATTGTTCCAACATATGGAACTCTCATCAAGCTTAATTGACACGCTCACATTCATAGGAGGAATAAGGGAGAAATTCTAAACTAACATATCACTTATTTGTGAAGCAGAATTAATTGCAAGGAAACCTAGTGCTGAATTTTAAACTTGATGCTGATGATTCGAAACAAGAGTGTTGATTACATCACGATATGAAGGATTTTTCTTCCCCGTCATTGTTGACAAAAAATCACAAGATATCAAGTAGCCCTAAGATTTTTGATGCTTTAATACCATACAAGGCAAACAGAGAGAAGGAAGGAGAATGTAAAACTCAGAATTCACTCTTCTTATTTTCATTCAAAGACACTACCTATTTATATACAAAGTTAGGGATAATCTTAGATGACATACACCTAATACACAACTAAGACACCTAATACACAACTAATATATTCACCTAGTAATAGATACCTAATATACAACTAATCATCTTTAACACTCCCCCTCAAGTTAGAGCATAGATATTAATCATGCCCAACTTATTACAAAGATAATCAACCTGAACCCCACTTAAAGCTTTCGTGAAGATATCTCCTAGTTGTTCTCCAGTCTTCATATATCCTGTAGAAATCAAACTTTGCTGAATTTTCTCGCGAACAAAATGACAATCAATTTCAATGTGTTTAGTTCGCTCATGAAACACAGGATTAGAAGCAATATGAAGAACAGCTTGGTTATCACACCACAATTTCGTTGGTACTGAAGTTTTAAAACCTACTTCATCCAAGAGCTGATATATCCATATTATCTCAGACGCAGATTGTGCCATAACCCTATATTCTGACTTTGCACTCGATCGTGACATAACATTCTGTTTCTTACTTTTCCATGAGACCAAATTTTCTCAAATGAAAATACAATAACCTGATGTGGATCTTCTATCCACTTTGGAACCTGCCCAATCTACATCTGAAATCTGCATCTGAAAAACATTCAATATGAGTGTGTCCATGATTTGCATATAAGATACCACGTCCAGGTGCTCCTTTCAAGTAACACAAAATTTGCTCTAACGCTGCCCAATGATGAATTGTTGGGGATGACATAAATTGGCTAACAACATTGACCGAATATGCAATATTTGGACGAGTTACGGTAAGGTAATTCAGCTTTCCAACCACTCTTCGATATCTCTCAGAATCAAAGAGTTCTCCATCTCCTCTAAGGTGGATGTTCGGAGTCATTAGAGCACTACAAGGTTTTGCTCCTAATTTTCCTGTCTCAGTTAATAAGTCCAGGACATATTTTCTCTGAGATAGAAAGATGCATTTTTTACTCCTTGTGACTTCAACACCCAAGAAATACTTTAGCATCCCCAAATCCTTCGTGTGAAAATGAGTATGTAGGAAAGACTTAAGAGATGAAATTCTCGTAGTATCACTTCCAGTAATAACAATTTCATCTACATACACAACTAAGAGAATGATATCAGCTTCTGATTGTAGAACACAAAATGGTCAGACTTGCTTTTCATCATACCAAACATTTCTATAGCTTGACTAAATTTTCCAAACCAAGCACGAGGACTATGTTTCAAACCATACAAAGATTTGCAGAGACAACAAACTTGCCTAGACTCCCTCTGAGCAACAAAACCAGGAGGTTGCTCCATAAACACCTCCTCTTGAAGATCACCATGAAGAAAAGCATTCTTGATATCTAGTTGATGCAAAGGCCAATGGTGAGTAGCTTCCATAGAAATAAACAACCGAACAGATGTTAATTTAGCAACAGGAGAGAAAGTGTCAGAATAGTCCACTCCATATGTTTGAGCATATCCCTTAGCAACAAGACAGGCCTTTAATCGAGCAACTGACCCATCTGGATTAACCTTAACTGTGAACACCCATTTGCATCCGATAGCCCGTTTCCCCGAAGGTAAATCAACCAAGTCCCAAGTACCATTGTCATCCAACGCATTCATTTCCTCGATCATTGCATGATGCCAACCAAGATGAGATATGGCTTCATGAACAGTTTTAGGGATAGAAATAGAATCAAGAGAGGCAATAAAAGAGCAAGAGGAAGACGACAAGCAATTATACGAAACAAAAGAAGAAATAGAATAAGTACATTGACGTTTACCTTTACGTAATGCAATAAGAAGATCATCGTTCAGGACTGGATCTGATGACGAAGGAGCAGGTGCAGGACATGAATCAAAAGGTCTATGTCTAGAGTAGACTTGAGTTATAGGAGGCCTAACAGGAACTGGATCAGAGACAGGTTCAGATGATGTGATAGAATAGACTAACAAATCGTCATCCTCCCCCTGACATGCAGGAGGAGGAGAAGACGAAAAATAGGGTGTCTTCCATGAAGGTAACATCAATTGAGACAAGATATTTGTTAAGACTAGGACAATAACATCTATAACCTTTTTGGAGACGAGAATAACCAAGGAAGATACATTTCAAAGACTTGGGATCTAATTTAGTAACATGCGGACGAACATCCCGAACAAAACAAGTGCTACCAAATATCCTAGGGTCAACCAAAAATAGTGACTTATTAGGAAACAAAATTTTGTAAGGAATCTCACCATGAAGAACAGATGAGGGCATGCGATTAATAAGAAAACATGCTGTTGAAACTGCATCGGCCCAAAAAGGTTTAGAAACATTCATTTGAAATAATAAGGCGCGTGCAGTTTCGAGAAGATGTATGTTCTTACGTTCGACCATTCCATTTTGAGATGGAGTATCAACACACGAAGTTTCATGAAGCATGCCATTTTGAACCATATAAGATTGAAACAAAACTGATGTATATTCTTTGGCATTCTCACTTCGCAAAGTACGAATTGAAACATTAAATTGAGTTTTAATCTCAACACAAAATGCGCAAAAAATAGAAAACAATTCAGAACGACTCTTCATTAAATATAACCAAGTTACACGAGAATAATCATTTACAAAATACTTAAATCCAGGTTTAGACAAAATAGGACAAGGACCCCAAACATCAGAATGAACTAATTCAAAAGAAACACTAGCACGTTTATTAACTCTTGGATTTGAACTAAGACGATGATGTTTTACAAATTGACAAGACTCACAATCTAATAAAGACACCTTACTAAACTGAGGACAAAGTTTCTTCAGTAAAGAGATGGATGACCCAGTCTACAATGTGCCTCGAAGGGAAAGGTTATACTAGAGCAAGCGACAGATTTCAATATTGGTGTGTCAAGAATATAGAAGCCTCCAGACTCATGTCCTTTACCAATAGTCTTCTTCGTCATAAGATCCTGAAATAAGCAACAATTAGGAAAAAATGAGATGCAACAGTTAAGATTGCGAGTAAGCTGACTTACAGAGATCAAATTAAAGGATAAGCTAGGTAAATGTAAGACATACGACAAAGGAAACAAAGGAGTGGGAGTAATTGTGCTGCACTCCAAGAACACGAGATGGTGACCTTACCTGGCCAAGGTAACAAGAGAGGCAAGTGTGTGAACGAAGAGTAAAAAGAGACTAAAATTACCCCGTCTTATGATTTGTGGCACCGTAATCAATAACCCATTTGGAAGATGAGGAAATGAGACACGCATTTGATTTACTCCGAATCAACAATAAGCGGGATGACGAAGGTGATGAAGACCTTAGTGATTCTTGATACTGTGAGAACTTGGTAAATTCATCTGCAAAGATAAGAACCAATTTTTCAGAAGTATCAGAAGCGGATGCAATATGAGCCGAGTGACCTTTCTGATTCTACAATTATGTTTCGTATGTCCTGGTTTATGACAATAGTGACATACAATACCTCCTAGGTCCTGTGGTCGAGTTTCAAATCCGTGCGAACCGCCTCCTTTGTTTCTGTTCATATAAGTTGACCGTCCATGCTCATAATTATTACTTCGGCTGAGCAAAGCACCATTTAATTGAGCAGGTGGAGGTGGAGTGCCTTCTGTACGAAGTACTCGACTAAACACCTCTTGTAAAGAGGAGATCTCAGAACCAGAAAGAACTTGGGACTTAGCAGTCTCAAAAGTAGAGGGAAAACCAGCAATAAAACTCATGACCGTCATTTGTTCCTATTGGCTTTGCTGAACCTTTACATCAAAGCTAAAAGGCATCAAACTATTGAGCTCCTCATAAGTCCTTTTAAATTCCATTAAATAATTTGTGAGTGACTGATCTTGTTTGTCTGCACGGTAAATGTTTTGCATACCTCCTATATGCGTGAAAGATTTCCTTTACCAGAATATAAGAAATCCAAATAATCCATCAATTCCTTAACGAATTCACAATGATTAATCAAGTCAATTACATTGATTTCAATAGAATTCTGAATCTGCAGAAATAAGCGAGCATCTTCTCTAAGTCATATCTGCTTGGAATCATCTTTAGGAGGATCATTAGTCAAATGAGTATCTTTGTCGATACTTCTCAAATAAATTCGAATGGTCTTACTCCAAGCCAAATAATTCGAGCCATTGAGCTTATGGTTTGTGATTTTAGGCATCACAGGCACCATATCCGTTACAACATTAGATTTCCTTTCAACCATAACTCTTACAAACGATAAGGCAGCGAGCAAACGAACAAACAAAATCCAATAACAGCAGCGACCAAACACGCAGCGAACAAGAACACAAAATTGGAAGAACCCAAACCTGAACAATCACAAGCGATGAGTGCCAAACCACCACAGATGACGCAGGGGAACGGTAGAGAGCGACACGAGGTCAATCGGAGAAGAAAGCTGCACGGACGCACTGTCAGGGACGTGCGTGGAAAGATGGCAGAAAGTCACGGTGGCGCATGTGGCTCACTCGCGGTTCGTCTGGTGACCGGACTTCGGGGTTTGGTCGGTCAGCGGCTGGTCTTCCTCCCTGTGCCGGCGGTGAGACGCGTGGAAAGTCGACAGAAAGTCGCGGTGGCGCGTGTGGCTCACTCGCGACTTGCCTGGTGACCGGACTTCGGGGTTTGGCTGGTCGGCGGCTGGTCTTCCTCCCTGTGCCGGCGGTGAGAAAAAATGTGCACTCTAAAAGAGTGTTCCAAGTTGGAACTCAAAAATGCACCAAATCCTAATTTGTGTTTACCCAAAATCAACACCTAATTTGAACGGAAAAAAAATTTCCCAAATTTTGTAACCCAAATGCTCTGATACTATGTAAAACTCAGAATTCACTCTTCTTATTTTCATTCAAAGATACTACCTATTTATATACAAAGTTAGGGACAATCTTAGGTGATATACACTAATACACAACTAATATATTCACCTAGTGATAGACACCTAATACACAACTAATCATCTTTAACATAGAACAAACTTGTGTATTGTAAAAATCATAGAATGATTTACTTGTGATCACTAAATGCATTTACAAACTACATTGTAACCATATTGTAGGCATTACAAAATATTAGTGTAGCTTCTAACAACCTTACAGAAGCTTTATAAAACATAGTAACTAACTAAATCACTCACTCCAATAAGGATAAACAAATTATAAAATTACCTTCAAGCTTTTTGAAGGTGATCTCAAAGTTGTTGGTCCCTCAGTCAATGATCCCATATGAGTCATACCTTCCCTACTGATAACTTGCGAAATCTTTGAAGCTTCTGATATGATGACCTAGAAGTCATGAAACAACCCAGTGAGTATTCCAAAGTGAGTATTCCAAAGTTCTCCTTCTGAATATGAATGTAACCCTGTCATAGTGTCCCTAATAATTTACAAAATAATCTCATGAATCTGCAAATAATTGATTACTGGGAAAATTTTGGCCAACCTTTCTCAAAGCACTAGGACAAGAAATCCCTTGAACCTGTAGTTCATCTACAGGTGCGGCATTTCCATGAGCCATGCTTTCAACTCTGAAAGTATGAAGTCCATACATCGACTGCAAGCAACCTATAAAGAGAACATAAATGCTAAATTAGCTTCTAGGTGAAACAATCATTGCTAGGCAACTACTTTAGCTAGCTAGCAAGAATCTTATTAATTCATTCGGTCAGGAAGCTAAAATCTTCACCAACAGCCCTGGTATTAATGGAAAAGTAAAGCGGCTAATGAGGAGACTAATGGAATAAGGTCGTGACTTGATAATACAAATTTTAATTTTCTAACAGTAGCACCCAAACATTTATAAAGCCCACTCTCATCTTGTATTTTTCAATGTGGGACATTCCTAGCATTTTCTAACAAAAACTACATAGCAATCTGACTACAAGCCTTAACTGCCTTATCAGCATTGTAGCATCAAAGAGAAAATGTCGTCATTTTTATTACAGATCTTTAATAAAGCTGTATTAAAATGTTTCAAGTTCTTGATATGCTTTCTAGTACTCAAGAAAAAGTAGTTATTTAAAGCTTTAAATGCATATGCAGTCACACATAATGACACAACATTTAACCATGCAAAAAAAAATTATTATGCTCTAGCTATGTGCGAGAGATATAAGTACACGTTGATGTTGCAGATATAAGAGAGCCAAATAAAAAGTATTGCTTTGACGGATATAAAGGAAAATGCTTGTTGAAGCAAACTTGATTCAAATTGATGTGGTATAGAATCATCAGTTGAAAAACTGAGGCCCAAAGTGTAAAAAAGAACAGCAGAATTAACCAATGACAAACTCCCATGTATGTTCAGATTGTTTCAAGCTGAGACAAAAAAGCAATGCTCGAAAATAAAATACAGAAAATGTATATGAAGAATCATTACCTTGTTCAATTATTATATCAATCACCTGAGACAGAGAGACATGCTTGTCAATTCTTGTGATTCCCCAAAATGGTAAGAATGACGGCCTTGAGACCTTTATGGAAACAAAAGAAGAATTACCATTAAAGTGACCTTTCTTTCCAAAGATAACACAGAAAGTTTAAACTATATATTTACCTTGTAAACTATTTCGCTAGGTGTTACATATAATCTACGAGATGAAATATCCTTCTTAAGGACATGTCTCCTAAAAGGAAGATATAGCATCATGATGACACCAACTCCCCAAGCTAAAACCAGCAACAATGATATAGAAAGCCATATAATAGTATCATAATGAATTATACTATCTGCAAGTTCATCAAAGGAGGCTGAGTATAGTATCTCCTCAGAGCAGTCTGTCGTATCCTCGTCATCTAATCCAGATTCAGAACCAGAAAGTAACCGATCCTGGGATGACCTTCGTTCTGACATACCATCTGTATGACCCATCAACATCTCTTCCAGCTGAAAACTGATATAAGAAGAACAAGCTAATCATGAGAAAAGTTATCTGACAACTGTTTTTCTTGTTTCTGTTTTCAGATAGAAGTAATATCCAGAATCAATCTCCTCAATCCAAACGTTTAATTAGAAACAAGGGAAATAAATGTGATTACTGAGAAATGGGAGGTTTCTGCACCAAAATGAATAAGGTCAATCTTAAAGGCACTTAGACAGCATTAAACTTACAAAGTTATTTTGTTGCTCAACCTTCAAGTGCTCTTGAATCTTTCGATGATTTGATTGATTATAAAAAAAAATTATTCTCAGTTTAAGCTCCCAAAATATGCACTTTCATCCAAATCATTAATCTCCCATCATTTTTAGTATCAGCATACAATATCAAACACGCATATTTAACCTTACATTCAGATTCAAAAAGGGGGAAGAAAAAAAAAACTTATGTACTTAGAGTTCAGCTCAAAGAAAGTGAAAGCGATTCCTAGCCAATTGTCAACTAACCAATAACCGGCTCGACTATTCGTCGCAGATCCCATAACCCAATAACTTTATTAACACATTTTCGTTTACTCTGAAAGCAAACAAGTAAAATATAATAATTATAATAATAATAATAAAATAATTAACGAACCTCTTTATTTCTCTTTCACTTCCGCTAAGTTTTCTCTGCACACAAACAGAACCAAACTCCGATAAATGGAAATAGTTACAATGACAAGTCAAAATCCAAAATCAAACAATAAGAAGAGGAAGAAATTATCACCTGGTCGAACTCGGTTCATCAGACTCTTCGTTCCAAAGTTAGTGGGTTAGATTAGAGAGACAAGTTTTTTTTTTTCCGATTCTGAAGGAAGTCTGGGTACTCAAAATACGAGTCCCGTTCTTTGTATTTTGAGCATTGCTATGGTTAAGATTAATGCTAAGCTCCACTGCTCAAATCAAAATTTTTTTTGTAAGAGAAATAAACTTGTTCCAATTTATAATAAATTTGTTGTATTCTTTTAATAACATTTTTGGGACAAAATTGCGACAAATTTTTGTCCAATTTAATTAGATAAATTTGCGATTAGTTTTTACCTCTTAAAATATATTTGCTGAGGATACTGTAACTACTAATTGTTTAAAAACAAATATTATGGGACAAAGTATTAACAAAATTATAAAACAATATAAATCATTGAAAACAAATTTAAATTCTACAAAGCAGGAATAATGTATTATATTTAGGGATAATTTTTCGAAAATAATCGTAATCGAAAAGACACGAAACATAAATAGTTATTATAATACATAAATTATCGTTAATTAAAACCGAATATATATTAATATTATTATTTTATATATATAATTATATATAAAAATATAATTTTAATAATAAAACAAATAATATTTTGTATGGTTAGAATAAATTTTATTTATTCTTACTTTATATATTTTTATTTTATTTAAAAACATGTGTTAAATAATTAAAAAATAAAAAATTATAAATAATATAATAAAGTAAGAATTAAATTAATATTTAATTTTTTTAAACTAAATATATTTTTTAATAAATGTTAAAAAATAAGAAACGTGGTTAAACACATGAGAAAACTATTACTTACTCGTAACCGAATGTACCTAAAACTGGTGCATGGTAGTTATGATTATTTGCATAATCGTCTCTGCTCATTCTCGCACCCATTCATAATTACATTCATTTTTAAGTTGGTTTGTCTATGGTCCAATAACTTTTATCATCTCACCCACGTTTTTTGCCCTTTAAGTGCTTCTGTTTTGCTCTTTGATGTACAGAGCACTCAAATGTGCTTATTTAGTTCAGTTAGTACCTAAGCCTCTTCTCAATTCCATTTAATCAATTTAGAAAATTAGTTTCTGCACCATCGTGATTAAGAGAGAAAAGTTGAAAAGCATCAAACAGATAAAACCATTAAAAATTCCCCTGTGGACAGTGTGTGAGTAGGTGAAGTGTGATCAATGGCTGGAGACCAATGGGAAGTGAGTTTATTCAAGAAATAAGATGCCCTCACATGTGCAGGCCATTGGCACATGCAGATTGGTTTCAAGTAATAGTTTCATTTTAATTGAAAAGGACATTTACATTCCTAGTTTTTCAAGGAATTTGATTTTAGTATCCAGACTTGTATCATATGGTTATTCCTTTATCTTTTCAAACTTTGGGTTTAATTTATTTTATAAATCTGATGTTATTGGATTTGGTACTTTGTCTGATGGTATTTTTCTCCTTAATTTGTAAAATGATGACAAATATACAACAACGCGCATTCATGAAAATATAGATACTAAACGAAGTGTTGTGAACGAAGAGTCTTCTATGTTGTGGCATCGAGATTGGGACATATCTCCATTGAGAGAATTAAAAGGTTGGTAAATGATGTGGTACTTAATACTCTAAGTTTTAGTGACTTTAAGACTTGTATAGACTGCATTAAGGGCAAGCAGACTAACAAGTCGAAGAAGGGTTCCAAGAGGAGCTCTGAGTTATTGGAAATCATACACATAGACATTTGTAGTCCAAACATGGATGCATACCGTGATAAGTAATTCGTCTCTTTCCTAGATGATTACTCACGATATATGTATCTCTACTTGCTTAACAATAAGAATGAAGCACTAGATGCTTTTAAGTTGTTTAAAGTTGAAATAGATAAACAATGTAGCAAACAAATTAAGATTTTGATATCCAATAGAGGTGGAGAGTACTATGTTAGATACATTGAGAATGGACAAGCAAATGGTCCCTTTGCAAGGTTTCTTCAAAGAATGAGATTGTTACTCAATACAATTTTCCTAGCTCTCTGGACTAGAATGGAGTAGCTAAAAAAATAAATTGAAAATTATTGGATATGGTGTGAAGCATGCTTGCTAGCACCAAACTTCCTAAGTCCTTGCGGACTGAAGCTCTTAAGATGACTGCGTACAAATTGAACCGAGTTCCAACAAAAGCTATTCCAAAGACTCTTTTTAAGTTATTCAAGGGTTGTCCATATGAAGTAAGAGTCTATAATCCACAAGAAAGAAATTGGACCCAAGGACTATAAGTGGGTATTTTTTTGGATATGCCAAAATGTCTAAGGGATATAGGTTTTATTTTCCATCTCATATCACTAGGTTTATGGAATGAAGAAATGCAAATTTTCTTGAGAATGACTTGATTAGTGGGAGCGATCGGTCCCAGGGAATTAGTCCTAAGAAAGATCATTGAGATGATCAATATGCCACTTCAAGTAATGGATTGATCGTTGTTGTTAACAAAGCGCCTTGAGTACAAACACATGTTGAAGAAGTAGTCCTGGAAGTACCATAAGTTGTTGATCCTGATCTAGTAGATGCTAAAGTTTAACATATGCCTGAAGCTGTTGAACAACCAGTTGAACAATATGATCCTACTCTTTAGGAGAATTTTGATGTAGCCTTAAGAAGATCTACTAGAGTAATAAAATCGGTGATTCCTAGTGACTATATTGTGTATCTATAAGAGTGTGACTACAATGTTGGAGTTGAAAATGATTCCTGAGACGTTTTCACAAGCCATGAGTTTTGAGGTTTCAAACTTATGGTACAATGCCATGAAAGAAGGGATGGATTTTATAGCATCTAACCGAGTCTAGGATCTCATCAAGTTTCTTGATGATGTAAAAGCCATTAGATGTAAATGGGTCTTCAAGACAAAGAAAGACTCACAAGGCAACATTGAGAGACATAAGGCAAGATTAGTTGCCAAAGGATTCACTCCAAGGAAGGGAATCAACTACACAAAGACATTTTTTCTTGTATCTAAGAAAGATACACTTTTGTAATCATGACATTGGTTGCCCATTTTGATTTGGATTTGCATCAAATGGATGTGAAAATGGCTTTCCTTGATGGTGACCTAAAGGAAGAGGTTTATATGAAACAACATGAAGGATTCTCCTTTATTGATGGGGAGCACTTAGTCTGTAAGCTTAATAAATCCATATATGGATTAAAACAAGCTTTCCATCAATAGTATTTGAAATTCCATGATGTTATCACTTCATTTGGTTTTGAAGAAAATCACATGGATCAATGTATATACTAGAAGGTCAGTAGGAGAAAGATTTATTTTTTGGTGCTATATGTGGATGATATTTTGCTTGCAACTAATTATAAGGTTTTGCTATATGAGATGAAAAATTTCCTCTCGAAGAACTTTGATATGAAGGATGTGGGTGAAGCATCTTATGTCATTGGCATTAAGATCCATAGGAATAGATCTCAAGGCATTTTGGGTTTGTTTCAAGAGACCTATATCAATAAAGTTTTAGAGAGATTTTGGATGAATGATTGTTCACCGAGTGTGGCACTCATTGTGAAGGGTGACAGATTTAACCTAAACTAATGCCCTAAAAATGAACTCGAGTGGGAACAGATGAAAACCATTCCATATTCTTTAGCTATTAGAAGCCTAATATATGCTTAGGTTTACACCAAACTTGGCATTGCATTTTTTCTTGGGATGTTAGGGAGATATCAGAGTAATCCAGGTGTTGACCATTGGAGAGCTGCAAAGAAAGTAATGATGTACCTTCAAGGGGAAAAGGATTACATGCTCATGTATAGATGAATCGATGATCTGGAAGTGATTGGCTACTCCAATGCGGACTTCGCTGGCTGTGTTGATTCACGAAAATTAACATCTGGTTACATTTTCATGCTTGCTGATGGAGCCGTGTCTTGGAGGAGTGAAAAGTAGACCTTGACTACTACTTCCACTATGGAGGCCAAGTTCATGTCATACTTTGAGGCTACGTCACATGGTATATGGTTGAAAAGTTTCATTTGCAGGCTTAGAGTAGCTGACTTTATTTCTAGGCCATTGAGATTATACTATAATAACTCAGATGTCGTGTTATAGCAAAGAACAATAAGAGCGATAGTTTTGGTAAGCATATTGACATCAAATACTTGGCTATAAGAGAATGTATTAAGGAAAATAAAGTGTTGATTGAGCACGTTAGCACTAAGTTGATGATTGCTAATCCTTTGACTAAAGGCATGCCACCAAAGAATTTCAAAGATCATATAGTAAGAATGAGACTTGGTTCCACGATGTAAATATTCATTGTACATACATTTGATATTTTAAGGAAACTCTTATTCAATTGATGTTTTCTCATATGATTTTATGTGCATATTTTGTTTATTCATGTATTTTGAGAAAATATATTTAAGTTATGGACCTCGAATAAACATAAGGTTTATTCATTAAGTAGTATGGGTTTAAGATGCATAATGCATTGTGATACATGGAAGATAATACTCATTATTAGAGTACTTATTGCCATGATTCATGTGTTTTGTTTCTCATAAAGTTGAATGATAGAATATATGGACCAAGCGAAAGAATGTTGGTTTTTCCTCTTGAAATCTCTTTAACAAACCAAGTAAGCCTGTCGTCCAATAACTTCCATCATCTCACCCCTGTTTTTAGCCCCTCAAGTGCACCATCTATTTTTCCCTTTGATGGACAGAGCACTCAAACGTGCTTATTTATATTGGTTGGTCCCTAAGCCTCTTCTCAATTCAATTCAATCGTTTCAGAAAATTAGTTTCTACACCATCGTGATTAAGAGAGAAAGGTTTAGAAGCATCAAATTGATAAAACCATTCACTACTACAAAAATAGGCTTTAAAGTCGGTTTGCTGAATTGACTTTAAGTTGAAATTTAAAGTCGGTTCACCAGGTGAATCGACTTTACCTGTATTGATTTTGTTTTTTTAATTTTTATTCTCATTTTTCACTCCACTAACCTGTATTCAATATAGCATAAAAAAACCAAAATATAAATAATAATACAAATAATTGAAAATTTAAATATAATTAATTACTTGATAATTAAATTTATTACAAAACAAATAATGTATATATAATACATATATATATATATATAGTTAACTTAAATTACAAATAAAATAATGTCATCAAAGTGTAATTAGATTGTGCGAGCAAGCTTGGTTGGCTTAAAATCACTAGCATTGTGACAAAGAAACTGGGCAAAAAACAACTAATTCATATAACAATATAGCCATTATATTGGCTACCTCCCCTAACATGACCAGGATGGTCGCGTCCGAATGCATGATATAGAGCATATCTCCCATGCTCTTCGATTATTTCACTCCTGGATATTTGTTCTTGAACAGCTCTTTACAAATAATAAAGCACACAAACATATCATGCATTATTACATCAATTATTAAAAATCATTAAGACTTTGTATCAACCGAAATTACTAACCAACTTATTTAGTTGTTCTTCTCCTCGCTTAGTCATAGGTCTTGACTTATTCATTTTGGGAGTCTTTGTTTCTATGTACAATTTAGTTCGGGTAATTGGTCTACCCAATTCAGCTTCCTACATAAATTATGAAAAATTTATTAACCATGTCATGAAATTAAATTGAGGGAAATAAATATAAAAATATTTATAAATTAACACAAATTAATAATACCATTCTATATCTAACTTCGGGATTAAAGACCTCTAATACGGTTAGGAAGAATGTTATGCATTTGTATATTCTGATGTTCTTCCCTAATAATTTAAAATTCATCTGTACGTCTATAATCCACAAAGTCTTTCCAAACTTGAGGTGTAATCCAGAGGTGTCTTTCAGGGATTTTGTAGAGCTCTACTTCATCAAGTGGTTCCAAATATGGAAACACATAATTTATTGCCAATCTGGAAGTCTTGTATTCCTCCTACGCCTTATTTGTAATCTTATAACACTTGCTCTTCCAATTGTCATCAACTTTGTAAGGGTTCTGTAAAAACACACTACAAAAGATTAAATATAATACAAAAAAAGATATAATATATGTAATTGATTATAAAATATAAGAGACTTACACAAATGGTTATCCATATTTTGAACTTTTCTGCATCGTCAACCTGAGACCAATCATTTATATTGATTGGTATACTGGACTTCACAAGTATACCAATAGAGGATTTCAATTGTTGGCCATTTTCCCCTATTGGATTACCAATAGCATCAAGTAAAACAACTACTTTATCATCTCGGTTAAGTAGAGCATCATGTATATTCGCCCAACCCTTCTTTTCAAATGCCCCAATGGATCATTTGGATCTACAATCTCTGTTACCCGAGGATCCATGAAATATCTACAAACAATGAAGAAATATAAATTAATTGACAACTTTAGGAACATGCATATATATATATATAAGATTTATTACAACAATATAGAACATACGTTATGTTTAATTAGGTTGTTGATCGTATACATATATTCATTCACAATCACTTCGAGCCTATGACGAAGAATCATCGTCATCAACTAGATCATCACATACATTAAGCAATTAGTTTGAGAAATTACTAATATTAGTTAATGTATCAAGCATAAGGTCATCATCTTCTAAAGCATCACAATGGTAAAACTCTTTTGTGGAAGTGTTAACATAACATACCATCTTGTGTCAATTTGATCGCTCACGTAAAATACTTGTTTTGCATGAAGTGTTAATGTAAAAGGATCATCAGTGTGACTTATCTTGGAAAAATTTACAAGGGTAAATCAAAAATCATCTATCTTACATCCAACATTGATAACATCTTCGGCCCAATCACACAAGAAAATTGTTTCATGGAAGACCTCATAATCCAATTCCTAAATCTCTTGTATTATACCATAATATGTTCTATCAGAAAGTACATGATTACCATCTTTTGAATTGGCAAATTTCATAGTTTGTGCATCCATCTTTACACCACTATTCTGATTTACTCGGACTTTGTCCCTAGCTTGAGTCCTAAACCCCAATCCATTTATTGTGAAACTAGAAAAATGATTTAACATCGAATTTTGGCCCATGTGCAAGCCATTCTAAACTCTCTTCTATTTTATGATTGGGTTTATTGAGTTCATCTCGAATCTATGTATACAAAAACATGAAATGTGTTTAAAGCAAAGTTTTAAAACACTGCATAGATCTACGATCATAAATGAATTTTTATTTGTGACACTTACATGATTGCGAAACCAATTAATAAGTTCTCGCTTATGTTCATCATACAACCATTTTTCTCCTCCTTTTTTTATAACAAGGATCGATCTTCAATAAGTTTAAATGCATCCTGTAATGTTATTAAAGATATATGAAGTATATATCATCATTAATAGTTAAATAAAAAATAATTTTTGCATAAATGGAAAGGTTAAACATCACTTACTCTATGTACGGTTGTGCCTCATTATTATTTACCAAAATGATTCGGTGTGCTTTTTCCCATCGAGTGCGATCAATAAACAATTTCTTACTTCCACCAAGCATAGGGTTACCTACTTGGATCATGTGACGTTCTAAGAACAACTTGTGTGTAGGATTCCCAATTTCAGTGCAACCACTAAAGTATTCAGAACAAAACTCAATGGCCTCTTCAACAATGTAGCGTTCCACCATGCATCCTTCAGGTCGATTTCTATTATTTACATATCCTTTAAGGACTTGCATATATCTCTCAAAAGGATACATCCACCTTAAGTAAGTAGGACCACACAATTGAACCTCTTGAACTAAATGAACACACAAGTGAATCATTATATCGAAGAAAGAAGGAGGAAAATATTTTTCAATTAGACACAAAGTCACTACAATATATTTCTATAAAGATTTAACTCGCCAATTGATATAGGTTTCTTGCATATTGTATTGAAGAATGAACAAAGACGAATTATTGATAATCGAACATGCTTTGGAAGAATTGATATAATAGTAACTGGTAATAACTGTTGCATTAAGATATGATAGTCATGTGATTTCAATCTATAAAGTTTCTTATCGGTGATAGACATAAAATTTCTTAAGTTGGATGAGTAACCATCAGGAACTTTCACACCCTCCAAACATTTACAAAACACATCCTTCTCTTTTGTTGACATTGTATATAATGCTGGTGACAAGTATGTTCGATTCTTATCATTTTTCACCCTTGGTGCCAATTCAGGTTGTATGCATAGTTTCTTTAAATCCAGTCTTGCTTTAATTCATCCTTTGTTTTTTCAAGTATATTAAGTAAAGTACCAATCAATCTCTCACATACATTTTTCTCAATGTGCATGACATCTAAGATGTGACGAATGTGTAGGTTTTTCCAATAAGGTAATTTCCAAAATATTGATTTTTTATTCCAACAACCATGGTAAGTCGGTTCAATCTCTTTTTCATTTTCACCCATTTTATTAGTTGACCTCTTTCGTTTCCCTACCTTAGTGAGTTTTTTTTTTCATCTTTCCATATCGTTTGAATGTCATACCATTCAATTGCCTTAATATCTCAACATCTCACAAAGGTTTGGTTGCATGATCATGATCTTCTTCACCATCGAATGGTTTCTTTTGGTATCTAAACTTGTGTCCAAATGGAAAAAATCTTCTATGTCTTCTATAAGACATCTTTCGTCCATGAATAAGTAAGTTGCAGAAGTTCCATCACTACATATAGGGCCTCCCTTGTAACCTTTTGTTGCATGTCCTGATAAGTTTCCATAGGCAGGAAAATCATTAATTGTCCATAAAATGACCCCCCTCAAGTTAAAGTGTTCTTCTTTATGTGCATCGTAAACATTTACACCATCATTCCACAACGTTTTTAAATCATCTATCAGAGGCTGCAAATATATATCAATATCAACACCGGGTTGTTTCGATCCTAAGATCAATAATGTTAACATCATGAATTTTCTTTTCATACATAACCAGGGAGGAAGGTTGTATGTTACCATAATTACTAGCCAACAACTATATCTACTACTAAGGGAACTATATGGATTAATTCCATCAACATCAATAACAAGACAAAGATTGTGCGGATAAGATGCAAATTGAGGAGATAAATTATCTACTACTTTCCAATTTGGAGAATCACAAGGATGATGTAGCACCCCATCATCAGATCGATTATCTAAATGCCAAGTCAACATCTTTGATGTCTTTTTACTTTTGAACAACCTTTGAAAGCGAGAAATTGGAGGAAAGTACCAAAGAACCTTTGCAGGATAGCCTTACTTATGTGTTGTCTCATTTGTACCATGCTTCCATCTCGATTCTTTACACATCGGACAATCATCTAATGTCTCATATTCTTTTCTATAAAGAATGCAATCATTTGAACAAGCATGAATCTTATGATATTCCATGCCAAATCGACTAAGATATTTCTTCACTTCATACATCGAAGATGGCAATTAAATACCCTCAGGAAACATATCGACTAGTAGATTTAGTAATTCTGTGAATCCCTTGTCAGAAAATCCATGTTTTGCCTTCACATTGTACATATGAACCAATCTTGACATTTTAGTGTATTTTTGCATTTTGGATACAACAGTTTTTCAGCATCTTCTAGAAGTTTTTTAAAGGTTTTGGGATCATCCTCACATAGTTCATCTTCAACACCATGAAACATATTTTCTGTCTATACATTATGATAAGATGTATGTAATCTACTCACATTCTTATTTATCTCTTCCCCGTGAGTATTATCAATATTTTCTCCATGATAATACAGACATTTATAACTCAAAAGAATACCACTACGGATAAGGTGATACTTAACCTCATCAAGTTCATGAAATTTCTAATTTTTATATTTAACACATGGGCATCGAATCATACTAATTCTAGTATTACTATTTCTACAAGCAAATTCCATGAAACTTTCAACTCCAGAAATATAGTCGTGGTTAATTCTACACTTTGACATCTAAGATTTGTCCATTTTCTATTAATGACATTAATTAAACATATTAATTATGTATCCAATCAATATATTTCAAGTATTATTATATATAAATTCCCTAATTATTAGAATATATACCAAAACATACATAATACAAAACATTTATCATTTTAATCATTTTACAATTGTATTAATTTTACTTAATAAAATATAATTATTTATATGTAAATACATTTATCCATGTATGGTAAATATTATAGTTTCTCAAACCCACAACATGCAGATATTATTTCCACAGAAAATAAGCCAAATATATAATAACAAGCATAATACAAAACATACATAAATAAAAAAAGTATACAAAAAATAAAACAAATTGAATAATAAGTGCGTAGGATTAATAGAAATTCTTACAAGAGTAAATGAAGTGAATAAATGAAGGAAATGAAGAAGAAATAGGTGTTTTGTAAGTGAGAATAAGTGAGAAAATGGGTATAAAAAATTTGAGTATTTTGTTAAAAAAAATAAGGGATCTGAAAGATAATGAGAGGAGGAATATAACCCACAAAACGACATTGGAAATGGTGGTCAGAGGTGGCCGAAAAATGAAAAAGAGTGAAGGGTGAGCTTGGTTTTGGACCAAGGGGGTTGCTGCACAAATTGAAATTTGGAATTCTACTGGTGAAGAAGAGAGAAGAGAAACGGTAATAAATGTGTGGATATCGTCGGTTGATGTGGCGAACGACACTACGTTACATGTAGCGTTGGTTCGACACATCAACCGACGCTATGTCCTACGTGGACAGCGTCGATTCTATACCGAACTGACTTTAAGTTCATTTTAAGTCAGAAAAACCGACTTTACATATCGACTTAAATATCCCTTTTGTAGTAGTGATTAAAAATTCATTATAAGTCAATTCTTGAATGTTTTTGGATCGAAATTATACACTAACAATCCTAACTCATCTAATTATGAAAAAGATAAACGAGAGAAACAAATGCATGTTCTTTATACCCTAATTAACTCATTTGAGAAATTTATAGGACAATTAAACCAAGGCATAACTGATCTCTAAACCATTCAATTATGTTAATTTTATGATAACTTATGAAGTTACATACCGTAGGTTTCATTCAAAAGGCACAATACATTATTCTCATGTCAATGAGGCACCAAAAATTGAAGCACGTTTGTATTTGTTTCCATATGATATTCTGTTATAATTTATAACACACAATAATAAGATACCAAAACGAGGGGGGAATGATATATAAATTAATAATATAATTATAAAAAAAAGGAATCCCGTAGAGCTACGATGATAAATACACAACTTATTAAATTTTCATAATTTTCAAAAGAAACACAATTATCATTTAACTAAAGTCTCTTTTTTCCAAATAACTAATCAAGAAAAAAATGTATATAATAGAGAATTAAACTAAAGAGAAAGATGCAAGGAAGTACCACAGAATTTAAGTGTACACCCATGGTATTACCTACGACAAAATTTGCAATAAATTTTTATTTCATTAAAGAAATATCATTTTAGATGCATACATATATATGGAGCTAAAATTGTACACGTGCATTTCACATTCTATCTATATAGATAGAAAGACCAAGTACTAACATAAAATTATCATATTAGATATATGGTTTTTGTATATAGAAAAATAGAAAAAAGAAAAAAGAAATATTTATTGTAAAAATAAATAAATAATAATTTCAAAGCATATATGCTTACAAGGGAAAAAATATGATATTTACATTCACTAAAAGAAAGAGTCAAATAAGTTTAAAATGTGTACCTCTTAAAAATTATTTCTCTTTTGGTCAAAATTTCTTTTTAATGCAAAATTAATAACTCAATTGTAATTTTGTAAGATGTGTAATAATTTTTGGATTGGTTCTTCTTGGTTGATTATAAATAAATATATTGACATTATAATGTGTTTCACCCTATATGCTATCTTACGTGAATGTTAATATTGGTGAATTACATCTACTTGTCTACTTTTATGTGTTATTAAAGTTTAATGGTTTGGTTGTACAATGGATGATCAAAATTTGAACTAAAAATACTGTTTTACTTAATTATGCGGATGTCTTGCTTAAATAAACTCATTGTACTTTGAGGAAGTTCTTGTATGTAAAGGGAATGTGTTCCTTCAATGTCTATTTATTTTTCTTTAGGTATGTCAAAACGGGAGAGGTGCGATTCACATCACATTCATTAGCATTCTTCATATGGTTATACATAGGGTAGAATGCGTTACATTATTTTGTCTTGTCGGTTATGTTTAATACTAAGTTGATTAATATAAATGCATTCACTTTATGAACTTTGCATTATTTTTTATATTAAGTGAATTTATAAACTAAATATTTTCATACGTAAAAACAATTATATGAAGGTCAATTATTCTTCCGATTCAAAAAAGTAACCTGGATTGAGCAATTATCAAAGTAGAAGTACATAAACAACATTCTCAATTCAATACACAACAAAAACTACATGTAATAAGAAATAAAAAACTACAATAAATACATAGAAGATGGTATGCCTCATAGGCTCCAATCCAGGCTAGCACTATGTGTACATGGCAATCAACACTTAGTAAGTGGAACAATCAAACATACTAAAAGGCTATAAACAATTTTCCATCACTTCAAGACCTCATATGTGTGAATACATTCGATAGATGATGATTGTACTCTCACAACATATTATCATACACATCATAGAAAACTAATTAAAGAGTCTAACACACAATACACTACTAGTGTAAGGAGATACTGACTCTTTAGAGAATCACAATAAACTCATAATCACATAACATATCTAAATAATAAAAATTAATTACGGAATAGGTAGATTAATTTATCATAACAAGTAATGATTAGAAAACTTATATGTATACTACATAGAAAGGAAACAACAAATGTGACAACATATAATAAACATATTTTCTAACCAGGGTATGCATCTAGTATGTTAGAACATATTTATTGGAAGCACAGAAGATACTAACATACCTAGAGATCATGTATAACAATAATGAAGGGGTCCTAGACCCAATACATAATCAGGCTAAGGATATACTGTCTCCTTAAGAACTTAACTCAAATACACAAATCATAGGGAGATAAACACAAAATAGATAAGCATAGTTACAGTATGTATAAATAAATATAGGCAATATAAATAGTAGTAGATATAGATTTCAATAATAGAAAGTAGGTGATAAAAAGGAAGCTTTCCAATCAGAGTTTAAACTTCAATATATAGGAATATAAACCATTTAAACTTTATTTATACTAGCCTCACAGTCGAGCATGCATAACACTAGATATAATGAGGTAAACCCACATAAAAACCCTATTTATGTGGCAATATCCTTGTATTGCTTAAGGCAACCACTCAGTAACAAATAATCTACTAAACAATAACACAGTTACACTCTAAGAGAAATAAAATAACCATTACCTCTATTTTCCTTAACTGCCTATTATTGCTCTTGCTTGCTGCTTTCGTAATGGCCTTATTCAACATACGAACTTGGCTCTCCTCCACAGTGGTATGATCAGTAACCAAAGACTAGTAAAGTGTAAAGTTAATAAGAAAATGTTACACAAAGGCAACCACTAACCAACACATAACTCAACACATAGAACCCATTTGCAAACACTACCTTGAGTACTCACCACTCACAAGTATAGTTTATCTCACACAATCATAAATCACTAATATCAAGCAATACAAAAGGTATTAGTGATCCAAAAACAAAAAAGATGATATGTGAACACTATTATAATATAGAGTATTTAAGTAAGGATTTAAAGTTGTTTTTTTCTTAAAACTGACTTACAACAAATTTTAAGTAAATATGCATATGAACTGACTTAAAAAATAGCAAAACAATAAAAATAAATAGTGTCAATTGACATAGAAACCAATGCTACATGTAAGACATAGCATCAATTGTACATGTCAATCGATGCGAGTCCAAGTGTAGCATCGGTTGATGATGAGTGCTCAAAAAGAACTAAAATTACCATGATTTTATGCACATTAATTGATTAAAAATATATATATTTATATGATTTTATCATATATTTATATAAGTTTGTCTTTTTCGGAATCACGGGAATTTTTATTGTTTTTCAGGTATTTTCGCTTAAAAATGTAACTTAAAGACTCAAAGAAGAATACTAGAGGCAATACATCACAAATATATTCAAAAATAAATGAGAAAAAGTAAAACAATATGAAAAAATTGGACAAAATGGGTCAAAAGGTCAAAAATGTAAAAAAGGAGGAAAACGCGCACACAGCCGCCCAACAGCGCCGACCAACGCGCGCAGTGCGCCCAGTTGTGCCGAGTAGCTTTGCGCAACGTGCCCATTCTGCACGCACCCGCACCCATCAGCGCCCGATCCCACGGGCGTTGCATTTCCTGTCCGCGCCCCCCGCTGCCCATTTGTGCCCCAATCCACGCGCGCCACCTACCCGTTGACGTCATCTTCACCTACTATGTGTTTCCTCCATTTTTAATTATTTTTTCACCCACTTTTCGTTCCTTTTTTAACCTATAAATACCCTCATTCTCTTCATAACTAAACACACCTAAAAACATATTCTCTTCTCTCTCTCTTTCTCTCTTTTCTTAGTTTTTTAGTTTTTTTTTTAGTTTTTAGTTTTTTTAGTTTTTCCTAACCTATAAGTATTTCCTTAGTTTTTTATCCGGTCTAATTTAGAGTAGTGCTATTTTATTTGTTGGTACAATCGCCCGGTAGTTAGAGTGAAGCTCTCTTTCAAAATTTTTATAAGAATTATTATCTGAAAATGTATTGACAACATGTTTTCAGTAGTGGTTTTAAAACTTGAAAGTTAGTACTCGGATAATTAAATTCTTAGGTTTAATTTGGACATTTTAAATAAAGTTTAAACTGTCTAATCCCACCAAAGGTGGAATTTAAATGGTTCATTTTCAATCTCTTAGAAAAAAGGAATTAATTTAATTAACAAATTAGTTATCAACCTCACCCATAGGTGTTAATTGATTTGTTTATTTAACAAAGAATATCTAACCCCACCAAAGGTGGTATTCATATAAAAAAGAGAGAATCAATAAATATCAATTTATATCTTTAATAACCTAAATAATATGAGCAAACATAATTAACTTAGTTATTATATCCATAAATACTCCACTATTATAAATGATAAAATTTGCATAAATGTTTATTGAATCCATATCTATGTTTATTTTTATGTTCTTAGATTAGAAAAAACACAAAAATCCAAATATCGTGACAGGATGTTTAGGATTTAATTTTGTTTTTAAAAGTTTGAATAATAAATTAAAAGCCACATATATTTCTTCCTTAGATCGACCTTGGGAGTATACTTATCATTTTCTACGAAATGATTCATACACTTGCGAGATTTTTATAAATATAAAATCAAAGTATTGGCAGGATCGGCGATGCCGGTTCTGCTCATCAGTTGACACGTAGGATTGACACTACATATGTATTAGTGTCTGTTGATGTGTACAACTAAAACTTCATCCTACTTGTAGCATCGATTGGCATATCAATCGATGCATAATGAGTACCGTTAGTTCTATGTGTCAACCAACGCTACAAGTAGGACGTAGCGTTAGTTCTACATGTCAACCAACGCTACATGTGTCTCATGTCGGTTGGCATGAAGAACCAACGCTATATGCCATATGTAGCATCAATTGACACATAGGACCGATGCTACATGTATTTTTTTTCCTTTTTCTTCTTTTTCCCCCAAATGTCGACTGTTTCATTGTCTTCTCATTTCCCACAAAAAACCATGTATTCTCTTTTATTTTCTTTCTCCATTTTCAGTCACTTCCGACCACCATTTCTAGTTTTGTTAGTTGGGTTTTGTTCCTCTACAGTGTCTAATCCAAATCCACCATTTTTGAAGCATAATACTCAATTTTTCCTTCACTTTCTCACTTACCAAACACTCTTTTTTCCTTCATCTCATTTTATCACTTATTTCACTCTTGTAAGTATTTCTATGAATTATTTTACACTTATTATTGATATTTTACATTTTTATATAAATTTCGTTAAATTATTATTTTTATTTTAATGTATATGATGTATTATTGATTATTTGTATATATTTTTGTGTTATGTAAGTTGTGTATTTTGATTCAAGCTTAGAAGAGAAGAATATATTTTTTATTTATTTATTTTAATAAATGTTATGTTTTTTATGTATATATATATATTAATTTATTTTAAACTTAAAATTTTTAATTTTTTTTATATATATATTATTTTCTGTGTACATTATTAATATATTTTATGTGTTTTGTAGGTTGTGTATTATATATTTTGTTAATAAAGTTTTTTAAATTTATTATTATTACATGCATTTATATATATATATTATTATATATTATATATTGTTAATGTTATATGAGTTTATTAATTGTTTGGATTTTATGTATTTATTTTTATATGATATTTTGATGAATATTCTAATAATTTATAACTTTATATATAATAATAACTTAAATATGTTGGTGATTAATGCATTTATATTTGGTTAGATGCATATTTAATTAATATGTTTAATGTCATCAATAAAAAATGGACAAATCTTGGATGTCAAAGTGTAGAATTGAGGAGAACTATATTTCTACAATTGAAACTTTCTTGGAATTTTCCTTTAGAAATAGTAATAATGAAATTAGTTTGATTCGATGCCATGTGTTAAATATAAAAATGAGAAATTTTATGATGTTGATGAGATTAAGTATCACCTTATCCGTAGTGGTATTCTTTTGAGTTATAAATGTTTGTATTATCATGGAGAAGATATTGATAATACTCATGGAGAAGAGATAGATAAGGATGTAAGTGAATTATATATATTTTATCATAATAGACACTCTATACATAATGTATAGATAGAAAATATGTTTCATGCTATTGAGGATGAACTACATGATGAAGTCATTGTATCCAGAGTGCAAGAAATACACTAAAATTTCGAATTACTAAATGTACTAATAGATATATTTCCTGAGGGTAATGAGTTGTCATCTTCAATGTATGGAGTGAAGAAATATCTTAGTGGATTTGGCATGGAATATCATAAAATTCATGCTTGTCCAAATGATTGCATTCTTTATAGATAAGAATACGAGACATTAGATGATTGTCCGATGTGTAAAGAATCGAGATGAAAGTATGCTACAAATGAGACAACACCTATGAAAGGCGTGTCCACAAAGGTTCTTCGGTACTTTCCTCTGATTCCTTGCTTTTAAAGGTTGTTTAAAAGTAAAAGGACATCAAAGATGTTGACTTGGCATTTAGAGAATCAATATGATGATGGAATGTTACGTCATCTTTCTAATTTTCTAAATTGGAAAGTAGTAGATAATTTATCACCTAATTTGCATCTAATCTGCGCAATCTTCATCTTGCCATTTTTGTTGATGAAATTAATCTACACAGTTCCCTTAGTAGAAAATATAGCTATTGGCCCATAATTATGGTAACATACAACCTTCCTCCTTGGTTGTATATGAAAAGAAAATTCATGATCTTAACATTATTAATCTCAAGACTGAAACAACCCAGAGTTAATATTGATGTGTATTTATAACCTCTGATAAATGATTTAAAAATGTTATGGAATGATGGTTTAAATGTTTAAGATGCATATAAATAAGAATAACTTAACTTGAAGGGGTCCTTTTATGGACAATTCATGATTTTCCTACCTGTGGGAACTTATTAGAACATGTACCAAAAGGTTATATGGGATGCCCTATTTGTAGTGATGGCACTTCTGTAACTTATCTTATTCACAAATGAAAGATGTCTTATAGAAAACATAGAATATTTTTTCCATATGGACACAAGTTTAGATACCAAAATAAATCATTTGATGGTGAAGAAGATCATGATCCTACACCCCAACCTTTGCAAGGTGTTGAGATATTAAGGCAATTGAATGGTATGACATTCAAACGATATGGAAAGATGAAAAAAAGAATACTCACTAATGGAGGGAAACGAAAGAGGTCAACTAATAAAATGGGTGAAAATGAAAATGTTACTAAATCAATAGATCATGGTTGTTGGAATAAAAAATCAATATTTTGGGAATTACCTTATTGGAAAGACCTACATATTTGTCACATCTTAGATATCATGCACATTGAGAAACATTTATGTGAAAGCTTGATTGGTACATTACTTAATATACCTATAAAAATTAAGGATGTAATTAAAGTAAGATTAGATTTAAAGAAATTGGGCATATGACCTGAATTGACACCAATGATAGAAAATGATAAGAATTGAATATACTTGCTACTAGTATTGTATATAATGTCAACAAAAGAGAAGGATATGTTTTGTAAATGTTTGGAAAGTGTGAAAATTCTTGATGGTTACTCATCCAAATTAAAAAAAATTGTTTCTATGCTTGATAAGAAACTTTATGGATTGAAATCACATGACCATCATATCTTAATGCAACAATTATTACCAGTTTCTATTAGATCAATTCTTCCAAAACATATTGATTATCAATAATTCATCGTTGTTCATTCATCAATACAATATGCAAGAAATCTATATCAATTGGCAAGTTAAATTTTGTATAGAAAGATGTTGTGGAGAATTTGTGTCTATTTGAGAAATGTTTTCCTCTTTTTTTGATATAATGATTCACTTGTGTGTTCATTTAGTTTGAGAGGTTCAATTGTATGGTCCTACTTACTTAAGGTGGATGTATTCTTTTGATAGATACATACAAGTCCTTAAAGGATATGTAAATAATAGAAATTGTTCTGAAGGATGCATGATGGAACGTTAAATTTCTAAAGAGGCCATTGAGTTTTTTCTGAATACTTTAGTGGTTGCACTAAAATTGGGAATCCTATACATAATATTTTCTTAGAATGTGACATGATCCAAGTAAAAATAGTTATACATAATGAATATGCTATAAACTTCACCAAAAATCTTGACTTTTTGATGACTAGTATTGTGAGTAAAAATAACATAAATGATGGATAGACTGTGCCACTTCTTAGAAAAATATCTGGCATTTACATTGGAAAATCATACATATCGATCGAGTGCACATTATAGTTATTTGATTTCAATTGATTGATTAAATATAATTCAAGTGTGGATAAGGTGAGTTCTCAATTAGTAAATAACTTTCCTTTATATAGAATATATATAATTATATTTATATTATCTAATTATTTATATATATTTATTTTATATTGGGCATGTTATTATAAATTTCAAGAAAATCACCTATCACATTTAACAATGTTCTATGATTAATCATTTGTCAATCAACATCAAGAGCATGATGTTTGCATCAAAGCTAAACAATTATGTGATAGGCCATTAAACTAGAGAAATCAAAAGATGATAATCCATTGGCTACTAAAGTTTGAATAAGGCCAAGATCATTAGATGATTTAAAAATATTATGGAATGATGGTGTAAATGTTTAAAATGCATATAAATAAGAATACTTTAACTTGAAGGGGTCCTTTTATGGACAATTAATGATTTCCTACCTATGGGAACTTATCAAAACATGCAACAAAAGGTTATATGGGATGCCTGATGAGCAGAATAGGGATCGCCAACAACTTTGATGCCATCCCCGCAACGGAGTCATCCCCAGCAACGGTGCCAAAAACTTGATAAGCGAAAACCGGCATCGCCGATCCTGCCAATACTTTGGTTTTATATTTATAAAACTACCATGAAGTGCGAATCATTTCGTAGAAAATGATAAGTATACTCCCAAGGTCGATCTAAGGAAAGAATGTATGTGGTTTTTAATTTATTATTCAAACTTTTAAAAACGAAATTAAATCCTAAACATCCTGTCACGATATTTTGGGTTTTTTGTGTTTTAATCTAATTACAGAAAATTAAACATAGATTCAATAAACATTCATGCAAATTTTATCTTTTATAAATAGTGGAGTATTTATGGATATAATAACTAAGTTAATTATACTTGCTCATATTATTTAGTTTATTAAAGATATGAATTGATATTTATTGATTCTCCCTTTTTTGTATGAATACCACCTTTGGTGGGGTTAGATATTCTTTGTTAACTAAACAAATCAATTAACACCTATGGGTGGGGTTGATAACTAATTTGGTTAATTAAATTAATTCCTTTTTCTAAGAGATTGAAAATGAACCATTTAAATGCCACCTTTGGTGGGGTTAGACAGTTTAAACTTTATTCAAGGTGTCCAAATTAAACCTAGGAATTTAGTTATCAAGGTACTAACTTTCAAGTTTTAAAACCCTTCTTGAAAACATGTTGTCAATACATTTTAGGATAATAATTCTTATAAAAACTTTTGAAATAGAGCTTCACTCTAACACTAACTAGAGGCGATTGTACCAACAAATAAAGAGCACTTTACTAAATCGAATAGGATAACTAAACCTTAAAATCTAATTTTAGATTTAAGTTTGTAATGAAAAATAATATATTTCTCTCTAACATTCTTAATATAAAATCTTGAATAAAAAATAAAATCAATTCATTTTAGAGATTTTTACCTATTTAATATTTCATGCAAGCATAACAACGTTATTATTACATCATAATTATAAGCTTACTATGCAGTTAAATTTAATCACGGAACAAATTAAATATAACATGTAAGAATAAAGCATAAAAATAGCTTGTAAAGAAAATAAAATCCTTCTGAGAACTTGACGCTATTCAGTTGCTAGAAAACCTCCAAGCGGAATTTGCCCTTCCATTTATTGAATCAAAAAGCTAATAAATTACAAAAAAAAACATAACTAGTTCTTCCCAAAGAGGAAAGAACTCTAAACTAAGAGAAACTAGCTAAAACATAAGAAAAACTAGCTAAAACATAAGAAAAACTAAAAAAAACTAAAAACTAAGAAATGGAGAGAAAGAAAAAAGAGAGAAGAGTGTTTTGAGGTGAGTTTTTGAAGTGAAGGAAATGGAGGTATTTATAGGAGAGAATGGAGAGAAAAAAATGAGGAAAAAAATGTTAAAAAATGAAAAACGTGTAATGGAAATCTTGAGGTCATCAATGACGTCGGCATGTAACGCATCAGGCGGTACACGTGGAAAATAGAGCAGTAACGTTAGGGCGCGCGGAGAACTCTTTGGTAGCGTGGTGGCCTTATGTTGAAATTTCTTGTAGCGGATTAGGCGACGAATGACGATTCCGTCTTTTTGACATTTTTGACCTTTTCGTCCCATTTTGTCCAATTTTTCCATGTTTGTTGACCTATTCCCACTTATTTATTAATATATTTGTGATGAATTGCTTCACTTATTCATATTTTAGTATTTAAATTGCGTTTTTAAGCCAAAATACACGAAAAACAATAAAAATACGTGATTAGAAAAAGACAAATTTATATAAATATATGATAAAACATATAAATATATATATTTTTAATCAATTAATGTACATAAAATCATGGTTATTTTAGTGCTTTTTGAGCACTCATCACACCCCCAACCCGAACTTCTTGCTAGTCCCTTAGCAAGAAAGTGATAAAAACTAAAAATTAAACTATCCTAAATCACTTCAGGTGGATTGACACGGTTGCATTTAACTTTATCTGACAACTTTAAACCCACTAGAGTTGCCACTAGTTAGACGAGTTTGAGTCTCGTGAGGGTTTTGATAATGATACCCACAAACATTGAACTAAATGTAAAAAACAAAAGAAACAATAAAAACAATCAACTCAAAAACTAAAATTACAACAAAATCAAAATTTAATTTTTAAGAATAAGAGTAAACAACATATTACAAAAATGTGTCATATTTTTTAATCTCCTTTAAGATCATAATTAAAATCTCAAGCATAAGTTATTTTAATCTCTTTAAACAATCATGATTTATTATAATAATTAGTCGAAAATCATTTTCATATTTCATGTCAAAAATGTATCAATTTAATTTCACCCAATTTCAGTGTCATGAATCGAGTCGCTTGACCTACAATTCCTCGCAAGTCAATACTCTCAAAACACTTGAATCACATGGGTTGACACTAAATACTATTTTATATGCGAAAAGAGTTGATGTATAGAAATGAACTAATATGTTCGCATATTTATAAAGAATAAAGGCTTTCAAAGTGTTATTTTAACATTGATCTCGTGAAAGGAATCAAATGTATAAATTATAAAGATATCATATATAAAAATTATTTTCATGCGTAAATCAAACTTCATTAAGAAAGAATTTCCAAGATATATACCTTTTACAAATGAAGAGAGTGCAATGACTTTTTGAGAATTATTTCCTATATCTTTCTTTTGTAATTAACCTTTACTCCATGACTTTGTAGGCAATGTGGGTTATAGTATGTAGATTATACTATATATTTTTTATCTCTCTATTTTTTACGAAGATATTTCTCAATATATATATTTTTAGAGAGTCAACCCATGTATCTGATTGTACATTTTTTTTGGATTTTGGTGAGTGGTTAATTTTGTGGCTTTTCTATTTGATCTTGGTTTAGGTAACCCTAGATATGTCTTTTTTTATGGCAGTCATGCATGAACGAGATATAAGCATATACTATCAATTTCTACTCAAATCATTTAATCTAAGCAAAAATAATAAAAAATATATGATACTCTATTAAGGCGAGAAAAAATTCATACATTGATACTAATACCTATAGAGATAATCTAAAAATTTGAAGAAATAAGAAATGTGTTTGGAGTAGAAAAAATATATATATTTCACTCGAATAAAGGAAATTAGGCTCAAATTATATCTCAAAGGTAGTCTCCTTAAAAAAAAATTCATAAACACCGATTTTGGGTTTAATATAATTTCTACATCTTATCAAGAAATACTAGTTATGACAAAAACTAACTAATTATAAAAAATAATTACAAAATATTTCATGATATGTTTTCAAAAATTAATCTAACAGTACAAGAGATTTAACTATTTACTTAAATTTGATTTAAAGAAATGATAAATTTTTGTGAGAAAAATTTTTTTTTATTCCAAAAATTTCTAAATCACACAAAATAGAAATAAAACCAAACACACAAAAAATGAAAAAGTATATTTTTTATTTTTTTTATATTTTTAAATTGTTAAAACTTTTTTTTCTTTTTTTAATTAAGCATGGTAACTTTTCACCACCCCCAACCTAGAACTTACATTGTCCTCGATATGTAACAGCGTAAATTAAAGATAAAGAGAAAGAGAAGAAAGATTACCTATTTCTTGAGAAAGTGCAAGTAGTAATGGAAAATGGTGCATCCATCATATTCATCATTAAAGTGTATACGAAGACGGATCATTGTGAATTTCTAACATCTCAACAAATATTTTTAGTTTTAAAAATTTAAAAAATTATTCACGTGTAATTAAAATGAAATAAACAATAAAAATTAAGTAAATAAAAAAAAATAAAAGAAAATTACCTAAAATGATGGGTTGCTCCCATCAGTAGCTTAGTTTAACGTCTTAGCAAAGGCGTAACTTGGGGATTGCATTTTAAGTAAACTCGATGTCCCTGCGTCATTGAGTCAATCAAACTTTTCGAGGTAAGACAAGGTTGTCTACCTATACTTTTTCGGTCGTATCTTTATTGATTTTTGATTTCTTTACGTACTTAAAACTAGAGGCATCTTTGAGTTTTAGATAACCTACATCTAGGTGCAAAATCAAATAATTAAGTCATTAAAACACAATTGTACCTAGATCAAACAAAGCAACTAACTCCTTAGATTATAATTAAAACTTTAAAATTTTGGAGGTAGTTTGAATTTATGTTTTTTTTTTTTTGTTTTTTTGTTTTTAAGAAAAAAAAAATAACATATCGGTATTAACCAAAGAGTGCTCCAGGGGAAAGAATGGTGGTGCAAAGGCTCCTTAAAAACCATCCTCTGCAAATGACGTTCGGAAAGACTAGTTAGCGCAATGACGGCTTCCAAGAACTAGATCTGCAAACGAGCTCCTTAGATCTTTACTTTTCATGTTATTAAGTTAAATTAAATAAAAATTTAAGTTAATGAAAATATAAGGTAATTAAGTTTAAAGAAAAGGTTAATTAAGTTAAGTGAATTAAAAAATCTAAGTTAATTAAGTTAAGTTAAAAAAAATCTAAGTTAATTAAGTTGGTAAAAAAAAATTAATTAAGCTAAGTGAAGTGAATAATCTAAGTTAATTAAGTTAAGTGAAAAAAAAAGTTAATTAAGTTAAGTGAAAAAAATCTAAGTTAATTAAGTTAATTGAAGTAAAAAAAAATTAAGTTAATTAAGTTAATGAAAATTTAAGTAAAAATCTAAGTTAATGTTAAAAGCAATCTAAGTTAATTAAGTTAGTAAAAACAAACTAAGTTAAGTAAGTTAAATAAAAATCAAGAAGAAAAAAAATATCTAAAGAAAGAAAAATAATAAAATAATAAAATAAAATAAAATTGAAAAAGGTAAAAGAAAATAAAAATAAAATAAAATTATGATTTAAAATAAATAAAAAATAGTAAAAATGAAACTCAAAAAATTAAAATTTTGGTTTTTTTTATTTTTTTTTGTTTTATTTTTTAACTTAAAATTTTTGAAATGTTTTTTTTAATTTTTTTTACTATTCATGAACGGTAATTTTTTTTATTCAAATTTTAAATTTCTAAATTATTTTATTATTTACGGTACAATTTTTATTTTAAATTTTTTTTTTAATTTTTTTTACTATTCATGAACGGTAAAAACTTTTTACTTCAAATTTCAAATTTCTAAATTATTTTACTATTTATGCTATAATTAATTTTTTTTATTTTTATTTATTTTTATTTAAAAAAATTACAATTATTTACAACACAAAAAAAATTTTAAAATTTTGATAAATAAATTAAAGCAGCTATTATTCGCTTGTAGCGGCATCAAAAAACTTGATGAAGCGAAGTCGGCGTCGCGAAAACTTTGATTCCATCATGACGAGTCATCCCGGCAATGGCGTCGGAAACTTGATGAAGCAAAAGCGTGTAGATTTCACGCGATACTTTGGTTTATATTTATAAAACCTACCATGATCTGCGAATCATTTAAGTAGAAAATGATAAGTATACTCGAGGTCGATCTAAGGAAGGAATATATGTGGTTTTTAATTTATTATTCAAACTTTTAAAAAGCGAAATTAAATCCTAAACATCACATCACGATATTTTGGGTTTTTTGTGTTTTAATCTAATTACAGAAAATTAAACATAGATTGATAAACATTAAATGCAAATTTTATCTTTTATAAATATTGGAGTATTTATGGATATAATAGCCAAGTTAATTATCTTCTTTCGTATTATTTAGTTTATTAAAGATATGAATTGATATTTATTGATTCTCCGCTTTTTTGTATGAATACCACCTTTGGTGGGAGTTAGATATTCTTTGTTAACTAAACAAATCAATTAACACCTATGGGTGGGGTTGATAACTAATTTGGTTAATTAAATTAATTCCTTTTTCTAAGAGATTGAAAATGAGCACCATTTAAATGACACCTTTGGTGGGGTTAGAAAGTTTAAACTTTTATTGAGTGTCAAAATTAAACCTAAGAATTTAGTTATCAAGTACTAACTTTCAAGTTTTAAAACCACTATTGAAAACATGTTGTCAATACATTTTCGAGATAATAATTCTTATAAAAACTTTTGAAATAGAGCTTAACTCTAACTCTTGAGGCGATTGTACTGACAAATAAAAGAGCACTACTCTAAATTAGGCAGGATAACTAAACCTTAAAATCTAATTTTCAGATTTAAGTTTGTAATAAAAAATAATATATTTCTCTCTAACATTCTTAATATAAAATCTTGAATAAAAATAAAATCAATTCATTTTAGAGATTTTTACCTATTTAATATTTCGCAAGCATAACAACGTTATTATTACATGTAAGAATAAAGCATAAAAATAACTGTAAAGAAAATAAAATCCTTCTGACGAACTTATTAGCTATTCCTTGCTAGAAAACCTCCCAATGCGAATTTGCACTTCCATTTATTGAATCAAAAAGCTAATAAATTACAAAAAAAACATAACTAGTTCTTCCCAAAGAGGAAGAACTTCTATAACTAAGAGAAACTAGCTAAAACATAAGAAAAACTAGCTAAAATATAAGAAAAACAAAAAAAAACTAAGAAATGGAGAGAAAGAAAGAAAAGAGAAGTGTGTTTTGAGGTGTGTTTTGAAGTGAAGGGAAGGGGGGTAATTATAGGTGAGGATGGAGAGAAAAAATGAGTAAAAAATGTTAAAAAATGAAAAAAACGTGTAATGGAAATCTTGAGGTCAAATCAATAGCGTCGACATATGACGTCATGAAGCGGTACCGCACGTGGAAAATGGGGCGAAAATCGTTAGGCAGCGTGGAGAAATTTGTTGGGGGCAACAAGGTATGCCAGACTGTCGCTATTCGTATGCCAGCTAGCGTGAACGATGCCAGCTCTTGCGTTAAGAGCCTTGTAGCGGTTTAAATGCCTTGTTGGGATCTGTATGATTGATTAGGCCGAAGGCGATTTCCATCTTTTTGACATTTTTGACCTTTTCGACCCATTTTGTCCAATTTTTCCATATTTGTTGACCTTTTCTCACTTATTTATTAATATATTTGTGATGTATTGCTTCAAGTATTCCTCTTTGAGTCTTTAAATTGCGTTTTTAAGCCGAAATACCTGAAAAACAATAAAAATACCCGTGATTCTGAAAAAGACAAATTTATATAAATATATGATAAAACATATAAATGTATATATTTTTAATCAATTAATGTACATAAAATCATGGTTATTTTAGTGCTTTTTGAGCACTCATCTAACTTAAGAAATTTTGTGTCTATCATCGATAAGAAACTTTATGAATTGAAATCACATGACTGTTATATCTTAATGTAATAGTTATTACCAGTTTCTATTAGTTCAATTCTTCTAATACATTTTCGATTATCAATAATTCGTCTTTGTTCATTCTTAAATACAATATGCAAGAAATCTATATCAATTGGTATACCAATCAATATAAATGATTGGACTAAGGTTGACGAAGCTGAAAATTTCAAAATATGGAAAACCATTTTTGTAAGTCTCCTTAATTTTATAACTAATTACATATATTATATATTTTTATTATATCTCATCTTTTGTAGTGTGTTTTTATAGAATCGTTATAAATTCCTTGACACTTGGATGAGAAAATGTTATAAGATTGAAAATGAGACATGAAAGAAATACAAAACTTCTAGATTGGCCAGAAATTATGTGTTTCCATATTTGGAACCACTTGATGAAGTACAACTATACAAAATCCCTAAAAAACAGCCCTAGATTGAACCCCAAGTTTGGAAAGACTTAATGGATTATAGATATACAGATGAATTTCAAATTATTAGGAAACAACATCAAAATATACAAATGTAGATTATTCTTCCTAACCGTACTAGGAGGTCTTCAAATCCTAAAGTTAGACAAAAAAAATGGTATTATTAAGTTGTTAATTTATAAATATTTTTATATTTATTTTCATCAAATTTAAGTTGATGTCATGGTTAATAAATTTATTTAATTTATGTAGGAAGTTGAATTGGGTAGACCGGTTACCCCAATCTGAATTTTATATAGAAACAAAGACCCCCAAATCGAAGAAGTCAAGACTAATGACTAAGCAAGGAGAAGAACAACTAAATAAGTTGGTTAGTAATTTAACTTGATACAAAGTCCTTATGATTTTTGCTAATTGATGTAATAATGTATGATATGTTTATTTGCTTTATTATTTGTAGATAGTTGTTTAGGAACAAATATCCAGGGGTGAAATAATCGAACAACCAGGGAGAGATGCTATATATCATGCATTTGGATGTTTATGTGGAGTTTTTTAACATTCCAAAACAAAATCCTCATATGGTCAGTAAAGAGAAGTATTGTAAAATTGAAGAAGAATTAAGCTCCTTTAAGGCTTCAATGTTAAGTGAGATTGTCACTTTAAAAGAATATCAATCACAACACATGTCAGGCATGTCATAATATAATCAAGGCATGCCCTATTAGCCAGGCATGCAACCATCCATGTTAGTTATGCCACCATCCATGCTACTTATGCCACAATCTATGCCAGGCATGCCATCCATGCAATATCATGACGCCTAACATATATCCTGTATGGGATATAGTCATTCTATTGATCCTCCCTTTATGCTAGGAATGCATATGGAATCAGGTAGTGGTTCATTTTCTCCAATATAATATGTGTATTCTTACCATCCATCAAATCAGGAGGAACGTTTTGATGAGAATGCCTTCCTAATAGCTACCCCACATGAGAGTCCTCCTCTATTTGATGAATTATTTTTGGAAAGATTTAAAGTTTATGTAGATAGACTATTATTTTTATTTTTTATTATATATAACGCTTAAAGTTTTTACAAAATATGAAATGTTTGTTGAAACATCCTTCATCGACGAACTTTGTTGCAATTGGAACGATACAATAATTGAGCGATGATTGAATGATTCATAATCAATATTTGCTGGGGTGATTTTCCACCACATTTGCCTTCTAAAGCCACCACAATCCAAGAAGCAGTTGGACAATATATAGCTTGGCCGTCGAGTCAAGTTTTAATAAATTTTGACATGGTACTATTTTTTACTTAAGATCACACTTTTTTTATTACTATTATATTATTATTCTTTTATTGTTCCTAACATATATAATACTTCTTCTTTAGTATATTATACCAGAATTAGTAAGTGTGGCACATTTAAAATATACAAATCACATATCTTGTGGTAAATCTATGTCTAGTGGGCAATCATCGCATACTGATGAGTGCTCAAAAAGTATTAAAATTAACATGATTTTATGCACGTTAATTGATTAAAAATATATATATTTATATGATTTTATCATATATTTATATAAATCTATTTTTTCGGAATCACATGTATTTTTATTATTTTTCAGGTATTTTCGCTTAAAAAAGTAACTTAAAGACTCAAAGAAAAATACCAGAGGCAATACATCGCAAATATATTCATAAAATAAATGAGGAAAGGTCAACAAATATGTAAAAATTGGACAAAATGGGTCAAAAGGGTAAAAAATGTCAAAAAGGAGAAAATCGCGCACGTAACTACCCAACCGCGTCGGCCAACGCGCGCAACCACACCGAGAAACGCGTGCACTGCATGCCGAGTCCGCGCGCACCCCTGCTCCATTCCGTGTGCGTCTCTGCTCCATTCCACATGCGCCACCACACCCACCTACTCGTTAAAGTCATAATCACCTATTACGTGTTTCCTCCATTTTTAATCATTTTTTCACCCACTTTTTCTTCCTCTTTCTCACCTATAAATATCCCCATTCTCTTTACTTCAAATCACACCACAAAAACATCTTCTATTCTCTTTCTTTCTATCCATTTCTTAGTTTTTTTAGTTTTTATTTTTTCTTAGTTTTAGTGTTCTTCTCCTTTTGAGAAGAACTAATTATGTTTTTGTAATTTATTTTCTTTTTGATTCAATAAATGGAAGTACAAATTCCGTTTGGAGGTTTTTCAGCAACATGAATAACATCAAAGTACTGTAACAATTTTATTTTCTTTACAGTTATTTTTATGCTTTATTCTTACATGTTATATTTAATTTGTCTGTGATTAAATTTAACTTTGCTGGATGTTTGTAAACATGATATAATAATAACATTGTTATGCTTGCGAAATATTAAATAGGTAAAAATCTCTAAAATGAATTGATTTTGTTTTTATTCAAGATTTTGTATTAAGAATGTTAGAGAGAAATATATTATTTTTCATTACAAACTTAAATCTGAAAATTAGATTTTAAGGTTTAGTTATCCGGTCTAATTTATAGTAGTGCTCTTTTATTTGTTGGTACAATCTCCCCGTAGTTAGAGTGAAGTTCTATTTCAAAAGTTTTTATAAGAATTATTATCTGAAAATGTATTGACAACATGTTTTCAATAATGGTTTTAAAACTTGAAAGTTAGTACTTGGATAATTAAATTCTTAGGTTTAATTTGGACACTTTGAATAAAGTTTAAACTATCTAACCCTACCAAATGTGGCATTTAAATGGTTCATTTTCAATATCTTAGAAAAAGTAATTAATTTAATTAACCAAATTAGTTAGCAGCCCCACCCATAGGTGTTAACTGATTTGTTTAGTTAACAGAATATCTAACCCCACCAAAGGTGGTATTCATATAAAAAAGAGAGAATCAATAAATATCAATTTATATCTTTAATAACCTAAATAATATGAGGAAGCATAATTAACTTAGTTATTATATCTATAAATACTCAACTATTATAAATGATAAAATTTGCATAAATATTTATTGAATCCATATCTATGTTTATTTTTATATTCTTAGATTAGAAAAAACACAAAAATCCAAATATCGTGACTGGATGTTTAGGATTTAATTTTGTTTTTAAAAGTTTGAATAATAAATTAAAAACCACATATATTCATTCCTTAGATCGACCTTGGGAGTATACTTATCATTTTCTACGAAATGATTTGTGCACTTGCGAGAGTTTTATAAATATAAAACCAAATTATTGGCAGGATCGGTGATGCCAATTTTGCTCATCAAATACTAAGTCATTCAAGAAGAAGCCATGGAAAAAGTATAGTTTTGATTATGCTATAAACTTTAGCAAAAATCTTGGTGCTTTGATGACTATTGTTGCGAGGGCATCTAGCATAAATGATGGATGGATTGTGCCACTTCTTATAGAAATTTATGGTGTAGACATTGGCCAAACATATATATCGATTGAGTGCATATTGTAGCTGTTTGAATATTAAATGATCGATTTAAGTATATTCAAGTGTGGACAAGATGAGTCCTCAATCAATAAATAACTTACATTTATGTAGAACATATATAATTATATTTATATTATCTAATTATTTATATATATTTATTTTATATAAGGCATGTTATTATCGACTTCAAGCTAATCACTCATCAAATTTAACAATGTTCTATGATTCTTCATTTGTCAATCAATATCAAGAGAAGGATATTAGCATCAAACCTAAACAATCATGTGATAGGTCATTAACACTTAATAGAAATCAGAATTTGATAATCCCTTGGCCACTAAAGTTTGAACAAGGCCAAGATCATTGGATGTTGGTAATCCTTGATCTATATGGCAATCATGTCTAGTATTGTGACTTAGCTGCCATAGAATTGAGTAAAGATACAAAAGTAGTTGTTGAAATGTAAGAGTTATAGCTAGCTATTTTTATTCTATTATTCTTTGTAATATTTAATAAAAAACTAACCTTTTTACACTTTGATAGGGCATGAAAGTTATGGAACAAGAATAGGGGCATTACCCTTGAAAAATCTCATAAGTTATATGGGACAAAGTTATGGTATATGCATGCGAATATTAATAATTTAATTAATTTTACTATTGAATAATAAAGATGTTCGAATATGGAAAATCATGTATACTTTTTTTGTAGGTTCCACAACAAAATGATGGAGTCATGTGTGGTTACTATGTCATGAAGTTTATGAGTCAAATCATCACAAATATCAAAATTCTAATTAAAAATGTGATAATCTCTTTTACCAATATACCGTTTTAACATATGAGTTATTTTTTGTGAATTCATGAAATTACATTCTTATTTTGAATTTAAATACATGTATTTCTTTGGTTGGAACAAGTCGAGCTATGACCTACAAATTTTTGATGATTTATGAAAGGAATGGGTAGAACACATGGTTCAAATTATATCATCACAAAAAGAATCATGAGAAGATTCTAATGATCTTGAATAACATATAACAATATCATGGTAATTTTTATAATGCTTTAATTTCTCTATTCCTGTGTCTGAAGTTTGAGCAACTTGTTTGATGAATGTTTTGTTTGATGGATGTTTTGTATGATAGATTTTTATGTGCTCATGTATTTAGGGGAATGAATTGTTATATGGACTTGTTTTTTTGCCCAAACTTCATCTCATCTCTCTTGCCTAGTTCCCTAGTATGACAACATCATAATAGTCACTGGCCAGCCAACTACGGGAAAACCATCAAGAATCATCATTCCAGTGTAATATCATGAATTCTCAAAAAACAACTTATATATGTTAAAAGATTAGTAAAATATATTACCACATCAACACTGGTGATAAGAGCTAAATTATTGCATTTTTGTTATGATTTAAATGTTGATATTTGTGTGAAAATTGTGTTTATTTAATTATTTAATCCACAAATGTCATTTCACGGATATTTCGTGTTTAAAGTGCAATTTTAGGTAAAATCATGATTTTGGAGAAGTTAGGGACAAAGTACAATGATCGGGATTGAATGAAAATAAAAAGAGAACAAAATTTCAAAATTTGGAATTTCGATGCCGGCAAGAGTATTCTCACCGCCGGCGAAAACCTTACGGAGAAAATGTTGAAAATCATGCAGGAAGCACGGATTTTGGCCAAGTGAATCTCGCCGCCGGCGAAAATCTTGGCGAAAATCTTCCCGAGAGCACAAATTTTGGTAAACTCATCTCGCCGCCGGCCAAATAGTCTCACCGCCGGCCACATTGAGTTGGCCGCCGGCCAAATAATCTAGCCGCCGGCCACATTAATTTGGCCGCCGGCCAAAATCAGAAAAACAAAATTTAAATTTCCAGAAATCTCGCCGCGGCGAGAATAATGTCACCGCCGGCGAGTTTCGTCCGAAAACACATTTATTTTGTTGTTTTGTTCCAAAATTGCCCCCCAAACCCTAGATCTATATATACATTATGATGGAGAAAGAGGGGGATGGCAGAGAGAGCAGAATTGAGTTATTTTTGCAGGAGAAAAGGAAATTTTGGAGAGAAAGGTTGGAGAAGCTTGAAGGATCATCACCATTGTTGCTACCAAGTGTTCATCTTCAAGAGTTTTTCATCTCTTCTCCTTAGCTTTTATTTTCTGCATTTTATTCAGATTGTTTGTTCATGGATTCAATTGAGAATATGTTTGTTCTTATTTTCGTTATGAACTAATTCGTTTTTGCTAAGGCTATGATGTAGTTGAATCATGAAAATCTGATTTCTTGTGTTATCGTTATATGAATTCATTGTTTTCAAGTTGAGTATTTATTTCCATACTTAATGCTTTTAAATTTCTGATCAAGATTTAGATGTTTTGTTGCATTATATTGAGACCGAGAGGAGATGTGTAATGAATGCTTCTTGTGATAAATACCGTATGTTGAATGCGAGTTTGACACCTAATGCATGATGTATATGGTTATTCTAGAAATTCCATAAATTGTAATGTGCTTATTTGTGATTAAATCTTCATAGAAATATAGTTGGTTTTCATAGATAAGTAATTCTAATAATACTCGAGAGAGAGTATTAGATAAGTTCGGGTTTTTCAACCATCACTTATAACTTTGATTTTCATATAACATGACTTGAAATCGGATTGAATTGATTTAGCGAAATCAAATGCCTTAGCGTTTTTAATAATTTGTGACCAACATTAAATTTTGTTATTTGCATTAGTTTTAAGTTAATTTACTTCTTAAACAAATTCAAAAATTCGGTTTTGAAATAAAATTAGGATTAGTCAATTTCGGTACTTAGTAACACCATTCCTTGTGGGTTCGATATCCGTACTTTTGTACACTTTATTACTTGAACGATTCGTACACTTGCAAAAATACGCATCAAGTTTTTGGCGCTGTTGCCGTGGAATGGTTTGATTTTATTAATATCGATACTAACTAATCTTAGTTTTAATTTGAAGTTAATTTGCTTTATCATTGTTTCATTTTTAATTTTGTATATTTTCTATTTTATTTCATTTATCATAAAAAAAGGTAACTTTGTGTTGTTTTTGTGCTAGTTAATTTTCTGGTTGTAGGATTGTTGTATGAGACGTACAAGAAGCCTTAACCAATTTCCATTTGATCCGAGGAGATTGATAGAACATTTAGGCGTCTAAGCGAGAGAGAAGCGTTCAACCTACGCCTCACAATAGACAATCAACTATGGATCCACCATTTGTTGAGGGAGGTGGAAATCAAATAGAGCTTTGAGGGATTATCTTTGTGCCTAATGTTGGTGGAACTACTTCGGGTATAAGGAGGCCAAGCCCCATTCAAGCAAATAACTTTGAGATAAAAACCATCCTTTATCCAAATGGTTCAATCAAATCGGTTTGGAGGAATGTCAAGGATGATCCAAATGCACATATTGCGTACTTTTGGAGGTGAGTGATCTTTACAAGATAAATGGTGTGTACGAAGATCTTTATAAGATTGAGGGTTTTTCTTTTTTTCAACTACGGGATAAAACGAGGAGTTGCTAAACTCATTACCACCGAGATCAATTACAACATGGAATGAATTGGTTCGAAATTCTTGTCAAGTTCTTTCCTCACGCATAACTGGAACTGACAAAATTGAGGAATGAAATCACATCTTTTACCTGAATATGACCCGAGAATCATTGTATGAAGCTTGGTAAAGATTCAAAGAAATGTTGAGGAAGTGCCCGTATCATGGTATACCAATTTGGTACATGCAAGTCTACACATTTTATAATGGGTTGGTTTCAAACTATCGTGCAATGATTGATCTTTGCGGTGAAGGGTCTTTAATGGGAAAAACAGGAGGATGCTCATGAGTTATTAGAGATTATGGCGTAAAACAACAATCAGTGGCATTCGGAGCGGGTAATTGCAAAAGACCCGGCATCGGTCATAGAAATTGATTCGATGAATGCTTTATCGGCTCGAATCTTTGCTCTTTCAAGAAAGATGGATTCTTTGTCATCCAAATTTCGAATCCAAACCAGGCGTACAATGTGATTTATGTGGTGGAACTTCATGCTAGTATCGAGTGCCAAGTTGGAAAACCATTTTGCTTCACGAAATCTTTGAGCAAGCAAATTATGTTTCAAATTTCCAAAAACCTTAACATAACCCGTATTCGAACACCTACGATCCGGGTTGGATAAATCATCCAAATTTGTCATGGGGGAAATAACCAAGGGGGGATTGAGCCGTCATCATCTTCTACCAACCCGAGAAGAAAGCAGACATATTTGGAGGGGAATTTTGGGAAAGTTCATTGAGGAAACAAGAACAAATTTCGAGAAATCGAGGCAATCAGCGAGGACATCCAGAAACCAGCGGGGAAACTTTCAAAGCGGTGCGAGAAAGGTCTAAAGGATCATTGCCAGTTGACACGATTAATCCCAAAAGAGCGTGTAAAGGCTATCATATTGAGAATCGGTAAAGAACTTCAATGGCGGGGAAATCGGAGAAAAAGATGGAAGAATCTAAAGAAAATCCATCAACATCCCAAGATGTTCAACCTTCCCAAATGAGAAATATGAGCCTACATCCCATATCCTCGAAAGATTGAATAAGAAAAATCTTGATAATCAATTTGATAAATTTTTGGATATTTTAAGAAATTTCATATTAGCATTCCTTTTGCGAGAGATGTTGGAACAAATGCCCAGTATGCAAAATTCATGAATGAAATTCTATCAAAGAAGATGAGTGGGAGATTATGAAACTGTCATGCTAAATGAGGAGTGCAGTGCAGTTCTTCAAATAAAACTGCCACAGAAATTGAAAGACCGAGGGAGTTTTACTATACCTTGTACTATATGAAGTTACAATTTTGATAAAGTCCTATGTGATTTAGGAGCAAGCATTAATTTGATGCCACTTTCTATTTTTTGAAAACTAGGCCTGGGAGAAGTAAAACCCACTTCAATCTCTCTATAATTAACGGATCGATCGGTGAAATCTCCTCGAGGGGTAATTAAGGATGTTTTAATTAAAGTTGACAAATTTATTTTCCCTGTAGATTTCGTGGTGCTTGACATGGAGGAAGATAGAGAGGTACCGTTGATATTGGGGAGACCGTTCCTTGAAACTGGAAGAACATTGATTGATGTTCAGCAAGGAAAGCTCATTCTACGGGTGCAAGATGAACAAGTGACTTTTGATGTTTTTGAAGCAATGAAATTTCCAAGTGAGGTACATTCTTGTTTTCAAATTAACACTTTCTTGACAAGTTAATCTCGGAAACTTTTGAGGAGAGAACTCTATTGCTACCCTAGAAGCTTGCCTTGTGAAATCTGCTGACAAATGATATGGATGAAATGAGGAATGATGCTTATGAGAATGGCCAGAATATACAAGGACAAGATGAAGGTTTGGCATGATAAGCACATTTTTGAGGCAAAACTTTGAGGTGGGACGAGAGAAAGTGCTACTTTATAAATCCGTCTCGGACTTTTACAAGAAAACTAAAATCTCGTTGGTCGAGGACCTTTTCTAGTAACCAAGGTGTTTCCTTATGGAACAATTGAGATCAATCATGAAACAAAGGGAAGCTTTCGAGGTAAATGGACAACGGTTGAGCCCACGTATTTTGACGGAGGAGTGTGAGCGAAAGATGACATAAAGTCCCAGCCAATGACTATAGCAAAAGCGCTTAATGGGAGACAACCCGTGATTTTTTCTCATCTTTTATCTCATTTTATATTAGAAATATTAAATTAACGCACTTCATTTTATGATAATTTTATTTTTAATTAAATTTGCTTATTTTATTTGTCTTAAACAAAAAAGCCATTACAATGTAAGGTTTTGCGGTAAATCTTTTCTTCCCTTCATTTTTATTAGTTTTGTTTGTGTGTTTATTTGTGTTTAATTTTGATTTTACATTTATTTTTCTGCATTTTGATTTAATTTCTTTTATTTTTATTTTTTATTTTATTTGCATTTTACTTATTTTAATTTGCACGTTGATGATAATAATGTGATTGTGATAACAAGTAGCTTTTAGAAGACATTAAATTTTTCTTCGGTTTTAAAGATAATTTCAAATGTTGATTTTACCTAGTTGGCGACTCTTTTGGTATGTGGTATGATTTGGTTGATTAGTCTAAATGCTTAGAGAAGTCTTATGTGCGAATTTTTCATGGACATTTTTGTAATCTCAACAAACTCTAGAACTCATTTGAAAACCTATTGCGGCGAAATAATTTGGGATTGCACTGTTTAGGAGATGATGTAGGCCATTTTTGGATCGATTGTGCCATTTTAAGCCTACCTTGTTATCCTTATATCACTAGTTACCTCTTTGAGCCTATTTAAATATATTGTTAGCCTTAGTTTTCTTTCATTTTGCCTTCTATAACCTACCTTTTATTGAGCCAAAAATATATATATATATATATAATTCCTACCTTATTTGTTAAGAGCACTTAATTTTGAACACAAACTTTTCAAGAGCAATTGGAGTAAGGATGGAATAAAATATATATATATATATATATATATATAATAAAACATCTTCCACATATATTGGAAGAAATTGGTTGGGGGTTATGTTTAAAAAAAAGAGAGAAGAAAGAGAAGAAAAGAAAAAAAGGGCCTTCACACTCTAGTAAATAAAAGAGTGTTAGTAATGGATGTACTAAGGTGAAAGATTGAGGAAGAAATATTGTTTATCTTTGGAAAAATGGGTTATGATCGGAAGAAACAATTTGGGTTAAATGGTGTTACTCTTTTACTTAATTGGTTGTGTTTAATCTAATAAGTGCTATTATTTGTATTTTGACAATTCCCGTTCTTTCTTAACCAAATACCTAAGCCTAACATTATAAGCCTAATAAGTCCCATTGATCCGAAGTGGTTTATTTTTCTTCATTAGTGGAGAGAGTTTTGAAGAGTGAGCCTATGGAGTTTGAGATTTTACCTTTTTGTTTGTGGATGTTCTGCATAATATTATCTGGGCAGTATGGCTATTGGTTTGTGGTTTGATGGATGTTTAAGAGTCAATAATAAAAATGAAATTGGCATTTGAGATTTCTTAAAACTTAGGTGACATTTAATTATTCTATATGTTGGTGTTATTTACAATTTTTGAGACATTTGTGCAAATTATTTTTTATGTTATGTTATTGTTTTAAGTTAGGATAGTTATAGTTAAGATGTTTGTGGGTGTCATCACTGGAAGCCCTCACGAGACTACAACTCTTCCTACTAGGGCCGCCTAGGGGTTTAAAGGCTTGTTGCATATGCTTAATGTAATTTTGTAAATAGAATAAAATTTTCTTTGAAGTTTCTCTTAATGTCTCCTTTGAATTTATTAAATAGATCGCTTTTCTTGTTAGAGACTAGCAAGAAGCTGGTTGGGGGTTATTGATAAGAGCTAAATTATTGCATTTTTGTTATGATTTAAATGTTGATATTTGTGTGAAAATTGTGTTTATTTGATTATTTAATCCACAAATGTCATTTTACGGGTATTTCGTGTTTAAAGTGCAATTTCAAGTAAAATCATGATTTTGGAGAAGTTAGGGACAAAGTACAATGATCAGGATTGAATAAAAATAAAAAGAGAACAAAATTTCAAAATTTGGAATTTCGCCGCCGGCAATAGTATTCTCGCAATTTGATAGAGCTTTACTATCTCTTTTCTAGATACAACATTCAAGAAGTGAGGAGGCATTTATAAAACTCAAATTTTTTCCTTACCAGCCACCTCGCCACCACTTGTGGCGAGCTTATTGGCGAGCATATGGCAAGCTTAGTGGCGAGCTTGTTGGAGAGGTGGTAAAAAGTCACATTTTTTTATTCCAAAAATTATCGAGTATTTTTCATAAATATCCACACACGAAACGAACCAAAAACACAAGTGACAACATCAAAACCAACACTCTACTTAGCATGGACACTATGAAAACCAATCTCGTGGTGTGTTTAAACATGCTTGCATATAAGTTCCTATAGTAACCAATCTTATGTAGAGGATGATAGAACATTGAGTAAAGTAAAACAAACATCATATTTTGCACATGGGAAGCCAATATATAAACACGAGTACAACAGGACTTACAATCTCCCCCTTTGGCTTTTCGTGTCAAAACACTGTATAACTAAATACATACTCCTATCTGTCATGAGATGATCATGATGATGAGAAAACATTGTATAACTAAATACAAATCCTATCTATCATGAGATGATCATGATGATGACCTAAAGATGTTTGTTCCCATGAATAAATCATTAATGCATTCCTAAACTAGAAAAAGATACCTAAAACAAGTGCATCCAACTTATGTGCTCTATCTATCTTCATGTAATATTTCATCTATTGTGTCACTTTGAGATTAGGGATCTCAACACCACTGCATATGATACACTTGAAGCATGAAGACTTCACAATACACCTATAACCTACACACACAAAACAAACACATACCACTTGAATGTAACAAGCAGAAACAGTGTGTAGTCTATCCAAATACTATTGTGTTACCCCTACACAAGAACACAATAATAGTTTGTCCAAAACTTGTGTTTATGTGCTCCACACCATTCATTTCCACAAATCATATTGCACCACGTGTCGCTGACTCAACAAGGGTTGACTCTGACTGGTCTTCACTACCATGCATCACTCCCTGATTCGCCCAGTGTATTCTTGATGCCATTTGTTGCGCTATAATTAGTTGAAGCTATTAGTTTTGTTTGTTTTGATCATAACCCTTGATTTGAAGCTTATCTAACGGTCTAGATATCACTTGAGCAATATTTAAGTCCCTAATCACTCCATAAACCCTAAGTGGCCTCCATTAGCATAATTTTGGTCAATTTTTGGAGCTAAAAAGAGAGAAAAATACATAAAATTCAAGAGAAGATTAATTATATAATTCAAGACATTGATTATATTTCTTCTCCTACTCTTTTCTTTATCAATTTTTATGTCTTTCTGTAAAAACAATATGAGCTTTATGAATGCAATTATGTATAGTTAATTTATTAATCTAGGGATCTTATGAACCCAATTTTCACCATGTAATTATCTAATATTTTACCCCAATTATAATTTAAATTTAATTATATTATTTAATTTGATTTGTATGCTATTAATTGTTTGGCCAACAATTTATCTATAGAGACAATTAAATAGATTTGAGAGAATTATTTAATTTCTAGTCTTGATAAAATAACATGCATAGTTTCTTGGCAGAGAAATATGATCCTTATGTATGTGATCCATAATTGATGAACTTAATGAGTAGTATGCAATATAATTGCTATTAAGTGTGATTAAATTAATTACTATATGGTGTGTAGTTTACTTGATAGAGGAATACATGGTAGGTTAGACTCAATTGATCATTTAATTAATTGATAATTATATTGGGGGATTTTAGCGATTTACATATTTAGAAAATTTGGGGATTAAGTATTCTTAGATATTTTCTCATATATATTTTTAGTTACCAAATTTGATTTAATTAATTATTACTATTTACTTTTAGTTATTTTAATTTTCTTTCCTTAAAATATAAAAACACAATAAAAAAATTGATTTTTATTTTTCTTAGTTTTAAAAATTAGTTTAAAAAAAATAATCTCCTTGGGAACAATATTTTCTTATCATTATAGTACTTGTTGCGATACGTATACTTGCGTACTCATTGCACACACTTCGTGTGTTTCATGTGTAACGATTAGTGATTTTCTTAAGCAACCCGAGGATGTTACCACATATATAGGGTTTCTATATGCATTTACCTCATTATATCATATGCATGTTCGACTATATGGCTAGTATAATTAGAGTTTAAATGATGCATGTTCCTATATACTGAAGTTTAAACTTTGATTGGAAAGCTTTCTTTTTTATCACCTGCTTTCCATATATTAAAATCTATATATGTTGATACGTATTTTCGCAAGTGTACGAATCGTTCAAGTAATAAAGTGTACAAAAGTACGGATATCGAACCCACAAGGAATGGCGTTACTAAGTATCGAAATTGACTAATCTTAATTTTATTTGAAAACCGAATTGTTGAATTTGTTTAAGAAGTAAATTAACTTAAAACTAAACGCAAATAACAAATTTAATGTTGTTCGCAAATGATTAAAAATGCTAATGCATTTGATTTCGCTAAATCAATTCAATCTTATTTCAAGTCATGTTATATGAAAATCAAAGTTAGAAGTGATGGTTGAAAAACCCATACTTATCTAATACTCTCTCTCGAGTTATATTAGAATTACTTATCTATGAACTAACTATATTTCTATGAAGATTTAATCACATATAAGTACATTATGATTTGTGGAATTTCTAGAATAACCACATATATCATGCATTAGGTGTCAAACTTGCATTCAACATACAATATTTATCACAAGAAACATTCATTACAAATCTCCTCTCGGTCTCAATATAATGCAACAAATCATCTAAATCTTGATCAGAAATTTAAAAGCATTAAGCATGGAAATAAATACTCAACTTGAAAACGATGAATTCATATAACGATAACACAAGAAATCAGATTTTCTTGATTTAACTACATTATAGCCTTAGCAAAAATGAATTAGTTCATAACGGAAATAAGAATAAACATTATTTCAATTGAATCCATGAATAACAAATCTAAATAAAATGCATAAAATAAAAGCTAAGGAGAAGAGATGAAAAACTCTTGAAGATCAAGACTTGGTAGCAACAATGGTGATGATCCTTCAAGCTTCTCCAATCTTTCTCTCCAAAATTTCCTTTTCTTCTCCAAAAATAACTCAGATCTGCTCTCTCTGCCATCCCCCTCTTTCTCCATCATAATGTATATATATATCTAAGGTTTGGGGGGAAATTTTGGAACAAAACAACATAAAAAATGTGTTTTTGGACGAAACTCGTCGGCGGCGACATTATTCTCGATGCGGTGAGATTTCTGGAAAATAATTTTTTTTTTCTTCTAATTTTGGCTGGCGGCGAGAATTATTTGGCCGGCGGCGAGATGAATATGGCCGACGGTGAGAATACTTTGGCCGGCAGCGAGATTCACTTGGCTAAAATCCATGCTCTCGGGAAGAATTTCGCCATGCTCTGAATAACATTTTCGCCGGCAGCAAGAATATTCTCGCCGGTGGTGGGATTTCTAAATTTTAAAACTTTGTTTTCTTTTTAATTTCATTCAATCCCGATCAATGTACTTTGTCCCTAACTTCTCCAAAATCATGATTTTATGTGAAAATGCACTTTAAACCCGAAATACCCGTGAAATGACATTTGTGGATTAAATAATCAAATAAACACAATTTTCACACAAATATCAACATTTAAATCATAAAAAAAATGCAATAATTTAGCTCTTATCAACAACCGCCAACCAGTTTCTTGCTAGTCTCTAGCAAGAAAAGCGATCTATTTAATAAATTTAAAGGAGACATTTAGAGAAACTTTAAAGAAAATTTTATTTTATTTACAAAATTACATTAATAAGCGTATGCAATAAGCCTTTAAACGCCTAGGCGGCCCTAGTTGGACGAGTTGTAGTCTCGTGAGGGCTTCTAGTGATGATACCCACAAACATCTTACCTATAACTATCCTAACTCAAAACAATAAAATCACTCAACAATTAATTTGCACAAATGTCTCAAAAATTGTAAATAACACACAACACATAGAATAATTAAATGTCACCTAAGCTTTAAGAAATCTCAAATTCCAATTTCACTTTTATTTTTGACTCTTAAACATCCATCAAACCACAAACCAATAGGCATAATGCCCGGATAATATTATGCATAACATCCATAAACAAAAAGGTGAAATATCAAACTCCATAGGCTCACTATTAAAAACTCTCTCCACTAATGAAGGAAAATATACCACTTCGGATCGATAGGACTTTATGAGGCTTATAATGTTAGGCTTAGGTATTTGGTTAAGAAAGAAAGGGAAGTGTCAAAATACAAATAATAGCACTTATTAGATTAAACACAACCAATTAAGTAAAAGAGTAACACCATTTAACCCAAATTGTTTCTTCCGATCATAACCCATTTTTCCAAAGATAAACAAAATTCTTCCTCAATCTTTCACCTCAGTACATCCATCACTAACACTCTTTTATTTACTAGAGTGTGAAGGCCCTTTTTTATTTTCTTTTCTTTTCTTTTTTTTCCTCTAAACATAACCCCCAACATTTTTCTTCCAATATATGTGGAAGAATTATTTGTTTTTTATTTTTTTATTCCATCCTACTCCAATTGCTCTTGAAAAGTTTGTGTTCAAAATTAAGTGCTCTTAACAAATAAGGTAGGAATTATATATATATATATATATATATATATATATATATATATATATATATTGGCTCAATAAAAGGTAGGTTATAGAAGGCATAAAGAAAGAAAAGTAAGGCTAACAATATATTTAAATAGGCTCAAAGAGGTAACTAGTGATATAAGGATAACAAGGTAGGCTTAAAATGGCACAATCGACCCAAAAATGGCCTACATCATATCCTAAACAGTGCAATTCCAAATTATTTTGCCTCAAGAGGTTTTCAAATGAGTTCTAGAGTTTGTTGAGATCACAAAAATGTCCATGAAAAATTCGCACATAAGACTTTTCTAAGCATTTAGACTAATCAACCAAATCATACCACATACCAAAAGAGTCGCCAACTAGGTAAAATCAACATTTGAAATTATCTTTAAACCGAAGCAAGATTTAATGTCTTCTAAAAGCTACTTGTTATCACAATCACATTATTATCATCAACGTGCAAATTAAAATAAGTAAAATGCAAATGAAAAAATAAGAATAAAAATAAGACAATAAAGAAATAAAAGAAATTAAATCAAAATGCAGAAAAATAAATGGAAAATCAAAATTAAACACAAATAAACACACAAACAAAACTACTAAAAATGAAGGGAAGAAAAGATTTACCGTTTACCGCACCCCCAACCAAAACCTTACATTGTCCTCAATGTAAGAAAGAAAAATTGGCCGCGGCAAAAATGGCCTCGCCGGCGGCGAACATAAGATTTTTTTTTACCTACAAGACAAATAAAATAAGCAAATTTAATTAAAAATAAAATTATCACCAAAACTTAAAATTTAAGCTAAAATTTAAAATTTAAAATTGCTAAAATAAAATGATAAAAGATGAGAAAACAAATCTGATGGGTTACCTCCCATTAAGCGCTTTAAGATATAGTCATTAGTTAGACTTTCAATCATTTTTTACTGCGGTTGTTGTAACTCTAGAGAATCCTTCTGCTTGTTGAATTCTCCGTCAAAATATGGCTTCAACCGTTGTCCATTCACCTTGATAGTTCCCTTTGTTTCATGACTGATCTCAACTGTTCCATAAGGAAACACCTTGGTTACTAGAAAAGGTCCTGACCAACGAAATTTAAGCTTTCCCGGAAAAAGTCTAAGACGGGAATCATAAAGCATCACTTTTTGTCCCACCTCAAAGTTTCGCCTCATAATGTGCTTATCATGCCAAACCTTCATCTTGTCCTTGTATATTCGGGCATTCTCATAAGCATCATTCCTCATTTCATCCATCTCATTCAATTGCAACACCCTCTTTTCACCTGCTACCTTAAGATCAAAATTCAGAATTTTAATTGCCCAATATGCCCGATGTTCCAATTCAACTGGAAGGTGACAAAGTGCATCATCTAGTTTCCTTGACCAATCGGTATGGAGACATGCCGATAGGTGTCTTGAAAGCTGTCCTATAGGCCCAAAGTGCATCATCTAGTTTCCTTGACCAATCCTTGCGTGAGTTATTTACGGTCTTTTCATGGATCCTCTTCAACTCTCGGTTTGACACTTCAACTTTTCCACTAGTTTGAGGATGGTAAGGTGTTGCTATTTGGTGTGTTACTCCATAATTTTGCAACAAAGCCTCAAATTGGTTATTGCAAAAATGCTTACCTCCATCACTTATAATTGCTCTAGGTGTGCCAAATTTGGAAAATATGTTCTTCTTGAGAAAATTGATCACAACCCTAGCATCATTGGTAGGCAAGGCAATTGCTTCCACCCATTTAGAGACATAATCTACACCAACAAGAATGTATTTATTAGAATGAGATGAAGGAAAAGGCCCCATAAAATCAATACCCCAAACATCAAATAAATCAATTATTAAAATATTATTTAAGGGCATTTCATGTCTCCGTGAAATATTTCCGCTCCTTTGGCAATCATCACACATTGAAACAAACTTGAAAGCATCTTTAAACAATGAAGGCCAATAGAATCCAGATTGCAAAATTTTTGCTACAGTTTTTGTTCCACCAAAATGTCCTCCAACTTCCTTCGAATGGAAATGACAAAGAATGCTTTCCATTTCTTCCTCCGGTACACATCTTCTAATAATTTGATCTGCACAATGTTTATACAAGTAAGGTTCATCCCAAAAATATTGTTTCAAATCAAAAAAGAATTTCCTTCTTTGTTGATAAGACATGTTAGGAGGTAAAATTTTCTTAACCAAATAATTTGCATAATCAACAAATCATGGAGCCATTCGGATAGCAAGCAATTGCTCATCAGGAAATGTTTCATTAATTTTTCCTTCAACCTTAAATTAATCTTCCTCCAACCACGACAAATGGTCAGCAACCAAATTTTCGGTCCCCTTTTTGTCATGGATTTCTAAGTCGAATTCTTGCAAGAAAAGAATCCATCTTAGTAATCACGGTTTGGCATCTTTCTTGGCTAACAAATACTTAAGAGCAGAATGATCAGTATAAACAATGATTTTAGACCCCATTAAATAAGATCTAAACTTATCAAATGCAAACATTACTGCCAAAAGCTCTTTCTCAGTTGTCGCATAATTAAGTTGTGCATCTGTCAATGTCCTGCTTGCATAATAAATCACATGAAGCAACTTATTCTTCCTTTGGCCCAAAACAAAACCTATAGCATAGTCACTAGCATCACACATTACCTCAAATGGAAGACTCCAATCTGGTGTACAAATTATAGGGGTCGAAGTGAGCTTTTCCTTCAAAAGGTTAAAAGCCTTCAAACAGTTAGGAGAAAAATCAAACTGTGCATTTTTAACTAACAAACTGCAAAGAGGTTTTGTTATTTTTGAAAAATCCTTAATAAATATTCTATAAAACCCAGCATGTCCCATGAAACTTCTAATGCCCTTTACAGTTGTTGGAGGTGGTAATATTTTGATCACCTCCACCTTTGCACGGTCCACTTCCATTCCCTAGGTTGAAATCCGATGGCCAAGAAAAATTCCTTCTTGAACCATGAAGTGACATTTCTCCCAATTTAGCACTAAATTTGTGTCTTTACAACGCTGCAAGACTAAAGAGAGATTATGCAAGCAATTATCAAAAGAATGGCCAAAAACAGAAAAATCATCCATAAAAACCTCAATAAACTTTTCGACCATATCAGAGAAAATCGCTATCATGCATCTTTGGAAAGTTACAGGTGCATTACATAAACCGAATGGCATCCTTCTGTATGCAAAAGTACCATAAGGGCATGTAAATGTTGTCTTATCTTGATCCTCTGGTGCAATTGCAATTTGGTTGTACCCTGAATATCCATCAAGGAAACAATAGTAAGCATGTCCAGCCAATCTTTCCAACATCTGATCAATAAATGGCAAAGGAAAATGATCTTTTCAGGTGGTGTCGTTCAACTTTCAATAATCAATACATACTCTCCACCCAGTCACTATCCTTGTTGGAATAAGCTCATTGTTTTCATTTTCTACAACTGTGATTCCTCCTTTCTTTGGTACACAATGAATTGGGCTTACCCAAGCACTATCTGAAATCGGATAAATTACCCCGGCATTCAAAAGCTTAATCACCTCATCCTTGACCACTTTTTGCATTGTTGGGTTTAAGCGCCTTTGTGGCTGAATTGTGGGCTTGTAATCCTCATTCATCAATATTTTATGCATGCAAACAGAGTTACTAATCCCTTTGATGTCTGCCATTGTCCATCCAGTTACCATTTTGTGAGTTCGAAGAACTCCTAATAGCATGTTTTCCTCTTCATCATTCAAAGAATTGTTAATAATATCAAGAAAGGATTCTGAGACTCCAAGATAGGCATACCTTAGATGGGACGGCAGTGGCTTTAGCTCAATCTTATGGCTTCCTTCTTTACCACTGAGGTTGGAGTTTCATTTGTTCCCAACTCCTTAAATGTTTCATCACTGAACAAATATTCATCAAGTGCTACCAGTAATTCAGAACATTGTCTCTCTCCCTCATCTTCCTCCTCAATTGTTGCAGATTTTACAAGGCAAGATTCTAGTGGTACTAATGGAGTTCTCTCTTCAAAAGTTTCCGAGATTATCCTGTCAAGATTGTTAATTTGAAAACAAGAATGTACCTCACTTGGAAATTTCATTGCTTCAAAAACATCAAAAATCACTTGTTCATCTTGCACCTGTAGAATGAGCTTTCCTTGCTGAACATCAATCAATGTTCTTCCAGTTGCAAGGAACGGTCTCCCCAATATCAACGGTACCTCTCTATCTTCCTCCATGTCAAGCACCACGAAATCTACAGGGAAAATAAATTTGTCAACTTTAATTAAAACATCCTTAATTACCCCTCGAGGATATTTCACTGATCAATCCGCTAATTGTAGAGAGATTGAAGAGGGTTTTACTTCTCCCATGCCTAGTTTCCTGAAAATAGAAAGTGGCATCAAATTAATGATTTCTCATAAATCACATAAGACTTTATCAAAATTGCAACTTCCTATAGTACAAGGTATAGTAAAACTCCCTGGGTCTTTCAATTTCTGTGGCAGTTTTCTTTGAAGAACTGCACTGCACTCCTCCTTTAGCATGACAGTTTCATAATCTCCCAACTTCTTCTTCTTTGATACAATTTGCTTCATGAATTTTGCATACTTGGGCATTTGTTCCAACATCTCTGCAAAAGGAATGTTAATATGTAATTTCTTAAAAATATCTAGAAATTTGTCAAATTGATTATCAAGCTTTTTCTTATTCAATCTTTGAGGATATGGGATAGAAAGCTCATATTTCGCATTTAGGGAAGGTTGAACATATTGGGATGTTGATGGCTTATCTTTAGATTCTTCCATCTTTTTCTCTGATTTCCCCTGCCATTCAAGTTCTTTACCGCTTCTCAATGTGATAGCCTTTACATGCTCTTTGGGATTTATTATATCACTGGGCAACGATCCTTGAGACCTTTCTACAATCTTCTTTGAAAGCTGCCCCAGTTGGTTTTGGATGTCCCTATTGATTGCCTCTTGATTTCTAAAATTTGTCCTTGACTCCTCAATGAACTTTCCCAAAATTCCTTCCAAATCTATTTGTTTTTTCTCTTGGGGTTGGTAGGAAGATGATAACGGTTTAAATCCCCCTTCGTTATTTCCCCATGAAAAATTTGGATGATTTCTCCAACCTGGATTGTAGATGTTCGAATATGGGTTATGTTGAGGTTTTTGGAAATTTGAAACATAATTTGCTTGCTCAGCATTTGATGAAGCAAATGGTTTTCCAGCTTGGCACTCGATACTAGCATGATTTCCAATACATAAATCACATTGTGCAGTTGGTTTGGATTCGAATTTGGATGACAAAGAATCCATCTTTCTTGAAAGAGAAACAACTTGAGCCGACAAAGCATTCACTGAATCAATTTCATGCATTGTTGCTGGTCTTTTTGCAATTACCCACTTTGAATGCCACTGATTTTTGTTTTCTGCCATAATCTCTAATAACTCATGAGCATCCTCCGGTGTTTTTCCCATTAAAGACCCTCCAAATTGCAAAGATCAATCATTGCACGATAGTTTGAAACCAACCCATTATAAAATGTAGAGACTTGCAACCAAATTGGTATACCATGATGTGGGCACTTCCTCAACATTTCTTTGAATCTTTCCCAAGCTTCATACAATTATTCTTGGTCATACTATGTAAAAGATGTGATTTAATTCCTCAATTTTTCCGTCTTAGCAGGAGGAAAGAACTTGGACAAGAATTTTTGAACCAACTCATTCCATGTCGTAATTGATCCCGGTGGTAATGAGTTTAGCCACTCCTTGGCTTTATCTCGAAGTGAAAAAGGAAAAACCCTCAATCTTATAGCATCTTCAGACACACCATTTATCTTGTAAAGATCACACAACTCCAGAAAGTAAGCAATATATGCATTTGGATCATCCTTTGACATTCCCCCAAATTGATTTGATTGAACCATTTGGATAAAGGATGGTTTTATCTCAAAGTTATTGGCTTGAACAGTTGGCCTCTTTATACCCGAAGTAGTTCCAGCAACATTAGGCGCAACATAATCCCTCAAAGCTCTATGATTTCCACCTCCCTCAACAAATGGTGGATCCATAGCTGATTGTCTATTAGGAGGTGAGGTTGAACACCTTCTCTCTCGGTTTAGACGCCTAAATATTCTATCAATCTCTGGATCAAATGGAAATTGGTTAAGGCTTCTTGTACGTCTCATACAACAATCCTACAACCAAAAAATTAACTAGCACAAAAACAACACAAAGCTACCCTTTTTTATGAAAAATGAAATAAAAGAGCAAAATTAAAAAAATTAAAAATGAAACAATGATAAAGAAAATTAACTTCAAATTAAAACTAAGATTAGGTAGTATCGATATTAATAAAATCAAACCACTCCCCGGCAATGGCGCCAAAAACTTGATGCATATTTTCGCAAGTGTACGAATCGTTTAAGTAATAAAGTGTACAAAAGTACGGATCTCGAACCCACAAGGAATGGCGTTACTAAGTATTCGAAATTGACTAATCCTAATTTTATTTGAAAACCGAATTGTTGAATTTGTTTAAGAAGTAAATTAACTTAAAACTAAACGCAAATAACAAAATTTAATGTTGTTCACAAATGATTAAAAACGCTAATGCATTTGATTTCACTAAATCAATTCAATCCGATTTCAAGTCATGTTATATGAAAATCAAAGTTAGAAGTGATGGTTGAAAAACCCAAACTTATCTAATACTCTCTCTCGAGTTATATAAGAATTACTTATCTATGAAAACCAACTATATTTCTATGAAGATTTAATCACATATAACCACATTACGATTTATGGAATTTCTAGAATAACCACATACATCATGCATTAGGTGTCAAACTCGCATTCAACATATGATATTTATCACAAGAAGCATTCATTACACATCTCCTCTCGGTCTCAATATAATGCAACAAATCATCTAAATCTTGATCAGAAATTTAAAAGCATTAAGCATGGAAATAAATACTCAACTTGAAAACGATGAATTCATATAACGATAACACAAGAAATCAGATTTTCTTGATTTAACTACATCATAGCCTTAACAAAAATGAATTAGGTCATAACGAAAATAAGAATAAACATTATTTCAATTGAATCCATGAATAACAAATCTAAATAAAATGCAGAAAATAAAAGCTAAGGAGAAGAGATGAAAAACTCTTGAAGATGAAGACTTGGTAGCAACAATGGTGATGATCCTTCAAGCTTCTCCAACCTTTCTCTCCAAAATTTCCTTTTCTCCTCCAAAAATAACTCAAATCTGCTCTCTCTGCCGTCCCCCTCTTTCTCCATCATAATGTATATATAGATCTAGGGTTTGTGGGGCAATTTTGGAACAAAACAACATAAAAAATGTGTTTTCGGATGAAACTCGCCGGCGGCGACATTATTCTCGCCGCGGTGAGATTTCTGGAAAATAAAATTTTTGTTTTTCTGATTTTGGCCGACGACGAGATGAGTTTACCAAAATTTGTGCTCTTGGGAAGATTTCCGCTGTGCTTTCTGTAAGATTTTCGCCGGCGGCGAGATGAATATGGCCGGCGGCGAGATACTTTGGCCGGCGGTGAGAATACTTTGGCCGGCGGCGAGATTCACTTGGCCAAAATCCATGCTCTCGGGAAGAACTTCGATGTGCTCTGAATAAGATTTTCGCCGGCAGCGGGATTTCTAAATTTTGAAACTTTGTTTCTTTTTAATTTCATCCAATATCGATCATTGTACTTTGTCCCTAACTTCTCCAAAATCATGATTTTACCTGAAATTGCACTTTAAACACGAAATACCCGTGAAATGACATTTGTGGATTAAATAATCAAATAAACACAATTTTCACACAAATATCAACATTTAAATCATAACAAAAATGCAATAATTTAGCTCTTATCATATGCTGCTATTTATAATGCCTGCCTTTGATCACATGTACTATAGTTGTGCTTATCTATTTTGTGTTTATCTCCTTGTGATTTGCGTATTTGAGTTGAGTCCTTAAGAAGTTAGTATCTCCTTAGCTTGATTGTGTATCGGGTCTAGGACTCCTTCATTGTTGTTATGCATGATTTGTAGGTATGTTAGTATCTTCTATATTTCTAGCATATATACTCTAACATACTAGATGCATACCCTGATTAAAGAGCATGCTTATTATAGATTGTTTCATGTTTTATTTCCTTTCTATGTACTATGCGTGTAAGCTTTCTAATAATTACTTGTTGTGATAAATTATTCTGTCTGTTCCTGATTAATTTTTGTTATTTAGGTTTGTTATGTGCATGTGAGTTTGTTGTGAGTCTATAGGGAGTCAATATCTCTTTATCCTAGTAGTGTATCGGATGTTGGACTCTTTAATTGGTTTGCTATGATGTATATGATAACATGTTTTGAGAGTACAATCATTAGCTATCGAATATGTTCACACATATAAGGTCTTAAAGTGATGAAAAATCATTCATGATTTGATTGTTTCATTTGTTGAGTGTTAATTGCCATCTATGCATATTGCTAGCCTGGATAGAAGCCTGTGAAGCACACCATCTCTTATGTGTTTATTACAATTTCTTATTTCTTACTATAGGTAGTTTTTGTTGTATATTGAATTGAGAATGTTGTTTATGTTGTTCTTTTTTGATAATTGCTAAATTCATGTTGTGAGGTCTACTTGGCCGAATTGATATAGAGTTCATAAAACAATTGCATGGGTTGGCATCTACACCCTTCATCTAAGTCCCAGTTACTTATTTGAGTCAAAAGAACAATTGAGCTTTGTATAATTTTTCCTACGTATGAAAATATTTATTTGGTATTAGAACGAGTTTACCTTGCTTAGGCTTAACTACCTAAGTACTCGATCCTAAAGCTCTATCTACATATAAAAACACATTGTATGTTTGTGTTCTTTGTTCCTCTATGTGTGAACTATGGTTATTCTATAAGGTCATTTTCCTATATGAACCTTTGTTTTTTGCATGTTTCATGTTGTTATGTTTTCCCATTTTCCTATTTATGCATATCTCTTTCTCTTTTTCTACTTCTTTGTCTTATATAGTATGTTATCTGTCTTACTTGTTGCTATGCTTGACTGTTTGATCCATTATTAGTTTTCTCCTACTAGTTTCTTTGACATGTTTATATATGTGTGTGTGTGCGCGCACGTGCCTCGCATACTGCTTACTTCTTCTCCTATAGCTATTTGTAAAAGCATCATGTCACATGTTTTTATCATGTAGTGTCAAAATTTTAGGATATTCTTTATGTATTCATGTCATTCATATGCCATGTCATATAGAATGCATCTCGCCTATTCTTCTAAGTTCTTTTTTCTTAGTATATCATGTGTTGGTTCTCTGTTGGTCTCCTGCTGATTTGTGTATATCTTTTGCCTACTCTACCTTATTTTGTGCTTTAGTTTTATCTTTGGAGAAAATTGTGGTGTTGTTACAAGCTTGTTTACATGGGTGTTTCTCTATACAATGCATATATGGGTTTTCCCTATGCATCTGTATACCTATCTTTAGAACTCTTGACCTACATGCAATGATATAATTAGACTTATGCTTTTAATTGGAATTCCTAGTGTCTAAGGTGTTAACCCTGTCTAAGCTTGTCTCTTGTTTCTGTATTGGAACCTAGGCCTTTCTCACGTGCTTAGAAGTATTTGTAGCATCCCTTATTTCTTCTCTCTTGGGGTATTACTTGTGTATAATGTCAGTTCTTTCCTTCTTATGACTAGCGAGGATGTGAGTGTTATCGATGAACTCTTTTGAGACAACTATGTGTAGTTTATTGCCTTTTTTCTCTCTGGAGGCAATATTGTGTGGCTTGTGCTGATAATCTCTCTTAACAAGTATTTTTTTTCTTTTTAGGCCTATGTTATGCTTGAGGCCATCTCTGTCATCTTACTTCTTTGATGTTGTGTTTCTTGTTTGTGTATCTAATCTATACTTATCTTTCTTATTGCTTTAAAAAAATAATAAAAAAGGAGGGATATTTGTCTTAGGTCGATTAGCATTCTCCTTTTCTTATTTCTCTCTCTTCTTGGGATTGTTTTGTATCTTTTTCTATCCTCCTAACTTCTGCTTGAAAAATTAACCTTTTTTTGAGGGATAAATGATGTTGTATGAGTGGTATGCCTTTGACTTGATTTGAAATGTGGCTTTTATGACATGTGTATGCTTATAGACAATAGGCTACGTAATTATTTTTTATCAATACATGCCACAATGAAGATTTTCATTCATATAGAAGAAACCATGGACTTAGGAGAATTTTAGAAAGTTCATATATAGCACAAGACTTTCTTGATTTCTTTACTAATGAACCCAAAGCCAAGTATTCTAGAGTATAAGATGTAGTTAGAGAAAAATATAATGTAGAGATTACTAAGAACCAAGTGAAGAAGGCCAAACAAAAAAGCAAAGTTACTGCTTAATGGGAATAGAAATGAGCAGTACAAAAAGCTGAAGTATTATGTTGAGCAACTTGAACAAACTAATCCTGTCACAACAACCATGCTAGTCCAAGAGAAGGGAGCTGGTGGTATTATAAGGTAAATTCATGCACCATTTAATTTTTTTTTATTGTTTGTATTTACATAAGTCATGTATTGATCAATTTATTTATTTATTTATTTATTAAATATAAGCTCAAAAGATTTTATATTTGTTTGAGTGTTGTCAAAGAAGGTTGGTGAAGTGGATGTAGAAGATTTATAGGGTTGAATGAGTGTCATCTGAAAGATCAAAACATATGAATATTATCCTGTGCAATTAGTATTAATGGTGAAAATGGTATTTATCCATTTGCTTATGCATTGGTAGCTAGAGAATGAATCTAAGAAAAAATACTAGTTTATTAAGATTCTTTTTAATAATTTGGGTATCTCACAAGAGCACACTTGTATCATATTTAAGTGATGAAATGAAGGGATTCAAATTGCAATGAAGTTAGTGATTCCTAATATAGAGCATAGACTTTGTTTAAGCATATATATCAAAACTACAAGAAGCAATTTAAAGGTGAAACTATGACAGAATTATTTCATGGAGTTGTATATTCAACCACTATTGTTGAGTATGAACAATTGATGAGTGAATTGAAGTTGAAAAATATTAAGACATACAACTGGTTAAATGAGAAAGACCCAATTAGTTGGATCAACCCATAAAGTCTCATTACAAGTTATGTATTTTGATCATTTTTTTTTCCAATTTTTTCAAAGAAATTTGTGGTGTTATTTATCTCTTTTATTTTGGTATTGCATGACTATTTCCCTGTGTGACTCACAATTAAAGAACAATTATGAGTCATTCAATGCAAAATCTTAAAAGTTAGAAAGGAGCTAGTTCTCAAAATGTATGACCTATATCAGTGATAGGTTCATATCAAAGAGAGAAGATGTGTTGAGATGGAGACATCCTATTAGTCTAAAATGAGGGAAATATATTAAGAAGTCTAATGTTTGTAGTGCAAAACATATAGGGGATATTTGTATAAGATTAGTTTTGAGAATAACAAAAAGGCCAGTGCTGATATTTTGAATAGAACTTGCACATGCAGAATATAGGACCTTACTAGAATGACATGTATCTATACGATGAGATACATCATTAGCAGTAGAGAGGATCCAATGACTTATGGATTATTTTTTCAAACAAAACAGTTTTGAACTTACATATAAATAATTTTCTCTGTTTCTAAACATATTTTTCAGTTTACATTAATATGTTTCATCTTAATATTGTTTGTTGATTTTGTATATATATGCCTATTATTCACCTTATATTAAGTTGGCATTATTGCGATACTAATATAGAAAATATTGATGCCATTAACCCTTTACCATATATTAGGTCTCATGGAAGACCTAAGGTTGTAAGGAACAAGCTTATTGTTGAGCAACTGATAAATAAGAAAACACAAAAGAGCCATTTCATACTAAGAACCTCCAAACAAATTGAAAAGATCACTGGTATTAAAATGTGGGTTTTGCAAAGAATCTAAACATAGCCAAAGAAAATACAATAAGAAAAAAAGAAGCTTTAGAAACACCATATATTGACTCTGCACACAAATTTAGTAGTTAAATTTTGTATTTATAAAAAGTTTGTAAGTACACGCATAACTTATACTAAGTGAAAAATATACTCCCAATATAATCTCTCAAAAATTGCGGTGGTTTTAAAAAATATTAATCTATTTTTGAATATAGTTAAGAAAAGAAACAAATCCTAAACATTTTAACAAATTTTTGATTTAAAAGAATAGAATATAAAGTCTAAATTAAATTAACATATTAAAAAAAAGCAAGTAGATAAAAGTAATAAATTAATATAACTAATGAAAGCCAATAATTAAAGCAATAAAATTATATCAAACCTAGGACGATAAATGTATATGAGATTTTGGCGAGTATGTCCTTTCAAAGCAAAACAAATTAAACGATTTAAATATAAGTTAGATTTACTAATTTAATTTCTTTTTAAATAAAACTTTGTATAATCGTAGTAAGTTTTCAATGATACTTATTTAATAATTTTTTTCTTCTTCGAAATTGAAATTGATTAATTGATAAACTAAATAAATAAATAAATATATACCAAAATCTTCGATTACTTATAATTTCCCTTATAAAAATTCATAAACTTAGACTATATATATTTTTTAATTATATATTAAGATTTGATCTATCTTTAATTTATAATTAAAATTATTTTTTAATCATCTAAATTAATACAAATTAATGAAATTAAAGTAGATTTTTATTCATTTTGCACAACTAAGAATAGATTATGTGACTAATACTTAGTCCTAAAATATTTTCTTTAATCATAAATCAAGACTTGACACATCATTAATTTATGATTAAAGATCAAAAGATTGAGAATAAGAAATAACTCTAAAATTTTATTTATTTAAATAACAAAACCGTTCTTCCAATCATCGAAAGCAAGAATTAAAATCTCATATACAGATTACAAAAAGAAAAAATATATATATAACAATAAAATTATCTCTTCTTGATGAAAATGATTCAAGATCTTTGAATGGATTGTCTCTACCTTCTTCAAATCCTTGAATCATCTTTACAATTGGAAGATTTTTCTTTATATCTTTACACGGTGGTGGAACAACTACCTAAATTCTACACTAAATCTACTCCTACAAACTGTTGCAAAACAAAATTGAAATATGTAAAGCTTATTCTGGTATCTTTTGTAAGAGAAAAAAAAAACTCTTATTTATAGCTGAGAAAAGGAGAGAAAAATGGATCATAAGGGAAAAATTATCACCCGTTTGGGCATACCTTTTCCATTTTCGCTACCTTCTTTGCTTTTCTACACTTTATTATTTCACCTTTACAATTGGCTAGAATATATGTAAGGTTTACATGCATTATTCTATTGATCTTCTAAGTTAAAAAATAAGTATTTTAAATAAATTCTCCAATTGTTTATCATTTTAATCAATTTAAAGTAAAAAATATTTGAAAAATACCAAAATATACTCATGATTCCAAACACATAGATTTGCTATAAAATCGTGCAAATTCAAATATAAATACATATATATATATATATAAATTAATTCGCATAATATTATTAATTTTCAAGCACTCATCACAACCCCTAATTAGCTTCTTCCTAGTCTTTAGGAAGAAAAGTGATAAAAACTAAAAACAAAAATAAAATAAATAAAATTAAACTATCCTAAATCATTTCAGTAGATTGACATAGTTGTATTTAGCGTATGAAACAGTTTTTTAAACTCCTAGGCTATCCTAGTGGATGAGTTTAAGTCTCCTGAAGACTTTTAGTGATGATACTCACAAATATACCCAAACAACTAAAAATATATAAAAAAAACAACAAAATAAAAACAAAAACAAAAAATAACAAAGTAAAAACTAAAACTAAAATAATAAAGTAAAAATTAAATAACGAAACTTGTCATATTTTATCTTTTTTTAAATTCTCAATCAAAATCTAAAGCATAAGTTAGATCAATATCTCAAAGATTCACAATTTATTGTAAAAATTAGTTATATCACAAATTCATATTTCATATAAATAATGTGTCAATATTGACTCACCCAATTTTAGTATTAGGAATCTAAATTTACTTCGACTCTAATCCTTAAAAATCATATTCTCAATGTCACATTCATCTTATGAGTTTAAGCACTCAATCAAAGATATATGCGAATATAAGTTATATAATGAAATGAGCTAAAAGGTTAGCATATGATTTGTAAAGTTTATATGAGTGTTGGCGATATTCGTGAACAAAACATACAAATGTAATTTTAGTTCTTAGTTGTATCTTTCAAGAATATTTCAAGCCAAAGAAACTATCGAGCTCCAACAAATACATATTAGGTATATCTATGTTCTTATGCACATTAGATTTCATATTAGACACATAGAAATATTTTGAATTTAGGCTACTCGATTGATCGAGACATATCTAAATCGATCAAACTGTGTAGATCAATCGAGAATTGATCTACTCAGTTTAAAAATTCCAAAATTAAATTTTCAATTAACTAGATCGATCGAGCATTAGATTTACCGCTTAATTACCTAAATCAATCTAACTTGTTAAAAATTAAATATTTATTACACTAGATCAATCAAGAATCGGTTGGATCAATTGAGTATATTTTGATCGTAATATTGGATTGGTTTACTACTATATTTTTCTCATTCTTTAAAACTCTTTTAATTGATTTTATATACATAATAATAATATTACTTTGATATAGTGTTTCGAAATATTATATTTAAACAAACCAAAGCACACAAATTTATCAACCACATAAGAGCATTATTCTCTTCATCTTAATCTCTCTCTCTCTATATCTCTCATATTTTGCAAAACATATTCAAGTAGTATTTCTCATTTAGCTAGTTTATCAAACATTTTGTGGTTACATTTGATTTATTAACAAACCTATAATATTTGTGATATTATGCTTAAACTGATTATTCTAGGGTTGCTAGTTGATTTTGATTTATCTGATATATTATTAAATCATCTAGTTAGGTTTATTCTTTATTGAATCGACTATAGGACACACATTTGTACTTGTGTTATTATACTGACATTTAGGTACTCATTGAACTAGTTCAATTGCTTATGTGACTCAAGTTTTTAGAACTTTGGTTTGGATCTAAATACCTTGCTTGTAGAGACTATAAAAGAAAGTACTGACTTGTAAATAGATTATTTGGAGGTATTACTTTAGTGGATAATTTGAGTCCTAGTCTTGTAATTGAACATTAGTTTCATAATAGATAGTAAGGTAGTTTGGTAGACTGGTGGGTTTCCCCTTAAGTCATTGGTGTGGTCTAGGTTGTTTCTACCTAAAAATCTCATTTGTTGGTTTATATTTCTACATTACTTTATTTATACATGTTTCCATGCCTGGCCATCTAAAAGAATTTTAATTTTTCGTAATTCTATTGATTATCTATGCAATCCCTCTAGCTAATTAAATTTATAACTAAATATAACTTTCATTTGGTATTAAAGTAGGTCACTAGATATATTTAGTATACCTAGAAACTTATTATGGATTATCTTATTAAGGGTGAGGAAATTAAATCTTATATTAATAGTTTTAAAGAATTGTTTTTTAGATGTTCTAGAGTCATAAAAAGAAATACTAACTTAAAAGTAAAAAATAGAAAAGTTAAATGAACTACTAGAGACACATAAAATCCTTTCAAATAAATTAAAGTAAGAGAAAAATATTTTATAAGAACAAAATAATACCTTGAGTTTGAGTTTTGCAGGCTTAAAAGAAGAAAATAACAAGTTGGCTGCAGGTAAAGAAAATTGATGGAAAAGCTCAAATAATTCATAAAAATTGTAAAAAGGCTAACAATTGGAGATGAATGAATGAAAAAGGTTATGGAGTATGGAAATACTTTTGGAGATAAGAGAAGGCTAAGATATATAGATAAGTATACTAAACCAACCTCTTCAAAATCAATTGTACTTGTAAAACCTTATGACCCCTACACTTTACACACAACACACACATCTGGTGCATCTACTTCATAATTTATTCCTATATGCTATAACTATGGTATAAAAGGACATATTAGATCTAGATGTATATTCTTTATAACCTATAATTATGTTGATGATGTGCATGCATCCTACACAAGAATTAATAGTAATGTTTCTAGAAACAAGCATATGACTTAAAAACTAGAAAAGTTTGGGTTAAAAAATTTGATTTAAACTTTCTTGTAGCCTATATTGCATTTAAAGCTAAATCTTCTATGACTCGATATTTTGATAGTAGTTTCTCTAGACATATAACTAGTGATCATTCTTTTTTCAAGGCTTTTGAAAAATATAATAAAGGAACTGTTACTTTTGGTGATGGAAATAAATCAAGAATTATTAGTAAACGTACAATTCGGATTGATGGTATACCTAGGTTGGATGATGTACTCCATATTGATGGACTTAAAGCCAACCTAATCATCATCACTCAAATTTGTGACAAAAACTATAGTATATAATTTACCAATATTCATTGTATTATAATAGACCCAAAATGTGAGTGTGTTCTTAAAGGAATTAAGTCTCATGATAATTGCTACTATATTGATACAGGTCCTAGTAATACTACTTGTAATTTAGCTAATGATTATTATATTTTATTTTGTCATCAAAATATGTGACATGTTAACTTTAAAAATCTTGTTAACTTGAGTAAAAAGAAAATTGTTCATGGTCTACCTACACTTTCTAAAACTAAAAAAACCTTTCATGGACTATGCCAACTTGACAAACAAACTCGCTAAAGTGCATATTGAAGCAGATAACAAAATAAAAATGTAATGAGACTAAAGACTAATTATGGCAAGAAATTTGAAAACTCAAGATATGTTGAATTTTGCAAATAGCATGGTAGAGTTCTCATCGCCAATTATGCTATAACAAAATAGGATAATTGAAATGAAGAATCAGTGTTGCAAGAGATGGAAAGAGTCCTACTACATGCAAAGGACATTCCTAAGAAGTTTTGGTCTTAAGCAATAAGTACTTAATGCTACATAGTGAACCATGTTTACTACATCTATACATAAATCAAACATCTATACACAAATCAAACTCCCTATGACTTATGGAAAGGTAAGAAACCTAATTTTAAATAGCTACATGTGTTTGGAAATAAATGATATATTCTTAAAAATCGTCAAAATCTAGGCAAATTTGATTCTAGAAGTGATGAAAGTGTCTTCCTAAGTTACTCATTAACAAGTCATACCTTTAGAGTATTCAACCTGAGAACTAATATTGTGATAGAGTCCATCAATATTATTATAGATGATGCAGGTACTAACACTCCAATGATTGATGATAAAGTTGAACCTTTAGGTACAAACTTGCCAACTGAGGAAAACACCTGATACTAAAAACGTAAAAAAATGATCTAGTTGAAGAATCAACCTTGGATGACGAGGTCACTATATCGAACACTCAAACTCAGAGGCCAATACCTACTGCCAAAAAACACCCAACTAAAAGCATCATTGGTGATCTATATGCAAGCATGGTAACTGGAAGGAGATAGGTAAGTGAGAAAACTCATCTTTGTTATGTTTCTCAAATAAAACAAAAAAATGTTAATAAAGTATTAAAAAATGAATTCAGGATAAATGTGAGACAGGATGACTTAGCTCAATTCACTAAGAAAGATGTTTGGACTTTAGTACCTAGACCTAAAGATAAAAATATCATAGGAACTAAATGAGTGCTTAAAAATAAATCTGATCAATATCATGTTGTGATTAGAAACAAGGCTAAGCTAGTTACAGAAGGATATAAACAAGTCGAAGGAATTGATTTTGATGAAACTTATGCTCCTGTAGTTAGGTTATAAACAATTAGGATTTTTCTTGCCATTATATGTTTTATAAAATTTAAACACTTTTAAATAGATGTAAAATCTCCTTTCCCAAATGGGTTACTTAATGAAGAAATCTATATTGAATAAAAAAAATCTTTTGTCGACCCACACTTTCCTGAACGTGTTTATAAACTCAGTAAGGCCTTTTATGGGTTGAAACAAGCTCATAGAGCTTCATATGAAAGACTTACTAAATGAGGGATTTGTTTGATAGGGAGTTTATAATAATTATTTTATTAAAAGGACCAAAGACAATATATACATAGCTCAAATATATGTCGATGACATAGTTTTCAGGTCAACATCCAATTCTCTTGCTAATGATTTAGTTAATATAATTACTAGTGAATTTGAAATGTCTATGATGGGTAAGCACACATATTTTCTTGTTTTTCAAATTAAATAATTAAATAATGGCATCTTTATTTCTCAAGCTAAGTATACATATAATTTAATTAAGAAATTTGGACTTGAAACAAGTAAGAATTTGAGAAATCCTATAATCACAAGTGCCAAGATTTCAATGCATGAGTTAGGTAATAATGTTTCTTAAACGCTATATAGAAGCATGATAGAAAGCTTGTTATACCTCACTGCAACAAATTTGATATTTGTTTTAATGTTGGTATTTATGTCTGTTATCAATCAGATCCTAAGGAATCACATATTGAGCATGTCAAAAGGATTATCAAGTATGTATTTGAAGCAAAAAACTTTAGTTTTTGGTTTGCTAATGATATTACATGTGAAATTAATGGATTATTATTGGATACACATAGGCAGATTGGGCAGGAAATCAAGATGTAAGAAAAAGGACTTCAAATTGTTTCTATATTAGGAACAATATAGTATTCTGGCACAACAAGAAACAAAAATCCATCATCATCTACTACAAAAGTAGAATAAATTACTATTGGAAGCTCATGCTTATAAATTCTATAGATGAAGAACATACTTAAAGAATATGGATTTGAATAAGGTACAATTCCCCTTTATTGTGATAATATAAGTGCTATATGTATCTCTAAAAATCTTGTTCTTTGTTCTCGAACAAAACATATAAACATTAGACATCATTTTATTAGGGAACTAGTAGAATATAAAGTTGTATCCCTTGAGTTTGTGCCTACTAAAAGACAATTAGTTGATTTATTCACTAAGACACTTGATACCAAAAGATTTGATTCTCTTAGAAGTACATTAGGAATATGCATTATCAATTATATTTTGCTAGTATTTTTTTCTTTGCTCATTTTTATAGAATAATATATATATAAGGATAGAAGTAAATTTTCTTTTAACTTAACATGAATATTACATACTACTTTCATATTCTTTGATTATGCATTATACAAATGGATATTGTGATCTGTGCATTTACATATTTTTCACATCTATTTATTGATATCGATATGAACCTATCCACACACTCAATGGACATAGATTTATGTCATGCTTGAAGTCTATAATTAATTATATGAGATTTTAGGGATTGATATAACTTTGACAACAAAATTATAGCTAAACTTTGTCTTTCATTGTATAACTATAGAAAGACATATAATTTTAAGATGACTACATACTCTGATATGTGAAAGCTATTGCATTGAATAGAGAAAGCTACCAATGTAAAGGAAATAACAATATACAAAAATTAACTGAATACACAAAAGGAAAAGAGTCACAAATGGTTATATAAAAAGAAAAATAAATAAGCATTCTCTTATACAAAAAATATAAAATAAACTAATTATAATCAATAATAAGAGGGAATAAAAAAATATTAAAGTTCTCTCTTAGTACGAAATGTTTTAGTATATACAAGTATGAATTCAACTGAAATTTTTGTATAATAGAGATACACTTTTCTTTAAATATTTTATAATTAATCATAAATATATTAATTGACATACTATCAGAGTTTCAATAATTATCTCACTCTAGATGATTATCGTTATGTCACTATACGTATTAGTATGTTTGTGTGTCTTGTCTATGCCTATGTTGTTAATGAATATTCACACTTTCAAGACAAATTAAGTTTCGTATTTGTGTGTAATGTTGCAGTCATGTTTACCTCAATTTACTTCATTATACTAAAAAGAACTTTTTTTATATCTATGTTTTACAGTTGCTTATTCATATGACAAAAATGTAGAGAAAAATAAAAAAATCAAGAATATTATAATTTAAAAATTAAAAATTTATTTGAAAATCTATAAAAAGATGGATACTTATTTTAGGGGACAAATTATTTTAAGAATTTAACTTTGTATTTTTTTTTGAAATATTATTCATAGAGGGAGTTATATTTTTTATTTCTATCTAATGATTACTCACTTTTATGAATATTCTTCGCTTTTCTATTGTTATAAGTATTGAACTAAGGAACAATGATTCTTTCAAGATGATTTATTTGGTTGTTTATGTTTTTATTTTTTAGTGTATTCATGAGCTTTCGAGATTAAAGCGAAGATGATTTCACCAGATCATAGGATAGATTCACTATGTAAAAAAATTATTTTTCTTATGGGCATTATGTAGTGAGAGAAAGCTTTTGTCACCCAAATATACCAAAGGAGGATAATGTAAGGTTTATGTAAATGTTGGAACTATTTATAAACAAAACATACAAATATAATTTTAGTTTCTAGATGTGTCATTCGAGAATATTTAAAGCCAAAGAAAATATCAAGCTCCAATGAACACATGTCAAGTATACCTATGTTCTTATGTACGTTAGATTTCATATTAAACACTTAGAAACATTTTGAATTTAGGCTACTCGATCAATCGAGACATGTCTGTATCACTCGAGGTGTGTAGATCAATCGAGAATTGATCAACTCATTTTAAAAAGTCCATAATTAGTTTTTCAATTGACTAGATCGATCGAGTAATTATTGGTCGATCGATCGAGCATTAGATCGATCTATTAATTACCTATGTAAGATTTATGTGAGTATTGACGATATTTGTGAACAAAACATACAAATATAATTTTAGTTTTTAGGTGTGTCTTTCAAGGATATTTTCAAGTCGAAAAAACTATCGAGCTTCAATGATCATATATCAGATATATATTTGCTCTTATACATGTTAGATTCCAAATTTGACACATAGGAACATTTTGTATATAGGTTGCTCGATCAATCAAGCAGTATCTGGATAGATCAAAGAGGTAGATTGATCGATCATCGATCGTGTTCAATACACCTAGTTTTTGGTTTATTTTAATCATTTCTGGATTGACCAAAAAGGGTTTGATCTATTAACCTTATTAGTTTGATCGATTGATCTTGGACTAGATCAGTCGAGTGTGTAATGATTTCAATTTAAAATATTTATGTAAACTTGTGCCAATTTATGAAATTAACACTTAGTCTATTCTTCAATATGCTTCATTGTTTTTAAAATGTGTCCTAAATTTTAGGTTAAGATAAAGGATAAGATATAGGCTAAAATATAAAATAAGGTATATGTTAAAATATTGGATAAGATATAGCCTAAAATCTAATTTATAAATAACTCTTCTTTAAATAGAACTCTTCTTGATTAATAAGTCTACTTTAAAAAAAAACTCTTCTTTAAATATGACTCTTCTTGATTAATGAGTATTACTAATTCTATTTGTAATTAAAAAAAACATATTTATCAATTATATAGGATTAAGGGTTTTAATTTTTCTTATAAATAAAACTCATTACTTATTATTTCAATAAACTATACAAGAGTATTATTCTCTTCATCTTAATCTCTCTCTTATTTTATAAATATAATATCATAATTTTTTAAGCTTCTTTATTTAGTTAATCTATTAAACATTAGTAGTTTATCATATTTTGATCATATGTTCTTATAGCTTCTTCTTTATTTTTGTTTTGAATTGTTAGATCAAATAATTGTATGTGTCATATAATAATTATTTGGTTTTATTATTAATCTTTAAAGAAGTTATCTTTATTGAACTTGTGCTTAAACTGATTTTTCTCAGGTTGATAGTTGATTTTGATTTATCTGAAATATTTATTCAATAATCTATTTAGGGTTATTCATTTTGAATCTACTCTAGAACACATATTTATACTATTGTTATTGTGCTAATATTTCAAGTACCAATTTGATTGCTTGTGTGACTCAAGTTTTCAAAATGTTAGTCTGGATCTAAACACCTTTCTTATGGAGGCTATGATAAAAGCAGTGACTTGTAAGTAGATTACTAGGGGTTTTTATCTTGGTGGGTAGTATAAAACCTAATCTTGTAACTAGACCTTATTTTTCATACTGGATAGTTAGGTGATCTTATGGAACGGTGGTTTCCCTCTTAGGTAGTTGGTGTGGCATAGTTTATTTCCACCTAAAAATCCCATGCCTTAATATTTATATTTTTACATTATTTTATTTACACGTGATTGCATGTCTGGCTATCTGTTAAAATTTTAATTTATCATAATTCTGCTGATTATCTATCACCCCATCTAGCTAATAAGGTTTGTAAGTAAAATAAAGAAACTTTACACCTAGGTTGTACTAACTTGGTCAGAATTAATTATTTTCTACACTTTTTGACCGAGAATTGACTAGATTGATTGAGCATGTTTTGTTCGTAGTATTGGATCGATCGAGCATATGTTAGATCAATCGAGCGGCCATGGATTTAACTTTAGAACTTACTTCTAACTCAAATCGAATTGGTTTAGTACTATATTATCCTTATTCTTTAAAAAAAATTTAATTGATTTTATGGACATAATTGTAATATTGCTTTATCCTAGTGCTTCAAAATATTATATTTAAACAAACCAAAGCACATAAATTTATCAACCATATAGAAACATTATTCTCTTCATCTTAATCTCTCTATTGTTTTGCAAAAACTATTCAAGTTGACCTTTTCATTTAGTTAATTTATCGAACATTTTGTAGCTATGTTTGATTGATTAATAAACCTACAATATTTGTGATATTGTGCTTAAACGGATTGTTCTAAGGTTACTAGTCGATTTTGATTTATCTGATATATTATTAAAGCACCTAGTTATGATTATTTTTATTGAATCTACTATAGGACACACATTTATACTTATATTATTGTACTAATGTTTTAGGTACTGGTTGAATGAGATCAATTGCTTGTGTGACTCAAGTTATCGGAATGTTGGTCTGGATCCGAACATCATGCTTGTAGAGATTATGAAAGAAAATGGAGGCTTATAAGTAGATTATTTGGGGCAATACTTTGGTAGAGATTTTGAGTCCTAGTCTTGTACTTGATTATTAATTTCGTATTAGATGGTTAGGTGGTCCAGTGGACTAGTGGTTTCCTTCTTAGATCATCGATGTGGTCTTGCTTGTTTCCACTTAAAAATCTCATGTGTTGATTCATATTTTCGCATTGTTTTATTTACATGTGATTTCATGTTTGACCATCTGTGAAAATTTTAATTCTTTTGATTATCTATTAACCCTCCATCTAGCTAATTAAATCCATAACTAAATAGAAATTTTATGATTAAACAATAAAAGGCTCAAATGTTCTTTAACATTGATATCATGAAAGGAATCAAATGTTAAGATTTATGAATATATCACATAATAATTTCATGCATCAATAAAAATCATCAAGAATAAACTTTAAGTATGTGCCTCAAGACGAATGAAAATGTATCGACTTCAAACGAAATTATTTCCTATTTCTTTTGTAATAATCATCTCACAACTTTTAAGAACTTAAGGCCATAGTATTTACTTATACTATTTTTTATCTCTCTTTTTTATATTCTTTTTTAGAGAGAGGATTTGTGTACATATATGTATTTTGATAAGTGACTATTTTTTGTATTTTTATTGGCTTTATGAGCCCCTATATATATATATATATATATATGGGAAGTTGGTAGTAAGTTTCAAGGATGTGGCAATAAATCCTGTGTGAACTGATCTCCATAGGTATAGTAGTGGTACAGGCCTGAGTTTAAATGAACATTGTACAGTAAAACAAAGATAATGAGTCCTATCTTTTGTAGAGCTTTTTCTTCTTTAGCTTTCCTCCTCTTCTTCTAAAAATGAAAATATAACCAATAGTGAAGAAATCACTATTGAAGACTTTTCAAAATAAATTGATAATCGAGAAATACCCAGAATTTAAAAGGGTCAGATTTACAAAACTAGTTTGCTTAAAATATTTAAAACAGATTATTCTATTAAAACCAAGGAGAGAAATATTCAAATCTCTTCACCAATTGAAACTATTAACCTATTTTCACCAAAATCTCTACAAAACCATATCGAAAAGGGTTACCAATATATTCATATCATCTTAGTCCAAGTCGGTTTGAAACCCTTGACCAAAAAAGGTCTAAATACATCAATCTTAACTGCCCTTACAGAATTCCTTGCTAGGAACAGTTGAATCGAGTCTCTATAAAGGACTGATCTCTTTTAACTGTTACCTTAACTTCACAGTATCATTAAAAGATAAAAAAAAATTTTAAAATCACTTATAGTACAAATCCAAACCCACAACTATGATATGTTCGAATGATCTATCCTAGTTGAATTAATATTCAAAGTGCATTATAAAGCCATAGTATTTGTATTCAATGCTGGATGCAAGTACCATAGTAAAAAGAGAGAAACACTCCTCCTATAAACAAATCTTTCAAGATCTAACAAAATATTTCCAAAACCTATTTCTTGGAACCAAATAACCCTACTGGATAAGTGGCTCTTTGAATGAGTGACTCAACCAGAGTTAGAAAACTTAAGACCTGAGAAAAATACCCAAAGTAGGAATATAACACAATATAATGATAGTAGTGTAAAACTATGTTGTGATAGACCTTCTAGCTCTAGGTATTCCCGTGCTTCATCAACCAAAACCATAGATCTAGGAAGAGTTTCAAGCTCATCTTTTGTCATAAACCTACCATACAAAAAACAACATAAGTATTCTACCTTAGACATACCTACCTCAAACCTCAAAGGTGTAGACTAAAGTACTTTAGTACCTCACCCAATCTATACCAAAGATCAAAACCATGATCAAAGCATATCACCTCCTCAATTTCTAATGGCCTCAACTATAACAAAAAACATAGCCAATGAGTTAAACGTCCTGGAGAAGGATGATTTTGAACCTGATAAACAATACTTGGATGATGACTTTGTTAGAGAACATAACAAAAAGAAACATTATTGGTTTCTAACAAAATACATGGAAACTTGTAAATAGTTTCAAGAAGAATTTTATAAATTCGTTTATAAACATAAAATTAATATTCTATTCTTTGACTAGTTTGAAATCTATGCCAAAGAGAAGAATATCAAATATCCTTTAAAATAATAAAACCAGTTAACACTAGAAATAAATATCCTATTTGGGAAACCCTAGATAGTATAACAGAGGCAGAATATCCTCCATTGAGACTAATCAACTTCCCATACAGAAAACAAAAGGTGAAAGCCTATCGTCGTAAGAATCCTAAAAAAGATGAAACCACCAACCTAAAAAATATTTTTCTTCAAAACAACTTTACCAATATTAGCCTAAACACTCTAGGTAAACAACTTACTAGGATGGAGAAACAAAACAAAAAATCTGAAGTCTCCTCTAACTCCAGTAAAGCTATTGATGGTAAATTAAAAAACCTTATTTTCAAACCCTTCCAGGTGTCAAAGTCAGCCTAGTAAGAAGTCTATTAAAACAAAACAAAGTTTCTTAAATCCATTATAGACCTTCAAAACAAGCTCGAGTTTACCAGCTCTAGCACAAATATAGGTCCTATTATCCCATAAACTCCTCAAACACCTAAAACTTCTCAGAATATTAGTGTTCTACACCAAGACATTGATAGTTCTAACGAAGAAGAATTTTAGGAACCATCTCCTAAAAGTGCAAAGTTAAATTGGAAAAATCCTATACCTATGACTATAGTACTTGCTAGGTCCTTGGAACTAGAAATGAGTACCTAGCAATATCAGGTCATATAACCAAAATACATTGCCTCTTCCATTTACGAATTTAATATAGATGGCATGACAGAATATCAAAACCTGAACCTATTACAACAGATGAATATGGCATCAAATACCTACAAAACCCAATCAGGAACCTCACATGAAATCGTTGTTGAACTTTTTATTGTAGGATTTTCTGGACAACTAAAATGATGGTAGGATTTTCATCTCACTAAGCAATAACAGTTAGATATCTTAAGTTCTATTTTAACTGGAGAGAGTGGCAAGCCTATTCTTAATCAACACTGAGAACCTATCCAAGATGTAGTATCCACTTTGATATTTACAATATCACTGCATTTTATGGGTGACTCCTCCCATATAAGAGAGAAAAATGTTGATCTTATTTCAAACCACCGATGCAAAAAAGATGAGTGATTTTCAAAGCTATAAACACTTTCCTAAACAAAGTCATGCTTAGGGAAGACTCAAACCAACCTTTCTGAAAAGAGAAGTTCCTTGTAGGACTTCCCACTTTCCTAGAAAAAAAGGTTAGGAATAAAATTTGTGAACCTTATGGGAACCATATAATTCCCTGTAACCAACTCACCTATGGTGAATTGATTAGTTTCATCCAAAAATAGGGAATTCAAGTCCGTCAAGATTTGAAGTTACAAAAACAGATGAAATGGGAACTTCAAACTAGCAAAAAATAATTAGGCTTTTTCTGTAGATAATTTAATAATTCCCTTCCCAAAACTAGACACTGTGATGGCAGTTGAAGTAGGAAACCTTTAACAAAAACATATATTAAACCATATAAGAAATACATAAAACCTCTTTTTGTCCAAAAGGAACCTTATTATAAAACATGTTCCAAAAAACCTTATAGAAAACCCTATAAAAAATTTGAAAATCCTTTCAAACCTAACTTAAAAGACGTTCCTTATTTAAATGTAATAGGAAAAGTCATCTTTGCAAACTAGTGTCAAGTTTCTAGAAAACTCCAGGAATTAAAACTTGAGGAATAGACTCTTTAGAGAATCTCTGCCCAATTAATTGAAACCTCTGAGTCTGAAGCCTAGTCTAACGACTCATTAAATGATCAAAAATCTAAAATTGATGAATTAGGTGCAAGCTCATCTAACTCTGAGAAATCAAAATAGATTAATGTGCTTATTAGATAACAATGTCTTCTTCTTGACATTGTTCAACATATTAATAATCAAGAACTTACAAAATAATACTTAAATCCTCTAGTCAATACCTTAGACGAACAAGAAAAACCTTCAAAACTTCCTTCTTTAAGCATAGACCGTTACGACCTAATTGTCATACTTGATCAAAAGAAACAAAATAAAAAGCCTCGGGCTTTTATATAAGACCTTCAGGCTAAGATCAAAACTATTAAAATAGAAATCCAACAACTTAAAATAAGACAAAAAGAGGATTTTGAAGTCATTCAACTACTACTTTCTAACCAAAAGAGAGAAGGAGTCATCTCTGATACAAATGAAGACTTTGATCCACAAAACCTAGAAAACACAAAAAGTTTCAGAAGATAATCACCAAAAAATACATTATAGTTATAACCCTTGCATTTCCTAATAATTTCAAAATAAACACGATCACATTCTTTGATATAGGTGCGGACCTAAACTGTATTAAAATAGGACTTGTTCCAAAATGTTTCCATAATAAAACCAACGAAAAACTAACTTCAACCAATAGTTCAAAAAATGCAAATTGATTGCAAGATTGAAGCTATCATTTTAAACCAAAACTTCCTTTTAAAAACATCTTTCGTCCTAGTTATTGATATCCATCACTTGGTAATATTGGGTACACTTTTTATAAATCTTATCACTCCATTTTGTGTCAAATATGACAAAATTTCCTTTAAAACCCAAAATGGAAGACTTGAATTTCTTTTTTTTTTTGGAAAAACCTAAAACAAGAAATCTTAATACTATAAAAGCAAACTCTTTATAATCATGAGATTTCTACTCTTATTAAAGGAAAACAAAATGATGTTTTACATCTAAAACAAGAAATTCAATTTTATACAATTGAAAGAGAATTACAAAAAGATGTTGTAAAACAACAAATTTCTAAATTACAAAAATTATTTGAAATAGAAATCTACTCAGATTTTCCAAATGCTTTCTAAGACAAAAAATAGTATATGGTATATTTTCCATATGAACACAATTTGATGAAAAGGAAATCCCCACAAAAGCTCGGCCAATTCAAATGAATGCTAAATTAGAACAATTATATTGATCAAAGGTCCATGATCTTTAGTCTAAAGGATTAATTTCAAACTCTAGATCACCATGGAGATGTGCTGCTTTTTATGTCAATAAGGCTTCTAAAATAGAAAGAGGAATGCCTCGTCTAGTTATCAATTATAAACCACTAAACAAAGCCTTAAAATGGATTTGATATCCAATCCCAAATAAAAAAGATCTTTTACAAAAATTATATGCTTCATTTTTATTTTCCAAATTTGATATGAAGTCTGGCTTCTGGCAAATCCAGATTAAGCCATCACATCAATATAAAACAACATTCACTGTTCCATTTGGATAGTATGAGTAGAATGTCATGCCTATTAGGCTCAAAAATGCACCTTTTGAGTTCTAGAGGATTATGATGCTATCTTTAATCCTTCTGCCTTCTGTACATCGATGATGTACTTATATACTCAAAATCTATAGAAGATCACATAAAAAATCTTAAGACTTTCTTCTATGTTATCAAAAAGAGTGGTCTTATTCTATCCACTAATAAGATCTCTTTATTCCAAACCAAAATAAGGTTTCTAGGACACCTTATGTCTTGTGGAATCATCACCCTTATTGAACAACCCCTTCAGTTTGCTAATACATTTCCTGACTGGATCATTGATAAACCTTAACATCAAAGATTTCTTAGAAGCCTAAATTATGTTTTGGAATTCTATCATAATATCAACCATCTTGCAAAACCACTCCATAACAGACTAAAAAAAACCCAAACCTTGGACAGATGCACATACTAAAGTCATTCAACAAATAAAACAACAAGTCCTCAATATCCCTTGCTTACATTTAGCAGATCCAAATCTACCTAAAATAGTTGAAATTAATGCCAATGATATTGGCTATGAGGGTATCTTAAAACAAACATAGGGGAAAGGAGTTGACTATTCAATTCATCTCTAATCACTAGAATGATTGTCAAAACAATTATTCCACTATTAAAAAAGAAATTTTATCAATTGTTCTTTTTATTACAGAATTTCAATCTTATTTATTAAATAATTTTTTTATTAAGGATTGATTGTAAATCTACAAAAGGATGTTCAAAATATTACCTCCAAGCAGATCTTTTCTAGATGATAAGCAATATTAAGTATCTTTGATTTTGACATTGAGTTCATTAAAAGAGATGCAAAATTCATTACCAGATTTCCTAACTAGGAAATTTTAACGAAGCAGATAACCCCATACCACTCAAAAAGAAGGATAAAGAAAAGGAAGGGCCACCATTAAATCCCTCATCAAAACTACTTTCTTCAATAAAACCCATTATTTCCTAATTTAAAGCAGTCCAACCAAAACCCCAATAGGACTCACAGTCCAATAATGAAACAAAAAGAATTCAAAAATGGGTTATGTCTCTCACAGAATCTCCAAAGATTCTTAAAGCTCTTCAAACTCTAAGATATCGGAGCACCAAAACAGCTAAAGGCCCCAGCTTCTACAGGTCAAATCTCTAAATCCATAAAAAAATAATCTTCTTCCAAAATTATTACTGCAAAAACAAAAACATGAAGAGTATTCTCTTCTGATAAAATCTATGAAAGAGGAGAATAATCCAATATAACCCCTAGACCAGGGAAAAGAAAGATAATCTCTCAAAAAAATTTCAAAACCTTCTCAGTATATTTTCAAACAAGAAGCTCAAACTATTATAACGGTTGAACAAGGGTTCCATGATAAGAATCCTTATTCTTCTCTTCAAAATATGTTCGAAAAACAATAGTTTTACAAACCATGGGATATTACCAAAACTTCAAAGTATTTTGGAATTCACCGTATGTGTAGAATTCAAACATTTCTTCCATCCAAACAACAAAATAGTTCCTTCTAATCCCACATGCAAAATCCTAAAAATATTGTCTCCATCAGAATAGGACAATGATTTATCCAAACTAAAATCCTTCTTGATTGGTCTAAAAACCACCCAGTGTTATTGTAAAACTTTTCATTATTAGGACTATCAACATGCTTGATATAATGCCTTCCTAATCCAAAAACAGAAATATTCCTACTCGTGGTTATTCTTCTTCAATCTCAAAAATATCAACCCTATAAAATTCCCTTCTTGGTTCACCCATTAGTAGAACCTCTTTGGATCTTCCCCAAAGATCTTAACACCACAAGTCCAAGAAAGCTTTAACCTATTCAAAACCCATTATAAACATTCCAACTTAGAGAAAAGTTTACAGACTTATATATTCTCTATAAAAGTCTACTTTTCTTGGGTATATCAATGATTCATAAAACCTGTACTCTCAGAAGTTATAGTAATAAAAAGAAGGTATAAAGTAAAATGGTGTATAATATTCAATGTCCCCAAAATTGTCCTAAAACCAGCCAAGGAAGAATGGCTAACAAAATAAGGCTATAGAGCAGGACAGATAAAAAATATTCAGGACCATCAGTTGTTATTAGCACAAAAGACCCATGCCAACACTCTACCTGCTTCATCCAAAATCAAGGAAGAATATCTAGATATTATGAAATAGATATTACAAAAGGAGGAATCCAACAAAACATCATCAAACATCTTCGCCTCAAACAATTCAAAACCTATGGTAAATCTCGGCGATGACAATGAAGACATATATTTTGGGTCTAATCATATAAGTCTAAAAACTATAAAGAACTGTCTATGGGCCTTATAAAATTTATATCAAGATTAAAAGCCCATCTGTTGTAAAAGGCCCATATAAATAAAAGCCCATGTATTAGTACTAGGAATTGTAGGTAAAATAATACAACATAGGAGAATGAACAACTAAATACTATTCACCCAATAGTAATAACATCTTCAATAGTAAAAAGTTACATATAGGTACTATTCATAAATAGTACACAACATCTGTATACAATATAACTCTAGCTATATAATGGAAGCTTATTTCAGTTTAGAGGCATCCTTTATCAATCGCATATACATCGCTTATCAACAGTTCAAACTCTCATTTTTCTCAAACAAGCTCTCTAATTCCCTTATATGCTTATTCTTTGGTACTATATTTCTTTGATTAACTCCCCGGATCCTTGGTGCGTATATATATATATATATCTTTTTACTACAAGTCAAACATGAATGAAGATAAGCACATACTTTAATTTTTACTTAAATAATTTAATGTAAGTAAGGAAATTAAGTTCATTACTCTTTATCAGATATTAAAAATCTTGATAATACAAAACCTATAGAAATTATCTAATAATTTGAATAATAAGAAGAGTGTTTAAAGGAGTAGAAAAATATTATCATTCAGAATTGAAAGATTGCAGGTTCAAAATATTATCACAAGCTAATCTCCACAATTCGATCCTTAAATACCAATTTCGTGATTATCTCAACTCAACATGAAATTATGAAACATAAATTATGACAAAAAATTAATTATCACATTATTTCACGATATATTTAAGATATTAATCTAATAGTGTAAAAGACTCAATCAATTATTTTATATCAACTAAAAGCATAATATTTTTGCAAAAAATTTATGGACCTAAATGTCCATAAAGAACTAAATAAACTAATCAACAGTAAATTAAACAAAATAAACTAAACAATAGTAAGCACGTATTTAATAAAAAATTTAAAATGCTTAGTTCACTAACCTAAAATTTATAATCTCATGAGTGTATCAAATGTAAATTAAAGATAGAAAAAAAGAAGAAAAATTACCCATTTATTTTAACTCAATGTGATTACACAATTGATGTGATGCATTGATTATCTAGTTCTATTGAAACACACAAATATAAGGCTATGTACTTCTCATAATTTACATTTTAACAAACATTTTTGGAATTAACATTTCTAAGTAAAATAAATATGGTTTACATTAGCATCAAATAAAACAAAATACATTAAATCTAAAAACAAAAGGAAACATAAAAATAAATGTAAAACTAAACAAAATAATGTTAAGCTATAAATTTGAAATATACTTGACAAAAATAAATAATATAAAATAAAATAAAATAAAAAAATGAAAACAAATAATAAAAGAAATGGAAATAAACAATGAAAAAAAATAGACGAATAAAAATATAAATTAAATAGATAAAATAAAATAAAAAAAAGAAAAAAAAAAAAAATACAAAACAGAAAGAAAAAACAAAAAATGAAATAATCTAAAAAATAAAAGTAAATAATAAAAATAAAAGGAGTTAGTAAATAAAATGAAGTTAAAATATAAATTAAAAATTAGTACAAAAAATACTAAAAGAAAAATAAATTTAGCTAATTATTAAATAAACTATTAAAAACAGATTAAAAGAAGAAAATATAATAAAAATTAAAATTAGTACAAAAATACAAACAAATATTAAAAAAATTAATTTGTAAATAATTAAATATCTAAAGTCAACTAAGATACGTTTTTAGAAAAAAATTACTTACTTTTTAAGATATCTTTAGTTTTATTTTTTATTTTTTTATATACGAAGTCAACTAATAACTATGATAGATTTTTTTAGATTTTTTTTATTTTTAAAAGTTTTTGAATTTTTTTATTAATATCTAAATTTAATTAATAATTAAGATATCTTAAATTTTGTATTTTCAAAACTTTTAAATTTTTTATTAATATTTTAAATTAATTAATAATTAATATATTTTAGATTCTTTTGATTTTCAAAATTATATATATATATATATATATATATATATATTATAATTTAGACATAAATTTAGATTTTTAATTTTTTTTAAATTAAACAACTTACAATAACAAAAAGAAAAATCACAAATATTTACAAAAACACATAAATAAAAAGAAAATCACAAAACAACAAAAATCACAAAAAATAACTTAAAACAAAGAAACAATTTAAAACATCAATTTTTTTATAAATGCCTAAAACATTTTATCCATAAAAACTTAGATAATTTAATTTTGTATTTATAAAAGCTCGCAAGTATATAAATCACTTATTGTAAGTGATAAATGTACTTTTGAGTTTGCCTCTCAAGAAATTGAGTTAGTTTTAAAAAATTAATCTATTTTTCAATATAATTAAGAAAAAAAACAAATACTAAACATTCTAATAAATTTCATGTTTGAAAGAATATAATCATAAAGTTTAAAATAAATTAATATACAAAGAAAGCAAGTAAATAAAAGTAAAGAAATGAAAGAAATAAATTGAAGCCATACAGAAAGCAATAAAATTATACTAAACCTAAGATAATAGATATTTATGAGATTTTAGTGAACATGTCTTGGACAAAATAAATTAAATGATTTATATATATTATTATTTGATTTATTTTTGAATAAAACTTCCTAGGTGAATCAATTCTTCTTTGTTGAACTTGAAATGATTAATTGTAAAGTAAAGAAATAAATATATACAAAAATATTCAATTAATTGAGAACTTCTCTTAATTGGATGTAAGATCAAAAATTGATAAACCTAAGATATATATATTCTTTAATTATAAATTAAGATTTGATTTATATTTAATTTATAGTTAAATTTATTTTTTAACCATCTAAATTAATATAAATTAATGAAATTAAAATATGCTGTTATTTATTTTACACAACTAAGCACAGATAATGTGTCTAATGTTTAGTTCTAAAATATTTACTTTAATCATAAATCAAGATTTTATCCATCATTAATTTATTATTAAAGATTCGAGTATTATGAATAAAAAATAACTCTAAACTTTTATTTATTTAAATAACAAAATCTTTTTTCAAACATTGAAAATAGAGACTAAAATCTCAATACATATTACAAAAAGAAATAAAATATATAACATTAAAATTACCTTTTTTTAATACAAAAGATTTCATATCTTTGAATGGTTATCACCACCTTTTCTAAATCTCTGTATCATCTTTACAATTGGAAGGCATTCTCTTTGTATCTTTACATGATGATAGAACAACTACCTAAATTCTATACTAAACCTATTCTTACATATTGATGCAAAAACAAAATTGAAATATGAAAAGCTTATTTTTGACCTCATTTGTAAGAGAAAGAAACCTTTTTTTTTATTTATAGTTGGGAAAATGAGAGAAAAGTAGATCATGAAAGAAAAATTATCGCGAGTTGCAACATATTTTTTCTACCATCGCAACCCGCGTTGATTTTCTTCAATTTATTATTCTACTCCTTATAAACTGCTACACATATGTAATATAAAGTTTACAAGTATTATTCTTTTAATCTTCTAAATTAAAAAATGAGTGTTTCATATAAATTTTCAAATATTTATTATTTTAATCAATTTCAATCTAAAAATATTTAAAAAATAACAAAACACATCCACGAGTCTAAGCACATAGATTTCTTTAAACAATGATAAAATCACACTAATTTAAATCTATTTATAATACTTAATTGTAATTAAATTTGATTTTATAGCATTAATCATGATACAAATTAAGATTGAGGTAATTTGTTTTTATTGTACGAGTATTATGCATGCTTATGGCATTATATTGTTGCTAATTGTTGTGTTTTTGATAGGATCAAAACTATTGAGGACAAATACGAACTCACGGGATTAAAAATCAATTAAGAACTCAATCAAATGTGATTAGATAAGAATAATCACATGAAACTAGCAGAAGACCCAACAACAGGAAAAAAACTTGAAGACTTGAAGAATCAAAGTGTTGAACACTTTAGTTTTTTTTTTTTAAAATGAAATTTTATGTATGTATAAACTGTTTCATATTTTGTGAAGAAAATATATAAATGAAACATATACCTCTTGTAAAATTGAATGATGAATTTCAGGTTTATATGTTATGCTTTGATGTGATAGCGGTACAAAAATTATATATTTTGATAAAATAAAACTATATGAATTATATATTATATTTTTTAAAATTTTCAATGAAAATTTATTGTGATAATAATAATAATGTATGTTGTACGGATAACAATTTTAGTATTAATAATATAAAAAAAAACTTAATGAATAAATTGTGTTGGGTTATTTTACACAAAATATGGGTGATGAGACATCATTAGGTTATATTATCATTTGACTAGTCAATTGAAGTAGTCAACATCTCACATGCTTTGAGCAAAAGTCTACAAAAGTCATATATGAGACATATTATCACTTACAAAGGCTAAATGATTTTTGAGTAAATCTTTGATCCTAAGATCTACAAAAGTCTACAAAATGCATATCCAAGAAATATTATCAATTATAAAAGTCAGATGAAATTTGTCTATTTTTTTTTCTCTCAGATATATAAAGTTTTATTAAGATGCAACTATTTTATTTTATATATACATTCCATATATCTCTTAAAAGATCATAAAAAAACATTTTTATTAAGAATTTTAAATTTTCTATAAAAACAATATCAAATAGGATAATGATTTCATATTTTTTGAAAATATTATTATCTCAATTGATTTGATTAGACATTAAAACGAAGAATAATATATAGTGAATAACGAAGGTTCAAAAATATTATCACATATTTATTAGGTGTTTTACTCATAGTTTTTTTTAATTTTTAATATGAATTTGAATGTATCTAAAAGAGTGAGGATTATTATTTTTTTCATATGTTTTTTTATCATTAATGAAATTCTCCACTATTTTTATTAAAAAAAATATTTTAAGTTTAGTTTGGATTTTAGAAAAAAAAAAACATAACCAAACAGCACCTACACCTATTCATAAATGGTGAGATACATAATATATCCAACAACTTTAACTATCAAAACCTCTCGCACCTATAAATATTCTTTAGTATTTCACATCTCAAGTACATCAATACATATTCTTATAAAAAGCTGTCAATTGCCTCTCCATCGTTGATTTAACTTAAATATCAAAATTTGTTTGTAAGTAGGGATGACACGAGTACAATGAAGGACGGTTTTTGATATAATCGATTTTGAATTATATTATAAAATCTCTACCTAAAATTATCCAAAAATTATTATGGTTTAGAGATAGTTTTTTTATCTGTAGGTAATGGTTTAGAACGGTTATAAAAAAAACCAAAAAAGATAAAAATTTAATTTATTAAATATAATTAATTTTAGGTACGTGCAAGTACGGTTTTTAATATAACTGTAACTGAATCGTAGTCGTTGTTTTATATTCGATTTTTATCCAAAATCATCTATATTTTTAAAATTTATCGATTAAAAATCAAACTTACGATTTTTTTATCTATCCCTATTTGTAAGATACCATAATGATGTGATTATCACAATTTTTGTATATGGTATCAATTCTTGCATTGTGTGTTATACCTATTTAACTATTGAAAACTTAAAAATTATTGATAATCGTTCTTTGTTTTCTTCATGTTCTTCGAAACTTTCTTATCAAATACCCTACTTCAATCCTAAAAGGTTTCAACCATGCGTAAGAACATCATTAATGAGAATTAGTTGGTAACAAATTATATAAGGGTGCAACTAGCAAACATATAACTTTTAAGGTCCCACTTGCCCGACCTTTTTAGATGGAAAAAAACCAAAGAAACCCAATGTTGGAAAAGATGAAATTTAATTAAAATTTTTTGTTGGGAAATCTGACTTGTCCCACATTGCTCTTTTACATTATTTTAAAGATGTTTAAATAGTGAAGAGTTGGCTATTGGGACGCCCACGGCACCCACTTTGTGGAATGGAAGAGACCTAGCCAAATGTGATACCACACAAGACGTATGTACGCGCTGGCCATTGCCGTCAGTCCGTCCGACCGACCAGCCGTTATCAGATTACTCTTCATTACTCAAAAGTGCCGCATTTTAATTCCTAGACATTACCGTTTTATTCATAATTGCCACACTACGGTTTCTAAAATCTATAAAAGGAGGGCTTTAGCTCTCATTTGAAACACAACAATCAACAATCATCTCCTACACGGAAAAATTCTCTCTACAATTTCTAAGTTCTTTTTCTTTTTAGTTTTCCAGCAACAAATTTTTCGTGTAGTATCTTACCAGTGCGAAGAAGTTCGAGACAGATTAAGATTAGGTTGTTTTATCCTGTGACGACAAGTGTGTTTGCTTGCACAAATTGGCCAAACCCGCGAAACGTCTTAAAGAGAACGACCTAGTACGCGACTCAACCCAAACAGTTACTTTCAATTTATCGGTAATATTGTTCCTACACTATTTTTATAAACTTGCTTCAACAATTTTAAGGCTAATTCAATCTGCCATGTCTCTTGAAATGCTAGCTGGCGATCTAAACAAACCATTCCGTTTTGAGGGATTACACTTTAAAAGATGGAGACAAAAAATGTTGTTTTTCTTAACCGTGAAAAAGTCATTTACGCTCTTACTTGAAAAACCAATACGGTCAATCCTCCTACCGAAGCCGAAACTAAAGATTTAGACGCTTGGATTGAAAATGATTTTCTATGCAAAAACTATATTCTTAATGGTTTAGCTGATGACTTGTATGATTATTATAACTGTGATAAGTCTGCTAAGGAAATTTGGGAAGCACTTCAAAAGAAATACGATATTGAGGAAGCTGGTACTAAGAAGTATGCTGTTAGTAGATACATGAAGTTTCAAATGATTGATGGCAAATCGGTGGAAGCTCAATCACAATTTCGCTAAGATAAGCACACCTAAATAACTTATGAAGGTATGACTTTAGATGAACAATTTCAAGTAGCTGTTATAATAGAAATTACCCCCTGCTTGGAAAGATTTTAAGAATACACTTAGGTATAAAACTAAGGAATTTTCTTTAGAAAGTCTTATAACCCGTTTAAGAATAGAAGAAGAAGTTCAAAAACATGACCAAAGAGATGAAATACTCGTAGTTTCAAATAATAGTACCAATAAGAAACACTCATCTACAATTTCAAACTTAAGGTAGAAATATGAAAATCCTAATCGTAGTAATAATCAAAACCGCAACCACCAAAATAGAAATATAAACTATCCTCAACGGACCTCAACCCTTAAGGAATAACACATTCGTGTTATAGTTGTAATAGATTGGCCACTTGGCTAGAACCTGCCAGGAACAAGAATCGCCCTTCCCCACAGCGAACCTACCGAAGATCAACTTATTGCTATGATATAAGTCTGATTTTGTTGGTGGATCCGAGGGGTGGTGGATAGACACCGGTGCTTCTCGCCATGTTTGCTATGATCGAGACATGTTCAAATCCTATTCTCGATTCTCGAGGATAAGAAAGTGTTCTTCGGGTGACTCCCACCCACCAAAGTTCTTGTCTTGCAGGTGGTTTTGAAGTTTACCTCTGGAAAGATCATCTTGAAGGATGGCCTGCGTACTCAGGAGGAGAAGAATTTAGTTTGAGGATATCTTCTTAACAAAGTGGGTTTTACTCAAACTATAGTGGCCGATTTATATACTATAACTAAAAATAATATATTTGTTAGGAAAGTGCATGCCATTGATGGCATGTTCAAATTAAATGTTGAAATTAATAAAACCTCTTCTTACCTTATATGTTGAGTTCCTTTAATATTTGGCATGCTAGACTTTGTCATGTTAATAAACGCATAATAAAGAACATGAGTAGCTTAGAACTAATTCCTAAACTATCTTTAAATGATTTTGAAAAATGTGAATTTTGTAGTCAAGCTAAAATAACCAAAACTTCACATAAATCAGTAGTTAGAGAATCTGAACCTTTAGAATTAATTCATTCTGATATATGTGAACTTGATGGAAATTTAACAAGAAATGGAAAACGCTATTTTATAACTTGAGTATAATAAGACTTGGCATTTAGTTGACTTACCTCCTGGTTGCAAAACCATTGGATGTAAATGAATACTAAAAAAGAAATTAAAACCCAATGGTACTATTGAAAAGTACAAAGCTCATCTTGTAGTTAGAAGGTATAGGCAAAGGGAAAATGTAGATTTCTTTGATACCTTTTCATGACCACATGAATAATTTCCACACGTGTACTTTTTCTTCCGCTATCCATGATTTAGTAAGTACATCAAATGGATGTTAAACCGCTTTCTTAAATGGTGATTTAGAATAAGAAATTTATATGGATCAACCTGAAGGTTTTGTTATCCCAGGTCAAGAAAATAAAGTTTGTAAATTAGATAAATCTCTTTATGGTCTAAAACAAGCACCTAAGCAATGGCATGAAAAATTTGATAATCTAGTTATCTCACATGGATTCAAAATAAATGAAAGTGACAAATGCATTTATTATAAATTAGAAGATAATATTTACACTATTATATGTTTATATGTGGATGACATGCTTATTTTTGGATCAAATATTTATGTTGTGAATAATGTCAAAATGTTGTTAAGAGCTAATTTTGATATGAAAGATCTTGGAGAAGCGAGTGTAATCCTTGGTATAAAAATAACTAGGTTTGAAAATTGAATTTCTCGAGATCAATCTCACTACATTGAGAAGATCTTAAAAAATATAATTACTTTAACTTGTAAACTGCATGTACTTCTGATGATCATAGTGTAAAGTTGTTCAAGAACACCGGAGACGGTGTTAGACAAACCGAGTATGCGAGCATCATTGGTTACCATTACGCTAATGATTGCACTAGACACTCATAGCTTATGTTGTTGACCACTGCACCATGAGAGACTTAGTACTAGAGCATTGGAATGCTATTGAAAGGGTTATGAGATACCTTAAGAGAACTGAACCTTGGATTACATTATAAAAAGTTTCCATTGCTTTTAGAAGGATACAACGATTGGAACACTTTATCGAAGACTCCAAAGCAACTAGTGGCTATATTTTTAACATGGTGGGCTGTTTCAAGTCTAAGAAAGCAAACAATATTGGCTCAATCTACAATGGAGTCTCAAATGATAGCACTAGCTTTGCTAGTGAAGAAAGGCGGCTAAGAAGTTTGTTAGTTGAGATCCCTTTACGGGAAAGAGCCAGATACAGTGTCTTGATCCACAATGATAGTACCGCGGCTATTGCAAAGATTGAACCGTTACTACAATGGTAAGAGATGTACGATACGTCGTAGCGTAGATCGTTAGAGAATTTCTCAACGGGAGCGTAAGAAGTGGATCACGACGTTCGATGAAAATTTGCGGAGATCCTTTGTGAAAGGATTACCAAGAGAAAGGTTTTCAAAACCTCAAAAGGAATGGGATTAATGCCGCCCTTAGAATGAAGAGTCACATGATGGTAACCCAACTTATAGACCGGAGATCCCAAGAAATAAGTTCAAGGGTAATAACAAGTCAGCGAAGTGATATGAGATGTATCACGCTATTAATCAAATCTCATTCTATATTGTTAGAGCATGAAGTCCTGGCGATAGAAAAGGATGAGTTATTTGTTAAACTCTTAATGAGTTCTATACTGCATGTGAGTGGAGTACATAGCTTCGCTGAGTACTCTTGATAGACTCGCTTTATGTGAATGTGGAAATGTGGCGCTTCTATGAAATTTTTTTGGGCAAAATTTACTAGGCGTTCACTATACTAGGATACACGTGTAATGGGTCGTAAAGCGGGCTTTTTTCGAACTACACCTTAGGAAGGTTGTGTCTGTGATGATTGTTGGGAGATAGAGTTCAAAACTACGAGTTACTCTAGTATATTCTAAAGCATCAACACTAGCTGCAAAGGTTCAAGTCGATAGACACCTTTTCGCTTTACGCACAATCTTATAATTTTAATTGATCGGTTGCTTCGATGAAAAATATTTTTATATAAAATTCAAGTGGGGGATTGTTGGAAAAGATGAAATTTAATTAAAAAATTTTTGTTGGGAAATGTCTTGTCGTCTCCACATCTTTTACATTATTTTAAAGAGGTTTAAATAGTGAAGAGTTGGGCTTATCGACGCCTTGGGCGAAGACCCACTTTTGTGGAAGGGGAGAGGACCTAGGCAAATGTGATACCACACACGCGCACGCACGCGCCGCCGCCGTCCGTCCGACCGACCGGCCGGGCCGTGCCGAGCCGAGCCGAGTCCGAGTTCGAGTGCGTGTGTGTGAGGTGAGGTGGTATTTTCTTTTTTGGTAAAATATTTTTTTTAAGGAAAATTTTTCCACTTACAAAATGGTTGTTATATATATATATATATTTTTTTTTTCTCAGAAAAAAATGACCGTTATTTTCTTTTATTAAGAATATGGCCGTTTGTTTTCTTTATTCAGAAAAAGAGCCGTCGTCGTATTTACTTAAAAAATATATCTCATATCCATTACTCTTCATTACTCGAATTCGCTGCTACGCTCTTAATTCCCAGACATTCGTTTTATTCATAATTGCCACACGGTTTCTAAAATCTATAAAAGGAGAGTGCTCACCATTTGAAACACAACAATCAACAATCATCTCCCTACGGAAAAAATTCTCTCTATAATTTCTAAGTTCTTTTTCTTTTTAGTTTTCCGAGCAACAAATTTTCAGGTGTAGCATTCCAGTCTTTCATCAACAAGAAAGTTCGAGACGAGATTAAGGTCACGAAATTTGTTTTATCCCTGGGACGACAAGGCTATGTTTGCTTGCATAAATTGAAATGAGCTCACAAACGGCGTCTTAAAGAGAGCGACCTAGTCCGCGACTCAACCCAAGCAGTTACTTTCAAGTTATCGGTAATATTGTTCTTACACTGTTTTTATAAACTTGCTTCAACACCCAATATAGGCACTAGTGTTGCTCGTAAAGAAGAAGTACCCTGACAAATGTTGTAAAGGTTTCATACTCCTAGAAGAAACCTAGAAGAGTTTAATGGTTTAGATTTTGATCAAAATTTAAACTAATTCAATATGATTAGTTCTTAAAAAATAGAACTAATTTACACCAATAAATTTAAAAATTCATCAAACCTCGACTAAATTTTTTAGTTTGGTTTGGATTAGTCAAGAAAAATTCCTCCATTTTTATTAAAGGATTTTTTTATTAATTTTTGTATTATAGTTAATAATATTTTTAATCATAATTTTATTATAATCTTTAAATTTAAAGATTTAGATTTCATTCATTTATATAATATTATTATTAATATCAATCATAAAGTGTAAGAAATATTTAAAAATAAGAAAAAAATAATAACTTATATTTCAAAATTTATTAATTCTCGTATTCAAACTATTCATAATATTTCTTCATAATATTGCTTATATGATCAAATTCTAACGAAAAATAATATAATTATAAATAATGAATAATTAAATAAAATAAAATTAGCGTTTCTGATCTTATTCATCGTTATTTGATCATTCGTCGTTTATCTAGATAAGGGGCAAATGAAAGCTGAGTTAAAAGGCAAGTAGAAATATAGAGACACCATTCTTTGATGAATAATAATAATCGAGAAAAAAAGAAATAAGATAGGTTATGAAAAAACTAAAGAGTTTTTTTTTAAATTAATTATATAAAATAATAATACAATATAAAAGTATAAATAATAAATGGATTGAATTAATTTAAAAATTTAAAAAAATTAGAATTAAATTAATTTAATATATATATCTTTTTTTCAATTAAGAACTAAATTAATAAAATCTCAAAACTAAAAATTTTAAATTAGATTAATTTGGATAATCTTGGTTGGATTAACTCCTTTTAATGCACACCCCTATTAGCTTAATATATAATAATAAAAATAATATTTTATTAATTAAAAAAAAGATTAGAATGGTTATTTAAATCTATCAATATTAAATATTGTTTAATATTTTTAAATTATTTTTATTATTATAAATTTTAAAAATGTTTTTTTTTTCTAATTTTGTTTACTTAAAACGGATATACCTACAGTATATCCTTCCTACAAATATTAATTTCTAACTTAATAAAAGAAAAAAAAAAGGATCAATCTTGCTGTTTGTGTTAGTCAGTTCAACGTTGTCAAATTCGCCTCACCTAATATTGCTCATCTACTTAAATCATTCACTGTTCACGTGATAGATCAACGGCCATAATTTCCAATTTACTCGCAGTACGAAAAGGAGATTCATTAGGCTAAAATGATTGGTCTTGATCCAGGTTTGACCGAAGAAATTCAAAAAATCAATAGCCTGAAAATATTAAAAATAGAAACGAAATAATTAAAAGGAAAATAAACATAAAAGGTACATGATGAACTTTAAAAGAAAATCAGAGAGAAAAGGGGAGGGGAGTTGATGTTCGTTCATTTATTTTCCTTCCCTTTTCCTCCTCCTCCCTCTCTCTCTCTCCTCTCTCTCTCTCTTCAATTTATTTTTTTACGGATTATTTTCTTTCATTTATTCTCTTAATTTTTTCGTCTTGTTGGGGCTGAGGAAAGAGCGAAAGATAGTAGAAAGAAGAGAGAGAAATTCATGATTGAATTTCTCTCTCTCCTTTTTTTTTTAAGAATGTTTTTCTTCGTATTATTGAATTTAGAGGAGTTAGGGTTTGATCTCTGCTGAGAATTGGGCAGGAGACGAAGACAAATATGAATATGATGCGTCGCCTTAAGACCATTGCTTCAGGTCGATCTTCTATTTCATCAGACCTTGTAAGTTTTTTTTTTCCTTTCTTCTTCTTTGATCCCAGCTTATGTTTTTGTTCAGCAGCTGGAAAATTAGAGCAATTTATTGAAATATATATATTCTTATCTTCTAGTTTTATTGGCATTACTATAGTGGGATTTCAAAGAAATGGGCTTCATGTTTTCAGCTTCTTATTACCCGTATTCCTAAGCTTAATGCGCGAAAACAATAAGAAATTAGCTCAAGGAGTACTAAAAAAGGTGCTAACGGCAGTGGGAATCCTGCTGGTAAAAGTATATATATATATATATATAATTTCAATAATTTTGCTCTTTTTAGTTCCTGTAATACGGATTAGTGGCAGTCATATTGTTTTCATTTTATTTAGAGAGGACATTTCTGATTTGAGTTTGGAGTATTTGTTGCAACCTTTTTGGTAATCTATCATTGATGAGATTTTCTGATGCTCTGAAAATGACTTTCCATGTTGTTTGTGTTTTTCGTCTTACTACTTACAAGTGAGCAGACATTTAAAAATAGGTAGCATGACATTTTGGTCATTTTACTTTCATAAATTGGACATGTTAGTCACAATTTTTGAAATTGGTTCTCTTTAATCACTTTAATGTTGCAAATTTGGACATTTTAGTCATTTCTTACCGATTTTGGTTTTTTTGGATTATTTTATTGGTAGAAAAACTTAAGTTATATTGAAATGAACCTTACTAGTAGGGGATTGTTAGGGATTGTTAGATATTTGAAGAGAAAAATATTTTAAAAAATTGAATAAAAGTGGGAAATAAAGTGATTATAATCATCAACATTGGTCTAAAATGATTAAAGTATTTCAAATGTAATAGTAAGGTCACTAAAGTGTATCAATTTAAAGTAAAGTGATTATCGTGTCTAATTTGTAAAAGTAAAGTGATCTTAAGTTCACTTTCTTTTCCCATAAATAATTGCCAAACTTTTGTTTTCTCTAGAAAGTGTCTAGCCCCAGTCTTCACATATGCTCTTCAAATGCGCCAATCTCCATAGCTTTCAACTTTTTTGTTTTCTTTCTATTTTGCTTATCAAATTACGTCAAACGGGAACAATACGTCTTAAGAGGTTGTCTTACTTCAAATTTTTGTTTGGAAGGAAAATCTACTAAAAAAAGCTAGGAATTGGATTTGGAATAAGAAATTTATAGTCGTCCAAGGAATTTAGATAGAGTAACAGAGAAAAGTTGTTGCCAAGAAAAGAAAAAAAAAGAAGTAAAATCAAATGGTCAAAGAAAAGGGAGTTTGTAATCAATAATCTTGCGTTCGTGAAGTTTCTCAATAAATCGTGTGGATTTGGCTTGTTTTGGACCTCATTCTCTGAGTTTGGTGAAGCTAGAGTTGGCTTCTTTGTTCAAGTCCAATCTTCATGTCGAATTATTTGATTTTCTTAATTTAGGAATTCAGTGCTTCTCATACTAAAACTTCAATCTTAGGTGAGATATCACTCTTCCGCAACTCTTCGTCCACTTCGATCCACCACATTGGTTTTTTCTTGATCTTTGGTTAGCTCAGTTTTTTGGATTTGCGAATCGGAAATCTCGAGAGGCTTTTCAACTTTCATCCTCTCAAACAACACCTGCACATAATCAAATATTAGATAACAGATTAGAGAAATGTGAAATCTCATATCAAGGAAGTGGTGTTTTGCTTGTTGGCTTACAGAGAACATGATCCGACTTTTTCACGATCTTATTTTAATAGGTGGTCTTGTTGTTGATCCTATTTTTTTCAATTGCGTGCTAGATTACAATCTGTGTTCATTCTATTCATGAGTTGTTGGTGCTCTCTAGACTCGTTCTCAATCCATTTTTGTGTGTGGTTTTCTTTCCTTTAGATTGGTTGTTTGCTCATTGATTTTTCTGGTTTAGCTTTGTTATGATCTATTTCAGTATGTATGATATGTTTTGTAGCATGGACAGCTTAGATCTTATGCTTGAATTTGTTGTTCATGGTGTTACGGTTCAACTTGTTAACCTTGATACTTTGATGTTGAGCTCTGGCGAGTTTGTGTTAGTGCTAAGAAATTTCAATAATGTTTTGTTGTTTGTGTGGAGAGTTGGATTAGATATGACCATGGTGCTCATGGTGTTTCAAGTCCAAGGGCCTTCATTGGTAGATAGGTGTGAGATCCAGACAAGTTGTCATGGACGGTGGTTTGGACTATTGGTGATGATTTCTTTGATTTTGAAGCTGAGTATATTTTTAGAGATCAATGTTGTTTCTTTATTGTGTTTTTTGGTATTGTTCTAGTGTGTATGAATTTGAAATTTGTTGGAGTGTTGGTACTCAGTTTATTTTTTTTTGTTGTGGTTTGGTCTCATGTTTCTTTTAGCTTGCTCAATTTGCTTCTTTTCTTCTAGCTGGATAGTTAGGGAGATGTCTGACTCTATTTTTGAACACTCTGATTTGATGAGTGTGTTATGGGCTGTTTTTTGTTGTTTGTCGATTTCTCAAACTTGATTTTTTTCTCTGATTGCCTAGCTAGATTATGAGGGAGAGAAATTGCTGTGTCTTATAGTATATGGTTTATACTAGTTGTGTTGTTAGTCATTTGGTTTACCTTTATTAGGTTATGTGTATAGCTAATGTTGGAATTATTAAATTGTATTGTTTTTCTTTTAAGCTAGTTGATAATGGTGGTTTGCTTTGCATTTGCTACAAATAATGAGATTGGGATGGTTTATGCAATCAAATCAGCTTTATTGGTTTTGTTTTAAGGTTGTTTCACTTAATGTCTTAGGTCTTAGGTCTTAGGTATTGTTTGCATTCGAGAACATATATGTTTGGGTCTGAAAGGAGATATCAAGGTGTGACATACACATTAACAAATGTGCCATTATTTCAATCATGTGATGAAACATCTAAACTGGTTTTGCCTCTTTGAGTATTTAGCTTCAGGTGCTACTCCTGTCATAGTTTTAAAAATGCTGCTTTTTATCCTAACTAGTTAAGGATATGTGCTTATTATGTTTCTTTTGATTTTTTTTATTAAGTTGTACAACATATTTGAAAAAAAAGGAAAATTTAATTTCTTAAACTTCCAAAGTAATTATGAAAGTAAAGTCATTATGAAACACATGTTTTTAAGTCGATTAGAGATTCATTATTGTAAAAATTCTATAACAAAAAATATACATGAATATATAAAATGAATATGATATGTATTGTTAATTAATCTCTTTAAGCTTTGAAATCGAATGAAAACACTTTAAAACATATTAAACTCATAAATAATATATTAAACATGATTTGCGGTATAATTTTTTTAAAGAAATATTACTGATTAATATAGTGTATCTATTACGAAAGGACACTCCCTACTATTTAAAAGTCTTTTTATTTAATGTTCTCAGCTTAAATTTTTTCCACATTTAAAATAATATATAATGGGTAAGGGATGTTATTACTTTAACATATAAGGGCATTATGTGTGATTTAGAATTTAACATATAGTATAGATTTAGAGTAAGTATAGATTTAGAGTAAAGTCCAAGATTGATGCAATTATTTTCTCTTTTAAGCTTATGATGGTGAGGGAAAGTAGCAGTTTTAACTTTTATGTACTGGCTGTGTTGCTTACTTTCTTAGGCAAACACTAAGGTAACTGTATGTGCCTGTTTTACTCTAGTTTGATACTCCCATAATTGTTTCTTCCTTGGTGAATGAACCTTATGGTTGGATTTCATTTTCGTTTAGGTTTTGGATTCTAGCTCGAAGAGAGCAAAGGTCGATGAAGTAACTAATTATAAAGAAGAGAGCTATGAGAGAAAGGCCATTGGTGAGGGGGTGCATCATATGGCTTCTACATCATTAAAAACTGTTGGAAACACTTCCATTGCCACTTCAGTGGCTAAAGCAGAGAATAAAGAAGAAAGTCAACCTCAAATGTCTGGTTATGATCAACTTCCAAATGAAATGCATGGAATGAGAATTAGAGATGAGAAACCCACCATCTGTGATGAGAAGGTAGATCTGGTTATGTGGGCTATTCCTTTGTTACATATTTGCATGGATATTTTGCTTCTCTATGATGAAAAGGCCAAATTTGTTGTCCTCATCCCTATACTACTTAATTTCCCTTTGTGAACATTTCAGCTGAATATTTGAAATCGTTTTGAAAGATTCTAAGGAATAGAAAATAAACAATTACTGAATAAAGTTTCTTCCATTGCCCATGCAGGATATGGAAACCACCGTTACAAATAGTAATGGAACTGAAATGGATCAAATAATTTCAACAACAATAGGTGGTCAGAACGAACAACAGGTTATTTCAAGATCTTATTAGATGTGCAGAGATGCATTAGTTTTTGTTGTGATTTGAGTTTGATTCCCCACTGGCTTATCTTTTTTCAAACTTTCCTATCTTTGGTTGCAAAAAAATGTTCTTTCTACTGGATTTCAGAAAGTCTCATATATGAAAGAGCGTGTGGTCGGCACTGGTTCTTTTGGTATTGTCTTTCAGGTAATTTGGATCAACTAATGTGTATTACTTATTTTTTGTTGCTGCTCCCCGTGGGGTTTTTACTCCCTCAAATCATATAGATATTATATTAATGATTTGTTTTTTTTAATGATTATTCATTTATTTTGGTGCAGGCGAAGTGCCTAGAAACTGATGAAGCAGTTGCTATAAAGAAGGTACTACAAGATAAGAGATACAAGAATAGGGAGCTCCAGATTATGTGCATGCTTGACCATCCTAACATTGTCCTACTAAAGCATAGTTTTTTCTTGACAACTGACAAAGATGAGGTGTACCTTAACCTTGTTCTTGAATATGTATCTGAAACTGTCTATCGAATTTCAAAGCGTTATACCAGGCTTGATCAACATATGCCCATTATATATGTACGACTTTATACATACCAGGTAACTTTGAATTTTTGCATTAGTATCCTTTTTCCTTGTGCATTTTGAGATTATTATAACTTTTAACTGAGACATTGTGTCTTAATTTCTCTCTCTATTGTAGATTTTCCGTGCATTAAATTACTTGCATCACGTTATTGGTATTTGTCATCGTGATATCAAGCCGCAAAATCTGCTGGTAAGCTTTTTGCATGTCTGATGAAGACTCATTTGTTCTACATATTATGTTTTGAGGACTAGAGATTTTTTAAATCAGTATATCCTGGACTGGTGATTTATTAGATTGCATACCTAATAACTGACTACCTTTCATGGTGTTTCTGGTTTAATGAATTCTCAATGTCATTGCAGGTCAATCCTCATACTCATCAGCTGAAGATATGTGATTTTGGAAGTGCAAAGATGTTGGTACGAATTTTATTTGATTAAACTTGGAGATTCTTTTATGGCATTGGTGAACTTATGAAGTTCATTTTTCACTTTTAGGTTCCAGGTGAACCCAACATATCATACATCTGCTCGCGTTACTATAGGGCACCAGAACTTATATTTGGGGCCACAGAATATACTACTGCCATTGATATGTGGTCTGTTGGTTGTGTTATGTCAGAGCTTCTTTTGGGGCAGGTTGGTAGATATTCATAGTTGTCTGAGTTTGTATTATTTTTAATGGTAATGTCAAAAGTGGACAAAGGTGTTACTTCTCCTTGCAAATTTTTGTTAGCATGAGCTTGTAGAAAAAAATGTACATATTTATGATGCTCATTGGCGATAATTTGATATTTAGCTTATTCTTTTGTCGGTGAAGGGTGTGGAGGTTTTCTTGTTGGGTGAAGGCGATCACTATGCCTTTGTATTATTTTTAATGGTAATGTCAAAAGTGGACAAAGGTGTTACTTCTCCTTCCAAATTTTTGTTAGCATGAGCTTGTAGAAAAAAATGTACATATTTATGATGCTCATTGGCGATAATTTGATATTTAGCTTATTCTTTTGTCGGTGAAGGGTGTGGAGGTTTTCTTGTTGGGTGAAGGCGATCACTATGCCTTTGCTTTTTAAAAGATCCACTTTATTCAATTCTCTTTCATAGACATTAGTCCCTTTGCTTTAGACAAAGTTCCACATAAGTACAACTAATAGTTCAATTTAAATCATGCATTAAAATTGGTTGCATGTGACCAATGTAAATGTTAAGCAATAAACAAACTGATTTCAAATCATTAGCTCACTGTGCAAGGTACATACCAAAGGTGAGTTTAAAGTTCAATTTTTTAACATTTTATATTGTACTTGTATGGACCTATGTTTAAAGCAAAAAGACTAAGATGTTCATGTTGAAAGGAAAGGAAATAAAGTGTAAGCAAACGTACCTATGGGAGACATTTCCCTTTCTAGATCTTCACATAAATGTTCTACACAATGTGTCTATGTATATGATATGGTGCTATCAAGGTCTCTTGGGTCTTATCCATAGTTGAGATCTATTTTAGTTGCATTGTGAGTTGTGTATAAGATTGATGTGTTTGTCACTATATGTTACATGGACTTTCAAGTATATGTGTCCAAGCAACACAACATGGACATGGGTGTGAGTACAGAAAATTGAGAAAAAATAGGTTCGTTGGACACCTGGATATATATCCATAAATTTAAGACACTTGGTGTCCAAAAAAGTCAGTGTAACATAGGTTTCTCATCATCTGTCTCCTTCACAGCTTCCTTTGTTAAAAGTATTAGTTTATGGAGAACATGAAATTCATTTTCTATACTGAATTCTTTTCAGTGGTCATTTAATATAATAATCTGGGCTGATTTTGATACCTGATGGCTGATATATAATTGCAGCCCTTGTTTCCTGGAGATAGTGGGGTTGATCAGCTTGTGGAAATCATCAAGGTATGGTCTAGTTTTCATTTTTTCCGGATTTAGTGCTATTTTTTCTTTCTTATTCTTTAATTGGTTCCCTTTTCTCATTATTTGCACTGTTAGATTCTTGGAACACCAACTAGAGAAGAAATCAGGTGCATGAATCCAAATTATAATGAGTTTAAGTTTCCTCAGATCAAAGCTCACCCCTGGCACAAGGTACAAAATATCTACAAGCTTGCTCTAAACATCTTTTTGGATCAATAAAACCTGTGTTTGTTCGATGCAACAAGTGTATGATTTTGGTGTAAGAAACTTCTTCAAATGTGATGCCAGATATTTCACAAACGAATGCCTGCTGAAGCTGTCGATCTTGTGTCAAGGCTGCTCCAGTACTCACCAAATATACGTTGTACTGCTGTAAGATGCTTAAATTTCTTCAATCAGTATTTACTAGAATGCTGTAATAAGAATTATGATGCTTGTGCAATATATATTACTTCTATATTGTGAACTTTGCGCAATGGTTGTTGATTGTTGTATGTTTTACTGCATGGATTGTGCTTACTAGTTTCTTTCAAATTTTAGTTGGAAGCATGTGCACACCCTTTCTTTGATGAATTAAGAGATCCTAATGCACGTTTGCCTGATGGGCGAGCCTTACCTCCTTTGTTCAATTTCACAGCCCAAGGTAGTGTTTTATAACCCTGGTAATTTCTCTTGATATTTTAATCATTGTTCTTCATTATCACCGACGCTGACCACCCTGCAGAATTGGCTGGTGCATCTAATGAGTTGCGACAACGTCTGATTCCTGAGCATGCTAGGGAATGTTGAACATTGAGTGGATGGCTGTTCTACCATCCACCTTTGAAGAAGGAATTGTACGAGGAATAAATTTACGTACCAAAGTATAGATGAATGCAAAGGTTAGAGACTCAACAGGTGAAAGAAAAAAAAAATTATGAACCAAAGTATAAACGAATGCCAAAATTGGGGATTAAAATTTACCCCATGATTCCCTTATGAATATTACATGATATTTTAGTAGGGTTTCTTTTAAGGGTTACTAAGCGTGTATTTTGCTCTTTTTTATTTTTTATTTTTTATTTTTTTATATAAGAAATAGTGGAAGATTTCGTAGGTATAAAGAGAATCGTCATCCAAATTTCTAGTTACATCAAAATAAAACTAGCAATTTGCTTTGGCACAAATGAGTGGAAGAATATCTTTGCGCCTCTTTTATACGCTTTATATTACCCTTTACATAGGTGTTAAAACGTGTAAGATAAACCATGACGTATTTCCACCCGAGCCTTCTCCAAAAGTCCAAAACACTAAAGTGTAAAAACAGCTAAACCCTAAAGCCATCTTCAACAGATTCATCTTTTCAGCGCCAACCATAGCAGTAATCAATAATTAAACATCAATCACAAAAGAAATTAAGTGCAGTAGAATACTCTTTGAGGGAACAGGAATGAACTACTCGGAGGAAGGTCGAGGATGAACAGAGATAGAGTTGGTATGAAATCTAACAGAGTAGGGATGAGCTGTTTCAAGCAAAAGGAAATAGAGGAGGTGATGTGCAGTATTAATGGAGCAGAGGCTATGGATAATGGAGTGTAAGGCATCATTGAGGGAAATGACCTTGTCTGTGAGCTGCAGATAAAAACCTTTGCTGAGCTTAATTTGGGGTTTTTCCTTCACTGGCCGGTGCAGAAAAACCAAGATGAATGGTATTATTCAAAGTGAAATTCAGCAAAACAAAAAGTGGAAATGCAAATATATGAAGAGCAACAAAACTTGGCATCATTTATGTGACTTCTTGGTAGTTTAAGTGGGTTGTTAATTAAAGGGTTAGTGGAATAGTTAAAAAAAATATTTTTATTTTTTCGTATAGCTTCTTATATTTGAAATATCCATAGATCAAAATATTAAAATTAAAATTTTATAATTATATCAAAATATTATCATTATCAATTAAAACAATGATTACAAAATTATAGACTACTAAGATTATAAAAACTTTAATAAATCTTCAATATATCAGAACAACTAATTATTTATTTTTTAAATTAATTATCTTAAATTCAATACATAAATATAAAAGAATTTCATATTTATTTTGACCAAAACAATTAAAAAAATTATAGAATAAGGACTTAAAATATTTAAACTAATAAATTTTATGATTAAAAAGTAAGATAAAGATATTTAATAATAAATTATTTCAAAAAATAAATAAAATTAATTATAAATGATATTATATTGATATTATTTATAATATATTTTTCACATTATCATAAATAATATGTATTGGAGTAAAAAATTTTAAAATATAAATATTATCGGAATTTATAGATAATTTTAAAAATATTTTCACCTTTGGCTACATCTGCATGCTACAACGTAACCCCAAATACATTTGTTTTCTCCCTTTGATAAACTAAGTGGGCGATAGTTCATTAATCTAAAAAGAAGAAGAAGAAGTTAAATTAATAAATGTATTATTGAATTATTATAAAAAATTATTAATATTCTATTAAATTATATTTCCTAACAAATATATTATCATACGTAAAATCATCTGTCAAATTTTAACAGAAATAATCATGCAAATTGTCAACTTTAGAAGTTTATTTTTTTAAAAAATATTATTAAAATATTTAAAAAAGAAAAGAAAAGAAAAAACTGAAAATTCCTACCCCATTGGCCAAACCCATGACCCGTATCCCACCACTCACCGTACCACTACCGCCACCCACAACCATCACAATATGCCTCTGTCACCCTCACCAGCTGAAGACTCCACGGGCATGACAAAACCCATCAACCGAAATCAATTGTTGTCCAAGATACCACATTTCTAATAGGCATTTCATTGAGTACCCTCTGTGCATCACCCAAACAATCACATTTGGTGCAAGTCCCTCGAATCAAGGTGGTTCTGTAAGAAAGCCCATTCGTTCTTTCAAAAGCCAAATGTTTAGTGCGTGCATGTGTAATTGAACAGTAATACCATCTATTTAAAATGAAAAAGTTCAATCAAATATCAACATTCTGTCTGAATCTCATAAAATATGTATTATTAATTAAAAATAATATTAGATTTGTTACTTAAAATAAAAGTATTTAATTTAAAAAAAAATTCATAAAAAATGATTTTTTATATTATCAAGGATGTACTATCTAATCTTATTTGAATGAAAAATGAAAAAAAATTAAATAACTTAATTTTAATGAATAAATAAATATTTGACATATGAAATAAGAACTTGAAGACTATATATATATATATATATCCTCATTTCTTCATTGTTAATCATTCAAAAATTAGAGAAAATTTGTATGAAAAGTTTTTAAGTGAGAGAAAATTAAAATTCTCTTGGGCTTATAATTCTTTGTCTTTTGGGTGTCTAAGAAAATTATTGAGAGTGTAAGTGTAACGATTTTTCATATAATGAATTTTTCTCCAGTTGTCTTTTGACAATGAAAGTGGTTTTTCTTCGATTTGGAGTTTCCACTGTAATTCTTGTATTGTGTATTTTATATTTATCTGTATATTGATATTCTATTAAGGAGCATCTTGAAAGTGTGAATTTATAATTATACTATTTGATCCAAATTTTCTAACACGTGCTGTAATAGTTATGGATGGCGACGGGTGACAGGAAGAGTGGCTCTAGGTTTGGCCTATAGGGTGAAGATTTTCAATTTTTTTTCCTTTTTTTCTAATATTTTATTTAAAACTGTATTTTTAAAGGTCACGTCATTTGCACATGCTTATTTTAGTTAAAATTTATCTGATAATTTTACATATATAACCTAAGTTTTAAGGTATTTTTTGTCGCTAAATATAATTTGATAATATGTTTATAATTTTTATAATATTTTAATGATATATGTATTAATTTATCTTAATAAAAATAAGATTTAAAAAACACTTATTAATAATAACTTTGTGTTTATTATCATTTTTATTTATTTTATTGAATATAAGATATTTTAATAACTTGAAAAAAAATATTTTTTTTACCTTTAGAATCGATTAAATGGAATATTTTAAAAAAAACAAGGAATTAAATGGGAGTCACAAAAGAAGGTAAAAAATGTCTATGTTGCTTGAGCTATGTATCAGTCTTCTTGGACTTCTCTCCATGCTTCTATTCAATAAGAAAACTTCATCTTGGTTTTTCTGCATACACTCAAGTCCTGCATAACACAATTCAACCAAATTTTGATTCCCTCCTCATTATTAAAAGGTGAAGGGAAATCAGTATATTGTACTTTTTATTAAAAAAAGTATACAAGTATAAAAGTTATGTTACTTAAAAAAAGAGTCATACGTTCATAAATGAAGTCACTTACTGAAAACATGACCGAAATTTTTGATTTAAATATTATACTTTTATAAGGATATTTTTAAAATTTTATTCAAAACATTTTTATTAAAAAAAACACTACAGCATTACTGCTTAGCCACATAAACAAACCACCCCTTTCCCCGTTAACAAAACATACCCAAAACCCTAACCCTAGTCAAGGAAACCACCCCTAATCCCATCATCACCTATAATCATCATTATAAGCATAAATTAATCAACTAATATGCGAAATAAACAAACTAAAGAGATCGAAAATAAGTAAAATAAGGATCTTACTTCTAGTCATTGAAATTGTTCTTAAAGCTCCAAACCGATCAAAATTGATTTTCTCTTTGTGCTAGGAACTTCTAAGCTCTTAACATTACTCAAATAGATAATGTATTACGCTAGAATTGTGTGTTGAGCTTAGGAACCATAACACCCATTTTATAGTCGTGGTTTTCATCAAAGCATCGACACCGTTACTAGCTTCAGTCATAACCGACGAGCTCTTCAATGATAAAAACGTTTGGACCACTAAATGATCTATTATAGAAAAACCAAATATGAAAATTGGAGAGTTTAAACGGATGATCGATTACATTCTTCCACTTGGTCCAAACCTTCAATTTAATCCTATCGATTATCTTTATTGAAAAAATAAACACATGAATTATGACGGTAGATCCTCTAAGAGCGAGTATTATATTTCATGTATTACAATGTATTTAGTTTCTCAAGTATTACAATTTATGTGATAACAAAACTTAATGAATAAATCTTATATTTATGCTTGGTCCTATATAAAATATATATTTTCAAATAAATTAAGGTGCACATGAATATGAGAAAATATCACCATATAAGAGTTTTAGTAATAAACTACATATTTATCTTTACAAAATGTAACCAATTCCCATTTTCTCTACATGATCCTTAAATTTCAGTGGTGGCATGCCCGTAGTCAAAGGATCAGCAATCATCAACTCAGTGCTAACGTGCTCAATGGCTACTTTCTTTTCCTTAACACGTTCTCTTATGACCAAGTATTTGATGTCAATGTGCTTACTATGACTACCACTCTTATTGTTCTTATCCATAAATGCATCAGCTGAGTTGTCACAGTACAATCTCAATGGATTAGAAATAGTGTCAACTACTCTAAGCCTAGAAATGAAACTTTTCAACCATACACCATATGATGTGGAAGTAATAGTCAAGGACTACTTTGCACTCCTCCAAGACACATCTCCACTAGTAAGCATGAAAATGTAATCAAATGTTGATTTGCGTGAATCAAAATAGCCAGTTTAGTCCACATCGGAGTAGCCAATTACTTCCAGATTGTCGGTTCATCTATACATTAGCATATAGTCGTTGGTTCCTTGAAGGCACCTCATCACTTTCTTAGCAACTCTCAAGTGGTCCAAACCTAGATTACTCTAATATCTTCCCAATATTTCAACAAAAAATGCAATGTTAGGCCTTGTGCAAACTTGAGTATACATCAGACTTCCGACAGTAGAAGCATATGGAATGTTCTTCATTTGTTCTCTTTCAAAATCATTCCTTGGGCATTGGTCCAAATTGAACTTATCGCCCTTCACAATGGGAGTAACACTTGGTGAACAATATTTCATTCGAAATCTCTCTAAAAATTTATTGATTTAAGTTTCCTGAGATAAACTCAAGATGCCTCGAAGTCTGTCTCTATGGATCTTAACTCCAATGACATAAGATGCCTTACCCATATCTTTCATATCAAAGTTTTTAGAGAGGAATTGTTTTACCTCATATAGTAGACCCTTATCATTGGTTTATCATCCACATATAGCACTAAAAAGCAAATCTTACTCCCACTAATCTTCTGGTATATACATTGATCCATAACGTTCTCTTCAAAACAAAATGAAGTGATGACGTTATGGAATTTTAAATACCATTGATGGGAAGCTTGTTTTAATCCATATATGGATTTATTAAGCTTACAAACCAAATGCATCACTAGAGAAGAATCCTTCAAGTTGTTTCATATAGACCTCTTCCTCTAGGTTACCATTAAGGAAAGCCATTTTCACATCCATTTGATGCAAATCCAAATCAAAATGGGAAACCAATTCCATGATCACACGAAGTGAATCTCTCTTTGATACATGAGAGAATGTCTTAGTGTAGTCGATTCCCTCCCTTTGAGTGAATCCTTTGGAAACGAGTCTTGCCTTATGTCTCTCATTGTTCCCTTGTGAGTCTTTCTTTATCTTGAAGACCCATTTACATCCAATGGATTTTACACTACCAAGCAACTTGGCGAGATCTCAAACTTGGTTAGACGCCACAAATCCATCTCTTCTTTCATGGCATTATACCTTAAGTTTGAAACCTTAGAAATCATAGCATGTGAAAACGTCTCAAGATCATTTTCGGCTCCAAAATTATAGTCACACTCTTGTAGATACACAACATAATCACTAGGAATTTCTGATTTCCTTACTTTAGTAGATCTTTTAAATGTTGCATCGAAATTCTCTTAAGGAGAAGGATCATGTTATTCAGCTGGTTGTTCAACAGCTTCAAGCATCTGTTGAACTTCATCATCTACTGGATTAGGATAAACAACTTGTGGTACTTTAAGGACTATTTCTTCAACACACATTTGTATTCGAGGCACGTTATTAACAATAACGATCAATCCATTACTTGAAGTTGGACATTGAGCATCGAATGATATTTCTCAAGACCAATGCCCTGGGATCGATCGCTTCCACTAATCAAGTCATTCTCAAGAAATTTTGCATTTCTTGATTCCATAAACCTAGTGTTATGAGATGGATAATAAAAACTATATCCCTTATAACTTTCGGCATATTCAACAAAATACTGACTAATGCTCCTTGGGTCTAGCTTCTTCATTTGTGGATTATAAATCCTCACTTCAGATGGGCATCCCCAAATGTGCATATGTCGTAAACTCAGGTTCCAACCTTTCTATAATTCAAATGGAATCTTTGAGAGAACCTTGGTTGAAAATCGATTTAATATATACACAATTGTTTTTAAAGCTTCACTCCACAAAGATTTAGGAAAATTGGAGTAGCTAAGCATATTTCGTACCATGTCCAATAATGTTCGATTTTTCCTTTCTGTTACACCATTCTAGTCTGGTGAACCTGACATAGTGTATTATGCAACTATCCCATGCTCTTGAAGAAACTTAGCAAACGAACCAGGCGCTTATCCATTCTCAGTATATCTACCATAATATTCACCACCTCTATCTAATATAACAAGCTTTATTTTCTTTTTGCACTGAAAGGAATAACTAGAAGGTATAAGTCTTGAAATCAAAATCAAGTTTCTAGAGAAACTTGGAACATAAAATGTCTTTTCTAATTCTAAAATAAAACCACTACTTAAAATCAAACTTCATGTTTCTACAGCTTCCACATATGAGCCCATCTTGTTACCGAATAAGATGTATTGCTTACTTCCTACTAGCTTCCTTAGGTTTTGCATACCCTATAAGTAGTTTGCAACATGGATTGTTGATCCAGAATCAATTGACCAGGTGTTAATATTAATATTAACCATATTAGATTCATAACAAACAAACGAGGTTGGATTACCTTTACCCTCAAACCATTTATGGAATTTGATACATTCCTTCTTCATTTGATACAGAAGAAACACTTGGCTTATTTTTTAATATCAGCCTGAGGTGGAACTATCCCTTTCCCTTTCTGTTTGTATTGAGATTTTCTTTTCCCGTACATCGTAGCCAACATTTCACTTTCATAAAATTCTATAACAAGCCTCCCTTTCTCTTGAACACATATGGTCATTAGTTTATTGATAGACCATTTATCCTTATGTGTGTTGTACGAGATTTTGAATGGCCCATGCTGATGCGGGAGAGTGTTAAGGATATAGTGCACCATGAAGGATTTTGGCATTTCAACCTTAAGATTATTAAGTTGATCCGCAATGACCCTCATTTCCATAATGTGCTCGCGCACACCTTTCACATTGGTGAGTCTTAAGGAAGATAATTTCATAATAAAGGTGCTTGCCAAATCCTTATGTGAAGTCATGAACTGATCATCAATGGAATTTAGCAAGTCCCAAACATTGTTATACTAATCACCAGAACCATGAATACCGACATAGATCTTAGTCTTAATGAAAATCACGCTAAGGCGATTAGATCGCTCCTATTGTTCATTAAACGTGATATTCACTAGAGTGCTAGTTTTAGTAATTTTAGGTGGTTTGTTTTTCCTAATAGCTTAGTCAATATCCATCCACCATAGATAAAGGAGAATTCTTTCCTTCCAAACTTTATAATTATCCCATTTTAATCCAGGAATGTCACAACGAGTATGAGAGAAATCACAGGTTGTGAAGCTGCGATTAAAGATTATATGCTTATTAAAATTTGAGACCTAAAGTAAAGTTATTTTTTACTAATGTAAATCATGAAAAATATGAATCTAGTAACATAAAAATTGCTTGTGGGCTAAAGTTCTAATTCAATTAGATTCATCTTAACTTTACAATAAATCTAAGTTAAATAATTAATCACATTAAAATTATATTTAGAATTTTTTTAATAAAAATTAAATTCGGAATACATATAATAATAATCCCTATGCATATAATAACACAAGATGCACTATGGTCCAGTGGCAAGTCTTCTTCAACCTCCAGTCAGGTCAATGCAACCCGGTTGGAGCCCCAGATGTTTCTCTCAATTCCGATGACAAAAACCAAATTTTTTTTATGAAAATTCTTAGAATTGAATTTCTAAGTGATTAATGGTCTCAGTTTGAATAAAAAAACGTCATTTTAAATAAAAAGTTAATTGATACATTCCAATGAATGCAAATGGCAAATTAGAATGATGTTCTTTGTGATTTTTCATGTTTTAATTCACAGAATCATTGGAAAATCAATGCTGAAATCATTTATAATTTCCATATGCATCAAAATCGAACCTTTCAAAAAACCCAATTTCAAGGTGCTCGATAAAATAGAGCAAAACATAGATAATTTAAAACTGATCAAAATAGAGGTAATATGTGCTATGATACCAAATGTAAGCATAAATTAATCGACTCAAATATAGAATAAACAAACTAAAGGGATCGAAAACAAGTAAAACAAGGATCTTACCTTCAGCCATTGAAATTGTTCTTAAAGTTTCAAACTGATCAAAATTGATTTTTTCTATGTTAGGAACTTCTAAGCTCTTAACAACACCCAAATATATAGTGTATTTCATTGGAATTATGTGTTGAGCTTAGAAATTATAACACCCATTTTATAGTCAAGCTTCCCATCAAAGCATCGACATTGTTATCAGCTTCAGCCATAACTGATAAGATTTTCAATGACAAAAACGTTTGGATCACTAAATGATCCGTTAAAGAAAAACTGAAATGAAAATTGGAGAGTTTAAACGAATGATCAGTTACAATCCCACCTTCTAAGAACTAATACCACCCTCTATTTTTATTCAAAGCAAACCATTTCTAACTCCATTTTCATTCAAGAAATGCAATGGTATCCACCTATAATGCTAAGATGCTATTGTGGAAGAAATGCTAAACAAAAAACATCTTGAACATTCCCTAATCCAGGAAGAAGGTTTTATGGTTTTTATCATGAAGAAAATAAAAGAAAATACAATTGTAGGCGGTGTCAACATGACCTCATAGAGAACTACCATCACTCACTAAGCCATGATTTGAATTTAGATTTCATCACTAGTAACTTACTCTTTTTACATCAAAAATAGCAAAAAAATCAATCAAAATTCCGCAATTTGTTAAGCATTTACTTCAACATAAAGCTAGGTCCTTGAGTGTGTGTGTAAAGTAGTCATTTCAACTCCAAACCACCAGCAAATTTAGATAAAAGTATAACAACTAAAATAAGAAGAATTCTCTCAAAACTTAACTCCATAATTCCAATTTTTAGAAATCCTCTCCACTAATGTAATCAAATACCAAAATCAAAGATCAAAAGGTCTTTAATTAAGGTTGTAATGATAGGCTATAGGACGAGGGCTAAGAAATAAATGGATATAGAAAATAAAAAAAAATTGGAAAAATACTTGGTAGAAAGAAACAATAAAAAGAATATAGATAGAATTCATACTAAAGCTCTTTCTCGACAATATGTTTATACTGATGAACATATTGTTTCCATACTCAATAAATGGAGTACTCTTTTTTACTTTTTCTTTTATTTCTTTACTTTTTTTTTTCAACTTGATCCTCAATAAGTGGGGTGCTTTTTTTACTTTTTTTGTGTGGTTTCCTTGACACTCGTATTCTTTTTCGATTCTTGTCTTCCACTTTTTTTTATCTTTTCTTTTTGAAATAAAGCAAACATAATGTGAAATATTTAATTTGAACTAAATTTTTCTTTAAATGAAAATTTTCACCAAAGTATTTACTCAAAATTTAAGTTAAGTTCATGGTTTTTCAAGCTTAGAGTGGGAATTGTTTATGTAATTAAAAAAACAAATAAGGCTTGCGTAAAATAAGGATCAATGGGGTTGACTATGGGAATACAACATGAAATGATGGTGTGATAATTAGGACGGTTGAGAAAGATTTTTGGTTTTGAAAAAAATTTCTTAGATCATTTATCTAATATTTGGTATTAATTAGGATTTTGTCTTAAGGATCTATCAACGGATTCTAGAGCAAAGCAAGATTGAACTTTCCTAACCCAGTTAATTCAACTCCTTCTCTTCATTGGCAAAATGGAGTAGAGAAAAATTTACTATGTGCTAAATTATTTTCAAGGACAAAGATTTAAATCAAAGTACCCACAAAACTTTGACTAGCAAAATAACACATTTTGAAAAATATTTCTCAAGACCATCCTCAATCACAAATTTCAGAGTCATAGCAAATTCAATCATACTCAAATACATGCTTGAGAAGAGAATTTAACAACTCAAGACTGTATGAGTTGACACCCTCAAGCTTAAACTAAACAATGTCCTCATTGTAAATTTAAAAGTGAGACAGATTGAAAAAATATGAAAGGAACTTCCTTGGTTTTATGATGGATCCGCATTATTTTGTAATTTTTCAGTTTTTTATTCCTGCAAAATAAATGAGAATTAAAATCCAAATGATTAAAATAGTAATAAAAAATAAAATAAAAGATCAAAAGAAAGTGTTATGGGCTGCCTCCCATAAGTGCTTGTTTTATAGTCTACAACTAGAATTTTCAATCTTCATCAATTAGGATTTAAAAGAGGAATAAATGCACAATTCCTCTCCACTTGTTCCCCATAATAGTGCTTCAATCTCTGACCGTTAACTCTAAATATATTCCTTGCCTTGTCCTTCATGTCTATTGTTCCAAAAGTGGAAACGTTGTCAATTGTATAAGGACCTATCCATATTGATCTTAACTTACCCAGGAAGAGTTTTAGTTGTGAATTGAAAATAAAAACTTGTTGTCCTAGAGCAAACTCATGCCTAAGAATCTATTTGTCATGCCACTTCTTTGTATATTTGTTGTGGTATTTTGCAACACACAGAAAATCGTGCAAGTATACACGGTCACAAGTAATAAAGATTTGTAAGTAGAGTATCGTTCCCACGAGAATTTGTTACTATAGTTTGTTGAGTACTAAAATTGTATCTCTCTAATTTTATCCAAAATAATCATTGATATGGAAAAGGTTTAAAAACAAAATAAGAGAACTCTAGGATTGCAATTTTTCACCAAACTAATCCACTCCAATCATATTATTTTCTTTGGATTTATATTTTTTTGTACATTTAATTTGTCAACCAAAAACTTCTTTTTTTATTCATACATCTCTTCCGAGCTCCGTACAAACACACCTCGTTAAATTAATTCATTATATCTCTATGAGAATTAAATTCACCAAGATTCATTAAGTTCTAAGTTCTCAAATGGTCACACATACAATTAGGGTATATTCCTATCCTTCATCATACATGTCATTCTATTTACGAGCAATATACACAAAAATGCCTTTCTCAAGTTTATTTTTATGCCATAAATTGTTTTGATAAAATTCAGAATAATCAAAAAGCATTAAGCACAAAATAGAATGAACAAATCAACGCGTCTTATAAATCTTTCAAAATTAGCTAAAATAAAAGCTTCATAAATTTAGATTAAATGCAACCCTAGAAAAATTAAATTACTTCATAAAATTAAAATAAAAATCACAGCAAATGCAGAAAAATTAAAAGAACAAAAAGGAAAAAAAAAACATCTCACACGAACAAATATTTGGCACACGCAGTAACACAAAAAAGCCAAAAATGGCCCGTGCCACTACTCCAAAACCGAACACCACAAAAATTCTAAACTAAAAAAAACTCTTTTACTCTATCATAATATCACCTATTTATAGCCAAAAAAATACATCTAAAATATTACATTTTTATTTTATTTTTTTATAAAAAACGCGTAATAATTTGTATCCAAAACAAAAATCACGCGTATCGATTTTTGTATCGAAATAAGTTAATTAATTCACGCGTGAGACATGGGCGTTGATTCTGCATTTTTTTAATTCTTTATGCATGCCACATGTCAGCGTCTGATTCGCTGAAAGAAATAGTGGGACACGTGGCCGCATCTCATTCGTTGAAAGGAACGGCGCATCGTAAACCGGCGGACGAGATTAGGGCGCCGAGAAAGTGAGGCAACGGCTGGAATGAGGACTTGATCCTGTGCATTCGCATTCATTGTAAATAGACACGTGTCGGAACATGATTTGCTTAAATATTAGTGGGACACGTGGTAGATTCTTATTCTCTAAAAACTGAGGATGCACGCTGCTTCCATAACCCGCGTCACACACGATTGTTACACGAACGGTTCAGTGCGCGATAGCTTGGTTCCACGCGCTTCAATCCGGGACCGTTTCAAGAGATCCAACGGCCGCCGATGCTCCTCGGGAAATTCGCGGCAGCCCATACGCTGGTCCCACTCGAGCACGCCTGCGCGCGACAAAGTGGGAGCCCAAGTACGCCGAGCCGTGCGAAGGAAGATCTCTATACCCACTCTCCTTGGCTCGGGCTTGATGAACACGCGCGTAATCGATCCGTTGATCCTTTGATCGGACGGTCCACGTTACAAGCGGCGTTTGGAATAGGGGCGCGATGGCCTTTCTCTCTCCTCGGAGAATTTAAACTTTTATTATTTTTATATTTTGACCCACAAATATATTTCAATTTACATTTTCAACTTTGTTTAATTGCAATACAGCCCTTTTGGTAATTTAAATTAAATTTTAAACTTTTAATAATTGAAATTAAGCCCGATTTTAATTTAAATTATATTTTTAACTTTTTTAAATTGCAATTAATAACTATTTTATTTGAAATTATATTTGTGGACAGAAATATGAAATTAAGTACATTTTCGATACAAATTATTTAATTTTATTAAAAATGTATTTTTAGCACATAAAAAGAAAATATTAATTTATTTAACGAAAATTAACTAAATATGAAAAGAACACAGCAATTATCATTACTAAAATTGATGAAAATAACTATATAAAATACAGTTATCAATATTCTTTGTAGATCTTTGAATTTTCATAAGCATCATTCCGAAACTCATCTATCTCATTCAATTGAAGAAGTCACTTTTCTCCTGTTGCCTTCAAATCAAAATTAAACTTGTTTACGGCCCAATAAGCTTTATGCTCCAACTTAACAGGGAGATGACGTGATTTTCCAAACATTAATCGATTAGGAGACATCTTGATAGGTGTTTTAAAAGTTGTACGGTATGCCCAAAAAGCATCATCAAGCTTCTTTGCCCAATCTTTTTTATTGGTGTTGATCATCTTCTCAAGGATATTCTTGATTTCTCGATTTGAAATCTCAACTTGACCATTAGTTTGAGGATGATAGGCAAGTACTATCTTGTGTTTCACACCATATTTAGAGATAAGGTTGTCAAACAACTTGTTGCAAAAATGGGTCCCTTCATCACTAATAATAGCTCATGGAGTGCCAAATCTTGTGAATATGTTCTTATGTAGAAATTTGAGCACTACCTTTGCATCATTTGTTGTTGTAGCAATTGCCTCCACCCACTTTGACACATAATCTCAATTGCTAACAAGATATAAAAGAAATCCAAAAAATGGAGGAAAAAGACCTATGAAATCAATTCCCTAAACATCAAATAACTCAACTTCTAAGATATTTTTCAATGGTAGATCTTGACGCCTTGAAATATTTTCCATATGTTGGCACCGATCACAAGTCTTCACCAAAGTATAAAAATCATGAAAAAAAGAGGGCCAAAAGAAACCACTTTGAAGTACCTTAGCTTATGTTCATGTTACTCCAAAATGTCCTCCATATGATGAGGCATGACAATGATGGAGAATGGCTTGCATCTCCTCTTCAGGCACACATCTCTGGATGATTTGATATGGGCATCTTTTGAAAAGAAAAGGTTCATCCCAAAAATAATATTTCACATCATGCAAAAACTTCTTACATTGGTGGTAAGTAAGATCTGGTGACAATATCCTACAAGCTAAGTAGTTTATAATATCAGCATACCAAGGAAGCTTGATCTCATATGCAAACAACTACTCATCAGGGAATGCTTCTTCAATCTCAAAATTTGGTTTCACTTCCTCTTGTTCCAACCAAGAGAGATGGTCAACAACTAAATTTTCACTTCCTTTCTTATCTCGAACTTTCAAATCAAATTCTTGAAGAAGAAGAATACAATGAATCAATCTAGGCTTAGCATCATTCTTGCTAAACAAATAACAAAGTTCTTCATGATCAGTGAATACTATCAGCTTTGTACCAATGAGGTAAGACCAAAATTTGTGGCAAGCAAACACCACAGTGAGCATCTCCTTCTCAGTTGTTGTATAATTCAATTGGGCTTTAGTCATTGTCCAACTTGCATAGTATATGGCCTTAAACAGTTTGTCTTGCTTTTGTCCTAACACTGCTCCAATTGCAAAGTCACTTGCATCACACATGATTTTAAAAGGTTTACTCCAATAAGGTATAATCATTATTGGTGTTGAAATCAATTTCTCCTTGACTGCATTGAAGGCTTGCAAACAAACATCATCAAAGTCAAATGTAGAATTTTTTTCAAGAAGTTTACATAAAGATTTGGAGAGTTTAGAAAAATCATTTATAAATCTTCTATAAAATCCCGCATGTCCCAAAAAACTTCTGATTCCCTTCACATTCTTTGGAGGTGGTAGTTTTTCTATGGTTGCAATTTTAGCTCGATCAACCTCAATTCCTTTAGATGACACTCTATGTCCAAGAACAATCTCTTCTTAAACTATGAAATTACAGTTCTCCCAGTTTATGAAAAGGTTTTTATCTTCACATCTATGCAAAACAAGAGCTAAATTATGCAAACAATGATCAAAAGATGTACCAAAAACTGAAAAATCGTCCATGAAAATTTCCATTATATCTTCTACCATATTAGAAAAAATAACCATCATGCAACGTTGAAATGTTGCTGGGGCATTGCACAATCCAAAGGGCATCCTTCTAAAAGAAAATGTTCCTTAGAGGCATGTGAATGTAGTTTTATCCTTATTTTCGGGGGTAGGAAAATTTGATTATATCCCGAATAACCATGTAAGAAGCAATAATAGGGATATCTAGCTAATTCATCTAACATTTGATCAATGAATGGAAGAGGAAAATGATCCTTCCTTGTTACTTTGTTCAACTTTTGATAATCTATACATACACGCCAACCCGTGACTACTCTTGTTGGAATAAGTTCATTGTTGTCATTTTTTACTACCTTTATTCCACCATTTTTTGGTACAACATGCACAGGACTTACCTATGAGCTGTCTGAAATAACATAAATAATTCCAGCATTGAAGAGCTTTAAAATTTTAGCTCTCACAACTTCCTTCATTGCTGGATTTAATCTTCTTTGGGGCTCAATTGATGGTTTGTAAGGTTCCTCCATTAGAATATTGTGCATGCAAATGGATGGACTTATACCTTTTATGTTAGAGATCGTCCATCCCAAGGCTGTTCTATGCTCCCTTAACATACTTAGTGACCTTTCCTCTTTTTTAGGTGTAAGTGATTCCGAAACAATCACTGGAAAGGTGTAATTATCACCCAAGAACGCATATTGAAGATGCCTAGGCAATTGCTTCAACTTTGGAGTTGTAATTTACTGCACTTTTTCTGTAGAGATTACATAGTCCGTCTTTGTTACCATTGGCTCTAACCTCTCCACTTTTGTGCTACATGATTTAACCTGCTGCAATGTTTCCAAGGAAAATACATAGTGGAAAAAATTCTTCACTAATTAAAGGTAAATCAGGTTCACAAACAACATAGTTGTTTAATTTACAAGCATGAGATAAAGTGGTGATACGTCGTTCTAGGTGATGAGTTGACTAACTTCTTGAAAGGCTTTTACTACACATTGCTCAATGACATCTACTCGAAAGCAAGTGCTTGGATCTTCTGGAAATCTTATAGTTTCGTAGATGTTGAATGTAACCTCTTCCTTGTTCACTTTCAATGTTAACTCACCCTTTTGAACATCCATTAAAGTCCTTCTCGTAGCCAAGAATGGTTGGCCAAGAATTAGTGGGATATCTTGGTTTAGCACCACAAAATCAACAAGAAAAATAAATTTATCCACCTTTAGCAATACATCTTCTATGATTCCACGTGGATACTTGATAGATCGGTCTGCTAATTGCAAATAAATTTTTGTTTGTTTCATCTCTCTAAGTCCCAATTTCCTATAAACAGAAAGTGACATAGGATTAATGCTAGTACCATGATCACATAAAACTTTCTCAAAAAATAAATTTCCAATAGTTCAAGGCGAAGTGAAACTCCTTGGATCTTTTAATTTTTGAGGCAATTTCTTTTGAAGAAGGGCACTACATTCTTCAGAAAGCTTCACTGTTTTGAACTCCTCCAACCTTCTTTTCTTGGAAATGATGTTTAGAATTTTGGCATAATTTGGAATATGTTCCAAAGCATATACAAAAGGAATATTTATATGAATTTTCTTAAAGATATCCAAAAACATAAAAAATTGCTTATATAATTATTTTTTTGAAAGCGTTGAGGATAAGGAAGTGGAGTAGAGAGAACAACGTGATTGTTAGGAAATGAAATTGATGGAGGTAGTTAGCCTCTCTTAGTGTATCATCAACAATCTCCTCTTCTTATACTTTATGATTACTTTGGCCATTGTTTAGAGCTGTAGGGGTGCACTCAATTTCCTTTGATGATGACCTCTCAATTTCTCTTCCACTCCTAAGTGTAATGGCTTTGCATTGTTCCTTTGGTTTCACTTCTATATTGCTAGGAAAAGTTCCTCTTTGTTGAGCATTAATAGTTGTGGCAAGTTGCCCAATTTACACTTCAAGATTTTTCATAGTGGTTCCCATATTGTTACAATGAGTCTCAATGTTATCCAGTCGTGAATCATTATTTTTAAACCTTGCTTTGGTCTCCTCAACAAAGGAAACCATGGCATCCTCAAGTGACATCTTCTTTTCACTTGGTTGACTATTAAACCCTAGAAGAGGTTGCAACATTCTTTGTCTTTTTATAAGACAAATTTTCATGATTTCAAAGCCCTGGATGGTAGTAATTTGGCATAGAATCATCACGATAATTGTAGTTCCAATTGTTGATGTATTGAACCTACTCTTGACTTGATTCATTCATCGAAACTGTCATACTTGAAGTTGCAACATATTCTGCACTTTATGGTATTCTTTGAATTGTCAAGGTAGAAATCTGATTAGATAGAGAAGCTACTTGGGTTGAAAAGGCAACAAACAACTCCAATTCATGAATCCTAACAACTTTCTTAACCATAGATCTTTCAGTTGGCCATTGATAGTTTTTTGAGGCCATTTCTTCCAAAAGAGAAGTATCACCTTCAGGTGTTTTTGACATCAAAGTTCCACCAGAAGCAGTATCAGCTATGGTTCTAGCTTTCCCATTTAACCCATTCTAGAACATCTGAATTTGCAACCAATCTGGAAATCCATGCTAAGAGCAATGCCGAATCATATCTTTATACCTTTCCCATGCTTCATAGAGTATCTCAAAATAATTTTGTTTGAATTGACCAATCTCACTTTTGGGTTGATCAATTTTTTCAGGTGGAAAGAATTTAGCAAGTAACTTTTATGCCATATCCTACCAACTAGTGATGCATCCCAGTTGTAAATATTGTAGCCAACCTTTGGCCTTGTCCCTCAATGAAAAAGGAAACAATCTTAGTCTTATTGTGTCTTGAGTAACACCATTCATCTTTACAGTGTCACAAATCTCCAAGAACATTGCCAAATGAATATTAGGGTCATCAAGTGGTGATCCGTTAAATTGGGCTTGTTGTACCATGTTGATCAACGCTGGTTTGAGCTCAAAATTATTGGCATTAATGGTTTGGCGTCTTATACCTGAGTAGTTGTCATTTACAATTGACCTTACATAATCCATCAAGGTGTGAGGTTGTACATTATGTTCTCCTTCAACCATGGCTAGTACTTTCTTCTTTCTTCGTGATCTAAAGGTTCTTTCAATCTCCAGATCAAAAGGAATAATGTTTCGAGTTCTAGCACGACGTATCCAATGTCAAAAACACACCTAGAGGAATAAATAAAAAAAATATAATTTTAAGTTAAAACTAAGATTACTTTGTATCAATATTGACAAAAATAAGAAACTTGATCGGTGCAAAAATATAAGTGCATAGTATCATAGTTTTATAATAAAATGATAAATAGAGTATTGTTCTCAAGGATTGATAACTTACTTTTAACAAATATCAAAATTATGTTAATCTCAATTTTATCTAGAAAATTCACTGTGGTTATTGTAATTGAAATTTAATATGAAACTAATTTAAAGAAAGATGTACAAAAGAAAATAAAGATATTATTCATAAATCAAATTAATTGGAAGAAAAATTTTAGGAAATCGATTTCACCTAAATCTCTACCTATACATTACGCATCTAGTTAATTGAATTTAATTCTTTCTTTTTGTTAGCAATCTCAAAAAATATCCAAGAGCCTCTTTTGATAGTCAGTTAGAAATAATCTTATTCATTAATTTATACAAGAATATGCAATTTAATAAAGCAAGAAATCATTAAGTCCAATGATTTTTAAACTACACAGGTTCATACAAGTCTTTTGATTTCTATATTTACCTATGTTGAAATATTTTAGATCTATCATATAATTATACTAAAATCATTTAATTAATGATTAGTTAATTAAAAGCATTAAATTCAGAATAAATTATTTACGAAGAGAAATAATTCATATTAATTTAGAAAATCAAATATAATTTGAAATTAAATTACATATTTTTTAAAAATAAAAACAAATTAATTTATATTAAAAATTAAATTAAATATAAACGAATTAACCATAATTTTGTTTGAGAAATTGAAAGAATGTTCTTTTATCCTTAATTTTGCATGGATCTCTTTCTGCATTTCTTTTTTTTTTTTTTTCGTCTCAGCTGGCGGCTGTTCTGCTTTTATTTGTCCTCTGGTGATCTGCGCCTCCCCTTTATATATATATATATATATTCTGGGTGGCTCCTCTCTGTTTATATACATATATCCAAAACCATCACATTTATTATTATTTTTTTCTCTCGGCCGCACCTTATTTCCTTATATCTATATATTCATTTTCTATATTATATTATATTATATATAATTAATATATATATTAATTTAAATTTATCTTAATTTAAATTTGAAAATCCTTAAACGTTACGAGTTTAATAACTTTAGATCTTCAATATCTTCAAATTTAAAATAAAATTTAAATAATAATAATAAAATCTAAATTAAATAAATAAATAAAATCATATTAAAGTTAAAGTTGATAACTGATAAATTATGTAAAGTTATGTAAATGTATTAAGTTTTTTTTTAATTTTGATTTTTATTTCATTTTATTTTTTAGCATAAATGTATGAATTTGTTTTACTATTAGTTTTTATTTCAGTTTTTTTATGTAAATGTATGAACTTTTTTTTTAATTTTAGTTTTTTTATTTCTTTTCATTTTTTTTATTATAAATGTATGAATTTTTTTAATTTCAGTTTTACAATTTTTTTAATGAATGTATTGTTTTTTTTTTCTATATAGAAGAAATGGTTGAAATTATTTTGGTTGGATTAATGCCCTAATGGATAAAAGAAGCATTAGAGTGATTAATGTGTTGCTGAATAGGATTAAGAAAAAAGATAGCATATTAGGAAGCTGAAATTTTGGCTAAAATTTGTTATTTATGTTTGTATTTTCTTACTTGCATATGTGTTTTGCAATTGTTGTTGAACACTGAACAAACTCGGAGTTGATTTTAAGTCATGTTGGAGTTTTTCTACTAGATTGTTCATTTGTCAACCCATTAAATCTATTTCGATTGATTTCTTCGTTACTTTAATAGTAATTGTTTGGATGTAAATTGTTCAACCTGAGATGGAAGGAAAAACACCCTAGATGTCCTACCCGTAGGACATACCCCGAGCTTAATGACAGCTCGAGCTAAATGATCAGCCCGGGTTCAGCGATCAACCCAAGCTAAGGTCGACCTTGACCACTGATATGTTGTACTTTATGTCAATTATACCCATCTGACATGTAAATATGTGTACTCATTATGTAATTGACACCTGTCTAGTTAATGTTCTATAAATATATGAATCTCTTATGAGATCTACACATTCATCCAATCAACTTAACTTCTCTCTATGTTTTCTCTCTATAATCCATATCAATCCCAAAACATTTTGGAGCCCACCGTAGGGCTCAGACCTTTAGGTTAAACTTAAGTTTCTAACCCCGTAGTTCTTGAGATTTTACTCTAAGTCTTGAGAAGGGCTTAAAAAATCTATTATGCTCTTTTCAAAAATTACACCTAAGACACAAGCCATTCTACACACATCAATATGGTGGGAACTCATGGTGGTAAACATTCAAAATTGGCTAACAAAGGAACGAGAGTAGCCCAGGAAGACGCAGCACCACCCCTCGATGAGGTTAGGATAGAAGAGAACTTGGCCTACCAGGAGATGGATCGCTAGCTCTTGGAATTGAGAAAGGAGCTCGAGGAAACTAGAAGGGAAAATGTGGCATAGTGACCCAGTCAGGGGGAAGGGTTCTTGATAACCAAGTAGCAGACTCAATTGATAGAAACATAGTGGGGTAGGGCCAGCCTGAGCCACACCATACATAATTAGAGGATGAAAGGAGCCACCTTTCTAGCTTGATGAGACCTAGCTAGTGAGGAATAATGGGTTTAGGAAAGAAAGAACTAGGAGGCATGATTTCAAGCATCGGATAAATCCAATAAGAAGCAAGACATAGCCTTGAAGGTAGCTTAGGAGAAAAATGAGAAGGGTAAAGACCCTTATAATGTGGACAAAGCTTGTGAATAATTGTGTATCTCCCTATTTTATGATAATATAGAAAATGACGAACCACCAGCCAACTTCAATGCTCCTAAATTCCCTAATTATTTTGGGACGAAGGACCTAGTGATGCACATACAACACTTCAAAACAGCCATGTGTCACGTCCTGCTCGAATTGTCCCCCAAAATCCAAATAAATGGTGCTTGCCTAAAGGATCTAGACTTTTATACCTAGGAAATTTCTAGAGTGGCCTAGAGATATCTAGAAAGGGCTAGAGTTGGACGGACTCAACTCAAGCTTTGAAGACCCTAGAATGTTCTAGAGCATGTTGGAGGGTGCTAGAATGGACTGGAATATTCTAGAATGTGCCGGATGGTTCATGAAGGATGTAGAAGCCGCTGGAAGCTTACGAAACATCCCAGAACCTGCATGAAGGAGCTAGACAAACCTAGAAGACTCTAGAGTTGGATAGAAGGTCCTAGAACCTTGTGGCATATTGTAGATAAAACAAGAACTCTCTTGTATATTCTAGACCTAGAGGAATCTAGAAAATGGTGGCATAGCCTTAAGCTTAGAGCCACACTATAAATAGACCCATTGGTCTCCATTTGTATTCATCCTTGGGAATTCTTAGCATCTTGTAAGATAAACTCTCTCTAGAGCAATACAAAGCATTCTTTACAAACTCTCTTTCTAGTCTCTTTGGAGTTTCATTTTTATTCAAAGGCAGGCTCAGTGCAACGGACGGTGCTAAGTTCCGCACGATCGCTACTTGAAATTTAAGGTCGTGACAGTTGGTATCAGAGCTTTCGGTTGAAGAATTTCTACCTTTGGCATAATGAAGAATGCTGCATCATCTACCCCAAGCGTTGATGTTCCACCTATGGAACGTGGGCGTGAGGAAATCGGGAAACCATCAAAAGAATCTCGAGCCAAGTCGAAAGACATACTTTCTAGCTTAGAAGCATGTGTGGGGAGTGCGCAGGACAGCTTAGGGGAGCTGTTCGATAGGGTGGAAAAATTGGAGGAACGTTGCAATGGCTTAGAGGCCAAGGATGTGGAGATCCATGTAGCTGTCAATATGTCCCTTAATGAGCTTGACGGTGGCTTAAGGAAAGAGATTGATAGATTAAAGGCCAAACTTGCCAAGGTAAGGGATCTAGTCCAAAGAGAAATTGCTAATGTCTTGTTTAGAGTGGAGGATATGGGTGGTGATCTAGCTCTATGTAAGCGGGTGATGGCTGCGGGAAGTAGCATAACCACCGTCATTGAGGCTAAGAGGGTGGATTTTCCCAAGCCTAAGACCTTCAATGGTGTTAGGAATGCTAGGGAAGTTGAAAACTTCCTAGGGGCACTGGAACAATACTTTGAGGTTACTGGTATAACGGACCATGCTAGAAAGATCCGAACTGCTACCATGTATTTTTCCGACACTACTATGTTGTGGTGGTGACGGAGGCATGGAGATGTGCAACGAGGGGTTTGCACGATTGAAACCTTTGACGATTTCAAAAGGGAGTTCAAAATGTAGTTCTTCCCCATAAATGCTGAAGAGGAGGAAAGAGGTCGACTACGGCGGTTAAAGCAGACAGGTACTATAAGGGACTATGTGAAGGAGTTCACAACCCTCTAGCTTGAAGTTCCTGACACATCAGACAAGGATGCCCTATTCTTGTTCATGGATGGTCTCCAATCGTGGGCTAACCTCGAGCTCAAGCGACGTGGTGTCCAAGATTTATCTTCGACTATCGCGATTGCGGAAAGCTTTATTGACTACTCCACAAACAAGGAGAGCTCAAAAGCCACAGATAAAAAGTTTGTTGGAGGAAAGAGTGGAGGAGGCCACGCTAAAAGTTAGGGATCCAAAAATCATAAAGACAACTCCTCATTCAAACTACGGGATAAGGGGAAGGAAAAGGAGGATCATGGTGCCTCAAAGCCCCATATGATGTGCTTCATTTGTGATGGACCACATTGGGCACGTGAATGTCCGAAAAGAAAGGCATTGAGTGCCTTAGTTGCCTCCACACATGGTCAAGATGGAGGTGAGTCAGACGAAGGTGCAAAGATGGGTTCTTTGTGTCTACTTGTTGCACTGCAGAGCACCCCAAAGACCCCTAAAGGCTTGATGTACCTAGATGTAACCATCAACGGGAAGGTCGCCAAAGCTTTGATGGACACAGGTGCATCTCACAACTTTGTTTTAGTGGAAGAAGCAAAGCAACTCAGCCTTAAGGTAGTCCATGGAGGGGGATCTCTCAAAGCAGTTAACTCAGTAGCACTACCATTGTATGGAGTCGTTCGTGGAGTTAAGGTCAGTCTTGGTGCTTGGACTGGCCAAGTGGACTTATCAGTGGCTGCTATGGATAAATACTCGCTTGTATTCGGCATGGAGCTCTTGGACTAGGTTAGAGCTTTCTTGGTGCCATGCTCAAACTCTATGTGCATCATGGATGGTTCAAAGGCGTGTGTGGTACCGACGGAGAGGACCACTAGACCTACTACCCAAGCTCTCTCAGTACTTCAATTCAAGAAGGGATTTAAGAGGGATGAAGAGAGTTATTTGGCCATTCTAAAGGAATATGATGATGAAGAGGCATCACCAAAGCCAAACTTGTCGACGGAAGTACAAGTTGTTCTAGATAAGTTCTAGGATGTGATGCCGGAGGCATTACCCAAACGGTTACCTCTAATTAGGGAGGTGGACCATGAAATAGAGTTGGAACCCGGCACCAGGCCACCAGTAATGAGCCCCTATCGAATGGCGAACTCAGAGTTGGCAGAATTGAGGAAGAAACTCGACGAATTGCTAGATGCTGGCTTCATAAGGCCCTCCAAATCCCCATTTGGTGCCCCGGTACTCTTTCAAAAGAAAAATGATGGCTCGCTATGAATGTGTATCGACTATCGGGCTCTAAATAAGATCATAGTCAAGAACAAGTATCCTATGCCTCTTATTGCTGATTTGTTCAATCAATTGGGGAATGCTAGATACTTCACAAAATTGGACTTGCGATCGGGATACTACTAGGTATGTATTGCCAAGGGAGATGAGCCCAAGACTACTTATGTGACCAGGTATGGTACGTATGAGTTCCTTGTCATGCCATTTGGTTTCACAAATGCACCAGCCACCTCCTGCACTCTTATAAACAAGATTTTCAATCCCTACCACGATCGGTTCGTGGTAGTATATCTTGACGACATTGTGATATATAGCCAAACTTTGGAAGAACATCTAGAGCATTTGTAGAAGGTGTTTAAGGTCCTGAGGGAAAATGAGTTATATGTCAAGAAGGAGAAATGTTCCTTTTCCCAATATAAGGTGATGTTCTTGGGACATAGGATAAAGGATGGGAAACTGATGATGGATTAGCCAAGGTGAAAGCCATCCAAGAATGGGAACCTTCTACCAAGGTCCCCAAGTTAAGATCTTTCCTTGGACTAGTGAACTATTATAGAAGGTTTATCAAGTCCTACTCAGCGAGAGCAGCCCCACTGACTGACTTGCTCAAAAAGAACAAGGCTTGGGAATGGACAAGGGAATGCCAAGCCTCATTCGAAGACTTGAAGAAGGTCATCAGTGAAGAACTGGTGCTTTGCCTACCAGACCCTTCCAAGATGTACGAGCTACACACAGATGCTTTAAACTTTTCCATTGGTAGAGTGTTGATGTAGGAAGGGTTTCCGATAGCTTACGAGAGCCACAAGCTTAATGACACTGAATGCCGTTACACAGTGCAAGAAAAAGAAATGATAGCTATAATTCATTGCCTAAGGGTGTGGCGACACTACTTGTTGGGTTCTCATTTTGTTATCATGATGGACAATGTTGCAACAAGCTACTTCTAGACTCAAAATAAGTTGAGTCCTAAGTAGGCTCGGTGGCAAGATTTCTTGGCAGAGTTTGACTATAGCCTGTTGTATAAGCCCAGTAAGGCAAATGTAGTGGCTGATGCGCTGAGTTGAAAGGCAGAGTTAGCAGCCTTGAGTAGGCCAAGTAGTCCTCTGTTAGAAAGGATCAAAGAAGGGTTGGAGCATGATGCCCTTGCTCAAAATCTCCTTGCCCTCATCAAGGAGGGAAAGACAAGGCGATTTTGGCTGAGTGATGGACTACTCTACGCTAAGCAGAATCGCATCTTTGTGCCGAAATAGGGGAGCTTAAGGAAAGCGCTTATCAAGGAGTGCCATGATTCACTTTGGGCTGGACACCAAGGAATGAGGTGCACCCTTGCTTTGATCAAGTCAATCTACTACTGGCCTCAACTACGGGATGATGTTGAAGCCTATGTGAGGACTTTTCTTGTGTGCCAACAGAACAAGATAGAGCAGCATGCACCCGGAGGTTTTCTAGAGCCGCTGCCTATTTCAGAGAGACCATGGGAAAGTATCTCAATGTATTTCATCACTTGCATGCCAAAATCAGAGGGCTTTGGCAGCATTCTCGTAGTAATTGATCGCTTCAGCAAGTATGCAACATTCATACCTGCCTCAATGGATTGTACGACAGATGAGATGACACGCTTGTTCCTTAAACATGTTGTAAAGCATTGGGGGATTCCATCCAATATTGTGAATGATCGAGACCCACGATTCACAGGGAAATTTTGGACGGAATTTTTCAAGTTGTTGGGATTAGACTTGAACTTCTCCACAAGCTTTCATCCTCAAAGTGATGGAAAAACAGAGCGCACCAATGCATTGCTGGAGTTGTATCTTAGGCACTTTGTCAGTGCCAATCAACATGATTGGGCTAAGTTGCTGGATGTAGCCCAATTCTCCTATAATGTACAAAGGAGCGAGTCTACCACGAAGAGTCCCTTTGAGATTGTCATGGGATAGCAACCCATGACTCCTCATGCCTTGGCCACGAGCTATGAAGGAAAGAGTCATGTTGCCATCAAATTTGCCAAGGCGTGGCATGAAAAAGCTGTCTATTTGAACAAGGCATCTAAGAAGATGAATAAATGGGCTGACAAGAAAAGGAGGATGGTGGAATTTCAGAAAGTTGATTTGGTCCTTGTCAAACTGTTGCCCTAATAGTTTAAGTCCTTGCGGAAGGTTCATAAGGGGTTGGTGAGGAAGTATGAAGGGCCATTTCCTATCCTCAAGAAAGTTGGTAAGGTGTCTTACAAGCTACAACTCCCTCCAAAGCTTAAAATCTATCCGGTCTTTCATGTAAGTATGTTGAAACCTTTTCATGGAGACAAGGAAGACATAAGTCGAGGGGAATCCAAGAGGGAACCTACTGCAGTGGCAACCTCCTTCGACAAAGAAGTGGGCTCAATTTTGGCGTACCAAATTATCGGGAATACTTGCTCAAATGGAAGAATGCCTCAGATGTAGAGACAAGCTGGGAACCTGAGGATTCTTTGTGGCAATTCAAAGATGACATAGAGAGGTTCAAGCTTGAAGGCGCAACGAGGGCGTCGCGAACTTGAGTGGGGGAGGGTGTAACGTCCCGCTTGAATTGTCCCGCAAAATCCAAATAAATGGTGCTTGCCTAAAGGATCTAGACTTTTCTACCTAGGAAATTTCTAGAGTGGCTTAGAGATGTCTAGAAAGGGCTAGAGTTGGACAGACTCAACTCATCCCGGAACCTGCATGAAGGAGCTAGACAAACCTAGAAGACTCTAGAGTTGGCTAGAAGGTCCAAGAACCTTGTGGCATATTGTAGATAAAACAAGAACTCTCTTGTATATTATAGACCTAGAAGAATCTAGAAAGTGGTGGCATATCCTTAAGCTTAGAGCCACACTATAAATAGACCCATTGGTTTCCATTTGTATTCATCCTTAGGAATTCTTAGCATCTTGTAAGATAAACTCTCTCTAGAGCAATACAAAGCATTCTTTACAAACTCTCTTTCTAGTCTCTTTGAAGTTTCATTCGGATTCAAAGGCAGGCTTAGTGCAACGGACGGTGCTAAGTGCCGCACGATTACTACTTGAAATTTAAGGTCGTGACACATGTCTCCCATGAGCTTGACTCAGGGAAAAAGAGATTTTATGATGTGCAAGCTATTCGTAGATACTCTTTGTGAGAGCACCCAAATATGGTTCAACTACTTTGCACCCCGATTGATAACCTCTTTTTCACACCACCTTTTCTCCATCATCCAAGAGAAGGGAGAAAAGATTCCGGGAGTATATGAAATGGTTCAGGGAGGAAAAATTGGAAATATCTGATTATCCTAACTCTATAGATATAGAAGTGTTATGAAGAGGCCTCTCAAAGAATTTTGACCTATTTATAGAATTAACCAAGATAGTGCCTCAAACTTTGGAAAAAGCTTATGACGAGGACAGAAAGTTTGTCAAATTGGAGAGAGAGTTAGGCCTAGTCAAAGATCATTGAACTAATATGGAGGTAGTCCCTGACAAAGAGAAGAGGAGGATAATCCCAAACAGGGCACATCAAAACAGTAAAAATAATCATTTCATACCAAATAACATATCGGTCGGACAGTGGTCAAGAAACAGATAACTTTAGGGGAGGTCACTTTCTCCCTTCAAGGGTCCTCCCTTGAGAGTAAATCTAACTTAAGCATTGATGAGAATGAAGGAGGAACCTATTGCCAGGTGCCCATCCAAGATGAAATCCCCACTTTGAAACATTTCCAAGTGGTATGCCTTCCATAAAGATATGGGCCACGATATAAAAGATTGACACCTCAAGAAAGAGATAGAGGAATTATTTACAAGGGGATATCTGAAGGACCTCGTTATAGAAAATGGAGATTAGAGAAATTTCAAAAATAAGCGAGAGGTACCAAAAACAACAAATCTGACTAGCAGCAACAGAGAACCCTCTAATAGAAACTAATTCAAAACTATACACACCATATATGAAGGACCAAAGGTTAGTAGAAACTCTAACAAATCGGGCATAATATTTGCTAGAAAGTTACGTAGTGCCCCCCATGTATATGCCTTAGACAATAGGAGATCTACCACTAAAATGGTTTTCAATGAGAAGGACGGGACCATGTCTCATCACGAGGACCCTCTGGTGATCACCTGTAGGATTGTATCTTGTGACGTTTGTAGAAAAATAATTGATACAGGGAGTTCCATAGACCTCTTTTTTATGACCACTACTAGAGCTCTTGGTATAAAGGACCCTGACATTGTCAAAACAGAGCTCCCTCTCGTAGGGTAGAACAACAATACTACCTATGCCAAAGGAATGGTAGTGCTGCCTGTTATGGCAAAAAGAATGATAATAATGACCACTTTCATAATCATCGATGTCTTAGCTCACTACAAATCCATCCTAAGAAGGCTTTGGATACATAAGATGAAGGAAATCTCATCCACCCTCTACCAAGTAATCAAATTTCCTACTAATGAAGGACAAGAAGAGATTAGGTGAGATTAGAAGAAGGCCAGAAGTGCTATAACGCCACCGTGAAGGATATGGTCCCCAAATAGAAATTACCGAGAGGTCTCCCTCAAAGAAAGCTAGGCATCCAAGGCCTTACAAAATCAATCAACCTAAATGAAGTAAAGAACCTCCTTGTAGAGGTAAAAGAAGAGAGCCAACCCCTAAAATTGGGTGAAGATTTGAAAATGGAGCTAGAGGCATAATTCTTATAGTTCCTCAGGGATAACTCAAATATATTTGCATGCACTCCAACTGACATGCCCGAAATTGATCTAAAATTCATATCACACTGACTAAAAATTGATTCAAAAGCTAAACCCGTATAGCAAAAAAAGAGAAATTTTCCATGAGAAAAGAATGAGGTCATTAAACACTAGGTGGCTTCCCTTAAAGAAGCATGGGTCATAAGGGAGGTCAAATATTCCTCATGGCAATCAAATGTGGTCCTCGTCAAGAAATCATGTGGGTCATCTCGTATGTGTGTTGCTTTCATATATTTAAATGAGGCATGTCCCAAGAATTGCTTTCCCCTCCTAAGTATTGATCAATTAGTAGATGCCTCCACTGGCTTGGGGATGATGAGTTTCTTGTATTCATACTTAGGGTACCACCAGATTAGGACGCACTCAGAAGACAAGGAAAAAACATCTTTTATCACCGAACAGGGAACATTATGTTATAAAAGGATTCCATTTGGATTGAAAAATACGGGTGCCACATATCAACACCTAGTAAACAAAGTATTTGAAAAACAATTGGGGAGGAACTTGGAGGCTGATGTGGATGATATGGTGGTTAAGTCAGCTCAACCCATGGACCACATTACAGACCTAGAATAAGTATTCTTAGTAATCTAAAAATATGGTATGAGGTTCAACCCTAAAAAATGCATATTTGGTGTTACTATAGGAAATATTTTAGGGTATCTTATGTCAACCAGAGGGATTGAGGCCAATCCTGAAAAAATACAGGCCCTAACAAAAGAATTTAGCAATTAAACAAAAGAATAGTAGCATTGTATAGGTTCATTTCTAAATGCACTGATAAGTGTCTACCCTTCTTCAAAATATTGCAAAAGGCACATCAGTCTTTTTTGGACGAGAGCTGTGGTGAAGCCTTTGAAACAATTAAGAAGTACTTAAGTAATCCCTATCTTAGCTAGCCCTCATTCTGGTGAGGTTCTTTATTTATATTTGGCTATGACCTCCCATACATGTAGCAATGTACTCTTAGTTGAGAGAAATAAAGTTCAAAATCGTGTCTACTATGTCATTTAGGTTCTGATGGATACTGAGAGCAAGTATCCAATCATTGATAAATTAGCATTTTCTCTCAAAGTTAATGCACGAAAGCTCAGGCATTACTTTGGCTCATACACTGTTGTGGTACGCAACTCTTACCCACTCAAGAATGTCTTAACAAGACTTGATGTAACAAGGAGGTTAGCACAAATAGCCATAGAATAGAGGAGTACGATATTAAATACATGGCTACATTATCCATGAAAGGGCAAGCGGTCGTCAAGTTTGTGGTTGAGTTTAGTGAGAAGCCAGAGGTTGTTGTAAAAAATATGGGGAAATTTGGCAGGTGTTTGTTAATGGAGCACAAAACTTCAATGGTGTAGGGTTGAAGGTAGTCTTAGTAGACCCCAATAATAACTGTTTTGAGTATACAATAAGACTTGATTTCCAAGTGACCAAAAATATTGCAAAATATGAGGAGACTATATTTGGGGCCATAACCACTAATAACCTAGTGGCAGATAAGGTCACCTTAAATAGCGATTCATGGCTAGTGGTTAACCAATTCTCGGGGTCATTTGAAGCTAGAGACAAAAAAATGAAAGGTTAAAGAAGGAGTGCTCTAAATTCTCTAAGTTTGACATCAAATAGATAGCTTGAAAGGATAATGGTCATGTCGATGCCTTTGAAACTATGGCATCAATATGAGAGGCCAACCATAATGAAGTAGTATCGATAACAATCTTTTCATAAGTATCCTTGGAGAAGGTTGAATGGATATTCGGATGTGTAGACACTTCCACCATTCCATGGTACACCCCTATTTATAAATTCTTGGAAAGGGAGAAGCTACCAAAGGATAGTAGGTCTTCGAAAGAAATCAAATCTAAGGCAAGTCAGTATATGATAAAAATAGGGAAATTATATCGAAAAACTTCACTTGGTCTAGGGCTCTTATTTGTAACCAAATAGGGATTTGAAAGATTAATGTATGAAGCATACGAAGAGGATTGTGGTTCACATTCAAGGGGGAGGAAGTTATCACAACGAATCATGGAACATGGCTCTTATTGGCCCATTATGTAGAAAAAAATTGCACAAAGTACACCCATATATGCAACAAATACCATAAAGGGTGTGGTGAGTTCTTCACCCTTTTATAAGTGAGGGCTTGACATAGTAGGACCCTTACCTATAAGACAAGGTCAAAAGAATTTTCTACTTGTGGCTACAAATTACTTTTAAAAAATGGAATGAAGCAAAGCCCTTGGGTAGAATACATGATGAATAGGTGATTCGATTTATATGGAAATCCCCAATTTTCAACTTTAGCCTAGCCAGAGAACTCGTCACCGATAATGGGAAACAATTCATAGGATGAAATATCACAGAGTTCACCATCCAATACAACATTAAGATATGTCACTCCATGCCATATTATCCTCAGGTCAATGGTCAAGCGAAATCCTCCAACAAGCTCATCATCAGCTTATTAAAGAAAAGACTAGAAAGTGCAAAAGGAAGGTGGGTGGAAGAGCTACGTGGAACATTGTGGGCTATCAAGACTAGTCCTTGAGAAAGCACCAATGAGACCCCTTTTTCCATGGTATATAGGATAAAAGCAGTAATACCTAACAAAGTCATGATCCCCACTACCAGATCAATTTTAATAGAGGAAAAAATGACGTAATCAGAGCACACGAACTGACCCTCATGGAAGAGAAAAGAAATGAGGCCTTAAGAAGGATGATTGAGTAAAAAAGGAGAATATCAGATTATTACAACAAGACCATACGCTTCAAAGAATTTTTTAGCGGTTATTAGGTCCTCAAGAGGATCTTCCTCAACAAGAAAGAATGGATGGTCAAAAAATTGGGTGCTAATAGGGAAGGACCTTATCAAATAATTGAAACAACCCCAAAATGGGCCTACCTTCTAAAAAACATAGAAGGAACTAAAGAGGGCACGAGTTGGAATGTAATGAATTTGAAGAAATATCACTTATAACGTATATAAACTAACCATTTTTATATAATATTGGCATAAACAAATCAATGGAACTGAACCACCCCATACAAATAGGTCTTTCTTTTAGAAGTCTCCCATTGTTTTATGTCACAACTTGATCACTTTAGTTAAGAACTAGGTAGAGAGCCCTAACACTTGCATAAGGTCACAAGTTGTCCACCTTGGTCAGGAACTAGGTTGACGCTCTAATATTGAAGGGAGATAAGAACCACGGTTAGGAACCAGGTAAGGCTCTCTATCCCACCACATTTGAGCCATGGGTTGATCAAATCGATTAAACACCAAGTAAAGAACCTTGGCACTTGCATAAGGTCACAAGTTGTCTACCTCGATCAGGAACCAGATCCACACTCTGATATTGAAGGGAGATGAGTGATGACTCTATAAAAGTAGAGTCATTAGTGCACTTTTGCACTTAATATTTACTTGTTTTATTCAATAAATAGTATTTTTAAGGCTAAAATATTAAAATGTAAACTTTGTAGTGAAAAAGGATGAAAATATAATTTTTGGATTTTTATAGATTTTTTATGAATTTTTAACGTAGGACCAATCAGAAGCTGCCACACGGACACCACGTAAGTAGGGATAATGAATTTTAGATCTCCGTGTATGAGGAGAGAAGTACTGCGTGCCACATGACAACATGGCATTCAATTCGAGTTCGGAAAGCAGTCAAACCTTCACCATACATGTCATCATGCGATTGCTCCTCGCATTCCATCTATGCACCATGCCATCCATTTTTGTGAATCATGTTGCATGGAATAGCACTAACTTGGACCGATCTCCCCTGTCACGCGCCACGCTTTGATTTTCCTAGTGAATTTTGTGTGCCATGTGTCGTGCTGTGATTGGTTGGCACTGTTGATTTTGTTTGTTTTGATTTCAACCTTTGATCTGAAGTTGATTCAACAGTCTAGATTACACCTAAGCTATATTAAGCCCCTAATCACTCTATAAAGTCTAAAGAGTTTCCATTAGCATAATTTTGGTCTGTTTTTGAAGTTAAAAAAAGAGAAAAATATAGAAAAGTTCAAAAGGAGATACAATTGTGGTGGAGATTCAAAAGAAGATTAACGCTACAATTCAAAAGATTGATTGTATTTCATCTTGTACTTTTTTCTCTATCAATTTTTGTCTTTCTTTATGAAAAATATGAGCTTTATGGACACAAGTATGTGTAGTTAAAACTTTAATATAAGAATCTTATGAACCTAATTTTCACCATGTGATGATCTAATATTTTACCCCAATTATAATTATAATTTAATTATATTATTTAATCTAATTTTTATGCTATTAATTGTTTGATCAACAATTTATGTATAGAGGAAATTAAATAGATTTGAGAGAATTATTTAATTTTTTGTCTTAATTAAATAACATGCATAGTTTCTAGGTGGAGATGTAGAATTCTTATATATGTGATCCATAATTGATGAACTTAATGAATAATATGCAATTTAATTGGCATGAAAGTGTGATTAAATTAATTACTTTATGGTGTGTAGTGTATTTGAGAGAAGAATACATGCTAGGTTAGATTCATTATTTTACCCCAATCATAATTATAATTATAATTTAATTATATTATTTAATATGATTTTTATTCTATTATTTGTTTGGCCAATAATTTATTAATAGAGGCAATTAAATAAATTTGAGAGGATTATTTAATTTTTTTTCTCTTGATTAAATAACGTGCATAGTTTCTAGGCAAAGATGTATGATTCTTATGTATGTGATCCATAATTAATGAACGTAATGAGTAGTATGCAATTTAATTTGTATGAGTGTGTGACTAAATTAATTATAATATGGTGTGTAGTTTACTTGAGAGATAAATATATGCTAGGTTAGATTCAATTTATCATTTAATTAATTGATAATTAATTGATAAATATATTTTCTTATATATCTTCTTAGTTACCAAATCTAATTTAATTAATTATTTATATTTACTTTTAGTTATTTTAATTTTGCTTCCTTAAAATATAAAAATACAAAATAATTGATTTTTATTTTTTTAGATTTAAAAATTAGTTTCTAATAAAATAATCTCCTTAGTAACATTATTTTCTTATAATTATATTACTTGTTATGATACATATACTTGCGTATTCATTGCACATATAATTCGTGTGTAACGATTATGTTTTTGGTGCTATGCCTGGGATTATAAATATTAGAAATTAATTTTTTTTATTTTTCTTTACTTTAATTTACTTATTTTTTTACTGACTTATTTTTTATTTATTTTAGTTAATTTCTCTTTCTATTTTTTTAAATTCTAATTTATTTATTTAGTTTTTATTTAGACATCTCCTTTAGTATTGTAGAAACATAGTTGAGTCTATTGCATGAGCAGAGTTTGTGAGGGAGAAATCTTATCTTTAGTTCTTAAAATTGAGCCTATTTTGAGATCAATTAGAAAAAAAGTTGTCACCTAAGAGGAAAAAATGGCTAATTCATTACAAATAAACAATAATGAGCTAAACTTGAACAATCAGATACTTTTGATGGATGATAGGGTTAAAGCTATGAATGAATATGCAAAACCTACGTTGAAAAGATGAATTCAAGTATTACAAGGCCAAACATTTAAGCTAATCATCTTGAGTTAAAGCCAATGATGTTTCAAATGCTACAAACAGTTGAACAATTCAGCTGATTACCAATAAATGATCCTTATCTTAATCTCAGATTGTTTATTGAAGTTGTAGATTCATTTAATTTCAGTGGTTTGAGCGAGGAGGCATTTAGGCTTAGATTCTTCCCTTACTCTTTACAGGATTGTGCTCGAGTTTGGCCAAAATCTTTGCCACCTGATTCCATTATAACTTGGAATGGTTTGGAGGAGAAATTCTTGATGAAATACTTCCCACCAACAAAGCATGCCAAGCTTAGGAATGACATTACTTCCTACCAACAAAATGAATGAGAATCTTTATATGAAACATGGGAAATATTCAAGTAATTGCTAAGGAAGTGTCCTCATCATGGTATTCCTTCTTGGATTCAAATGGAGACTTTTTATAATGGTCTCAATGCTCAAACAAGGACTATCGTTGATGTATCGGCTAATGGAGTGCAAGCCAAATCTTACAATCAAGCTTATGATTTACTTGAGAAAATGGCTAGCAATAATTATCAATGGCCAATGGACAGAATGACAACCACAAGAAGAGTAGCTAGAATGCATGAGGTAAATGATATCATAGCACTTACAACTCAAGTGTCATCTTTGGTTAATCTTTTGATGGTACAAAACTCGTCAGTGAGTATAAACCAAGTCCAAAATTCAGGAGTATCATGTGTGTTTTGTGGAGGAGCTCATTTGTTTGATAATTATCCAAATAATCCTGAATCCATTTGCTATGTGGGTAATGTGAATCGAAACAATAATCCATACTCAAACACATATAAACCAGGATGGAGACAACATCCAAATTTTTCTTGTAATAACAACAATCAAGGTGGTAATCAATTAAACCATCAATCATTTCCACCACCTATTTTTCAACAACTACATCAATCACAAGCCTAAGAAAAGAAGCCAAATACTGAGAATAATACAAATGCCTTAATGAGGATGATGAAAGACTTCATCCAATCAGTAAATACAAAAGTGTCCACTCAAGATGCTTCAATTCAAAATTTGGAGAGCCAAACGTGGCAACTTTCCTAGGTTATAAGCCAAAGGCCTCAAGGCAAACTTCCAAGTGACTCAATTATAAACCCAAGAAGAGAAGGGAAGGACCATTGTAGTGCCATAGCCTTGAGGAGTGATAAAACTCTAGAGGAAAATGAGACTCAAAAGGATAAGGAGGAATATAAGACTAAAAAGGATAAGGAGGACTATAAGACTAAAAATGATAAAGAGGAACTAGAAACTAAAAATTATGAGGAGGAATTAGTGGATAAAGATAGTAATGGAAAGGAAATAATTCAACCAAAAAAGAACAACCTCTATAAACCCACTATTCCTTTCTCTCAAATACTGCAAAAGAAAAAGTCAGATACACAGTTTTCAAAATTTTTGAAAGTCTTCAAGAAGCTGCACATAAACATACCATTTGTAGAGGCACTTGAACAAATTCCGTCTTATGCCAAATTCATGAAGGATATATTATCATAGAAAAAGAGGCTTGGATATCATGAAACAATAACCTTGACTAAAGGTTGTAGCACCATCCTTGATAGAAAGCTACCACAAAAACTAAATGATCCATGTATTTTTGACATCCCTTACACTATTGGGAACATCTGTTTTGGCAAGGCACTATGTGATTTGGATTCTAGCATTATTCTCATGTCATTATCATTCTTCCATAGATTAGGGGTTGCTAAAGCCAAACCCATTTGAGTAACATTACAGATGGCAGATAGATCAATTAAGAGATCTCAGGGTGTGGTAGAAGATGTTATAGTAAAAGTAGAAAAATTCATCTTTCCGGTAGACTTCATTATACTAGACATGGAAGAGGACTGTGATATTCCTATCTTACTTGGTCATCCATTCTTAGCAATCAAAAGAGAACTCATTGATGTATAAAAATATGAAGTTACAATGATAGTGCAAGATGAATAAGTAATATTTAAAGTTTTTAAAACATCTAAACCCCTTGATATTGATAATGCTAATGAATTCTTAAAGATAAATGTTACTGATTGTGAAGACAACTCAAAAGAATTTGTTGAGTTTCCCACACTTAAGACTTTAACACATGATGCTGTAAACAAGGACATAAGCTCACCAGACAACAACTCAACCTATTTTAACTTTGAAAGTATGGAATCAAAGGTTGATATTATGGATTGTGTAAACTTTTTTGAAGAACGTGCCTCTCATGTATATATCAAAGATGGTTATGGAAAATTTTGAGATAGGATCTAAGCTCAAACCATCCATTGAAGAGCCAACAAGTTTAGACCTCACACTCTAACTCTTTCATTCAAAGTTAAGTATGAAAGTGAAAAAGTCTAATAGAGAGGTGAAAAATATGTTGGAAATACATAAATTGGATGAGTCACGATGGAGTGCTTATAAGAATGCCAAAAAGTTCAAAAAGAAAACAAAAAATATTCCAGGAGAAGTAACTTGAATATAGTGTTTGTGATCCATAACATAAACAATTATTGAAAAAATCATGACTCAAACCATTTTTAGGCAAACTCAAAAGTAAATGGATACAAAGGGATATGGTTTAGGACTTGATATGACCGTCTAGTCAAGGACGTTAAACATGATGCTGGTTGGGAGGAAACCCAATATTATTTTACTTATAATTTCATTGTTTTTGTTTTGTAGATTAATAAATTTGGAGAGCAATGGCACAAAAAGATTGTTTTGTTTCAATGACAGATATGGTTCACTAAGACTAAGGGAGTTTTTTTTTACCTTTTTCATATTTATATGTGCACATTGGGGAAAATGTGTAATTTAAGTTTGGGGGAGGGAACTTCATTCTCTACTTTAGTATTTACCATTCATTTTTAAATTTTAGGAATTGTTTTAATTTTTATGATGTTTTTAAACATGATTTGGGTATAAATTGATAAATATATGGAATGTAACATATTTTTAAGATATTTACATTAATCATGTGATATGCTTACTAGTTTTGATTAAATTGATTCAAATTTTTATGCACATGTTCATGATTGATTTTGATGTTCTTATTGAGAGAAAATTTGTAGTGAGTTATGCGAGGTTATGAGGCATTCCAGGTTTTAGAATCTATTTGATCACCCATTGAGGTGAAATTCTAAATAATAATTAGCAAGAGAAATGATTTAGGCCTTATTTGGATTGATTGAGCCTTTCAAGCTAACCATTGTTAATAACTATAGTCACCCATTTGAGCCTAACAAAGAACCATTCATATCTTTAAGCCACAATTTATGCCTAACTAATAAGTATTACCTTTATCCTTACACATTTAGCTTGTATGAAAAGGAAAAAAAATGAAATCATACTATAGAGTAAGGTGAAATGTAATGCACCCTATAAAAAATAGAGAAAAAAGAAGCAAAACTCACAACACAATATCCTTCTAAAGAAAAATAAAATAGAATTGAAAATAAGTGTGGGGGTGTTGTGAAGTTACAAAAAAAGAAGAGAAAAGAGATATGGAATAAAAGAATATGAAAAGAATGACAAAAGAGGGTGAACTGAAATATCAAGTTAAAAAGTACATGATGAACAAAAAGAAAGCTAAGGTGTGGAAAGATCTTAAATGTCTTAATTTATCAACCCCCACCTAAGCCTTACATTAAAACCATGTAAAGTCTTTATTGATCTTGATCTAAGTGCATATTTATATTAGTTGATAGGGATGTGAAAAATTGACTTATGAGACTTGTTCTAAGATTGAATTGATTAGCATACTCATATAGGTTGATTTCATGAGTGCATTGGATGATATCATGTGTAGCTTATACATACGTGAATTAATTTGTTAAACACCTTGCATATCCTTGTATTAATGGAACATTGATTGATGAACATATAAACCTCATTATCATAAGATTGTATGAATTTTAAGAGGGATAGTGTTTGTGAAATATGCATGTATTAAATGAATTATATTTATCAATATACTACCCATATTACTTTATTTAGTTATATTTGGTTTTCTTTAGGAAAAGCAAAGAGTTAAGTTTATGATGGCTCTATAAAAGTAGAGTCATTAGCGTACTTTTTTACTTAATATTTATTTTTTTATTCAATAGATAGTATTTTTGGGGCTAAAAATATTAAAATATACTTTTTAGTGAAAAGGGATGAAAATATAATATTTTTGGAATTTTTATGAATTTTTAATGCAGGACCAATCAGAAGGTACCATGTGGCCTACCGCGCAAAAAGAAGAGTTGACTAGGCCAGCCATATGGATGCCATGTAAGTAGAGACAACGAATCAAAGATCTCTATGTGTGAGGAGCAAAGTAGCATGTTTCATGTGTCATCATGGTGTTCAATCCGAGTTAGAAAAGTGGTTAAACCTTCACGTCATGTGTCGTCATGTGATTGCTCCTAGCATTCCACCCATGCACCACACCATTTGTTTCTGTGAATCATATTGCACTGCGTGGTGCTAATGCAACGAGCCTTGACTCGGACTGGTCTCCTGTACCACACATCATGCTTTGATTTTCCAAGTGAATTCTATGTGCCACCTGTCATGCTGTGATTGGTTATTACTATTGATTTTTCTTGTTTTGATCTAAGCCCTTGATATGAAGTTGATTTGATAGTCCAGATCGTACCTGAGCTATATTTAAGCCCCTAATAACCCTATAGAGTCTAAAGAGCCACCATTAGCGTAATTTTGGTTAGTTTTTAGAGCTAAAAATATAGAAAAATATAGAAAAATTCAAAGGAGATAGAATTTTGGTAGAGATTCAAGAGAAGATTAACACTACAATTCAAGAGATTGATTATATTTCATATTGTACTCTTTTCTTTATTAATTTCTATATCTTTCTTTATGAAAAATATAAGTTTTATGGACACAAGTATGTGTAGTTAAATTTTTAATATAAGAATCTTATGAACCTAATTTTCACCATGTGATTATCTAATATTTTACCCCAATTTTAATAATATTATTTAATCTTATTTTTATGTTATTAATTGTTTTTCCAACAATTTATCTATAGAGACAATTCAATAGATTTGAGAGAATTATTTAATTGTTTGTCTTGATTAAATAACATGGATAATTTCTAGGCAGAGATGTATGATTCTTATGTATGTGATCCATAATTGATGAACTTAATGAGTAGTATGTAATTTAATTGGCATGAGAGTGTGATTAAATTAATTACTAAATGATGTGTAGTTTACTTGAGAGAGGAATACATGCTAGGTTAGATTCAATTGATAATTATATTGGGGGATTTTAGCGATTCACATGTTTAGAAAATTGGGGTATTAAGTATTCGTAGATATTTTCTCGTATATCTTCTTAGTTATTTTAATTTTGCTTCCTTAAAATATATAAACACAAAAAATTTGATTTTTATTTTTTAGCTTTAAAAATTAGTTTCTTATAAAATAATCTCTTTGGGAACGATATTTTCTTATCATTATATTACTTGTTGCAATAATTTGTGTGTAGCAATCAATTAGCACCTCGGTCAGAAACCAGGTAAGGCTCTCTTTCCCACCAAATTTGAGCCACAGATTGATCACATCGGTTAAGAACTAGGTAGAATGCTCTCGTACTTGCATGGTTATGAGTTTTCCACCTCGGTCAGGAACTAGGTCAACGCTCTAACATTGAAGAGAGATGAGCACCTCAGTTAAGAACCAGGTAAGGCTCTCTCTCTCTATCTCTCTCTATCTCTCTCTCTCTCTCTCCCCCCCCAAATTTGAGCCACAGGTTGATCACCTCCGTCACAAGTTGTCCACCTTGGTTAGGAACCAGTAAGGTTATCCTTTTCACCAATTTATGCCATGATACTAATCACTTTGCTTAAAAGCCAAGTACAACACCCTAATAATAGCAAAGGTCGACCTAACCACTTCGGTCAACAACCAAGTCGCATTATATAATATAAAAAAAATATTTGGATATTTATAAATACAAATACATGCACAATGTCAAGGCATCACAAGTTCATGCCATCTAGAATGTTTTCATTATTTAAAAATTAAAAATATGTGGATAGTTATTAATAAAAAGCTTGGCCTTCTTAGAAGGCTAAAAATTCTTTCAACACTTGGATACACGACCGGTATCTAGATCATCAGTTTCTTTGACTAAGGTAATAGCTCAGCTTGAATCTCTATAATTTTCTTCTGTGCATGGGTAATGGGCTCAGGGTGAGTTGACATTATCGTGAGCAATCCTCACTCCAACTCTTCAGTAACCTTCATCACCTTAAGGAAGAATTTTTCATATCGCTTTGTTGCATGTTTTTCAACACACGAACTCGTGCAAGTATACACGGTCGCAAGTAATAACATTTATAAGTAAAGATCGATCCCACGGAGATTTGTTACTATAATTTGTTGAGTACTAAAATTATTTCTCTATGATTTTATCCAAAATAATCGTTGATTTAAGAAAAAGGTAATAAGAAAAAAAAAGATCTCTAGGTTTGCAATTCTTCACCAAACTAATCCACTACAATCATATTATTTTCTTTGGATTTATATTTTTTAGTACATTTAATTTGTCAACCGAAAACTTCTTTTTTATTCATACATCTCTTCTCGAGCTGCCGTACAAACACACCTCCCGTTAAATTAATTCACTATATCTCTAATGAGAATTAAATTTAATAAGATTCATTAAGTTCTAAGTTCTCAAATCGGCACACATACAATTAGGGCATATTCCTATCCTTCATCATACATGTCATTCTATTTACGAGCAATATACACAAAAAAGCCTTTCAAGTTTATTTTTATGCCACAAATCGTTTTGATAAAATTCGTAAATAATCAAAAAAAAAAGCATTAAGCACAAAATAGAACGAACAAATCGAACGCCTTATAAATCTATAAACAAAAATAATTAAAATTAAAGCTTCATAAATTTAGATCAAATCGTAACCCTAGAAAAATTAAATTACTTCATAAAATTAAAATTAAAATTACAAATAGATTCATAAAAATAAGATGAAGAATAAGGAAAATTAAAACATCAAGAAAAGAAAATATTTGGCACACGAACACAACAAAAGCCAAAAAATGGCTTCCGTGTTCTCAAGTAAATTCAAAACCGAACACTACAAAATTTCTAAACTCCACAAAACTCTTCTCCAACCAAAAAACTTCTTTACAACTAAAAACAATCTCCTATTTATAGCTAAAAAATACATCTAAAATATTACATTTTTATTTTATTTTTTTATCGAAAAACGCGTAATAATTTTTATCGAAAAAATAAAATCACGTATCGATTTTTGTATCGAAAATCTTATTTAATTTACGTGAAACAGGGCCGTTGCTCGATTTTTTTAAATTCAAAGCATACACGTGTCGGGCACACCGACTACCGAAAGATTTCTATAGCCACGTGTAAGCAAAGACGTCATCGGGTACACAAACCGCCCGACGTAGAACGGGCGCACGGATCGCGCGCCGAAAAAGCGAGGTAAATTCGCTGAAAAACGGGCGTGATCCGCCGTGTCGCTACAAGATTGTAAATAGCCACGTGTCTGGACTTTTATTAGCTTAAATATTCGTGGAACACGTGCGTATTTTTATTCTTTAAAATCGAAGATGACGCCCAGATTTGACTGCGCGTCACAGGATTGTTGCATTAGCGCTCGCACAAGGGCCTGATTGACGCGCTGCAATCGACCGACTGCTGATCTCGATCCAACGGCCGGGCCGATCGCTCGGAGGAATCGGCGCAGCCGATATGGGTCTCCTGACGCCGCCGCGCGACACGCGCGGGGGCCCATCGGGCACGCCACCGCGCACAGAACGCAATATCTTCCGACCAAAATCTCCTCGTTCCGCCACGGGACACGCGTCGACCGAGCCGCCGATCCTTTGATCGACGGTCCACGCTTGCTTAGCGTGATGTCAGCGTGGACTTCATCTCCCCTCAAGGCAGTAATTCAAACTTTTTTAATTATATTTTGACCCACAAAATTAATTCAAATTACATTTTTTGTACTTTCTTAAATTACACTTTAGCCCTTTTCTAATTTTAAATTAAATTTTTAACTTTTAATAATTATAATTAAGCCCAAATTTAATTTAAATTATATTTTTGAATTATATAAATTGTAATTAAGAAACTATATTATCATAAATTATATTTGTGGACAAAAATATGAAATTAAATACATTTTCGATACAAATTATTTAATTTTATTAAAAATGTATTTTTAGCAAATAAAAAGAAAATATTAATTTATTTAACAAAAATTAATAAATATTAAACGAACATAGCAATTATCATTACTAAAATTAATGCAAATAACTGTATAAAATACAGTTATCATGCTTCATATAGAAGCTTGCCCAATATGATTCCCTATCTACAAGCGTGGCCATACTAGCCACTGTCCTCTTCTCTCGAGATTGAGTTTGGATTAATTGCTCCTTACAAGAAGCGAGCACACACTTTGTCTCTTTTACATTACACTTAAGTGTAACCACCTCGGCTTTGAGCACCCTAACCTCGTCCTTAAGCCTACCATTTTCAACACGTAAAGCTTGAACTAAATGTCTATTAGTTTGATTAGAATCCATAAAATATGACCTAAAAAGTTAGATGAATTGATAGAAATCCCTAAATGTATGGATTAAACAAGTGTTCTCAATCTCTTTTTATAAGAGATGAAGGTTGATAAAAAGAAAAATAAAGGGAAAATTAATGACCCAAGTTCCCAAAAAACAAGTGGGTAGGTCAACATAAAAAATACACAATGAAAGAGGCAAACTAATTTTCCATAAATAAATAAAGTTGATCTTTTCATTTTATTTTTTTCATTTAATATTCTTACAAGTTTGAGCTCACGCCACACAAATAGGATTGGTATCGAGCTCATAAAAACAAAATGGGATTGAGTCATTAAAATTTAATGATCCTCTACCCTTGCCCCCGTGACCTCAGGGCCTTCCTCACCATTAGAAGAGCTCGAGCTTTCTCCTTCTTCCTCCTCCTCCAGAGAAGGAACCTACATATATGTCAGAGTAACCAGGATATCCAAAATGTGATAATAAGACTCCCTTAGATCCTTCTGCTCATCCTCGGTCTTAAAGGTTTCCATGGCCAACTCGTACGCCCTCTCTACGCTTGACTAGAGCTTTTGTTACATGTCATTAACATCGACCTTCGACTTATAATGGACCTCTTCGGTAGAAGCCTTGGCTCTTCTTGGGGCTTTCCTGGCCCCCTCTTTTGTACACCTAAGAGCCTCCTTGACCTCAGTAAGGTGTTGGGCATACTCATTCAACTCGGAGGTAGCCCTTTTTAGCTTCTTCTCCTTATCAATTTCCTTGCCTTCCTACTTAACTGTTCTTGCTAGCAACACGGTGTATTTTGAGTGAGTAGATGCATGGCTCTGCTTCTCCTATACTAGCTCATTTTTCAAAAAATCTGCATTGTGAGCCTTATTAAAGTCATAGAGCAGCATTAACTGAAATAAACAAAAGGTCAAGCCAATAAGTCTTGAGCTCACACTTTATATACGATAATTAAAGAATAAAAATAAAATGTGTCATAACACACCCGACACATTTGGGGATGGATGACCTTGCCAGAGTCCATATCCTCGTAAATAGCCTCGAGTTGCTTCTTGTATTAGGCAGTAGAAAGGTGGCTCATACAATGATCGAGGTGCTCTGGCGCCAAGCCTCTATTCAAGACTATGCCCTCCGTATTAGTAGTAAGATCATTAAGGACAAACTTCCCCTTCCTTGAATCCTTTACATGATCCTTATATTTTGTAGAACCCGAGCAAGGAGTTGGAGCCATGTGCTATTCTCGCAAGGGTGATATGGGAGGGAAAACATTTAAAGTCTCATCGACCACCACCTTTTTCTTCTTGTTTAGTGAAGAAGGGTGATCTTCATGAGAAGACCTGCCCTTTTTATTTCCCATAGAAGAACACTATCTAGAAGGAAAAGGTGTACCCATTGAAGAGCTCCTTACTCTTCATATGGGAAAAAAGTTGAGCAATGGTAAAATTCATAGGATCTACAAAATAAGAGTGAGAGGACGTCACGTTAGTCATGTTGTGCCAATAAAAAAAAGGGGGAAATACAAGTCATAGGATTAGTTCACCATCATCGGTTGTTACCTTGAACCGACCTCTAATGTTTGTAGGAGGAGTTTTACATTTAGGAGGAGCCAGAGGTTTATAATTGATCCTTAGGGGAGGCTCCACCGTACCATGCCTTATCAACCTACACGCGACAAAGTGTGAGGTGTTCAATAAGGTCTTCTAGTTGGTCTTTTTAGGAAGATAGTTTTGAATATCATGCAACCTTTGCTTTGGGTTAAGACTCAAGATTATGATTAAGGAAGCCATATTCCTTATTATAACCTTAATGTTGTTCCAGAAGCTCCTTATCAACCTAGTGTCACTAGTAGGAGACTCTCACTGACCTAAAACATAGAAAAAGTACTCTTTCCAATTTTTTTTGTTTTCAAGAAGTGACATGTTTGTCCCTCGATCCTATTTCATTGACATATATACCCTTTTAGGATCTATGGGATTCTGCTTCAGGACATAGGCCTCGTTAAACTTGACCATCTCTAAATCCACTCCGAGTTCTTGGTAGATCAATGTTAGGAAGAGTAGATACCTCCACCCATTAGGCATCAACTGTCTTAGCACGAGCTGCATCCTGATCAAGAATCTCTAAATAAGAGGGTATAAAGGGAACCTTACCCCCAACCTAGAGGAATCATTATATGAATCGAGGATGAGATGCTATAGGTTTTTCTTAATCTCTTTTCATTCTGGGATACCAACTCACAAGGCTTAGACACATTCGACCAACCTCTAGTATGACTTATGGGTTTCACAGATCCTATGTTCCTCATTTTCTTCCTCCATGTTCTGGCCACCGAGATTTGAGTCTGAGGTATGCTCAATCTAACGGTAGGAGTGGTTTGAGGATGGGGGGTAAAGATAGAAGGCTGAGGCATAAATCAACTCTCCTTATTGGAAGAGCCGAGCTAGAAGACCCCAAGTCGCAACTAGCACTAGAATATTGGGGGCTCTCCTAAAAGCCAGAGCTGAAGGCCAAGGTCTCTTCTTCGTTCATTATGTAAAAGCTATAAAAACATAAAAACAAAAGGAAACCCGACAAGTAAGATATAAAAAGAATAGGTTACCTAGGGTCGAGTTTGAAAATAAAAGAAAATGATCCTTTAAAAACCAACTTGAAAAGAAAGTGAAAAATCGTTAGGTTCTCGATGCTTGAACTCTAAAAACTCGAACAGAAAAAACTATAGTATGAGCTGAATCCTTACCACCGAACTGAAAAACCTTTTACAAACTCGAGGTAATGCGACAAAACATTTTTATTCATTATTTCTCAATTGAGCAAGTAATGATGATAAGTCCTAGTCCAAGCATCCCTTTATATAGAGACACTTGGTTTCTCTCTCCAATCAATTGAGACGCATTTATTAGGGGAGTTGAAAGGTTTGTATTCTAGGCCCGATAATTACTCTTCCACCTTAGACAAAGCTCGAGCTAAAAGAGTAAAAGGACTAAATGTTTGGATATCGGGATCGACCTGGTGCCCGACCCACGTAAACCGCTCAAGCCAAGTCACCAACCCAAGATGGAAGGTGAAGCACCCCAGATGTCCTAATCGTAGGATAGCCCCAAGCAAAATGACAACTTGATCAGCCCAAGCTCAGAAATCAACCCGAGCTGAGGTCGACCACAACCCCTGATATGTTATACTTTCTACCAATTATACTCCTATGACATGTAAATATGTATACTTATTACGTAATTAACACATGTATAGGTAATGTTCTATAAATATATGAACCTCCTATGAGATCCACACATTAAACCAATCAACTTAACTTTTCTTTAAGTTTTCTCTCTATAAACCATATCAATACCAAACATTAATTGCTAGCTCTTCTAAAGGAGAAAAGCCTTTTATCCTTCCCATAAAAAAGACAAAACACTAGTTTTGAAATTGGTTTCCCCAAAATCCCAATTAATGCACTCATCAATATTGGATGACACTACTTTGGGTAGCAAAACTAACATCAAATCCTACACTTGATAACATGCCCAAAAAAATCCTATTATAGCTTACTCTCACTATGCCAATATCAATCAATCTCAGTAGGGGTCTAGGTTACATAACAAATAAAACAAACAAAATACAATCATAACAAAAGAGCAACAACCTTCAAGTCACCCAAGGCAAGTAGCAAACAGGTGAACAAGCTACAAAAAGTAACATAACTTTATTCGTTTTCATTTTGATAATATCGTGCTTTGGTTCATTCCCTGAAGTCAATTGTCTTAATTTTTCAAGATTCAAATTTTATCATTCAAAAATACAATTGAATTTTCCAGCTCCAAATATTGGACAGTTATTGATCTTGAAATTTGTTATACATTGCTCCTTAGTGAGAAAATTAGAAAAGTCCCACATTGATTAGAAAAGTCCCACATTAAAAGTCCCAAACTTTTAAAAACGAAATTAAATCCTAAACATCATGTCACGATATTTTGGGGTTTTGTGTTTTTAATCTAATAACATAAAATTAAACATAGATTCAATAAACATTCATGCAAATTTTATCTTTTATAAATAGTGGAGTATTTATGGATATAATAACTAAGTTAATTATGCTTGCTCGTATTATTTAGGTTATTAAAGATATGAATTGATATTTATTGATTCTCCCTTTTTTGTATAAATACCACCTTTGGTGGGGTTAGATATTCTTTGTTAACTAAACAAATTAATTAACACCTATGGGTGGGGTTGATAACTAATTTGGTTAATTAAATTAATTCCTTTTTCTAAGAGATTGAAAATGAACCATTTAAATGCCTCCTTTGGTGGGGGTTACATGATTTAAACTTTATTCAAGGTGTCCAAATTAAACCTAAGAATTTAGTTATCCGAGTACTAACTTTCAAGTTTTAAAACCACCATCAAAACGTGTTGTCAATACATTTTCAGATAATAATTCTTATAAAAACTTTTGAAATAGAGCTTCACTCTAACTACAAGGGCGATTGTACCAACAAATAAAAGAGCACTACTCTAAATCAGACCGGATAACTAAACCTTAAAATCTAATTTTCAAATTTAAGTTTGTAATGAAAAATAATATATTTCTCTCTAACATTCTTAATATAAAATCTTGAATAAAAATAAAATCAATTCATTTTATAGATTTTTACCTATTTAATATTTCGCAAGCATAACAACGTTATTATTATATCATTTTTACATAGTACAGTTAAATTTAATCACGCATAAATTAAATATAACATGTAAGAATAAAGCATAAAAAATAACTACAAAGAAAATAAAATCCTTACAGTACTTCAATGCCATTCCCGTTGCTAGAAAACCTCCAAACGGAATTTGCACTCCCATTTATTGAATCAAAAAGCTAATAAATTACAAAAACATAACTAGTTCTTCCCAAAAAGTGAAGAACTCTAAAACTAAGCAAAACTAACTAAAACATAAGAAAAACTAAAAACTAAGAAATAGAGAGAAAGAAAGAAGAGAGAAGTGTGTTTTTTGAGGTGTTCTATGAAGTGAAGAGAAGGGGGGTATTTATAGGTGAGAATGGAGAGAAAAAGTGGGTGAAAAAATGTTAAAAAATGGTGAAAACGCGTGGTGCTCATGGTGAGGTCATTGATGACGTCATGGGGGCGGCTGCACGTGAAAAATGGGGCGAAATGGCGTCGGCGCGTGCGGAGGGCAGCTGGGGCACGCACAGGCACGCGCGGAAGGCACCAACAGCGCGCGCGTGAACAGTGACAGCACGCTGCGGCGCGCGCGGAACTGGAGGAAGGCACGTGCGGATGCGCGCGGACGTTGGCCGTGCTGCGCGCTGGCGCGCTCGGGATGGGCTACATCGGGCGCAATTTTCTCTTTTTTGACCTTTTCGACCCATTTTGTCCAATTTTTCCATATTTGTTGACCTTTCCCCATTTATTTATTGATATATTTGTGATTTATTGCTTCCAGTATTCTTCTTTGAGTCTTCAAGTTATGTTTTTAAGCGAAAATACCTGAAAAACAATAAAAATACCCGTGATTCTGAAAAAGATAAATTTATATAAATATATGAAAAAAAACATATAAATATATATATTTTTTAGTCAATTAATGTGCATAAAATCATGGTAATTTTAGTGCTTTTTGAGCACTCATCAGTGATGAATGCAAGGTTCGAGGTGGAGAAGTTTGATGGAACCAGTCATTTCGGCATATGGCAAGGCGAAGTTCTAGATGCTCTGTTTCAACAAGGTCTAGACATCGCCATTGAAGAAGAGAAACCAGATGCAGCAAAAGAAGTAGAGTGGAAAAATATCAACTGATTGGAATGTGGTACAATCCGTTCGTGTCTCTTAAGAGAACAAAAGTACACGTTCATGAAGGAAACATCCGCAAGTAAGTTGTGGAAGGCGTTGGAGAACAAGTTCATGAAGAAGAGTGGACAAAATTGGCTCTATTTGAAGAAGAAGTTGTTCCGGTTTGAATACCTTCCATGTACTACAATAAACGACCACATTACTGCTTTTAATCAATTAGTAGCATATTTGTTAAATATGGATGAAACTTTTAAAGATGAAGATTTAGCCTTGATGTTGTTAGCCTCCCTTCCTGATGAGTTTGATCATCTTATTACGAGCTTACTCATTGGGAAGGATAAAGTGTCTTTTGAGGAAGTTTGTACTGCTTTGTATAGTTATGAAATTAGAAAGAAAGATAAAAGAGAAAGCAGGAATGAAGCAACAGAGGCATTGTCTGTAAGAGGACGTCCGCAAACACAACATAAAGGAATGAGAGGTAGATCTCTATCAAAAGGAAGACTTGGTAAAGATGAATGTGCCTTTTGTCATGAGAAAGGCCATTGGAAGAAAAATTGTCCGAAGCTGTAAAAGAAAGGAAAAGCTATGCAATCTGATGCATGTGTAGCTGAAAGCAATTCAAATTCAGATTTTTCATTGGTTGGTTCGTCAACAGCATCTCATCTTGGTGATTGGATTTTTTATTCAACATGTGGTTTCCATATGTCCCCTAACAAGGAGTGGTTCTTTAACTTTGAAGAACTAGACGGTGGAGTTGTTTTCATGGGTAATGATTATCCATGCAAAGTTTTGGGAATCGGTACAATTCGTTTGAAGAATCAAGATGGTTCAACCAGGGTCTTGACGGATGTTCATTATGTTCCAGATATGAAGAAGAATCTTATTGCTGTGGGAGTCTTAGAATCAAAAGGCTTCACTGTGACCATACAAAATTGGGCATTGAAGGTTACATCTGGAGCACTGGTGGCGATGAAAGGTGTTCGGAAGAATAACTTGTACTACTACCTTGGTAGTACGGTTATTGGGACAGCATCAGCAGTAGTTTCAGATGAAGAAAGAGATTTAGAAACTACCAAGTTGTGGCATATGCATTTGGGACATGCTGGTGAAAAAGCTTTACAGATTCTAGTAAAGCAAGGCCTGTTAAAAGGTGCGAGAACCGACAAGTTGGAATTCTGTGAGCATTGTGTATTGGGGAAGTAGAAAAGAGTAAGCTTTGGCACTACTCTTCATAATACAAAGGGCATTTTGGATTACATCCATATTGATGTATGGCGGCCAACAAGAACTCCATCCATAAGTGGCAAACATTATTATGTCACTTTCATTGATGACTTCTCTAGAAGAGTTTGGGTGTATCTCATGAAGAAAAAGGATGAAGTGTTGGGATTTTTCTCAAATGGAAGAAGATGATCGAGACTCAGACTGGTAAAAAGATCAAGCGTCTGAGGTCTGATAATGGCACTGAGTACACAAACGATCCATTTATGAAAGTTTGTGAAGAAGAAGGGATAATGCGACACTTCACTATTCGAAAAACACCACAACAAAACGGAGTTGCAGAACGTATGAACCGGACTTTGCTGGAGAAGGTTCGGTGTATGTTGTCAAATGCTGGTTTAGGCAAGCAGTATTGGGCTGAGGCTGTGACATATGCATGCCATCTCGTCAACCGTCTACCATCGTCTGCTCTTGAAGGCAAAACACCTATGGAGGTATGGTATGGAAAACCTGCTAGAGATTACGATTTCTTACATGTGTTTGGTTCAATTGCATACTACCATGTAACATAATCAAAGTTGGACCCAAGAGCCAAGAAAGCCATTTTTTTGGGGATCCCTTCTAGTTCTAAGGGATATCGACTATGGTGCCTTGAAACGAAAAAGATAATCTTTAGCAGAGATGTTACCTTTGATGAATCTGCATTGTTGAGAAAGGTAACTAAGAAGATTGATGGCACTTTAGAGCAGGTGGAGCAAACTCTGAAACAAGTGGAGTTTGAAAGAAAAATTGTTAATCTAGTTAGTGAAGATAAGACAGAAGTGGATCCTCCATGGACAGAAGATGAATTAGATGAAGAGGTTTTAACCCAAGAACTTCCACAGTAACAAGAAGAAACTGCAGTTGATAGGCCACAACGACAAAATGTCAAGGTACCTGCTCGATACAAGGATTTTGAAGACCTACCTACTCAATTTAAGAATACGGTAGCCTGTACACTTTTAGTTGTGCATGATGATGTTCCTTCTATATATAAAGAAGCAATCAGAAGCCCTGAAGTTGAAAGATGGAAGGAAGCCATGGATGAAGAACTTCTGTCCCTTCAGAAGAATAAAACATGGAATTTGACACAACTACCTAAGGGCAAGAAGGCAATTGGATGCAAATGGGTGTATGGAAAGAAAGATGGATTTCCTAACAAAGATGGTATTCGCTACAAGGCAAGGTTGGTGGCTAAGGGCTATGCTCAGAAGGAGGGAATCGATTATAATGAGGTATTTTCTCCAGTTGTAAAACATTCTTCCATTAGAATTTTGTTGGCCTTCGTAGCACAGTTCGATTTGGAACTAGTTCAACTTGATGTGAAAACCGCATTTCTACACGGTGACTTAAAAGAGGAGATCTATATGTCTCAGCCAGAAGGGTTTATTGTTGCTGGTAAAGAGAATTGGGTTTGTAAGCTGAACAAATCATTGTATGGATTGAAGCAATCTCTAAGGTAGTGGTACAAACGATTTGATCAGTTTATGTTGCAACAAAAGTATACCAAAAGCACACATGATCATTGTGTGTATTTTTGCAAGCTACAAAATGAGTCTTTCGTCTATCTCCTATTGTACGTCGATGATATGTTGATTGCATCGAAGAGCCAAGCAGAAATTGAAAAGTTGAAGGCTCAACTAAGTCAGGAGTTCGAGATGAAAGATTTGGGAGAAGCTAAGAAGATTCTCGGTATGGAGATAAGCAGAGATAGGAAGAAGGGGAAGCTTAGTTTGACCCAGAGTCAATATTTGAAGCGGATACTACAACGTTTTGGTATGAATGAACAGACAAAACCTGTAAGTACTCCGCTAGTTCCTCAATTCAAGCTTAGTGCTCAATTATCTCCTAAGAATGATGCAGAACGAGAATATATGGCAAAGGTACCATTTGCAAATGCATTTGGTAGCTTGATGTATGCAATGGTGTGTACAAGACTTGACATTTCACATGCGGTTGGTCTTTGTAAGTAGGTACGTACGCATGATCACAGTAAAGGACATTGGTTGGCTGTGAAATGGATTCTACGGTATATTATAAATACTGTAGATGTTGGTTTAGTATTTCAGCAGGATAATACCATTGGTCAATGTGCAGTCGGATATTGTGATTCTGACTATGCAGGAGATTTAGATAAGCGTCGGTCAACTACTGGTTATGTGTTTACTCTTGCTAGAGCACCAGTCAGTTGGAAGTCTACCTTGCAGTCCACAGTTGCTTTGTCTACTACAGAGGCAGAGTATATGGCAGTTACAGAAGCTGTGAAGGAAGCTATTTGGTTACGAGATTTGCTTGAAGACTTGGTTGTTGGTCAAAAACATATTAAGGTGTTTTGTGAAAGTCAGAGTGCTTTTCATTTAGCAAAGAACCAAGTCTACCATGCACGTACAAAGCACATTGACATTCGTTATCATTTCGTACAAGAGATTATTGAATAAGGTGGAGTACTAGTTCAGAAGATTAGTACGACAAAGAATCCCGTATATATGATGACCAAGGTGGTAACAGCAATCAAGTTCAAACATTATCTGGACTTGATTAACATCCTACAGATCTGAATTGGCACTGGCATCGTTGATCTAGCAATTGAAGAAATCATTTAAAACCACTAAGTCGCTAAGGTGGAGATTTGTTAAATATTGCTCCTTAGTGAGAAAATTAGAAAAGTCCCACATTGATTAGGAATGGAGATGGGTGTTGGTTTTGGGGCTATAAATAAAGCCCTCATTCACCATTTGTAAACATCCCAAAATTTGTAAATTTTTTTCTCTTTTGTAAGGGTAATTGATTAACTCAATTTTGCCCAATTAGTTGTAATTTTGAAGTTCATTCATTTGGAGATAGTGGAAGTGGTCAACGATGCCCGAGCACCTAGGTAACATTTATACCGAACCTCGTTAAATTTCTGGTGTTATTATTTTTCTGCTTTAATATTTCTGTTTCAATATCTGTTTTAGTATATTTTAACATTATATTTCCAATAGCATTATTTTGTCGGGTTAGTTTGAGTTCTATTCATTTAAATCATAAGTGAATAATAACTACTTAGAATAGGGAAAATATACCCGATTTTTCTAACAAAATTTAAATTGAATAAAATTACAAATTACATTGCATAATAGCAATTTTGTCCTAATAGCAAATTACAAAGCCACAATTATAAAATAGCCAACTTACATTGTCCCAAAATACTAAATTACAATTAGTAGGCCATAAGCATCATTGTCCCAACTTAAATGTTCGGTTTATCATTTGCTAGTTCCTCTTCCTGGAGGATAGGCCATTAGAATCATGTCCTGGTCTTTCTTGTGAGTAGTATGAACCTATTAATACAAATTTAAAGTTTGTAACAAATTTCAGAAAGAAAAACAAAGGTGAAGTGTCGTGTATTAACCTGTGAAATAGTGCTCTGTTGAGTGCATTGAGTGCTTATTTCATCGCCTCTTTCCATTAAATGAAGGATACCATACCTTCCATTTTAGCCTATCACAAGACATAATGAAAAATAGCACAGAATGAGAAACAGGCACTGAACCATGGCATACTATAAAAAATTGAAGATAACAAAAAAAGTACTTGTGGTGCACTGCTTGAGGGTTGCGATGTTGCTTCCTCTACTTTCCTTTTATTGCATCCTTTTCTATTTTAACTTTGTATTCCATAATATCCACACTTAGTATTCATTCCAGTTTTGGTCATAACATCTTGAGTTCCATTTGTCCCTTTGACAATTTTGTTATTTGCTTTCTTCTTTTTACCTGATTGTACTTCATATGCATTTTTCATCCCTGATCCTCTAGGTCTATTGCTTTGGTTGAGTAACTCTTGGCCAATATTATTCACTTGCAACTGGTGCCATTATAGGTCTATATTGCAACTCAAACTTGCTTCTATTGTAAGATTCATTCACAAACTTCATGGGATCTTCCTTTTCCATCAAAATGCACCTCATAGCATGATCATAAGAAATGCCCGACAGTTGTCAATTCCTATATGTACAGGTTTGGTTTGATAAGCTCACAAACTGTTACCTGCTTTGTGTACTTCTTAAATGACACTTCAATTACCCCACCACTACTGTGTACTGTGTTATATTTGGCCTAAAACAAATAACAAATAAAATTGAGCACAAAGCACATCAGTCATATTAAAACCCTTCTTCTTTAACTAATATATATTTCTTCCCTTAATGCGTGAATGTAAGCAGCAGCCGTTAAAAGGAGAGAGGGAGCAGAAACAGAGCTGGAAAAGAAATTTTGGAAGCTGCCTGAAACATAGTTCTCAGCCATCGTTTCTTGCTTAATAGAAAAGAAAAGAGAGGAAATCAGCCCAAGGATAAGCTGTCCATTTTCTGCTGTTATTTGTAGAGTTTTCTACTTTGTATGGTAATATTTGATTTAATAATAAGTTTATTAATTTATCTTGTTATATATTACTAATAAATTAGAGGGAATATTTTGTGGGTATATTTTAGATTTTATTATATTTTATAAAGCTCTCTGAAAATTGGTATTTATATCTCCATTTGATTATTAGTAGATTTTTCTCGGTGTACCGTCGTCAATAAAGTAGACTTTTCACGTTGAACCACTTAAATCATTGTGTGCTATTATTTTTCTTACTGCTTATTATTTTGCTGTTATCCATTATTATATATTTATATAACTAAAATTGGAACCGATCTTCGCTTCTACAAGTGTTAATTTACAACAGCAATACAGAATCACGAAATATCTTTTCTCCCATCAAAAATTTGTATTTTTTATATCATTTTTCCAAAGCCTCAATTCTTCGTTCTTCGTGGACCATGTATTGAATATTTACACTGACAGCTTCTAACATATGAAGGACATGCTTCTTTCTGGTTTTAAAAAGCTCATTATTGAAACACCCACATCATTTTCGTTGAGCAGGGTGTCGCACAATGAGCGTGTTCTATCAAACAAAACAGAATATAACACAATGTACAACATAATGGCATATAATTAACAAAACAGAATAACAAAGAACTTTAAACAGTCCACATATGAAACAATTCAGTAATTTATTCCAATACAAATAAAGCAGAATTGATAACTAAATTAGAACAAAGTTACAAAGTAAAGTGATTATACCTATAAAATGTCCTGCTCCATAGCCCCATAGCCCCTTATTTTTATTTATCAGCCAATCACATGCGTTCTTGTTGTCGTTAAGCAACGCTTTCATAGCATTCTCATATTCATTTTATGTAGTTGATCAAACACCTTTCCAATAATACCCATGTTTAAATCCTTTTACCTTTCTCTTCAAGTTAATTCCATGTGTCTTACACAAATCATGTGTTCTGCCTTAGGTTTTAAATCTTTGACTACATCCAATATCCCCTTCATTTTATCAGACATTATGGTTCATCCTTCACCATCACCATCAATACCCATATCAGTAAATAACAATTTAGAAAACCAATACAAAAAACCTATGGATTCCCCTTCAACTAATGCACAACCTAAAGGGTAGAGACCATTATTTGCATCTACCCCTTTAGAACACAAAATTTGACCCCTATGAGGACCTTTCAAAAAACAACCATCGAGGCCTATGAATTTTCTAAAATGCTGAAATCATTCTTTCATGGCACTAAAACATATGTACATTCTTTAAAACCTAAAACAGTTATATATGTTAGGAAGGTAACAGATAGAATTTTAAAACAATGAAATGAAAGCTAATAGTAAATTGAAAGGAATAGATGACACCTCTCAATAGAGATGTAAAATGGGATGTCTCCTTTCATCTCATATTTCATTTAATGTTTCTAATAAACTTATGATGTAATATTGTATTATTTTATTTAAATACCATCTCATCTTATTTTGTCTCATTTAGATTGTAGTCCTATAAGACTTTATTTTAAATATATATTGTATTATTTTTTCTTATTAAACTTATATTATAAATTATTATTTATCATATTTTCTATTATTTTTGTATTTTATTTGTCTCATTTAGATCCATTAAGAATATCTTAATTAATATTGTTTCATTATCATCTCTTCTCATTAAAAATTAAACGAAACAAGATGTGATTGATTTTGAAAATTAATAGATTGTCTCATAAATCTCAATAATATCTCTTCTTAATTTACAACTCTACTTCTCCCCACCATCTTCACATGTCTCTGTCATTAGCTCAATTGTTGCATTGGATATGAAATCTTCAATTGTGCAGCAGAGGATTTTAACTATTCATATTCGATCATCATAAGTTTCATGCAGTATTTCCCTTACTTTCTTGTTGGCTCTCTTAGCTTGATACTCTGAAATATCCACGCGTATTTTTTCTCTCACCTTCTCTATCAGTTTTTTTTTCTCCCAAATTCTAGGTTGTTCAGCAAATAATTTCATATACTTAGCAACAAATATGGTATCAATGTCCTTAATGTCATATTCCCTTTCACATGTATAACTTTCCTTTGGATGAGACTTTTTAATCATGAACATTAGAGATCCTACTAAATTTCTAGTTGTTAACTCCGAACTACAATTTACATTTTTACATGCCACTTGAGCTCTTTCTTTGTCCTTCTTTTGAAATACATATGTTTATCATGCCTTACCCCATACTTGATAGCACACCTAAGAATACCAACATCAACAAACAACATACTTATATCAAGTTCAACACTCTCTATACATTTAAGTCATTCAACTGACAAACTGTAACATCATCAATCCCATACTCATAATCATCTGATTGATATTCCTCATGATCTAATTCAACATGTTCATCAAAATCATGTTCTTTATCAAACTTAGGAACCTCATCATGGGTAACCTCAAATCCTAATTTAATTGAATTTTCTTTTTCATTTATAACTTCATCAACACTCTCAATATCTTGTTCCTCTTTAACAATGTATATCTCAACTTCTCTTTGACGATTCACAGGTAAAAATTGGTCAAATATTGAGCAATATCATTATTCAATATCTTACAATGATCAATATGCCCTTTTGAATCAGATATCTTATACCAGAACCTATTATGCTCATAATTAATCCCTAAATCCACTGATAATTCTTTGAAAGTCTATAGGTTTATCTTATTACAATAATCCCAATAAACTATCCTATCACCTTCATTACCATTTTTCCACCATTATGCACTTTCATGGTGAAATAATCATCAAAACACGCTGAGTAACATGAAATATAATAAAAATATATTAATAGCTAGGATTGTAATTTTAAAAACATATTATAAGTCTGAGAAGATGCAAATTATTATAATGGATAATCTTCATTAATATTGTATTAAAATAAATGATTTCGTTTTGTTGAATATTATTGCATCCTTCTTGTACAGCAAACTAGCATCCATCCATGTTGTCCTCAAACGACCATGTTTTAACATGTTTCAATTTCATAGGCATGAATGGCATACAATTCACAAGAACATAGCAAACAAAAAATCACCACAATCATAACCTATATCCGTCACTTTTATATTCAAACCATCAATTCCCTAAAAGATCTCAACAAAATATTAAAAAAATAGCCACTTGCACCCAACACAATAGTACCAGAAACGACAATTGAAATGCTCGTGCTTTCTAGAAACGACAAAAACACTATTTTTGTGTTTCCCTTCAACCAATCTGCTCACCCATTAACACTAACAAGAAGAATATTTCAGGTGACCATGACTTTTTTTGTGTTTCCCTAGTACCAACCAGCCCACTCATTAACACTATATGAATAAAATCACAAATGAGAAAGAAAATAAAAATACATTACCATATTCAGGCGCGCTAACTCCATCTAGTTGAATGGAAAACTCAACAATCTCATCAAGCTCCATATTTTCTTCCTCGATCACTGCTGCTGAATAAAAATGGAGCTAGAGTTGTTTTTTTTGAACGAAAATGAAGTTATACTTGTTTTGAACAAAAATGGAGAGTGGTATCAATTCCGGTGAGGTGGGTATGGATGGCGATGGGGTTGGGGTTTTGGGTATGTTTGATGAAGGTTTATGAAAAAAAATAAATCATTAATATTTTTAAGATTTTGTTGATTTTTGTAAACATTTTAACGATATTTTAATAATAATATCTAATATATTTTAACCAAAAAATATTTAAATGATAATTTAATAATGATGATATTTAATTCATAGACATGCTTCACAATTTGGAGAAAATTTATTCAAAATATATGGATATTATATTTCAATATTAAAGGTGTACAAAATAATGACCCTGTTGTGTCAATGTCGACGATGTTGTCACGTTTTCATCATAGGTTGTGGAAAACTTAGAGAAATATAAGTAGCATCGAGTAACAATACAGCCGAAAAAGGTAATCATCGCTTAATTGCATTGTAGTATAAAATTTTAAAAAATATTACTCTTCATTACACATGTTTTTCTTGGTCAAGTTGTACAAACATGTCATATAATAACAGCAAAGGTGTGAATTTTTAGTCACCAAGAGACCAGATTGAAATGCACCGAATCAACAAACAGTTCATAACTTGGAAGAGGGCATGTTGTAGAAAGTAGCTCTAGCAGTGTAGATCAACTGATTGGTCTTTTTGAGTTTGAAATTAACAGCTACCACCGTCAAATTTCTTCCACTCCTCACTACTCGTCCATCTGCTATCACTTCGGCCTATTAGTAGAACCAAACCGAAAGTGAAATATTTGTCTTCTATGTTTGATGGAAAAGGAAACAGAAAAGAAAATAAATACATAGACAATAATCATGTAGGAGCAATGTACTTCTAGAAGCAAATTCCAGTCTTGAAATCGTTCATTAACCCAAAAACATTGAAACGATCTTTAAGAAGTTTGCCTTTCTTGAAGATAGCGGCCGTATACTAGTATGAATTAACATAAGCACCATATAAAATTTATATCAATCAGAATAATATAATTTTTAAACTATGATTCCAATGGATGAAATATCGAAACTTCAATTTTACGAAAATAGTAAGGATGTTATCAAAATGATGAATATTTGAAATCTTTTTTTACAAAAAATGTGAAAATTATAACTATTTTTAAATTTTTGCACAAAATTTTAAAAACTACTAAATAAAATAAATAATAAAGACTACCAAGAAGCTTGTGCCTAAATGACATATAATGTATTTGGACATGTAAGAAGATTTGGGATTCAAGTCTCAATTATGGGTGTATGAGTAGTTTAGTTATTTAAAATATTAATAATAATAATAATAATAGTAATAAGGATGTTTTGATTTAAATATCATATTTGTGACTAAAATAAAACATATAACATAAATATATTACCAGTATTATGATTTAATTTTTTTTGCATGAAGACAAAATTAATTTTCTAATTTCATGATATCTATATAAATTATTTTAAAATTAAAGAAAAAGGTGATTAATATTAATGGAAAATAGCATGAGAGGATGGAAAGATAATTGAGAAAAATTCATTTAACAAAGTATGTACAAATTTATCACAATTTAATAAGTTACAAATAAATATTAACTATTAAGTAAATGTGAATTTTTTTAAACAATTATTAACTTATATATAATATAAAGATATATCAAGATATTTTCATCCATGGATTCCAGTTCCATTTCTTTCATAAGAAAGAAAACTGCTACTTTGAGAGGATAGTACCATTAAAATCACTTGAACCATTAAACGTTTTAAATATATCAAACAATACTTTGTATGGTTTATGGTTAAATGCGTTGGTGTGTGTTGTTGTGTCAGACACCAATGACTCAGTGGAGTAAAACATGGAGCATACAATAATGTTAGTGGATCCATAAAACATGGATATGCAGGAATTATGGTTATTGTTTAATTTTCATTTTCTTTGTATACATATATCTCAACTATTGTACAGAAACAGATAACAAAAATAATAATGAAATATACTGATAATTATCAGAGAAATACAATATTTTGACATGGTATCAAAGCAGGATATTGCTAATGAACTACCTGCTAATTTATGACGAAACTACCATTTTTTTGATTGTCGGTTAAAATTTGCTGATTCAGCGATTCTTCGATTTGTTGATTTCCGATTACGGTCGATTTACGGTTTACGGTTTACGATTCGATTGATTCGATTTATGATTTCTGGTGTGGCTACTGATTGTAGCTGCAGTTTTTTGCCTTTTTTGAGTTCTGATTTCTGGTTTATATTCAGCTCTTGTAGCCGTTTCAAACACCGAACATGTGCAGCTCAGAAATGAAAGCAAGATAGTTATTTCACGTTTATTTGTTCAGAAATTCAATAGAAGATTACGGGTTACACCTTAAAAAAAATATCAAAGATACAACTTAGAATGAGTCAAGGGATTCGCACGAAGAACCATAGAAAGAGTCGGACCCACTTGAAATCAAGTATTCACAAAGAACCATTGATGCAGTTCCCGAGAATAACATAATAGGAGTGTGTGTGGTTGGGAAACTACCATTTCGAGCCGAGACTTAAGGAAAACCAAACAGAGACAGCTTGCAAGAGAAGAGGCCTTGTGAAGAAGAGCACATCACTTGCGAAGAATCCGAGAGAAGAGGAGAAGAAGAAATTAGGTCGAGATTTTTGGTGAGAAGAAATGCCTTGAGTTTAGAACCTTCTTAGGGTTTGGAACGCATACGTAAGAATGTTGAGGAACGGTGACAGGCACACGTTGAGGTGAGGAAAGCGCACGACTGGGAAGTTAACTTGCGACCAATGTCTTGAAATCGCACAGAAGAAAGGCAAGCGGTGAGAGACGGCAAATTAGGGATTAGGGTTATAAGGGTTTTCTTTTTGTGTCATTTATATAGTAGTGCTTTGTAAAAACGAAAAAACTAAGAAAAAAAATTTTAGATTTCATGGCGGAATCAGAGATTTAACTACCAATTTCATGTTGGAAGATTGTGGCCGAAAATGACAAAGTTTTCTGTAGCTCAGATCGACTTCACAACCTCCGGCCAACGCTCGCGATCGCCTCATTTAGTATCAAGTTGGGGCGTCAACTACGCTGCGGTCAGTGCGGAGATGTATATCTGGCAAAGACAACCTGGGATATATTAATGGGATTTTCCTCAACCTTTGTTGAAACCGAATTTCATTTAGGAGATGGCGCGGCTGAAAATGCCATTGTTAAAGGATGGTTGATCAATTCGATAGATTCTCCTTGATTGCAAATTTTATTCGATTCCCAACTCAAACAAGTTTGGGATTCACGTACCACCTTCTACATGATGGGACGTATCGCCTCAAGTGTATGATCTTCGTGGTCGAGTTACTCGTATGAAACAAAGCGTGGATCCATTGAAAAATACTAAATGACCTTCAAGGTTGTGGCGAGAAATTGATTTCCGTCGTCTAATCCAACGGAGTGGCAAATGACATACAAAAATACAACTCATCAAATGCGTAGAAGATCGAGTGTATACCTTCCTTGACGGACTTGATGACAGACTCGACAAAACTTCAGTGATGTGCTTCAAATCAAACCATTCCCTACTGATTGGAACAAGCTGTGGATCGTACATTAGGGAAGAAGTCCTGGAACCATGATGATCACGGGTATAGATACAAACGAGCAATTATGGCTTTTAAAGCGGAGTCAAGGACACCATAATCCGATGCAACCAAAACAGGGAACCTCTTTGGGTAGCAAGAAATCTCAAATCCACCATCTCTTGACATGAAATGTGGCCATTGCGGAAAACTCCAAACACACCCGTGAAAACCGCTTCAAACTCACTAGGTATCCGAGAATGGTGGAATGATCTTCACGGAAGAAACGGGACACCATTTAGCCCGTGGCTACCAATAATGCCTCACTATCCACTTCCCAGGGCCGAATCTTCCCAGGATCAGGTATTTCAAGTAAAGCATTTCACATCTCTGACCAGTGATAAAGAGGATTGGATTACGGACTGGAGCTACGAGATCACGTGACATTTGACCCAAACGATCTCTCCAATACAATCCGGCCGAGACGGAGCCGTGTTGCCAATGCGAAATGGGGTCACTTATCCGATTCTGAGGCTGGAGGCAGTTGACCTTATCTCATTATCATTATCTAATACTTTGCACCATACTCGAAATCGTACTAAGTAATGTAAGTCGAGTCCTTCAGATCTTAACGTGTGGTATTGATGTATTCTACTTTTGCCTTCTTGTATATTCTCACCAAGGAGATCATTGGGCGTGGTATTAGGAGAGGAGGGCCATATTATGTGGATGACCCCGGTTAGGAAGAGCTCGAATCACATGCAACATCTTGTTGGTAACAAGGAACGAGATTTGGCTATGTCATCGTAGAATTTGGGCATCGATCATTCGGGTATTTAAGGGCGCACCTACTCTAGTTTATTTTCAAATATCACACATTCGTATTTCAAATGTGATACTTGTATCAGCAAAAAGTCATAGGCGTCTTATCATGGCATGAATAAAAGTATGACTTTCGCTTTTGCTTTGGTACATTCTGATGTTTGGGGACCTTCCTGATTATTACGTCATCGGTCATCGTTGGTTTGTTATTTTTGTTGATGATTGTACACGAATGACATGGCTTTACCTTCTCAAACATAGATGAAGTATTTGCTACATTTCACCTATTTCACAGCATGATTCAGACACAATTTTCCGAAAAAAATTAAGATACTTAGGTCCGATAATGGAGAGAGTATGTTGTCGACAATTGGGACATACTTGGACAACCGTGGTATTACTCCATGAAACCTCGTGTTCTCACAAACCCCACAGAATGGAGATGAGTAGGAAGAATAGGCATGTTTTAGAAGCGACTTGTCTTACCATTTTGCATATACAATAAATGCGGAGTGATGATGTTACTACGGTGCATCATCTGAATGGTACAAAGATTTACAATTTGGACTCATTAAAGGTGTTATCGATCATCTTCCTTACCTAATATTTTAATGCTTCCGCCCGAATTTTTGGATGTGTTGCTTTTGTCCACCTCCATAAAAATCAACGAACTAAGTTGGATCCATGTACGTCCGATGTGTATTCTTGGGGTAATGGGTGTACAAAAATACGATGTTGGCATGATCCAATTACTAAAAGAAACTATACTACCATGGATGTCACTTTCCTTGAATCGAAATGTTTTTTCCCATCACCGATCAATTACACTCTTCGGGAGGAGAGTTATGTGAAGAACGAAATTGGCTTGGTGTTGAAATATTAGACATTAGTCCAACATACTGGGATCGTGCCAATAGTATGGAGGAGCCAGTCTCTAGGCCCGAGCTTGACCTTCCAAGATCTGAAGGTGAAGTAGTAATTGAATCTCCAGAATATGAAGTGGTTGATGTACTCCATTCTCTAGTACCCAATGATCCTCCCATTGAGAACACTCGAGGTAAGCTATCCTATCACACCTTTTTACAAACTAATGTACATAGATACACTTGTTGGTTATGTTTTCACCTTTCGTATCGAGATAAACCTCCAAATCGATACTCCCCGTAAAGAGAAGAACGACAACCCAAGTATCCAATAGCAAATTATGTATCTACTCAAAGATTATCGTAACTCCATCGTGGCATTTGCACAAACACTCTCCTCGTGTCAAATTCGAGTAGCATGGAAGAAGCCTTATCTAATCCAAAATGGACTCGTTATAAAAGAGAATTTGAGGCATTGCAGAAGAATAACAATGGGTGTTAGCGAGTTGCCCCAAGGGAGGAAGATGGTAGGATGCGAGTGGATTTTCTCCCATTTAAGTATAAAGCGGATGGGTTAGTTGATCGTTCTAGGCCAGGCTTGTAGCAAAAGGATATGCAAAAACATGGGATAGATTATCAAGAAACCTTCTCACCCGTGACTAAACTAAACACCGCGAGAGTTTTGTTCTCTTGCAAAGAAATTTAGATTGGCCATATGCACCAACTCGGTTGACATGAAGAATGCCTTCCTTCATGGTGACCTTGAAGAAGAGATTTACATGGATATCCCACGCGGGATATCTTGTTACATCGAAGCAAAGCTGCATGTAGATTACAACGAGCATTGTATGGACTAAAACAATCACCTCGGCGTGGTTTGGTAGGTTGAGTTCAAAGAATGAAGAAATACGGGTTCCAACAAAGCAACTACGATCATACTCTTTCCTAAAACATCGATTAGGAAAGATAATGACCGTTATAGTCATGAGAGCGACATGATCATTAGGGGATGATAAAGAAGAAATCTCTAAGCTTCAAGAACAACTCACAATGAGTTTGAAATGAAGAACTTGGGAGTGGCTCAAATACTTCTTAGGTATTGAGGTAACAAGATCAAAACAAGGCATATGTCTTTCCCAGAAGGAAATATACTTCCGGACTCTTACAGCGGCAGACTACTAGATTGTAAACTCGATATTCCAATGGTTCAAAATCATAAACTCAGAGAATATGTGGACCAAGTACCACAGATAAACGAGATATCAACGGTCTAGTAGGTAAACTCATATATTTATCTCATACTCGACGATGTGCGTATCATGAGTGTCGTGAGTCGAGTCAGTTAAATGCACCGCCTAATGATGAAGACCATACGGATGCGGTCGTGAATACCGCGTTATTTAAATCCTCCACAGGAAGGACTTATGTTTTTCAAAAGAATGGTCAATGGAGTCCTTGGATATCTGATTCATAGGCGGGGAATATGAAGGATAGGAAATCTACTACGGGTACTTTACTTTCGTGGGGGTAATCTTGTTACATGGAGAAGCGAAAAGCAAAATGTAGTTGCCATCCAAAGTCTTTGGTGAATTTCGAGGAATGGTCCGGGAATATGTGAGCTCCTTTGGTTGAAAAAACTTCTAACCGAGATTGGTGTTGCTCGTAACTCGAAATGAACTTATTTTGTGATAACAAAGCGGCCCATTGCCATCGCTTCACAATCAGTTCAACATGATCGCACGAACCACGTTGAAGTTGATCGGAACTTCATCAAACGGAATCTTGAAGAAAAAGATTATTAAGCTTCCATTTGTTAAATCGAAGATCAATTGGTTGATATACTCACAAAGTAGTACGTGTGCAAGGAGCTTCTACAACTCACTTGACAAGTTGGCATAAGAGACATATATGCACCAACTTGAGTGAGAGTGTTGGTGTGTGTTGTCAGGCGCGTAACACCAATGAAGTGGAGTAAAACATGGATCATATAATAATGGTAGTGGATCCATAAAATATGGATATGCAAGAATTATGGTTATTGTTTAATTTTCGTTTTCTTTGTATACATATATCTCAATTATTGTACAGAAACAGATAACAGAAATAATAATGAAATATACTGATAATTATCAGAGAAATACAATATTTTGACAAAACGGTCAAGAGTCTTACAACTTAACATTCTCCCACTTCAAGTAATAAGTTGATGGGAGCGAATTTCACCTCTAACACATAACAACTCTAGAAAACTAAGTTGAAATCTGAGAGACTCACCTCTTTTGGAGCAGCAGAGAGATAAGACACGCTCAGTTCCCCTAGAAAAAGCTCCTTTTCATTGGCCACCACTGTTTTGGCACAAGCTATGGCCATGACCTCTGCGATAGCTGCACAAGCTCCTCCATGAAGTCCTCCATAGAAGTTCTGTGTGATTATGATAAAAAAGCTTTGCATAATTTCCAAGAAAATGAAGGATAAACAAAGAAAAATTAACTTTCAAATGCTTTCATCTATCTGAATTTATGAGATTTCCGGTTTAGAATGTTAAAAATTAAAAGGCTTAAACTAACTTCAACTCAACTTACTTTTAAATTATTATTTGATTTGTGATGCTTATGAACGGACTCATTTATCTTTTTGAAAAATATAAAACAAAAAAAATTAAAAGTTAAAAACATTTGTAATTTTATTTATAAACAAAAAAATACAAGTATAAATATTACATTTTTATTACTTTTTGTAAAACAAGAAAAAAAATAATAATATCTTTTAATTGCTATATTCTATAAGAGTATTATTGTAATTATAAAAATATTATCATTAAATCATGAACCAGATGCACAAGCTCATTATAAACTGAGTTCATGAGCTAGGTAAACTGGCTTATTTCAGCTCATCAACCTATTGTATCAATCCAAAAATAAATTAGTTGAATTGGACTAAGTTGTTCGTTTGAAACTAGTATTTATACATAACTTTTCAAATCGAAAGTCAAATTTCTCAGACCAAACCAAACAAAGTTCATGAACTTATTGTATCATCCTAAAATAAATTAGTTGAGTTGGACACACTAATTTTCTCAGACCAAACAGAACAAAGTTCCTTTCCAGTTTCCACCGACCCAGATAACAAAACATCAAAATTCAATTAATCTACGGGTGAAACATAACCATTCACCGAAAACCCCAAAAACAAATCATCTGTTAACAAGTACTTCAGCAAGACTATCGAAAAACCTAACAGCATTAAGTGAAAAAACCAAGATAACGTTTCAGTTACAACAGGCTTGACATAGATAAAGCCGAAGAACAATCAGATTTTAATTATATCGATGAGAAAACACAATAGTTCGCAAGATTTACCCATAGATTACATCTGGCTATGAACAAATTCTCAAAAAAAAAAATAATAATAATAATAAAAATCTCAGATACCACGACATCAATTAAAAGAAAAAGAAAATTAAGGGGAAATAAAGAAAAGAGACATGGGATAGAGAAATTTACAGCGACGACGGGTTTAACAGAGAAAAGACATGTGACTTGGCCACGTAGAACAGTAAGAGGCTTGAGGACACCGTGAACCACGTCTGAGTAGAAGTCCTTGGAGTTGCAATGATCGGGTATGATTGTGGAGACACCAACGTTTTCAAAGAAACCAAGTAATTTGGCAAGATGGTCTTTAGTAATGTCTTTCGAAATGGTCGCTGTGGAAGAGAGCACATGTTCTAACGATTCTAGGTCCGTTTGGGAACTAGACGATGGTTTTGCCATTCTCACTTTTGCTTCTTTTCTTTGGTCAAATCACGTACCTGGGCAAGCCCTTGTTTATTGAATAAGTTAATATTAGTTCAATAAAAAATTGTCAAAATATTCTCATTTTTTAATAGGCATAGTTAGGAATATATAATTAAAATTTAAATACTTGAATTAATTAAAAAAAAGTTACTTTTGTCCTCACCGTAACCTTAAAATTAATTTATATACCATGTCAGAGGTAAATTATCATCTTAAATTGATATTAAAGAAGATTCTTTTAAATTTTTGGAACTTTAATTTAAAACAAAAATGCACTATACAATTATAGTTAAAATTACTAATATGAATAACAATGATAGAAATTATGTTCAAAAGTAAAAGAAAATAGAATAGTCATTTTCAAGAGGTAAGGAGGGATCACTACCAAATATAGTAAGATTTTGAAAACTTTATTAACTTGTCATGTGATTTGGACTATTTAGTTTGAGTAATTAGGGTTTAATAAAATAATCTTCGAGTTGAATGATTCTAGAAAGTATGGAAAGAATTGCAACCAATTTGAATGAAAGAAATTGTACTTGTATTAGATGGAGTGAGAACCCTTGTAAATATGCTACAAGTTGCATGTTACATCAAGGCGAATAGTTGAGACAAGTATGTTAAAACAGCGATGGAATAATATTACTGATAATTTGAAATAAATTGTTTGAGTTGAGTCGCGGATTAGGTCGCTCTCTTTAAGACGTTTCACAGTTCTACCCAATTTTGTGCAAGCAAACATAGCTCCGTCGTCCCTAGGATAAAACAGCCTAGAATCATTTTCTCTACTCGGAGCTTCACTGCAGTGATGAAAACTGGAATGCTACACCTGAAAAATTTGTTGCTGGGAAAACTGAAAAGTAACTTAGAATTGCAGAGATAATTTTTTTTCTTAGTGAGATGAGTTTGCATATTGTTGTGTAGAAACTGAGAGCTGAGGTCCTCTATTTATAGGTTTCAGAAACCGTGTGGCCATTATGATAATAATGGTAATGTCTGGGGATGGAGAGCGTAACAACCATTCCGAGTAATGAAAAGTAACACTCATTTTCTGAGTAAAGACAAGTAATGGCCATTTAACGGTTATATTCTGAGTAAAAGAAAACAACGGCCATATTTTGAGTAAAAGAAAATAACGGTTGTTTTTCTGAGAGAAAAAAAATATATATATATAACAACCATTTTCTGAGTGGAAAAGTTTTTTGAATTTTCTTTTTCAAAAAATAAAATGCCACCTCACCTCACTCACAAGCACTCGGACTCGGCTCAGCACAGAACGGTCGGTCGGACGAATGGCGGCGACAGCACGCGCGCGCGTGTGGTATCACATTTTCCTAGGTTCTCTCCCCTTCCACAAAAGTGTGTACCCCTTGAGGCCCAATCCCAATAGCCAAATTTTTACTATTTATACATTTTTTAAGTAGTGTAAAAAGGCAATGTGGGACAAGGCTCTACTAATTTTATAATAAACATTCATCTTTTTTCAACAATCCCCACTTGAATTTTATATAAAAATAATTTTTCATCGAGCAATCAATTAATTAAAAATATAAGATTGTGCATAAGCAAAAAGGTGTCTATCGACTTGAACCTTTGCATAGTGTTGATGTTTTAGAATATACTAGAGTAACTCGTAGTTTTGAACTCTATCTCTAACAATCATCACTCACACAACCTTTCCAAGATGTAGTTCGAAAAGCCCGTGATTTACGGCCATGCACTTGTATCCTAGTATAGTGAACGCTCTAGTAAATTTTGACCAAAAAATTTCCATAGGAAGCGGCCACACTTCCACATTCACATAGGTGAGTCTATCAAGAGCACTCCTATAGCTATGTACTCCACTCCACATAGAGCATAAAACTCATTAAGAGTTTAACAATTAACTCATCCTTTTCTATCGCTTCAAGACTTCATGCTTCTAACAATATGGAATGGGATTTGAAAATAGCATGATTCATCTCATATCACTTCATGACTTGTTATTACCCTTTGAACTTATTTCTTAGGATCTCCAGTCTATAAGTTGGGTTACCATCACGAGTGACTAGGGGTGAGCATCGGTTCAAAACCGCAAGTTTTAGGTCAATCCAAATCCAATCCAATCCGAAGCAAATTATGAATTATTCAATCCGAATCCGAATCCGCTGTACATGCCAATCCGAATAAATCCGAAACCGCTAATTTTAAGTCAATTTGAATCCGTTCCGATCCGATCCGAAAATTATTCAATCCGAATCCGCTTTAAATATCAATCCGAATCCGATCCGTTGTACATGCCAATTCGAAAAAATCCGAATCCACCAATTTTAAATCATTCTGAATCCGATCCAATCCAAATCCGCTTTAAATTCCAATCCGATTGATAGGATCAAAATTTTAATTTAAATCTATTAAAAAATTACATAAATAAACAAATTATGAAATATCAATCTGATCTGAACCACTATAAATGTCAATCCGAACAAATCCAAATATGATATAATTTCAACATATAAAATGAAAAATTACATAAAATAAAAAAATCTAAAATAAAAATATTTTTCATACAAATTAAAAAGTAGACAACATGATTAAAAATAATTCAACAAAAATAATCAAAAAGAAAAAATTCAACATCAATTACATAATTTAACTCCAAAAAATTAAATATCAATTACATAAATTAACTTCACTCTCCAAAATTAATAATAACAATAACAATAACTCTTTTTAATAATCATTCAAGGTTTAAGTCACCAATACCATCAAGAACATCTGCATGGTCAAAATTAAAAAGTTAAAAATATACATAAATAATGAGCTAATAAACATAATAATATATATTTGATAACAAATAAATCTATATATATTTGAAAGTTTTATGCAATATTCATGATTCTAGAGCCTCAATTTCATCAAGTGATTCTTGGATATTAATGATTGGAGATGAACGAATCCAATTTTGAGTGCAAATCAAAGATTGTAATTATATAAATAACCATGATATATTACAATGTTCACATTTGTTCCACCAAGCCACGATAAACCTCAATATTTTAAAAGTAGCTTAAATTTTTTTGTAACTCAATTAAAGCATGAAAATAATGTTTTTGGGGGAAAAACTCAGGACAAATCGCCTTTGACAATTTGGTGTGCCTAGATATCGAAAAGTTACATGGAATCATAAAAACATTCATCCAAAACAGATCTCCCAACACAATCACATTTTCACTTAGACTCGTAATTTCATCACATAGCTTTTGAAAATTATTATAAAAAAACAGTAAATCACACAATATGTTCTAGATAGCTTATTGCTTCATACGTCCATTTGAAACAAAAATAATAACTATCAATAACAGCCGAAGTAGAGCATTTGAATATTATATCTGAAATCAAAATTCAGAAAAAGAAAAAAGTTCAAACAAATACAACCTTCTGTTTGTACTGTGATGAAGAACAATGAATAGCGAGCATCAAGGAAAGAACAACGGGCAGTAGGGAACAAAGAATAGTGAGCGAGGAGCAATAGCAAGTAGTGAGTGAAAGAAGAACGGCAAAGAACGACAATGTAGCGCTAGCGCTAAGTAGCAAGGAAGTAGAGAAGAAGGAGCAACAACAAAGCATAGAAGTAGAGAAGGAGGAGCAACAGCGAAGCAGAGAATCACAAGCAGCAGCATTAGAGAAGCAGAGAATCCTTCAAGGTTGAAACTAGCAATGGAGGAAGGGAGGGAGAAAGAGAGATGGAGGCAGGGAGGTAGCTAGGAAAATAGATTAGGTTAAGAATCAGATATACGGCTAAGGTTAGGTTAGGTTAGAATAATAATTAGGTTTATTAATTATTATATATATATTTTTAAATAATATATTAAATATATCATATGGGATTATACGGATTTAAATATTAATTATATATATATATATATATATATATATATTTAATAAATAAATATTAATTAAATATATATAATTAATTTCGATCGGATCTGATCGGATCGGATCGGATGAATCGTAGTGAAATCTTCCATCTGATTCGCACTTAACGGATGGAAAAAATTTCCATCCAATCCGACCATCGGATTGGATCGAATCGGATGAAAAATCAACAGATTGAATCGGATTGATCGGATGATCAGATTTTTTGCACACCCCTACGAGTGACTCTTCATTCTAAGGGCATTAGTCTCATTCCTTTTAAGGTTTTGAAAACCTTCTCTCTCGATAATCCTTTCGTCAAAGGATCTGCCAAATTTTTATCAGAACGTACATGATCCACTCTTATAGCTCCCGTAGAGAGAAATTATCTAATAATACTATGCTTACGATGTATCTGTCGTCTCTTGCTATTATAGTAACGGTTTTGAATATTTGCAATAGCCGTGGTACTATCGCTGTGGATCAAGACAATTGGTATCAGTCTTTCCCATAAAGGGATCTCAACTAACAGACTTCTTAGCCAGCCTGCTTCTTTACTAGCAGTGGCTAGTGCTATCATTTCAGACTCCATTGTAGATTGAGCCAATATTGTCTATTTCTTAGACTTCCAAGAAACAACTACACCAACTATGTTAAATATAAAGCCACTAGTTGCTTTGGAGTCTTTTGATAAAGTGTTTCAATCTGCATCGCTGTATCCTTCTAGAACAGCGGGAAACTTTTTATAATGTAACCCAAGGTACATAGTTCTCTTAAGGTATCTCATAACCCTTTCAATAGCATTCCAATGCTCGATACTAGGTCTACTGGTAAACCTACATAGTAGTCCCACAACATAAGTTATGTCTGGTCTAGTGTAATCAGTAGCATAACGTAAGCTACCAATGATGCTTGCATACTCAATTTGTTTAACACTGTCTCTGGTGTTCTTGAACAACTTTACACTATGATCATAAGGAGTACATGCAGGTTTGCAGTTAAAGTAATTATATTTCTTTAAGATCTTCTCAATGTAGTGAGTTTGATCTAGAGAAATTTCCCTTTTAGACCTAGTTATCTTTATATCAAGGATTACACTCACTTCTCCGAGATCTTTCATATCAAAATTAGCACTTAACAAAGTTTTCACATTGTTCACAACATGAATATTTGATCCAAAAATAAGCATGTCATCCACATATAAACATATAATAGCGCAAATGTTATCTTCTAATTTATAATAAATTCATTTCTCATTTTCATTTATTTTGAATCCATGTGAGATAACTAGATTATCAAATTTTTTATGCCATTGCTTAGGTGCTTGTTTTAAACCATAAAGAGATTTATCTAGTTTACAAACATTATTTTCTTGACCTGGGATAACAAAACCTTCAAGTTGATCCATATAAATTTCTTCTTCTAAATCACCATTTAAGAAAATAGTTTTAACATCCATTTGATGTATTACTAAATCATGGATAGCAGCAAGAGAAAAAAGTACACGTATGGAAGTTATTCATGTGACTGGTGAAAAGGTATCAAAGAAATCTACATTTTCCCTTTGCCTATACCTTCTAACTACAAGATGAGCTTTGTACTTTTCAATAGTACCATTGGGTTTTAATTTCTTTTTTAGTATTCATTTACATCCAATGGTTTTGCAACCAAGAGGTAAGTCAACTAAATGCCAAGTCTTATTATACTCAAGTGAGTCCATTTCATCATTTATGGCTTCTTCCCATAAGTTGGCATTTAAAGAAGATAATGCTTCTTTAAGTGTTTGGGGATCTTCCTCTAAGGTATAAGCATAAAAATCAGACCCAAAATCCTTAAGGATTCGAGCTTGTTTACTTCTTCTAATTTCAGTGTTTAATTCTTCATTTTGTTCACTAGTTCTAGTTATGGGTAAACTACTAGAAGACGAGCCCCCATTATTTTTAAATTTAAAGGGAAACCTATGTTCATAGAAGTCAGCATCATTTGATTCTATAACTACATGATCATTTAAGTCATAGAATTTATAAGCTTTACTATTCACAGTGTATTTTATGAATACACACTCATATGCTCTACTAGTAAGTTTATTTCTTTTAGGATTAGGAATCCTAACATAGGCTAAACAACCCCAAGTTTTAAAATATGTTAAATTAGGTTTCTTATTTTTCAAAATTTCATATGGTGAAATTTTATTTGTATATTTAGGCATTCTATTTAGCACATAGCAAACAGTTAATAAAATTTCTCCCCACCAATGGGAAGTAGCACCAGAGTTTAATAAAATTGCAACAACTGATTCAGTAAAATTTCTATTTTTTTCTTTCAACTTTGTTATTCATTTAAGGAGAATAAGGTGCATTTTTTTCATGAATGATTCCATGAGTTTTATAAAACTCATTGAAGATATTGGAATCATATTCAGTGCCTCTATTACTTCGAAACCTTTTTATTTTTCTATTAAGTTGATTCTCAATCTCAGTCATAAATATTTTAAATGTGTCAAACGCTTCACTTTTATTTTTCATTAGATATACATAAGTGTAATATGAACAGTCATCTATAAAAGTTATAAAATAGCGTTTTCCATTTCTTATTAAATTTTCATCAAGTTGACTTATGTCAAAATGTATTAATTCTAAAGGTTCAGATTCTCTAACTATTGATTTATGTGAAGTTTTGGTTATTTTAGCTTGATTACAAAAATCACATTTTTCAAAATTATTCAAAGATAGTTTAGGAATTAGTTCTAAGGTACTCATGTTCTTGATTATGCGTTTATTAACATGACAAATTCTAGCATGCCAATTATTAAAAGAACTCAACATATAAGTAGAAGAAGTGGTTTTATTGATTTCAATATTTAATTTAAACATGCCATCAGTGGCATACCCTTTCCCAACAAATATATTATTTTTTGTTATAGTATATAAATCAGCCCCTATAGTTTGAGTAAACCTAGCTTTTTTAAGAAGATAGCCTGAAATTAAGTTCTTTCTCATCTCTGGAGTATGCAGGACATCCTTCAAGATGACAGTCTTTCCAAAGATAAACTTCAATACCACCTCACCAATACCAGCAACTTTAGTGGAATGGGAGTCACCCAGCAGTACTTTCTTATCCTCAGAATCTGAATAGGACTTGAACATGTCTTGATTATAACAGACATGGCGAGAAGTACCGGTGTCCACCCACCACCCCTCAGATCCACCGACAAAATTAACTTCAGATATCATAGCAATAAGTTGATCTTGGGTAAAGTTCGCATGTGGGGCAGAACGATTCCTATTCTGGTAGTTCCTAGCCAAGTGGTCAGGTCTGTTACAACTATAACACATGAATGTGTTATTCCTGAAGGGGGTTTGAGGTCCATTCTAGGGAGGATAGTTTCTATTTCTATTTGGTGGTTGTGGTTTTGGTTATTATTGTGATTCTAAGTTTTTATATTTCTACCTTTATGTTTCAAAATTTCAAAGGAGGATTTCTTATTGGTATTGTTATTTGAGACTATGAGTACTTCATCTCTTTGGTCTTATTTTCGAGCTTCTTCTTCTATTCTTAAATGGGTTATAAGACTTTCTAAAGAAAATTCATTAGTTTTATGCCTAAGTGTATTCTTAAAATCTTTCCAAGTAGGGGGTAATTTATCTATAATAACAGCTACTTGAAATGGTTCATCTAAAGTTATACCTTTAGAAGTTATTTTGCGTGCTATCTTCTACAGTTCGTGTGATTGAGCTTCCATGTATTTTCCATCAATCACTTGAAACTTCATGTATCTACTGACAGCATACTTCTTAGTTCCAACTTCCTCAGTGTCGTACTTCTTTTGAAGTGCTTCCCAAATTTCTTTAGCAGACTTATCAGAGTTATAATAATCATACAAGTCATCACCTAAACCATTAAGAATATAATTTTTGCACAGAAAATCATTTTGCATCCAGGTGTCTAAATCCTTAGTTGCAGCTTTAGCAGGAGGATTAGACTGTATTGGTTTTTTAGTAGTAAGAGCAAAAACGACTTTTTTCATGGTTAAGAAAAATAACATTTTTTGTCTCCATCTTTTAAAGTGTAGTCCCTCAAAACAGAGTGATTTGTTTAGACCATCAGTTAGCATTTCAGTAGTCATGGTAGATAGAATTCGTCTTAAAATTGTTGAGACAAATACGTTAAAATAGCGATGGAATAATATTACCGATAATCTGAAATGAACTGATTGGGTTGAGTCGTGGACTAGGTCGCTCTCTTTAAGACATTTCGTGGCTCTACCCAATTTTATGTAAGCAAACACAGCCCCGTCGTCCCCAGGATATAATAGCCCAGAATCATTTTCTCTATCTCGGAACTTCACTGCACTGATGAAGACCAGAATGTTACACCTAAAAAATTTATTGCTAAGAAAACTGAAAAGTAACTTAGAATTACAGTGAGAATTTTTTTCCTTAGTGAGATGAGTTTGCAGATTGTTGTGTAGAAACTGAGACCTGAGGCCCTCTATTTATAGGTTTCAGAAACTGTGTGGCTATTATGATAATAACAGTAATGTCTGGGGATGGAGAGCGTAACAACCATTCCGAGTAATGAAGAGTAACGGTCATTTTTTGAGTAAAGATGAGTAATGGCCATTTAACAGTTATATTATGAGTAAAAGAAAATAACGTTTTTTCTGAGATAATATATATATATATATATATAACAACCATTTTCTGAGTGGAAAAGTTTTTGAATTTTTTTTTTCAAAAAATAAAATGCAACCTCTCACACACACGCACATGCACTCGGACTCGGACCCAGCTCGACACAGCATAGCCGGTCGGTTGGTCGGATGGTGGTGGCGGCACGTGCGCGTATGTGGTATCACATTTTCCTAGGTCCTCTCTCCTTCCATAAAATGGGTACCCCTTGGGGCCCAATCCTTATAGCCAACTTTTTACTATTTATACATTTTTTAAGTAGTGTAAAAAGGTAATGTGGGACAAGGCTCTACTCATTTTTTAATAAACATTCATCTTTTTTCAACAGTCTCTCGACACCATTACTCGAATAGGCATAAATGCCAATTGTATTATATGTGTTTGGCTACAATTTTTTTCATGGATAAAATATTTACATGTAAATTTGTTTTTAAATTCGCTATCAAGTTTATTAAACAAAGTCGAAAAAACGCTAGAATTTCAGATAGTCATACTTTAGGTATATCTGTTAAAACTATGATACTTATGATTATACTCATGCATTTAATATCACATGTTCATAAATTTTGAATTATTTTTAATGCTAAAATATTTATTTAAACTTGAATCAATTTATGAAATTACCACTTAGCATATTTTTTTAATGTGTTTCATTGTTTTGAATATATATCCTAAATTTTAGGCTAAAATGTATAATAAGATATAGGCTAAAATATATGATAAGATATAGGTTAAAATATAGAATAAGATATATGCAAAAATATTAAATAATATATCGCCTAAATCATAGGCTAAATCTTAGCCTAAAAGATAACCTAAAATCTACTTTAAAAAAAATCTTCTTTAAATAAGTCTTCTTGATGAATGAGTCTAATTTTAAAAAACTATTCTTTAAATAAGAGTCTTCTTGATCAATGAGTCTAATTTAAAAGAACTATTATTTAAATAAGAGTCTTCTTGATTAATGAGTCTACTTTAAAATAACTCTTCTTTAAATAAGAGTATTCTTGATTAATGAGTATTACTAATCCTATTTGTAATAGAAAAGATATTTATCAATTATATAAGATTAAGGGTTTTAATTTTTCCTATAAATAAAACTCATTTCTCATTATTTCAATCAACCATACAAGAACATTATTCTCTTCTTCTTAATCTATCTCTTGTTATGCAAATATAAGATCATAATTCTTTAGGCTTCTTTATTTGGTTAATCTATCAAATGTTGGTGGTTGTATTTGATTAATTAATAAGCCCAATTAGTTTATGATATTTTGATCATATGCTCTTATAGCTTCTTCTTTATTTTTGTTCTTTAATTGTTAGATCAAATAATTGTGTGTGTCATATCATAATAATTTGGTTTGATTATTAATATTTAAAGAAGCTATCATTAATGAACTTGTGCTTAAATTGATTGTTCTAAGGTTGATAGTTGATTTTGATTTATCTAATATAGTTATTAAACCATCTATTTAGGGTTATTCATTATTAAATATATTCTAGAACACACGCTGACACTTGTGCTTTGGTGTTAACCCTTTTTGCAGTTGATTCATAAACGTATCTAATTGGCAGAAAGCTTATTAAAATGTTGGTTTGGATACGACTCACACTAATATTAGAAACTGTGAAAACAGAGCAGGGACTCATAAGTAAGGTACATTGAGACAATATCCTAAGGAAGGTAGCATAAAATCAAGTTTGTACTTGAATATTTGTTTTTCATAGTGGAAAGTTAGGTGGTCTAGTGGACCGGTGGTTTTCCTCCTAGGTTATGGATGTGGCCTAGGTTGTGTCCACCTAAAAATATCATGTGTTATATTTTCATTTTTGCACTTTATTCTTACATACAATTGCATACCTTACCGTTTTATTTAGGTTATTAAAGTATAAATTAATAAAAATGGAAAATAACCTATTCACCTTCCTCTAGATTAATTAGGTCCATATTTTATAAACTTTCAATTGGTATAAAAGCAAATACTATAAACACTTAGTGATTTTGATTTTTAGGGACACACACTCCTACTTATGAACCAAATGAAAGAAGGTGGTATTTTATAAACTTTCAATTGGTATCAGAGAAAATACTAGACACACTTAGTGAATTTGATTCGTAAGGACACACACTCCTACTTATGGACCAAATGAAAGAAGGTGGGTCATTTGTTAGGCCTCCACAAGAAGGCTCACATGCAAGCCTTTCTCAGACAAAATGAAATAGTCTAGGATTCTGTTCTTGATGGCTAGGAACCACTTTCGGCAAAGAAAGATGGTGTAACAATCATAAAGACAAGAAGATACTGGGCCACTGAAGAACGCACCTTTAGTAGGCAAACCAAAAAGGTCTAAACTTAATCTTTGCTACAGTTTGATGGATGAGTTCCATCACATCTTTGACTGTGAGATTGCTAAAGATGCATGGAATGCACCTGCTCTTGTTTATGAGACAAATTCCTAAGTGAAACAAACAAAATTGAGATTTCTAATATCTTAGTTTGATTCTATTAAAATGAAACACTGAAACTTTTGATCAATTCTATACTCGCTTTTGTGATATCACTAATGCTTTTTCTAACCTTGGTGAGAAAATTTCACAACCTATATAAGTATGCAAACTCTTAAGCTCCTTAACAGTAGACTACAAGATGAAAGTTACGACGATAGAGGAAAGTAAGAACGTGTACATATAAACATTGATGAACTTGTTGGGTCAATCCAAACCTATAAGCTTACCCTTGATCCACCTAAGAAAATCAAGGATGTTGCATTCAAAATCTTTAAAAAGTACATCTTTGATAGTGATGAGGATATGTATAACGAGTCACTAGTCTTGTTAGCACGAAAATTTAAGAAGTTCCTAAAAAAGAAAGGTCAACAAAATAATCAATCTAACAAGGTACAATCCAATCATTCGAAGGACCAAAAGTTAAGAGAAATCAAGCCTCTTAGCTCTAATGGTAAGAAAACTAAGCCTATTAGTCCTCAATGCTTTACTTGTGGGGACTTTGGTCATATTTCTAAAGATTGCTTGAACAATAAAAAAAAGTTGAAAAAGCCTTTAATGCTACACTCAATGACACTAAAAGTGAGTAGGATAATGCTACTAACTCAGAAGATGATGACACTAACTATCTTGCCTTCATCATAACTACCATATAGCATTTAAGCTAAATCGAATACTGCCTAATACTTTGACAGTGGATGCTCTAGACACATGACTATGAACTAGTTTTTTGTTAAAAATCTTTGAATAATACAATGAAGGGCCCATTACCTTTAGTGATAGTAAAACATATAAAATTGTTGGAAAAGGCTTCATTCAAATAGAAGGTATCATTAAACTTGATGAAGTTTTATATGTAGAAGGACTCAAGGAAAAATTGATTAGCATAAGTCAAATAAGTGACAATGATTTCAATATGCAATTTACAAACAATCACTGCATTGTAACAAATAAAAAGGGTGAATTTATGATTAAGGGAATCAGATCACATGACAATTTTTATTGCATTGACACATCACCCATAGTAACATGTAATCTAGCTAGCAATGACTCAACTACCTTATAGCACAAAAAGCTAGGTCATATGAATTTTAAAGATCTGGTTAGATTAAGTAAAACTGAGATTCTATGTGGTCTACTTATTCTCTCAAAAATTGAAACACTTGTATGTGGACCATGTCAATTGGGTAAACAAACTAGAACCTCTCATAAGAAGATCCAAATTATCAATACAAATAGAGTATTAGAATTGATACATATTGGCCTCATGGGTCATATGAGAACCAAAAGTATTGTAGGTTTGTAGTATGTGACAAAATAGTAACCATCAAGAGATTGAGAACGGACCATGGAAAAGAGTTTGAAAATACCAAGTATGCTAATTTCTACAAAGAACATGGTATCTTTCATGAATTCTCTACTCCCATCACACCTTAACAAAATGTAGTTGAAAAGAAAAATAGGATACTTTAAGAGATGGCAAGAGTAATGTTGTATTCCAAGGGAGTCTCCAAAAGGTTTTGGGCTAAAGTTACAAACACCATATGCTACATTATAAATCGTGTATATCTTCGCCTAGGTAGAAACCAAACTCCTTATGAGATATGGAGAGTTAAAAAACCCAATCTAAAATTCATGCATGTTTTCGAAAGTAAATGCTAAATACTTAGGGATCACGAACAGTTAGGTAAGTTTGATTCAAGAAGCAATAAAGATATATTTCTTGGTTATTTCCTAACTAGTAGAGTCTATAGACTCTTAAAATGTAGAACTAATGTTGTTATGGAATCCATAAATGTTGTTATAGATGATGCAAGTAAGTAGATTATAAGTGAAGAAGTTGATAATGAAGTAAATTTCACAGCACCTCAATTAACAATAACTAGTGACACAATTGGAACAAAAAAGAAGGAGCTTGAGGAAAAAAAATAAAAGAAGGAAGAAGCATCAACCTCATCAATGATAAATCCAATCCGAATTTCAAAATATCATCCTATTAAGAATATAATTAGAGATCCTAATGCAAGCATGGTAACAAGAAGAAGACAAATGAGTGAGGTTAAATGACCTTCTTTCTTGATTTATAAATAAAATAATCTAATTATAATATATTTATTCTCAAACCAAATACTCTTGTAACCTTGTTAAAAGGTTTGGTCTTGAAACTAGCAAGCCATTAAGGACTTCTTTAGGTACCAACACAAAAATTACAAATGAAACTTAAGGTAAAAGTGTTAATCAAACCCTTTATAGGAGTATGATAGGTAGTTTACTTTACCTTACTACAAGTTGGCCTGACATATGTTTTAGCGTTGGTGTGTCTCTGCCCATTATCAAGCTAACCCTAAGGAATCACATCTAGAAGATGTAAAGAAAATCATTAGGTATATTTCAAGAACAAGTAATTATGGTCTATATTTTACTACTGACACTACTTGTGAAGTAAGTGGTTATATAGATATTGACTGGACAGTTAACCAGGATGATAGAAAGAGCACATCATATGGTTGCTTCTATATTGGCAACAACTTAGTATCTTGGCACAGTAAAAAATAGAACTCTATCTCACTCTCTACAACTTAGGCAAAATACATTGCTGCAAGAAGCTCTTGTACACAAATGCTTTGAATGAAAAACATGCTCAAGGACTATGGTCAACCATAAGGTATAATGCCCTTATATTGTGAAAGTTTAGTGCTATATGTATTTCTAAGAACTGAGTCCAACATTCTAGAACTAAGCACATTGATATTAGGCATCACTTTATTCAAAAATTAGTTAAAGATAAAGTAGTGATACTTAAGTTTGTACATACTGAGAGACAATGAGCTGATAAATTCACCAAAGCTATGGACACTCAAAGATTTGAGTATCTTATGAGTGCCTTAGAAATCTCTTCCTCAAATTTAATTCTAAATTTTTTTTCAAAAAAGAAAAAAGAGAGAGAAGTAGAATTATTATCTAGCTAATATCGTATTAGACTTATTTAACACTTATATAACCTTGGTTTTAGTGACTTAACTCATTTTGATATTTATTGTATAAATTATTCTACAATTTTGACTTATGCACACACACATTCTTGTACATGTGATGATTATTGTTGAAATGAACTCATTCACACACTCACGAATACACATATATGCTATGCTTGAAGTTTATGAATTCTTTTGAAAACCTCTAAGACTTCAACTAATCTTGATTGTAAAATTGTGTTAAGTTCTATTTCTTGCTTTCTAAAATTTTAGCATATGGAGCTACCACAATGAACGGAGAGGGCTACCTCGCAACTAATGTGAAAGTCATCATACTAAGTTTATGGCTCATGTAGAAAAAAGAGATTGTGTAAAAAGCGATTGCTTATGAAACTTGTGCCTAGCATGCACAAAAAGAAAAGTGCCAATAGAGTTTAAAAAAATAAAAAAAAATCATGGGTCTCATTTATAAAATAAAGATAAAAATTTAAGTCCTCGTTTGGTAGATATATTTTATTTTGTAAGATTGAAGACTCAATTATAATTTTACATGATAGGTTATATTTTTTATTTGAGTCTTTCTTTATTGATCATAAATGACTTAATTGGCATATGCGTAGTGTTTAATCATATATATTGCTTTTAAATAAATGTCAATATGTCATTATATGTGAAAAGTGTGCATGTGTGCATCTTCTACTCTACTTACTTATTATACAATGGTTAATCAAAATTGAGTTTTTTTTAAATGATGAGTTCTCAATTGATTGTGTACTCATTTGTGATTAAATGAGTTTAATATCATATGTGGTTATTTATGAAAATTAAAAAAAAAAGATTTTTATTCATTTACCTCTTCTTATTTATTGAATTTTTAATTGGTTTTTAAGTTAGGGAATCATAGAATATAGGGGCAACTTAGCTCCATTACTTCGTCTAATTGTCCTTCTTGTATGTCAAAAAGGGGGTTAGAGTGTTTCACTTTCATGTTTTATTTTGTTATGCATATAAGGGGAGAACATATTTAGGGTAAGAATGTTTTCCATCATTTTGTCTTATATTAAGCTTGATTGGTATGAATGTATGCAATACATGATTATTCTTTACACTTCACTTATTTCTATGAAAAATGAACTAATGTACAATGAAGCTTTCAAGAAAAGTTGTCATATGCTTTGTCTATGTCATTTCAGTTACTTACAAGCTTGTCAAGTTACAATGAAGATGGATTCACCAAACCATAGGATAGTTCTACTATGCAGTCTAAGACATTATTATATTTTTATCTTATTTCTATAAGTGTCATGTATTGATCGGTACAAAACTGTAAGTGCATAATATAATAATTTTATAATAAAGTGATAAGAAAAGTATCGTCCTCAAGGATTGCTAACTTATTTTTGACAAATACCAAAATTATAATAATCTCAATTTTATCTAGAGAAGTCACTAGGGATGTAATTGGAATTTAAAATAAAATCAATGTATCGAAAATACGTAAAATAAAAGAAAGATGTTGCTCAAATATCAAATTAATGGAAAGAAAACTTCTAGAAATCAAATTCACCTAATCTCTAACTATGTTTTACTCACCTAGTTAATTGAATTTAATTCTCTCTCTTTGTTAGAAATTTCCAAAAAAATATCCAAAAATATCCAAAAGCCTCTTTCGATAGTCAATTGAAAACATTTTTGTTCATCAATTTAAATAAGAGTAAGAATTTAATAAAACAAGAAAGCATTAAAATCAATGATTTTAATACTATACATGTTCATATAAGTCTTTCAATCTCTATATTTACCTATGCTAAATCATTCTAGATCTATCATATAATTCTCTATTTCGATAGTAAATCACAATACTAAAATTATCTTATTAATGGCCAATTAATTAGAAGTAATAAATTTATAATAAATCAGACAAAAATAAATAAAAATAATTCAAATTAACATAGAAAATTAAGTATAGTTTAGAATTAAATTACATCTTTTTCCTAGAATAAAGAAAAATTAGTTCATGCTAAAAATTAAATTTAACATAAACGAATTCATATAATTTTCTCATAGTAATTGAATGAAAATTGACTCAAAAATTTAATCTTTTTTTGCATTTTCCTATTGTGCTCCATCTAATTTCGCTTTTCTCTTTCCTACTTCTTTCTCAACTTTTCGTCTTCTTTAGCTTTTTCTTTTTCTTTTCTGCCGCCAGCCTCCCTCCTCTCCTCTATATATATATATCAACCCTCGCTCACTAGCTCTGTTTTCCTTTTTTTTTCCTTCAGTTTTCCGACTCCTCCTCCTTATATATATTACTTCTTTTCCCATTCATGCTGCCATTTCTTTTATATATATATATATATAACTTATTTAAATTTGATTTAAATAAATCTTCTTTTAAATATATAAGAATCCTTAGAAAATATGCTTTTAAAATTTTATATTTTCATTTTCTTCAAATATGTAATAAAATTTAAATAATAATAATGAAGTTTACAATCAATAAAAACTAAATAAAATTATACTAAAGTTTAAAGTTGAGAGGTGATAAATTATGTCAAATTATGTAAGTCATCAAACACTACAAACTTAAAACTTTGTTTGTCCTCAAACAAAAATAAAAGAAAAGAAAAGATCACTATAAACAACATCAATTAGACCTTATAGAGAACTATCATCACTCACCAAGCCATGATATGAATTTAGATTTTATCACAAATAATTTACTCATTTTACATCGAAGATAGCAGGAAAATCAACCAAAAATTTAACAATTTGTCATGCAAGAATTAAGCATTTACTTTAACCTAAAGCTAAGTCCTTGAGTGTGTGTGTAAAATAGTCAATTTAACAACAAACCACCAACAAATTCAAATAAAAGTAGAACAACTGAAATAAGAAGAATTCTCTCAAAACTTAACCCCATAAATCCAATTTTCAGAAATTTTCTTCACTAATGTAATCAAATACCAAATTCAGAGATCATAAGATCTTTAATCAAGGTTGTAATGACAAGGCCATAGGATGAGGGCTAAGAAAGAATGGATATGGAAAATCAAAGAAAATTGAGAAAATACTTGGTAGAAAAAAAACAATAAAAAGAATATCCATAGGATTCATACCATAGCTCTTTCTCGACAATATGCTCATATTGATGACAATATTGTTGCCATACTAGATAAGTGAAGTGTTTTTTTTAAGATGTGGTTTCCTTGATACTCAATCTTTACTAATTTTAATCACTTAACCCTCTTTTTATTCTCGCCTTTCACTTTTTTTTTTCACACTTTGATCAAATAGAACAAACATAATGTGGATTATTTAATTTGAATTAACTTTATCTTTAAATGCAAATTTCCACCAAAGTATTTTCTTAAAATTTAAGGTAAGTTCATAGTTTTTCAGGCTTAAAATGAGAATGATTTATGTAGTTAAAATAACAAATAAGGCTTTTTATAAAATAAGATTGAAGTGGGTTGACTATGGGAATGCACCATGCGATAATGGTGTGATAATTAGGATGGTTAGGAAAGAGTTTTGGTTGTGAAAACAAAACTACTTAGATCATTTCTCTAATATTTGGTATCAAATAAGATTTCACCTCAAGGATCCATCAACGGATAATAGAGCAAAGCAAGATCGAACTTCCTAACCTAGTTAATTCAACTCCTTTTCTTTATAGACAAAATAGAGTAAAGAAAAATTGACTATATGCTCAATTATTTTTAAGGACAAAGATTTAAATCAAAGTACCCACAAAACTCTAACTAACATAATAGCAGATTTTGAAAAAAAATATTCTCAAACTCATCCTCAATCACAAATTTCATAGTCAAAGCGAATTCAATCATACTCAAATATATCTTGTTTTTTCGAGCTTGACGCCACTCTTGTTTGCGTGGTCGTGAGCTCAAACTTGTAAAAATGTTAAATGAAAAAAATCAAATGAAAAGATCAACTTTATTTATTAATGGGAAATTAGTTTGTGTATTTATGAAGCTGACCTACCTATTTAGTTTTTGGGAACTTGGGTCATTAATTCCCCTCCCCCCTTTTGTTTTTTATCAACCTTATTCTCTTATAAAAAAGGCTTAAGAATACTTGTTTAATCCATAAATTTAGGAATTTCTATTAGTTCTTTAAACTTTTTTGGTCATATTTTATAGATTTTGATCGAACTAGTAGACGCTTAGTTTGAGCTTTTCATGTTGAAAATGATAGGCTTAAGGATGAGGTTAGGGTGCTCAAATACGATGTGGTCAAACTTGTGTGTAATGTAAAAGTGGCCAAGTGTGAGCTCGCTTCTTATAAGGAGCAATTAATTCAAACTCAATCTCAAGAGAGGAGGACACTGGCTAGTGTGGACCTGCTTATAGATAAGGAATCATATTGGGCAAGCTTCTATATGAAGAGATTTGAAAGAGTCTTCCTTAAGGTGATAGAGGTTACTGAAGAACTGGAGTGAGGATTGCTCGTGATGATGATAGCTCACCCTAATACCATGACCTATGCACAAAACAAAATTATAGAGATTGAGGCCTAGTTATTGCCCTTAGCCAAAGAAACATATGATCTAGAAACTGGTTGCGTGTCCAAGTGTTTAAAGAGTTTTTATCCTTCTAAGAAGGCCGAGCTTTGTATTAATAACTATCCACAACTTTGTAAATTTTAAATAATGAAAACATTCTGGATGACATGTACTTGTGATGACCTAACATTGTGAGTGTTGCCACTACTTAGGTGTTTATTTTAAATCATATAGAGATTTTTCTAATTTGCAAACTTTTCTTTCTTGCTCAAGGACAACAAAACCTTCTGGTTGGTTCATGTAAATTTCTTCTTTTAAATCACCATTTAGAAAAGTAGTTTTCACATCCATTTGGTGTACAACAAGATCACGAATAGCAATAAGAGAAAAAAAACAAACGTATGAAAGTTATTCTAGTGACAAGTGAAAAAGGTATTAAAGACATCCACATTTTCTCTTTGCCTATACTCTTTGCATACAAGAAGAGCCTTATATTTTTCAACACTATTATCATGTTTCAATTTCTTCTTAAATAACCATCTATGATCTACCATCTTACAAACTGGGGGTAAGTAAACTAAATGTCAAGTTTTATTTGACTCAATAGAGTTTATTTCATCATAAATGGTTTCTTCCTAAAGGTTGACATCTAAAGAAGATAAGACTTCTTAAGAAGTTTGAGGGTCTTCTTCTGAGGTATAAACATAAAATTCAGATCCATAATCTTTAGTGGTTCAAACTTGTTTACTTTCTTGAATTTAGAATCTAATTTCTCATTTAGTTTATTAGTTCTAATTATAGGAAGATCACAAGAAGTCAAGCCCCCACTATTTTTCAATTTAAAAGGAAATCTATGTTCGAAAAAATCAACATTATTTAATTTATAATAACATGATCATTGAAGTTAGAATCTATAAACATTACTATTCACAACATATCCAATAAATGCATATTCATAAGCTCTACTAGCAAGTGTATTTATTTTAGGATCAAGAATACGAACATAGGACAAACAGCCCCAAGTTTTTAAAAAAGACAAGTTAGGTTTCTTATTTTTTAAAATTTCATATGGAGAAGTTTTATTTGTAGATTTAGGAATGATTTTAATCACATAACAAACAATTAATAAAATTTCTCTTCACCAATGAGAAGTAGTACCAGATTTTAGTAAAATAGAAACAATTGAATCAGTAAAAATTTTATTTTTCTTTCAGCTTTGCCATTTATTTTAGGAGTATAAGGTGTAGTTTTTTCATGAATGATTCCATAGGCTTTACCAAAATCATTGAAATTACTGGAATCATATTCAGTACTTCTATCACCTCAAAATCTTTTTATTTTTCTGTTAAGTTGGTTTTCAATTTTATTCAAAAATATTTTAAACATATCAAACGTGTCACTTTTATTTATCATTAAATATGGAGGAAGTTTTATCATTTCAACATTCAATTCAAACATTCCATGAGTGACACACCCTTTCTCAACAAAAATATTATTTTTAGTAACTGTATACAAATTAACCCCAATTATTTGAGTAAACATAGCCTTGTTGAGAAGATAGCCCGAGACTAAGTTCTTTTGTATCTTTGGAGTATACAAAACATCCTTTAATATGACAGTCTTTCTAGAGGTAGTCTTTAAATCCACCTTATCAATACTAGAAACTATATTCGAATGGGAATCACCCAACAACATTTTTTTATCCTTAGCTTCAGAATAAGACTTAAACAAATCACAGTTATAGCACATATGATGAGTGGCGTCAGTGACTACCCACTACCCCTTGGATCCACCAACAAAGTTAATGTTAGATATCATAGCAATAAGATGCTCTTTTGTAAGGTTTTCTTGCAGAGAAGAATGAGGTCTATTCCAGTACTTCCTAGCCCATTGACCAGGCCTATTACAATTGTAACATATGAAAATGTCATTTCGATAATTTCTTTTGAAGGGGGGTTGAAGTCCATTTTGTGGAAGATTTCTATTACTATTTTGGTTGCAATTCTAGTTGGTATTGTGATTATGATTTTTCATGTTTCTCCCTTTGGATTTCAGAATCATAAATGAGGATTTTTTAGCATTGTTGTTAGAAACAAGTTATTCATCTCTTTGATCTTGTTTTTAGGCTTCCGCTTCAATACAAAGATGAGTAATAAGACTTTCTAGAGAAAACTCCTTAGTTTTATGTCCAAGAGCATTTTTAAAGCCTTTTTATGTAGAAGTAATTTATCAATTATAACATAAACTTGAAATTGTTCATTTGCAGACATACCTTCAGAAATTATTTCATGTGCTATCTTTTACAGTTCATGTGATTGAGCTTCCACATATTTGTCATTTGGTACTTTAGGTATCTATTGGCATAATGGTATACACTTCTTTATGCCAACTTCCTTAGTATCGTACTTCTTTTGAAGTGCATCCCAAATTTCCTTAGCTGACTTATTAGAATTATAATAATCATACAAATCATCAACCAAACCATTAAGAATAATTTTTTTATGCAAGAAGTTATCTTCTACCCAATATTGATAATTCTTAGTTTGAGTTTTAGTAGGTTTATCAAGCAATTCAATTTAATCATATTTGAAACATAAGCAACTTTCTTGGTAATAAAAAATAGCATTTTTTGTCTCCATATTTTAAAATGCAATCCCTCAAAATGGAAGGCTTTGTTGAGATTAGTAGTAGAAATTTCAATAGACATGGTAGATTTTATTGTCTTAAAAGTTTTGTTGCACAAGTAACAAAAGAAGGAATGGAGTTACTAAAGTTACTACTTGGGTTGAGTCATGGACTAAGTCGCTCTCTTTAAAACGTTTTGTAGCTCTGCCCAAATTGTGCAAGCAATTCTCAACCTCATTGTCCTAGGATAAAATAATTTAAAATCTAACTATGTCTCAAAAGTCTACTACACTATAGAATACTAGAATATTAAACCTCTACTAAAATTAGGTTGCTTGGAGCCAAAGAATAAAAAAATAGAAACTGAAACGTGAGCAAAGAATTATTTTCTATGTAGAGAGAAAATTATCAAAAAGAGCTATCTTTACCTATACGAATTAATAAGGCCACTATCTCTATTTATAGATGAAAAAATGAACTATTGAAGAGGAAAACATGGGAGAGAGTAATGGTAAACATTGAGGAAAACGTTCAAAAAATAATGTTGAAGGAAACGTTCACAAAAATGACACTTAGGGAACGTGGGCAAATAGAGACTCTTTTTAACAACCTAAATCTTCTATGACTGGTTCAAAAATTTGTATTAATTTTAAATAATGAAAAATTAAACAACATTTATCTAATAAATAAAGTGTCACCTCACCTCATGCAAACACACTCGTACTCGGCTTGGTCGATCCATTGGACAGATGATGACTGCGGCATGCATGCTTGCTTGGTAAACCAAAAATTGTATGTCTCCTCACCCCTCCACAAAATTGTGTACGCCTTTGGAGCCCAAACACAAGTCTCAATGTAATATCTTATAAACACCTCAAAAGAGATGTAGAAAAGAAATGTGTGACAAGTTGAGAGGGTAAACTCATATGGGTACTTTTTTTCTTTTTTCTTTTATATTTACACTATTATTCCCAACAATATTAGGGCATGATTTTGATGCAATTGGTATGAAGATGAAGGATATTATTCCAATTTGTGAAGAAGAATGGGAAGGTATTAATGTCATTCGAGTATTATTTCTTTGTAGTATATTGCATGAACGTATGATGAAGGAACAATTTGAAATTTTTTCATTGTATCCATTTATGGAGCCAAATGAAATTTCTTTTGAAATGGCAAGTGAAGATCACTAAGTTCAAATGCTTGCTAGGAGAATGATGGGTATGGAGAATGGCACTTTACTAGTTTTTCCATATTGGATAGGGTAAGTGTGATAGATAATTAATTTATATTCTTATTATTCAAACTTGTACTAAACATAACAAACACTCTTTCATATATGTAGTGTTCAATGGATATTAGCATTGATAAATGTATGGAATGAAGCAATTAATTGGATGGATTAAATAATAAGATTAAGATTATGAACCATGTTTGTTTGTTAGTTTTTTTTTCTTTTTAATTACTTATACTATTGTTTGATAGCAATTCTTATAGGGTTCAAAATAAGTGGGGTGCTATGATTCAAATAGATCAAGTCAACAAAATCAAGATATATATGGTTGTTTATTGAACTTGAAAATTTTACATTAATTAAAAAGTTTAAGAGAATTCTAATGTATTAAATCTGTTGAAATAAATTCCTCAATTATAGAAAAAGAAAAAAATTGAGCTGTATGAATATGCTAATATTTTGAATTCAAGTATTGTAGATGTTAAACATGAAAGGAAGAATCTTATGTAGAAACTTATACAATCAAAGAAAGTAGTAAAGAGGTTAAAAATTGGAGCTGAAAGGTTGATAACAGTTTTGGATTATAGAAAGCCATATGGAGACAAGAGAGGGCTAGGATATGTACACAAGCACACTAAGCCATCTTTATCAAAATCAATTGTATTTGTCAAACCTTCAAACATGTCCTCCTCACATGATACACATGACAATGGTTATAAGGATAAGAGCTCAACTCCTTAGACATCAAAAACCACATATGTAAGATCTTCTAACCTTACTCCTTATGTTACCCATTATACGTAAAGAACAGTTGCACTAGTGCTTGAAAAATCCATTAAGTTTGTGCATGTATTTCATCATTATGGTAGGAAAGGTCATATTATGTCCAAGTGTAGATTTTTGATAAATTCTACTAAATATAATAATAATTTGAATGCTTCATATAATAGTACTCATAACCATCATCCAGCTATGCATGTTACATCATATTCTAGGATGAATGAAAACTATAGTAACATCTTGGAAAATCCTACTAGAAAGCATGAAGTTGTTGACTCAAAGAGACAAATGCAATTCAATGCATTTGATTCTAGAATTAATTATCATTATCGTATCATGCATGTTGCATCTTCATTTAAGATCAATGAAAAATCTAAAGAAAAGTCCAAGAATATGCCACTGACAACTAAGGTAGTTGATTTCCAACCAAAGATATAAAGAAACCAAAATTCAAAAAAGTTTGAGTTAAGAAAGTTTGTTTCTTTCTAATCACTTGACTGTTGTTCTTTTTTGTTTTACCTAGATACTTTGTTTGAGTGCTTAATTGACCTAGGTAAACATCTTTAGTTAGTTTGCTTGTTTTTATTTTTATTAATGTTTCTAAAGTTTTAAGAAAAAAAAGATAAAAAATAAAAAATAAAAAGGAGAGAAGTAGACATGTTATAACATTGACATGATCATTACATACTCTATTTATATTTTTTTTTTACTATGCATTGTGTATATGGATATTATGATTTATGCATTTACATATCTCTCACCTCGATCACTAGATGTGAGAAATATTTATATCATGCTTGAATTTTATGATTTATTTTGTGAGATTCTAAGGAATAAGCTAACCTTGATTGCAAAGTTATTTTTGAGATCTATTTTTCACTTTCTAAAATGTTACTATAGAAAAACACCAGGTTTTGAGAGGGCTACCTACTGTGATATGTGAAAGCTATTACAGTGAGTGGAGAGAGTTACCTCACAACTAGTGCGAAAGTCATCATACTAGGTATATTGGCTTATGTATGAAAAAAAAGAAAGAGCCACAATTGGTTATGCAAAAATAAAATAAATAAGTAATCTCTCACAAAAAAAATATAATACAAGAGGACAATGCAAAAAATATATATTAGAGTTCTCTTTTGGTAAGAAAATTTTACATTGTGCAAGTATGAATTCAATTCAACTGTAATTTTTCATTATAAGTGATGCTTTTTTCTTTGAATATTTCATATTGATCAAAAATGAACAAATTGACATACTATTGCAGTTCCAACACATATTTTACTTTTGGTGATTGTCGATATGTGATTATATGTGTTAATATGTTTCTGTGGATTGTCTACATATATTTATGTTATTAATGGATAGTCAAATTTTGAACAAAATTAATTTCTTTTCTTATGTGTACTACTATAGTCAAGGTTAGGTAAGTCTACTACCCTCAATTCAAAAAAAATATAAATTGTTATCTTATCTTGATTTATATATGGGAGTTGTACAACTTAAGGGGAGTTTATTCATATTTTGGGAAACATATTGCTTTTAGCTCTCCGTTTTGATTGTTTTGAGCTTTTTATAATGTATACTCTTCTTTCAATCATTATATACATTGCTTGGTTGTTCAACCTATTGTGATTACTTTATGATTATATTAATTATTTGCATAACAAAAAAGGGGGGATAAATTGGTATAAAAAGTTTTGAACTTAAATTGAAACATAAAAAAAAATAGGATAGTTAATTTAGAGAGTGATTTTTATTTTTGAATTACTTTGAATTTTTTGATATTTAACATTGGGAGAAATTTTTTTAAATTTCTATAATTTATTTAATCATCTTTTGATCATTCTTTGCTTTTTTATTTTTAGATACACTGAATTATTATGAACAAGGAATCATTTAGGATAAGTTGTTTGCTTGTTGGCATTTTTGTTTTTCCGTGTAAACATGAGCTTTCAAGATTCAATTGAAGATGATTCCATTGGATCATAGGATAGTACCACTATGTAAAAATTCAATTTTCCTATGAGTTTTATGTAGTGAGAGAGAGGTTTTGTCACACTAATATGCCAAATGAGGATATTTTAAGGTTTATTTGAGTGTTAGCGATATTCGTAAACAAAATTTATAATTGTAATTTTAATTCTTAGGTGTGTCTTAGAAGAATATTTTCAACTTAAAGAAACTATCAAACCTCAATAATCACATCTTAGTTATATTAGACACATAGGAACAATATGAAAGTAGGCTACTCGATTGATCGAGTAGCGACTAGATCAATCAAACTATATTACTTGTTGAATTATCTATATATGACTAGATTGATCGAAGTATTAATACTCGATCAATTGAGATTTGATGACTAAATCAATCAATTTTTTTGAGAATTATTTAATTGATACACTAGATTGATCGAGAAGACATTCGATCGATCGAACTATGTACTTGATCGATTGAGCACTTGATTAGATTGATCGAGCGGCCTGTGCTTTTAATTTTAAAACCTATTTTTAACACAAATTGGATTATCCTTTTACTATATTATCTTTATTCCTTAAAACTCATTTAATTGATTTTATAGACAAGATGACAATTTTACTTTGATCTAAAATGCTTCAAAATATTCTATAAATATAAACCTAAGCACACAATTGAAACCAACCATATAAGAGCTTAATTATGCTTATTCGCTTCATCTTTTATCAAATATTTGTGGTTGTGTTTGATGGATTAACAAGCTTAAGTAATTAAGATATTGTGATTTTAAACCGATTATTCTAGAATTGGTAGTTATTTTCTATTTATGTGATATATTGTTTAAATCAACTAGTTAAGATGGTTAATTATTGAATTTGCTCTAGGAAACACACTTACACTTGTGTTTATATGCTAACTTTTTAGGTGACTGCAATAAGGGTTTGAATAACTCGTGTGACTTGAGTTTTTCATAATGTTAGTCCGAAAATGAATGCCTTTCTTGTAGTGACTACAAAAGCAACGACTTGTAAGTAGATTACTTAGAGGCATTACCTTGGTGGGTAGTTTGAGTAATAGCCTTGTAATTGGATACTTATTTTTCATAGTAGATAATTAGGTGGTCCGATGGACATGTAGTTCTTCTTATGTTATTAGTGTGTCTAAGTTGTTTCCACATAAAAATCTCATGTATTGATCTTTATATTTTTACATTACTTTATTTACATGTGATTGCATACTTGGTCACTTACGAATTTTTAATTTTTCGTACCTTTTTTAATTAGATGATTAAATTCATAATTAAATAAACGAATTTTCAATTATGTTGCAATCTTCTTAGCACTACTTATTTGGCTTCTCAATTGTGAGTATTATCTATAACATAAATAAATAAGCAAGTTTGCATTTTATACGAAAGTTATTATCATAACCTCAAAAATGACATGTCAACCATTAATTAATAAAGTGTACTCTAGCTATTAATGTATTATCCTATATAATCTAATTCAATTATAACTAAATTTTAGTTTATTTATTTTCTAACTATATTTTGTACAAAAATAAAAAAATCTCCGAAAGACTTAAAATAATTGATTCTAGATAAATAAATTAAAATTTATAAATTATGTCTTAGTGAAAATTTGATATGAAAAAATTGAATGATTCATAAATATTACAGTTATTATCTATTATTAGGTAATTAAAAAACAATTTTTTAAATATGTGTTAAATTTTAATTTAATTTTTAAATTATATTTAGTGTAAAAATTAATTGATTATATTTTTTATTTATCTATTATTAGAAGAATTAAAAGATAAATAAAAATAAACCTAAAATTATTGATTCAATGTGAATAGACTTCAAATTTATAAATTCTTTCTTAGTGGAAATTTAAAAAGGAAAAATTAAAGACTCATTAACATTATAATAATTGTCTATTATTATAAAATTAAAAGAGAAAATCAAAAATTTTCTAAATATGTGTTCAATTCTAATTTATATTTTAAATTATATTTAGTGTAAAAAATAATGGATTCTATGTATTATTAATCTTTTAGTAGGAGAATTAAAAGGAAAAAACCAAAAAACTTATAAAATAATTGATTCAGTATGAATAGATTTAAAAGTTATATATTATTTTTTATGGAAAATTTAAAAGAAAAAATCAAAATACTTGTAAATATTATAATAACCTTTTATTATTACAAAAATAAAGGAGAAAATCAAAAGTCTTCAAAATATGAGTCAAAGTTTAATTTAATTTTAAGTTATATTTGCTATATAAAATAGATGATTCTATATATTAATTATTTTTTTAGTGAAATAATTAAAAGAAAACTAAAAGACTCATAAAATAATTGATTCAATGTAAATATACTTAAAATTTATAAATTCTTTTTAATAAAAATTTAAAATAAAAAAATCAAAAGAATAACAAATGTTATAATATTTTTTTATTATTATGAATAAAAGAGAAAATCAAAAGTCTTGAATATTTGTTAAATTTTAATTAATTTTTTGAGTTATATTTAATGTAAAAAATAATTGATTATATGTATGAATTTTCTTTAGCTAATGAATTATGATTTTCATACCTTTCGAATTTAAATTCTATTAGAGACCTTGTAGCTTGAATCTTTACTCATTCCACACCACGAAGAATTGCATAAAATTGTTCAATAACACTTCTTTCATTGTTTAATGTATGAATGGATAAAATTTCTAAATTCTCATTTACTTAAAATTTTAAAAAAGAAAAATAAAATACTCGTAAAATAATTGTCTATTATTATGAAAGGAAAAGAAAAAAAATCAAAAGTCTCCTAAATATGTTTAAAATTAGTATAATTAAAAAAATATAATCCAAAAAATATTCTTAAAAAGTTATTAAAATAGAAACTCTTCGTTTAATTGCTTCTATAATTTCACAAAGTAACTAATATTTTGAGAATTAAATACTTTTCACATTTTCTTCTTCTAAATTTTAAATGTTGTATTTGTTGACTGAATTTAAGTTGCAAAAATTATGAAATGTGTTGGGAAAATCGGGTATATTTTTCCTATTCTAAGTAGTTACTATTCACTTATGATTTAAATGAATAGAACTCAAATTAACCCGACAAAATAATGGTATTGGAAATATAATGCTAAAATAAACTAAAACAGATATTGAAATAGAAATATTAAAGCAGAAAAATAATAACACTAGAAATTTAACGAGGTTCGGTATAAATGTTACCTAGGTCATCGGGCGTCGTTGACCACTTTCACTATCTTCAAATGAATGAACTTCAAAATTACAACTAATTGGGCAAAATTGAGCTAAACAATTACCCTTATAAAAGAGAGGAAGATTTACAAATTTTTGGGATGTTTACAAATGGTGAAGAAGGGCTTTATTTATAGCCCAAAACCAGCGACACAATCTTCGTTGCTAATCAATGTGGGACTTTTCTAATTTTCTCGCTAAGGAGCAATATATAACAAATCTCCACCTTAGCGACTTAGTAGTTTTAAATGATTTCTTGATTGCTAGATCAACGATGCGGTGCCAATTCGGTCTGTCGGATGTTAATCAAGTCAGGACAATGTTTGAACTTGATTGTTGTTACCAATCTTACGAACTAGTACTCCATTATTCTTGATAATCTCTCACTTTGAAATGATAACGAGCGTCGATGTGCTTTGTATGCGTGCATGGTAGACTTGGTTCTTTGCTAAATGAATAGCACTCTAACTATCACAAAACACCTTAATATTTTTTTGACTAACTCCCGAGTCTTGACTGCAAACCTCGCCAAATAGCTTCCTTTGACCTACTGTAACTACCATATACTCTGCCTCTGTAGTAGACAAAGCGTGGTGTAAGGTAGACTTCAAGCGTGGTGCTCAGCAAGTAAACACATAACCCGATGGATTGGCCGGCTATCTAAATCTCCTGCGTAGAGAATCACAATATCAATTGCACGTTGACCAATGGTATTATCCTATTTGAAATACTAAACCAACATCTACGGTATTTATAATATATCGTAGAATCGATTTCTGACCAACCAATGTCGCTTTACTAGGATCGTGCATGTACTGCTTTACGGCCCGCGTGTGAAATGTCGGGTCTTGTATACACCATTGCATACATGAAGCTACCAAGCGCAATTGCATATGGTACCTTTGCCATATATTCTCGTTACTTGCATCATTCTTAGGAGATAATTGAGCAAGCTTAAATTGAGGAACTAGCGGAGTACTTACCAGGTTTGTCTGTTCATTCATACCAAAAGCGTTGTAGTATCCGCTTGAAATATTGACTACGGGTCAAACTAAGCTTCCCTTCTTCTTGTCTACCCTTATCTCGTATCGAGATTCTTCTTGGCTTCTCCCAAATCTTTCATCTTGAACTCGACTTAGTTGAGCCTTTAACTTTTCAATTTAGCTTGGCTCTTGATGCAATCAACATATCATCGGCTTGTCTGATAGGAGATAGACGAAAGACTCATTTTGTAGCTGCGAAAATACACTGAATGATCATGTGTGCTTACGGTATACTTTTGTTTGCAACGTAAAGCCCAGTCAAATCGTTTGTACCACTGCCTTGGAGATTGCTTCATTCCATACAATGATTTGTTCATCTTACAAACCCAATTCTCTTTACCAGCAACAATAAACCCTTCTGGTTGAGACATATAGATATCCTCTTCTAAGTCACCGTGTAGAAACGCGGTTTTCATATCAAGTTGAACTAGTTCCAAATCGGCGTGCTACGAAATTGACAAAATTCTAATGGAAGAATGTTTTACAAGCGGAGAAAATACCTGCATTATAATAGAATTCCCTCATTAGGCGTGGCCATAGCCATTAACCTTGCCTTGTAGCGAATACCATCTTTGTTAGGAAATCCATCTTTCTTTGCATACACCTATTTGTATCCAATTGCCTTCTTGCCATTAGGTAGTTGTGTCGACTTCCATGTTTATTCTTACGAAGGGATAGAAGTTCTTCATCATGTCTTCCTTCCATCTTTCAACCGGGGCTTCGATTGCATCTTTATATATGGAAGGAACATCATCATGCACTGAAAGTGCACTGAGCTACGGTATTCTTAAATTGAGCAGGTAGGTCTTCAAAATCCTTGTATAAAGTAGGTACCTTGACATTTTGTCGTCGTGGCCTATCAACTGCAGTTTCTTCTTGTTGCTGTGGAGGTTCTTGGGTGAAAACCTCTTCATCTGTTTCATCTTTTTTCAATGGAGGATCAGCTTCTATCTTATCTTTACTAACTGGATTAACAATTTTGCTTTCAAACTCCACTTGTTTCGGAGTTTGCTCCCCCTTTCTTCTAAGTGCCATCAATCTTCTTGGTTACCTTTCTCAATGCGATTCATCAAAGGTAACATCTACTGCTAAAGATTATCTTTTTTCGTTTCAAGGCACATATGTCGATATCCCTTAGAACCGGAGAAGGGATCACACAAAAAAAATGGTTTCTTGGCTCTTGGGTCCAACTTTGATTACATTACATGTAGTAGTATGCAATTGAACCAAACACGTATAAGAAATCGTAATCTCGCAAGTTTTCCATACCATACCTCATGGCGTTTTGCCTTCAAGAAGTAAACGATGGTAGGCGGTTGGCGAGATGGCGTACGTATGTTCTGACCTCGGCCCAATCTTGCTTGCCTAAACCGGCGTTTGACAACGTACATCAGAACCTTCTCGGCAAAGTCCGGTTCATACGTGCAACGACTCCGTTTTGTTGTGGTGTTTTCGAATAGTGAAGTGTCGCACTATCCGCTTCTTCTTCACAAACTTTCATAAATGGATCGTTTGTGTGGTCGGTGCCATTATCAGGATCTCGAGACGCTTGATCTTTTTTATCGGTCACGAGTCTCGATCATCTTCTTCCCACTTGAGAAAAATCTGACAACTTCATCCTTTTCTTCATGAGATACACCCCGAACTCTTCGGAGAAGTCATCAACGAAAGTGACATAATAATGTTTGCCACTCATGGATGGAGTTCTTGTTGGCCCCATTACATCGGTATGGATGTAATCCAAAAATGCCACTTTGTATTATGAAGAAGCAATACGAAAGCTTACTCTTCTGCTTCCCCGATACACAATGTTCACTTGAGAATTCCAACTTCTTAGGTTCTCACGCCTTTTAACGAGGCCTTGCTTTACTAGAATGTCAAAGACTTTTCACCAGCGTGTCCCACGCATATGCCACAAATGAGTGGTAGTTTCTAAATCTCTTTCTTCGTGAAACTACTGCGTGCTATCCCGATAGCGTACTACCAAGGTAGTAGTACAAGTTATTCTTGAACACCTTTCATCACCGCGATTAACAAGTAACCTTGATTTTAGATTTTGTATGGTCACGGTGAAGCCTTTTGATTCTAAGACTCACATGACAATGAGATTCTTCCCAAATGCTCTGGAACATAATGAACATCTGTCAAGACCTTCGTTGAACCATCTTGATTCTTCAAACAAATTGTACGATTCCCAAAACTTTGCATGGATAATCATTACCCGTAGAAAACAACTCCACCATCTAGTTCTTCAAAGTTAAAGAACCATTCCTTGTTAGGAGACATATGCAAAGTACATCTTGAATCAAAAATCCAATCACCAGGATGAGATCTTGTTGATGAACCAACGATGCAAAATCGAATTTGAATTGCTTTGACTACATATGCATCGGATTGCACATCTTTTCCTTTCTTTTACTGACTTGAGACAATTTTTCTTCAATGGCCTTTCTCGTGACAAAAGACACGTTCATCTTTACCAAGCCTTCACTTTTGATAGAGATCTACCTCTCATTACCCTTTATGTTATGTTTGTGGGCGTCCTCTTACAGAAATGATGCCTACTCTTTGCTTCATTCACTGCTTTCTCTTTTATCTTTTTCTAATTTCATAACTATACAAAGCGGTACAAACTTCCTCAAAAGACAATTTATCCTTCCCGATAGGTAAGTAATAAGATGATCAAGCTTCATCGGAAGGGAAATTGCTAACAACATCAAGGCTAAATCTTCATCTTTAAAAAGTTTCATCCATATTTAACAAATGCTACTAATTGATTAAAAGCGATAATGTAATGATGGATTTATTGTAGTACGTAGAAGGTATTCAAACGGAACAACTTCTTCTTCAAATAGAGCCGATTTTGTCCCTTTCTTCTAGCCGTGAACTTGTTCTCAGCGCCTTCCTGACTACTTTGCGGATGTCTCGTGAACGTGTACTTTTGTTCTCTTGAGAGACATGAGCGGATTATTACCACGTACGATTGGTTGATACTTTTCCTTTCTACTTCATCGCTCTTATCTAGGTTCTCTTCTTCAATAAGCGATGTCTAGACCTTGTTGAAAGCGAGCATACAGAACTTCGCCTTGCAGCCACGAAATATTTGGTTCCATCAAACTTACTCCACCTCGAACCTTGCGTTCAAATCACGTAGTTAACGCAGCGTGGATGGCGGCCTTTGTTTGAAAGAAATTTTTCTTCCGCCATTTCTTCAAATTACAACAACTTCTGACTATATTCCAATAGCAAACAAAGCGAAATACAAACAAATGCCTAGGTAGAAAACCTTGACTCTGATACCAATTGTTGGGAAGATCGGGTATATTTTCCCTATTCTAAGTAGTTACTATTCACTTATGATTTAAATGAATAGAACTTCAAAACTATCCCGAGACAAAATAATGGTATTGGAAATATAATGCTAAAAATAAACTAAAGCAGATATTGAAACGAAAATATTAAAGCAAAAAAATAATAACACCAGAAATTTAACGAGGTTCGGTATAAATGTTACCTAGGTCCTCGGGCGTCGTTGACCACTTCCACTATCTCCAAATGAATGAACTTCAAAATTACAACTAATTGGGCAAAATTGAGCTAATCAATTACCCTTACAAAAGAGAGGAAGATTTACAAATTTTTTGGATGTTTACAAATGGTGAATGAGGGCTTTATTTATAGCCCCAAAACCAATACCCATCTTCATTCCTAACCAATTTGAGACTTTTCTAATTTTCTCACTAAGGAGCAATATATAACAAAATGTCATTGTTATTGCTTGTGGTTATATATGTTTTAATTATTTTATATATTTTTATTTTATTTTAACTTTAACTTCACCACTTTCATTTTAGTTTTGAATTTTTTGTTTTAATTATTTTTGAATTTTGAGTTAAGAATGTTACAAAATGAAAGGACTCTCGTAATTTAAGAAACCAAAAAAAATTTTTTTTTTTTTTGATTTTCCATCAAACTCTTCATTTTTAAATTAACATTGTATAAATCATTTTAATTAATTATGTTATATAATGGATAATTGTAATATTTTAAATTAAATTTATTTACGGAATGTTGTATTACTCAGTCAAATATATAAAAAAAATACATGAAACACGATTTATTGATGTAATGAAAATAATTTAACATTCTTCAAGAACACATTGCTTTATGTGATCGGGCAATGATTTAAGCTACTAATGGTTTGTGTAAACAACTTACCAATTAAAGTCATCTCACACCTAACAAAACCATGAGCTTCCAATCAAAGTGATTGTGCTGTATGAAATAGAAAGGATTTTTATTCAAAATAAGTGTCCATTATATGTATATATTGAGGGTGTCGCTAGAGACCCGAGTATATAAATAAGTAATTACGGTAAATTATAACTGAACTTAATTTTGGTCACTCAATAAATAGTATAATTGCTCTTGAAAATAAGGCATTCAGTTCAAAAAAGAGAACTAGGCATTGCATTCCAAAACTCTCCTCGAAGAATCCCAAAATCGATGTGATTGATAATCATAATTTATAGAAACAATCCATTTTTTAATTTTAAGATGATTATAAATTATCACATTTTTGAATTGTATATAGAATCACAAACTGATCCTGTCAAAATGAAATGACTAATAACTGGTATAATCACTTCTCTAAATAATAATCAATATTTTAGAAGTGTTTTAATCCGTTGGGAAAGATTTGATCTAAAAAAAAACGAGTTTTTTTCAAACGTACATATCCTTACTAAACTCAAATATCAAAAAATGTATCGAAAATTTTAAACATTTTTAGTATTATCTCATCAACACTTAATAATAAACTAATATTTTTAATTAGTATAGATACCACCTGATTTAATAACAGATACTATTTATAATAACTAATAAAAAATAAAACAGATATATTGATGAGATATTATCTCACGTATGACTACTCCAAAGGTATATTAATAGGCTGCCGATCTCAAACTGGCTTTGACAAAACCAATTTGAGTGTATCATATTGGTGGAGCAAACGGTCCTTTTCAAACCTCATTCCTCTTCCCTAGTAAATGTTAATATATATTATAATTAGTTATCTTATAATTCTTATATAAAAATATCGTGTATATTTTTTAACTCAAAGAATAAAATACAATCATTAAATATTTTTAACATAGTATCAGAACTCTGCTCCTGGTCTCTATGAGCTTGGACCTTGGGCTCTATCACAGTCTTACTATGGCCCTTATGTCCACCTTTGTCCGCCGTGTAGAGGGGCTATTAAGTATCCTTATCCCACATCTGCTAGGAGTAAGACATCAAAGCTACTTATAAGCCTAGGCAACCCTTAATTCAATGAGATCTTATTGGATTGAGTTAGACCTGAGTTTCTAACATGGTATCAGAGCCACTATTCTTACCTTTCTATTAGTAGTCTTGTCTTTTCTGGTGTTACTTTACCCTTATAGCTTCTGTTGTCACAACATCCGCTATAGTCACTCACCGTTGAACCTTCGACGTCTTTCAGTCATTGTCCTTAGGTTCCGAGCCTATAGTAGGCGTTGTTGAGGAGTCCCGCACCATACAAACCACTGCAATTACCGTCTCCGTCGTGCATCTTGCTCCGATAATATTTGTACAAGTACTACAGTGATCGTCTCGCCTGGATCCAAACAACCATGGAAGTCCCGCAACCATCAGAGTTCGCACGCTCCCTCACGCGCAGTTCAAAGGAACTACACATCTTCCTTACGCACTGCCAACTGAAACCAAACGCCGTCGTGCATCCTATTCCAACAAATTTTCTGTAGATACCACTATGATCGGCTCGACCAGATCTACACAACTGTGGAAGTCTTGCAATCATCGGAGGCCATACGCGCCCGCATGTGTCGCTAACAAAAACCGCGTGTCAGATTCACGTGCCTCACACATCACACTCTGGTCTTGTGATGTCATCAATGATATATCCCTAGGGCTGACGTCATCATCGCCTTATACTGACATCACCGTTGACCATGCGTTGTTGTTGTTGACCATTGACCGGCATGTTGACCGTTGACTTTTTGTAGTTAAAGTCCTCCCTACCCAGTTTTTCACGTAGACCTCGTTTTTGTAGTCCTTTTTTGCATATTGTGTTTCCAAACGGATGAAAAAGACGTTTTTATTACTTTCCCCATCAATACTGCTTGGAGGGGACCAAGAATTACTTATCATAGTCTCAAGCTATGCGTAGTTTTCTTAAGGATTGAATGCTCTGGCATTATTGTACTAGTGCAATTATCATTCATGTCAAAGGATTAAGTGAAGAAGATGCTACCTTCCTTGCTCATATGATTGAATGGGATAGTCACAACCACATGATCCTCACATGGATTCAAAATACTTCCATTCCCTCCATCTCCAATCTGTTGGGCAGCTTTGATGATGCCAAATCAGTATGGGATATGTTGGCCAAAAGTTACTCCACTACTCACGGATCCATGAAATATTAGTTAGTAGTTGAATTGCATCAACTTTGACAGGAACTAGGGTAATCCATTAATGACTACTATGATTACCTTCGCTTCCTTTGGGACCAAATTGACCTTTGTGATCTAATTTGGGCATGCTTAATAGATGCTCAACAATATGCTATAGTTAGGGATGAATTTCGTCTCTATGAGTTCCTGATGTCACTTCACAAGGACTTTGAGCCCATCTGAGGTCAGCTTCTTAATCGCGATCCTCCTCCCTCTCTTGATACTGCTGTAAATGAGTTAGTTAGAGAAGAAGCTCGACTTGCAACCCTTCAAGCCTAGAATAAGTTCAATTTTTTGGCTATTACTCCTTCTATTCCTGCCATTGAGAAATCTCAGCAATCAGGTGATTCCTCTGGCTCTAACAATCGTCGCAAGTAGAGCAACAAAAGGTTCTGCAATTACTACAAGCGTCATGGCCAAACCATTAAGACTTGTAACCATCACAACAAATCTATTACTACTGTTGCTAATATTGAGCCTACTCTGTTGATTCCTTCTAGTTCAGTAGAGTCCCAGTTTTCTGGATCCACTGTCAACCTCTCCCCTACTGAACTACAAAAGATCATAACTCAAGCTATTCAAATGGCTAGTAATGCATCTCTTTCCACTACTCTCTTAGTTTTCCCAGGTAAGTCTCAAACTTGACTTTTTGATTCTACATGTTGTAATCATATGAAACCTCACTCATCTTTATTCTCTAAACTTCACCCTACACCACATCCTCTTAATATTCATATAGTTGATGGTTCCACCATGCATGGGAATAGTCTAGGTTTTGTACTTAACCTATCCTATAATTTATGCTCTGTGGGAAAATTAGCAAAACTAGGATATCACCTTATTTTTGACTATTCTGGGTGTATTATGCAGGATCCGAGGACAGGGCAAGAGCTTGGGACCAGTCCTAGGGTCGGGCGTATGTTTCCCTTAAACAATCTTCATCTTCCACTTGTTGCTCCTACCTCTGTTGTTGTTGCACTTGTTGTAGTTTATTCCTTACCTTTTCTCGCACTTTGGCATTCTCATCTTGGTCATACCCTATCCACTCGGGTACAACAGTTAGTTTCTAAAGGTCTGTTAGGTTCTGTGTCCAAAGACAATTTTGAATGTACTTCATACCAATTAGAAAAATAGCCAGCTTTACCTTTCAATAATAGTGAATCTATCTCTAATAGTATTTTTGAGTTAATTCATTCTGATGTTTGGGGACTTTCTCCTGTTACTAGTATTGGTGAATCTCGATATTTTGTTGTTTTTATTGATGATTATTCTCATTATAGTTGGATCTTTCCTATGAAATCTTGTTTTCAATCTTACCAATATATAGTAACTTTGCAAAAATGGTTGAAATACAATTCTCCAAACATATCAAAACTTTTCAGTCTGATAATTCTCTTGAGTATACTCAAAATTATTTTCAAGCTCTGTTACATTCCTATGGCACTGTACATCATCTAACCTATCCAGGCATCTCTCAACAAAATGGTCAAGTTGAAAGAAAACTTCGTCATATTCTTGACACTGTCCGTGCTTTTCTTCTTTCTGCCAAAGTTCCTGCCCCATTTTAGGGTGAATCTACTCTTCATGCTATTCATGCCATTAATAGCATTCCAAGCATTTTCATTCTTAATTAGACTCCGTATAAGCACCTTTTTGGGTCATCCCTTGACTATCATTACCTTCGCTCATTCGAATCTACCTGTTTTGTTCTTCTTCAGCCTCATGAACACAACAAACTTGATCCTCGATCTAGACTTTGTTGTTTTATTAGTTATGGTGAAACTCAAATAGGGTATCGATGCTATGATATTGTCTCGCATCGTCTTTATGTTTCACGTAATGTTGTCATTTGGGAACACTGCTTATTTATTGAACTTTCTCACTTTCGTTCTTCCCTAACTAACTCAAATGTTTTAGAAATCTTTCTAGATGAGTCTCCTATTCCTTCTACAAATACTCTTGATCCTCCTTTGGACTTCTCTATTCAATCTTCAGATATTTTTGATGATTCTCACAGACAAGTTGTAGAAGAACAGGTTGATGACGAGCTACCCTACCTTAAGCATAGGTCCCATGCTCCTACTCCGCCTGAAGATCCTCCATAAGACATTCCACCTCGCTACTCAACCCGGGTAAGATCCATCCCTGCACATTTACTTGATTATCATTGTTACACTGCCCTTGCTACACTCCATGAGCCTCACACCTATCGTGAGGCATCTACTAACCCTTTATGGCAGATTGCAATGAAAGAAGAAATTGATGCATTAACCAAAAACCATACTTGGGATCTCGTTACTCTCCCTTCTGGTCAGTCTGTGGTTGGTTATAAGTGGATCTAAAAGATCAAGACTCGTTCTGATGGGTCCATCGAAAGCTACAAGGCTCGTCTTGTTGCAAAAGGTTTTACACAAGAGTATGAGATTGATTATGAAGGGACTTTTGCTCCAGTTTCTCGTAGTTCCTCTGTTCGTACCTTCTTAGATGTTGCCGCTACTACTAAAGGAGACCTTTTTCACATGGATGTTAAAAATGCATTCCTTAATGGGGATTTTCATGAAGAAGTATATATGAAACCTTCTCTTGGTCTTTCTGTTGAAACAAAAAGGGTTTTTCGCCTTCGACTTGCACTTTATGGCCTTAAACAAGCTCCATGAGCGTGGTTTGCCAAGTTCAACTCCACCATCTTTCGCTTGGGTTACATTGCCAGTCCTTATGATTCTGCCTTATTTCTTCATCGTAATGATAAAGACATCATTTTGCTTCTCCTATATGTGGATGATATGATCATAATTGGTGATGATCTCAGTGGCATTCAAGAACTCAAGGATTTTCTTAGTCAGCAATTTGAGATGAAAGACCTTGGACATCTCAACTATTTCTTAGGTCTTGAGATCACTCGTTCCACAAATGGTCTTTATATTACTCAAGTCAAATATGCATCTGACCTTTTATCTCAAGTTGGACTCACTGAAAGCAAGACTGTTGACACTCCAGTTGAACTCAATGCGCATTTGACACCCTTGGGGGAAACCATTGTCTAATCCCTCTCTTTAAAAATGATTGGTTGGTAGCCTAGTTTATCTTACAGTTACTCGTCCAGACATTTCTTATGTTGTTTATCAGGTGAGCCAGTATTCGTCTGCTCCACGATCGACTCATTATGATGTTGTTTTGCACATTCTCTAATGCTGATTGGGTAGAAGATCCCACTGATCGCTAGTCCACTACAAGTTATTGCTTTCTCCTTGGTTCTTCTTTGATTTCTTGGTGAAGTAAGAAACAAACTTTCGTGGCCCGCTTTAGTATTGAAGCAGAATATCATGCTCTTGCTAATATCACATCTAAACTCCTTTGACTATGATGGATTCTTAAGGATTTATGTGTGTCCACATCCTCTGCTACTCCTCTTTATTGTGACAATCAGAGTGTCATTCATATTTCTCACAATGATGTTTTCCATGAACGGATTAAACACATCGAGATTGATTGTCACTTTATTCATTCTCATATTTCCTATGGTGCTCTCAAGCTTGTCCTCATCTCCTCTAATGATCAACTTGTAGATATCTTCACTAAGGCACTTCCTAAATGATGTACTCGTAATTTGGTTGACAACTTCAAGTTGTTCTCATATCCATCTTGAGTTTGAGGGAAGTGGTTAATATATATCTATTAACATATTAATGTATATCTATTAATGTATATCATATTTATTAATATATATTTAATTTACTTATAACTCATATATAAAAAACACCATGTATATTCCTTAACTCACCTGCCGTAGTATTTGAAAAAGGAATTGATCGTCCGCTCGGGCATCGACCTAAGAAGAATCAATTTTGAAATAGAATACAATCATTAAATATTTTTAACACTAAACAAACATTACGGGAGTACAACAATACTAATACATTATTTAACCTCATTCTTTTTGAATCTGAGAATTGTATCTATGAAAACAATTAATGATTTTTGAAAAATATAATGGGACTGATGTTTTCGTAGCAACAAATATTATTTTCATAGCAAATTATATACTTTTATAAAGTTTTATTTCTAAAAGTGAAACCTCTAAAAAAACAAACATGTTTTTATACTATATTAAAAGAACCCTATGCTGTATATATAACGTATTAGAAATTCTTGAATTAAAAATTAATTTTCAGTTTTATTTAATTTTTAGTTTTTTCTTTCCTTCATTATTATCTCTTCTGTTATTGTTTTTCTTTCTCTAATCCATTATTGTTATTCTGTTGCTGTTTCTCTTTCTCTTATTCATTATTGTCTCTTCAGTTACTGTTTTTCTTTCTTTCCTCCATTATTGTCTCTTTGTTACTGATTTTTTCTTCCTATATAAAGTAAATAAAAGAAGAAAAGAGGGGTTGGCGGACAGAAGAGAAAATGGAAGAGATAAGAAAGAAAAAAGGAGAGAAAAGAAAGAAAAAAGAGAAGCAGACATAAGTAAAGAATGAATTTTTTTTTTTGTATTTTTTAACTAAATTAAAACATTCTTAAATTTATCTAATAATAAACTATGATTTAAGTTTATTATTATTTGATTGTTGTATTATGAAAGATAAATTTTTATCGTTCTTTAACACTAACCTTGAACAAATTCTTTAACACTAATTTTAACAAAAAATTTATATTAAGGATATTATATGATATACAAACATTGATTATTAATATTATGTTTTATTTTTTAAAATTTTATACTTATAAAATATATATTTATATATTTTTAATTTTAATAAAATAATTGTATTATTAACTTATTCATTGATATATTACTTTTTACGTTTTTAAGATAGTTTATTTTTCACCGCAAACAGGTTTTGGGTTTTTGTTTCTACTATTACCCTTTTTTGGATTACTACTTATTTTTACTCTATTCTTAGACTTATTTTATTACTATATATTTCTACAAATTGATATTTTCTTTGCACATATTATATGAATTTAATCTCTCTAGTAGTGTTTTGTTTTCACTATTATAAAAATGAGTATTTAAAATCGTTTCATCGCGTGAACCGATTTTAATTTTTTTTTTACAAAATTTACTTATTTTTTATTATATTCAAATTAAAATCTGTATTCGATCATTAAATAATAGCAAGAAAAAAATAAAATTAATTTAACAAATAGTTTAAATAATATAAATATTAATTAATAGTAGAAAAATTACTATGGTGTTGTTCTATGTTATTCACGATCATCATATTCTTCTCCTCATGTTATAATACAAACCTACATATATAATACAAAAATCTATACACATAAATAGTAACACATAATAACATAAATACAAAAATTTATACACATAAATAATAATACATAATAACAGAAAAAAAATATGAATAATAAGTGCGTAGGATTAATAGAAATACTTACAAGAGTAAATGAAGTGACAAAATGAAGGAAATGAAGAAAAAATCATGTTTTGTAAGTGAGAAATAAGTATAATTTTTTTGAGTATTTTGCTCAAAAAAAATAGGAGATCTAAAAGATTAGTTAGAGAGGAAGAAAACCCACTAACCGGCGTTGGAATTGGTGGTCGTAGCTGGCCAAAAAATGAGAAAGAGTGGAGGAAAAGTGGAAGAGGTTTTGGGTTTTTCAGAGTTATACAGTGTTTGAAATAGTTTCTATCTGGGGAAGAAAGAAGAGAAAAGAATTTATCCACGTGTGTAGTGTCGGTTCTATGTGTCAACGGACGCTATCCACATGTGTAGCGTCCGTTCTAGGTGTCAACCGATGCTATCCACGTAGGACATAACATCGGTTGACATGGTGAACCGACGCTATGCTACGTCGATAACGTCGGTTCTAGGTGTCAACCGATGCTACGCTACGTGGATAGCATCAGTATTACAGTATTTGGTTTGTCATTGGAATGGAATAGAATGGAATGGAATAGAATGGAATGGAATAGAATGGAATGGAATAGAATGGAATGAAAAAAACTATAAATTACCTTAATACCCCTATATTCAGTAAAGTTTAAATAATATTATTTAATTACTATTTTCTCATCAAACAAAATATATTATTGAAATCATTATTTTTTTAAATATTTATTACTTAAAAAGAAAATATATTATTAAAATTATTATTTTTCTAAATAGAGTTTAAGGTTTTGAGGTTTACGATTTGGGATTTAGGGTTTAGAGATTTGGGGTTTAGGGTTTAAGGCTTAGGGTTTTGGGATTTAGGGTTTAGGGATTTAAGGTTTTGGGATTTTGGGTTTTAGGTTTTGGGATTTAGGATTTAGGGTTTGGGATTTAGGATTTAGGGTTTAGGGTTTAGGGTTTTGGGATTTAAGGTTTAGGGTTTTGAGATTTAGGGTTTTGGGTTTTGTGTTTGGGATGTAGGGATTAGGATTATAATTGAGGTGGGGTAAAATTGAAAAACAAATTGAGATGAGAATGAAATCATGATTCCTAAAGGGGAGGAAGGAATTGTGATTCCTTCTTCTTTAGGAATCAATTCCATTCCTCATTCTTTTTTTAGTCACACAAATGGAAGGAATCAATTCTGATTCCTTTCCATTCCCTCCAACCAAACACAACATAAGTTTTTCTCTTTTCTAATGCTATTAGTCATGCCCTTAATTTCTATTTATATTCCTATTGCTTCTTACTATTATTAATATTGCTAATGCTAGTTTGTTTTATTCGTAATATTTCCTCCCGCGAAATTATATATATATATATATATATATATATATATATATATATATATATATATATATATATATATATATATATATTTGAAATTATAATCGACTCTTTGTTTAACATTTATGTTGTTTAACATATATGTTGTTAAACATTTTTGTACTTTGATATAAAAAAATGTTTATGTGTTTGTATATGCTATGTCATTTATCAATTGGACAGGAATTGATTTGTAACTGTTTATTTCGATACTAAATGTTATTATTTGGCAAAACCGACATTAGAAAGATTAATAGAGTCGATTGATTTTAATATCCGAGAATATCAAATTTCAACAATATCAAATAATTTTTATTGTGGACTTTTCACAATTGATGTTTAGTATGGTTTTTCAATTGAAAAATATCATATAAATACCTAATTGATGAATTGTGGTATTTTAAATTGAAGAATTACTTGATTTTTTTTTACATTTGGCAAAGTTGTTTGAGTTCAAATTTTGAAATAAGTAAATTTTGCATCGATGAAAGTTAACTAATGATTTTTTCACTCGAGAATTTTTTTTAAAATAGTGAAATTTGTATTTATTAGTTTCGTAGTTTTACAAAATAAATAAATTTTACATTTACGAAATAATTTAATGAATTTTTTATTCACAAAAGAAGTAAATGTTATATTTTTAAAATAATGAATTTTGTATTATTAGTTTTGAAATATTTATTTTATAAATCTACGGATTTTTGGTTTCCATATTTATTGAATTATGAATTGAAATTAACTTCCAAGAAAATTGAATTTTTAATTGTTGAGAAAATTAATTTTTAAGATAGATTAATTGAATTAAATTCTTAGATTTATTATTGTATTTTGAAATTTAATTTTGGTTCTTTTTTAGTATAAGTGCATCTAAAAGCTTTAATTTTTTTTAAGATGACAATAAATGTGATAGATGACATTGTCATGTTGGCAATTATTTTCTAATATGAATTTGGTGGGTCTAACTCAAAAGAGTGATGTATCAACAGTGGTGCTATTAGGCACGTATGCTTAAAAAATGAGTTATTCACTTTTTTCACACCATTTGAAACTGGGGAGAAATTGTAAATGAGGAACTTTCCAACCTTTATGATTGATGGTGAGGCAAAGTGATGAGCAGAATCGTGATCGCCAAATACTTTGATGAACGAAAACTTGATTAACGAAAACCGGGATCGCCGATCCTGCCAATACTTTGGTTTTATATTTATAAAACTCTCGCAAGTGCACGAATCATTTCGTAGAAAATGATAAGTATACTCCCAAGGTCGATCTAAGGAAGGAATGTATGTGGTTCTTAATTTATTATTCAAACTTTTAAAAACGAAATTAAATCCTAAACATCCTGTCACGATAGTTTGGTTTTTGTGTTCCTAATCTAATAACATAAAATAAACATATATACAGATTAATTAAATATAATAAAAAAATAAACATAGATACAAATTCAATAAATAAATATAAATACGATTCAATAAATATTCATGCAAATTTTATCATTTATATTAGTGGAGTATTTATGGATATAATAACTAAATTAATTATGCTTGCTCATATTATCTAGGTTATTAAAGATATAAATTGATATTTTATTGATTCTCTCTTTGTATGAATACCACCTTTGGTGGGGTTAGATATTCTTTGTTAACTAAACAAATCCAATTAACACCTTTATGGGGTTGATAACTAATTTGGTTAATTAAATTAATTCCTTTTTCTAAGAGATTGAAAATGAACCATTTAAATGCCACCTTTGGGCGTGGGTTAGACAGCTTTAAAACTTTATTCAAGGTGTCCAAATTAAACCTAAGAATTTAGTTATCCGAGTACTAACTTTCAAGTTTTAAACCACTACCGAAAAACATGTCGTCGATACATTCTTGAATAATAGTTCTTATAAAAACTTTTGAAATAGAGCTTCACTCTAACTACCGGGCGATTGTACCAACAAATAAAAGAGCACTACTCTAAATTAGACCGGATAACTAAACCTTAAAGTCTAATCTTCAGATTTAAGTTTGTAATGAAAAATAATATATTTCTCTCAACATCCTTAATATAAAATCTTGAATAAAAATAAAATCAATTCATTTTAGAAATTTTCACCTATTTAATATTTCGCAAGCATAACAACGTTATTATTATATCATGATTATGAATTAGCTATACGCTTAAATTTAATCACAGACAAATTAAATATAACATGTAAGAATAAAGCATAAAAATAACTCGTAAAGAAAATAAAATCCTTACGTAATCCTCGACGCTATTCCTGCTCCTAGAAAAAACCTCCAAGCGGAATTTGCACTTCCATTTATTGAATCAAAAATCTAAATTATTACAAAACATAACTAGTTCTTCCCTAAAAAGGGAAGAACTCTAAAACTAAGAAAAACTAGCTAAAACATAAGAAAAACTAGCTAAAACATAAGAAAAACTAAAAAACTAAAAACTAAGAAATGGAGAGAAAGAAAGAAGAGAAAGTGTGGTTTTGAGGTGTGTTGGAGGTGAAGGGAAGAAGGGTATTTATAGGTGAGGATGGAGAGAAAAAATGAGTAAAAAAATGTTAAAAAAAAATAAAAAAAAAATAAAAAACGTGAAGAGGACATGCAGAGGCCATCAATGACGTCGGCGATGACGTCATAGGAGTCAGCACGTGAAAATGGGTCAACGCGTCATTGTATGGTCAAGTGGCTGGGCCGATGCCATAGGCTGTCCGCTACCAAGGCGGAACAGTGAAACTGCAGGCGCAGTCGCGTACGCATGAACGAATTCACAAGTAGCCTTGACGCATAGCAACCCGCGCGTTGCTGCGCGCTGATGAACGACTTCGCGCCAGCTGAGTCCGGGTCAAGCGCCACAAGTACAGGCGGCTACAAGGGCGCTTTTTTTCTCCCTTTTGACATTTTTGACCGTTTCGACCTATTTTGTCCGCTTTTTTCCATATTTGTTGACCTTTCCCCATTTATTTATTGATATTTTTGTGATGTATTGCTTCAAGTATTCTCTTTGAGTCTTTAAATTGCTTTTTAAGCCAAAATACCGAAAAACAATAAAAATACCCGTGATTCGAAAAAAGACAAATTTATATAAATATATGATAAAACATATAAATATATATATTTTTAATCAATTAACGTGCATAAAATCATGGTTATTTTAGTGCTTTTTGAAAGCACTCATCACAACTCCCAACTACTAGTCCCTTAGCAAGAGAAGCGATAAAAACTAAAAATTAAACTATCCTAAATCACTCGTGGATTGACACGGTTGCATTTAGCCTATGCAACAAGCCTTTAAACCCCTAGGTCGCCTTCCAAATGGGACGAAGTTTTCGAGTCTCGTGAGGGTTTTCAGTAATGATACCCACAAACATTGAACTAAATGTAAAAATAAAAATAAAAATAAAAACAATAAAAACAATGAAATCAAAAACTAAAATTACAACAAAATCAAAAATTAATTTTTTTTTTTGAATAAGAGAAAACAACATATCACAAAAATGTCTCATACTTTTTAATCTCCTTTAAGATCATAATTAAAATCTCAAGCATAAGTTATTTTAATCTCTTCAAACAATCATGATTTATTATAATAATTAGTCGAAAATCATTTGCATATTTATGTCAAAAATGTATCAATTTAATTTCACCCAATTTCAGTGTCATGAATCAACCCGCTTTCGACTCTACATTCCTCACAAGTCAATACTCAAACACCTAATCTATGGGTTCAAACACTCATACTATTTTATATGCGAAGAGTTGATGTATAGAAATGAACTAATATGTTCGCATATGTATAAAGAATAAAGGCTCAAAGTGTTATTTTAACATTGATCTCATGAAAGGAATCAAATGTATAAATTATAAAGATATCATATATAAAAATTATTTTCATGCATAAATCAAACTCATTAAGAAAGAATTTCAAGATATATGCCTTTCACAAATGAAGAGAAAGGTAAATGACTTTTTAGTGGAATTATTTCCTATATCCTTCTTTTCTTTGTAATTAGCCTTTTACTCACAACTTTCAGAGCAATGCCAAGTTATAGTGACGTAGATTATACTATATATTCTTTATCTCTCTATTTTTTTTCTGAAGATATTTCTCAATATATGTATTTTAGAGAGTCAACCCAATGTAGATCATTGTACATATTTTGGATTTTGGTGAGTGGTTAATTTTGTGGCTTTTTCTGCTTGATCTTGGTTTAGGTAACTTGACATATGTCTTTTGTTTTTGTAAAGTAGTCATGCATAAATGAGATATAAGCATATACTATCAACTTCTACTCAAATCATTTAATCTAAGCAAAATAATAATCAAAAATATATGATACTCTATTAAAATGAGAAAAAAAATTCATACATTCAATGCTAATACCTATAGAGATCATCTAAAAATTTGAAGAAATAAGAAATGTGTTTGGAGTAGAAAAAAAATATATATATTTCACTCTGAATAAAGGAAATTAGGCTCAAATTATATCTCACAAAGGTAGTCTCCACTAAAAAAAACTCATAAACACCGATTTTGGGTTTGATATAATTTCTACATCTTATCAAGAAATACTAATTATGACAAAAACTAACTAATTATCAAAAATAATTACAAAATATTTCATGATATGTTTTCAAAAAATTAATCTAACAGTACAAAAGACTTAACTATTTACTTAAATTTGATTTAAAGAAAAGATAAAGTTTTGTGAATTTTTTTTTTATATTCCAAAAATTACTGAATCACACAAAATAGAAATAAAACCAAACACACAAAAAAAAATTTATTTATTTTTTATTTTTTTATTTTTAAATTGTTAAAACTTTTTATTTTTTTATTTTTTTATTTTTTTTAAGCATGGTAACTTTTCACCACCCCCAACCTAGAACTTACATTGTCCTCAATGTAACAACTGTAAATTAAAGATAAAGAGAAAAGAGAAGAAAGATTACCTATTTCTTGAGAAAGTGCAAGTAGTAATGGAAAATGCAGGTGCATCCATCATATTCATCATTAAAGTGTATACGTACGTTATCGCCGTGAACTTCTAACATCTCAACAAATATTTTAGTTTTAATAATTTAAAAATTATTCACATGTAAATAAAATAAATAAAAAAAATTACCTAAAATGATGGGTTGCCTCCATCCAAATAAGCTAGTTTAACGTCTACAAAGACGTAACTGGGATTGCATTTTAAGTAAACTCAATGTCCTCATCATCGAGTCAATCAAACCCGAGGTAAGACAAGGTTGTCTACCTATACTTTTTCAGTCATGCCCTATTGATTTTCAGATTTCTTTCTGTACTTAAAACTAGAGGCATATTTTGAGTTTTAGATAACCCACATCTAGGTACAAATCAAATAATTAAGGCATAAAAACACAATTGTACCTAGATTAAACAAAGCAACTAACTCCTTAGATTATAATTAAAACTTTAAAATTTTGGAGATAGTTTCAGAATTTATGTTTTTTTTTTGTTTTTTTTTGTTTTGTTTTTTTTTAAGATAAAATAACATAATCAGTATTAACCAAGAGTGCTCCCAGGAAAGAATGGTGGTGCAAAGGCTCCTTAAAAACCATCCTCCTGTATTTAACAACGTTCAGTGAAAGACTAAAGTGGCACAAAGGCTTTCCAAGAACTAGTCTCTAGTATTTAACTCCCTTAGATCTTTACTTTTCATGTTATTAAGTTAAGTTAAATAAAAATTTAAGTTAATGAAAATCTAAGTTAATTATAAAGATAAGTTAATTAAGTTAATTGAAGTAAAAAAAATCTAAGTTAATTAATTTAAGTTAAAAAAAAATCTAAGTTAATTAAGTTAAGTTAAAAAAATCTAAGTTAATTAAGTTAGTAAAAAAAAGTTAATTAAGCTAAGTGAAGTAAAAAAAAAAGTTAATTAAGTTAAGTGAAAAAAAAAATAAGTTAATTAAGTTAATGAAAATTTAAGTAAAAACCTAAGTTAATGTTAAAAAAAATCTAAATTAATTAAGTTAGTAAAAAAAAACTAAGTTAAGTAAGTTAAATAAAAATCAAGAAGAAAAAAAATAGCTAAATAAAGAAAAAAAATAATAAAATAAAATAAAATTGAAAAAGTTAAAAGAAAATAAAAAAAATAAAATTATGATTTAAAATAAATAAAAAAATAGTAAAAATTAAACTAAAAAAAATTAAAATTTTGGTTTTTTTTTTATTTTTTTTATTTTATTTTTTATTTTATTTTTTATTTTATTTTTTATTTTATTTTTTATTTTATTTATTTTATTTTTATTTATTTTATTTATTTTATTTATTTTTTATTTTATTTATTTTTTATTTTATTTTTTATTTTATTTATTTTTTATTTAAAATTTATTAAAAAAAATTATTTTTTTATTTTTTATGAAATTTAAAATTTGAAATTTGATTAAATTTTTTTATTTTTTATTTTTTATTTTTTTTACAAAAACAAAAAAAGAAATCACAATTATTTACAGCACAAAAATATTTTTAAAATTTTGATAAATAAATTAAAAACGCTATTCCTTCCTTCAAGAATGGCGCTTAAAAACTTGATGCCATCCCGAATCGCCGGGCCAAAAACTTGATGAGCTTAAAAACCGGCATCGCTAATTTCGCAAATACTTGGTTTTATATTTATAAAACTCTCGCAAGTACCTAATCATTTAAGTAGAAGATAATGATAAGTATACTCCGGCAATCGATCTAAGGAAGGAACGTATGTGGTTCTTAATTTATTATTCAAACTTTTAAAAACGAAATTAAATCCTAAACATCCTCATCACGATAGTTTGGTTTTTTGTGTTCCTAATCTAATAACATAAAATAAACATATATACATTAATTAAATATAATAAAAAAATAAACATAGATACAAATTCAATAAATAAATATAAATACAAACATTCAATAAATATTCATGCAAATTTTATCATTTATATTAATGAGTATTTATGGATATAATAACTAAATTAATTATGCTTGGCCATATTATCTAGGTTATTAAAGATATAAATTGATATTTTATTGATTCTCTCTTTTTTGTATGAATACCACCTTTCATGTGCTAGATATTCTTTGTTAACTAAACAAATCAATTAACACCTATGGGTGGGGTTGATAACTAATTTGGTTAATTAAATTAATTCCTTTTTCTAAGAGATTGAAAATGAACCATTTAAATGCCACCTTTAAGGTAAGACGATTTAAACTTTATTCAGGTGTCAAATTAAACCTAAGAATTTAGTTATCCGAAAGTACTAACTTTCAAGTTTTAAAACCACTCACGAAAACATGTCGTCAATACATTTTCGTATAATAATTCTTATAAAAACTTTTGAAATAGAGCTTCACTCTAACTACCGGGCGATTGTACCAACAAATAAAAGAGCACTACTCTAAATTAGACCGATAACTAAACCTTAAAGTCTAATCTTCGATTTAAGTTTGTAATGAAAAATAATATATTTCTCTCTAACATCCTTAATATAAAATCTTGAATAAAAATAAAATCAATTCATTTTATAAATTTTCACCTATTTAATATTTCGCAAGCATAACAACGTTATTATTATATCATGATTATGAGCAATTTATACAGTTAAATTTAATCACAGACAAATTAAATATAACATGTAAGAATAAAGCATAAAAATAATCAGAAGAAAATAAAATCCTTACGAACTTCGACGCTATTCTTGCTAGAAAAACCTTCCAAGTCAATTTGCACTTCCTATTATTGAATCAAAAATCTAAATTATTACAAAAACATAACTAGTTCTTCCCTAAAAAGGGAAGAACTCTAAAACTAAGAAAAACTAGCTAAAACATAAGAAAAACTAGCTAAAACATAAGAAAAACTAAAAAAAACTAAAAACTAAGAAATGGAGAGAAAGAAAGAAGAGAGAAGTGTGGTTTTGAGGTGTGTTGGAGGTGAAGGGAAGAAGGGTATTTATAGGTGAGGATGGAGAGAAAAAATGAGTAAAAAAATGTTAAAAAAATATAAAAAAAATAAAAAACGGTAAGGGATACGCTGAGGTCATCAATGACGCCATACTCACGTGGAAAATGGGTCAAAACGCCATGCCGCGGGCCTTTGAAGGTCATTCTGTATACAAGGCTATCAGCCGCGCGCGTGAACAGAACCCGCCGTTAGCTGGCCGCTTGACGCATGAACAAGAATTCGCTACTGGCATGGCCGCGCGTATGAACAGAATCTGCAAGCGCATAAACATACCGCACTTCAAGGCAGTTTGGGGCGGAGTCGGTCATGCCGGCGTCAATGGCGCTGGGCGCTGCTTTTTCTCCTTTTTGACATTTTTGACCGTTGACCTATTTTGTCCGGGCTTTTTCCATATTTGTTGACCTTTTCCCCATTTATTTATTGATATTTTTGTGATGTATTGCTTCAAGTATTCCTCTTTGAGTCTTTAAATTGCGTTTTTAAGCCAAAATACCTGAAAAACAATAAAAATACCCGTGATTCCGAAAAAGACAAATTTATATAAATATATGATAAAACATATAAATATATATATTTTTAATCAATTAATGTGCATAAAATCATGGTTATTTTAGTGCTTTTTGAGCACTCATCACAAAGTAATCCTAAATATGACCTCTAGAAAAGAGATGACTCTAAACAATGTACTATACATGATAGAGATTCAAAAGAACCTTGAGAGGTTTGTTGCTTGAGAAGCATGTATTCTAGATGAATGTAAAAATTGTACCTTGAAAAACATGATGAATGTAATGTTATTAAGTTCTGGGTTATCACAAAACTTATGAGGGGAACTATTTTGTTAGCTAACTACCTTTTAAATAAGGTATCCCGAATAAAAGACACATAAGATACCTTATGAATTATTTGAAGGAAGGGTTCCTTCTTATAAATATATATGAGTGTAGGGTGTTTTTCTAAAGTAGATGTACCTATACCTAAGAAGGTGAAGATAGGTCCAAAAATGATAGATTGGATCTTCATTGGATATGTACATAATAGTAGTGCTTATTGGTTTCTTGTGCATGAGTCAAAGATCCTAGACATACAAAAGAACATAATAATGGAATCAAGGAATGCATCATTTTTTGAACATGTATTTCCAAGTAAATCTCAAAGAGACTCAAGTTCATCTAAATGAACGTATGAGACTATGAATGAAGATAGTTAAATCGAAGAACCTGAACAAGAGATTGAGGATTAACTCAGACGTAGCAAGAGGCTAGGATAAAAATGTTCTATAGTCTAGATATTTTGACTTACTTGCTAGAAAGTGAACCTTAAACCTATGAAGAGGTTGTAAATTCTTCTGAAGGTCCTCAATGGCAAGAAGCCATTAGTAGTGAAATTGAGTACATTCTACAAAATCGCATGGAACTAATTGATTTACCTCCAAGTAGTAAAATATTAGGGCCCAAGTAGAATTCCACAAGAAAATGTAAATAATATGGATCAATTGATAAGTACAAGTCTAGTATTATAATTAAGGAATACAAACAATGACATGACGTTGATTACTTTGATACTTATTCTCCTATGATGAGAATAATATACATAAGGATGATAATTGCTATTATTGCTATGCAAAATCTTGAAATTTATCAAATGGATGTAAATACAACTTTTGTAAATGGAGAGTTAGATGAAGAAATCTACATGGACCAACCCAAAGGTTTTTCATGCCTAGGGTAAGAAGGAAAGGTCTATAAATTGGTGAGGTTTTTATATGGCTTGAAACAAGCACCAAAACATTAGCATGAAAAGTTTGATAATGTCATGAGGACAAATGGCTTTAAAATCAACGAATGTGACAAATGGCTTTAAAATCAACGAATGTGACAAATGTGTTTATGTCAAAGATAAAGAAGATGGTTATATTATCTTGTGTCTATATGTTAATGGCATGCTAATCGTGAGTAGTATCAAATATACTAAGACAATGTTGAATTCAAGATTTGATATGAAATACTTGGGGCCTGCTGATGTAATTCTAGAAATTAAGATATCAAGGATATCAAGCGGTCTCATTATAAGTCAATGTCATTATATTGACAAAATACTTGAGAAATTCAACAAGGGTGATTCTGAAATTGTAAGAACACTAGTAGATGTAAATCTATACATATATAAGAATAAAAGTAAGAGTGTGTCTCAACTAGACTATTCTAGAGTGATAGGAAGTCTTATGTACTTGATGAGTTGTACGAGACCAAACATAGCTTATACTGTAAGCAAACCAAGTAGATATACTAGTAATCTAGGATCTCATCACTAAAATGGTATTACAAGACTACTTAGATACTTAAGATATACATGTAGCTATGGACTACACTACACAAGATATCCAACTATATTAGAAGGATACGGTGATGTAAATTGGATATCTGACATGAAAGACTCAAAGTCTACCAGTGGATATGAATTCATACTGGATGGTGCAACTATTTCTTGGAAGTCCTCTAAACAAACGTGCATTGCTAGATCCACGATGGAATTTGAGTTCATCACTTTAGATAAATGTGGTAAAGAAGCCAAATGGCTATGCAATGTTTTAGAGGATATTCCTAAGTGGGTAATCCTGTATCAACAATATGTATCCATTGTGATTGCCAATATGCTATTGGCAGGGCATAGAGTAATATGTATAATGCTAAGTCTCAACATATACATTATAGACATAATACCATTAGACAACTACTCTCTACTAGGGGTTATCTTTATTGACTGTGTGAAGTGAAATGATAAAATAGCGAATCCTTTAACTAAAGGGTTAAATCAAGAGTTAGTTCATAAGTCATCGATGGAAATAGGACTGAAGCCTATGAATGAATGAGGATTTGCAAAGGAAACCTAACCTATTTGATTAGAGATCCCAAGATCTAGGTTTAAAGAGACGACCTAATTGTAAAGACTTAATGAGATCACTGTGGGGTTTTACCCTCAAGTCTATTCCTATGATGAAAATAATGATACCCATAAGATACCGGGTAAGTTAAGGCTTTTAATGATTCTTATAAAGAGAATATAAAATGGAATATACGGGTTACTCCTTGTGGATTACTTTTAAAGATATGAGATCATCTATGTAAGATAGGAGTAGGGCTGCTTCGAAAGAGAATTGTATGAGGCTCAATTCTTTAGAGACTCTCATGGAACCAAGTATGTGTTCATGGCCAAAACGAACACAACAGTGAAAACTGAGTTGTGTCAGAAAGACTCTTTTGTGAAGTATGTCATCACTTACATAAGCGGTAGAATAATTTAAGGATATTGCGTCTACTAGTCAGTTAGTAAGGTAAATATATTTTTATAGAGGAAGGTTCAAAGGGTAATACCTACCTATCCTATGCAGATTTCAATCCTTTGAACTCTATTTCTATGTCAAAAATTGATTTAAAATCTATGTTATTTTTTATTCATGTGGGAGATTCTTAGAAATTCTTGAATTAAAAATTAATTTTTAGTTTCATTTAATTTTCAATTTTTTTCACTTCTCCATTATTGTCTTTTCCGTTACTCTTTTTCTTTCTCTCTTCCATTATTTTCTCTTTCGTTATTGTTTTTCTTTCTCTCACTATGCCAAAATCGACCTTTAAAGTTGGTTCGATGAACCCATTTAAAATGCTGTGACTTAAAAATTTAAAGTCAGTTCAACACGTGAACCGAATTCAAATTCTGTATTTTTTCTTTATTAAATTTACTAATTTTCTATTATACTCAAAACTTATATTCGATCACATAATAGAGGAAAAAAACCAAAATCTGTTTAACAAATAGTTTAAATAATACAAATAATTGAAAAACTAAATATTAATTAATTAATTGAGAATTAAATTTATTACAAAAAATAATTTATATACAATACATATATATTTAACTTAAATTACAAATAAAATGATATCGTCTCTTTTGTCATAGATTTTGTGATATTTATACTTTATTTTAAAGAGAGGAAGCTTGGTTTGCTTAGAATCACCAACAAAGTGTAACTCCGATTTGGGCAAAACCCTGCTGGTCCATATAATAATTCATTCTCCTAAATACATGAGCATGTAAACATCCATCAAACAAGTAGTTCAAACTTCAGAAACACAAGATTGGAGAAATTAAAGCATTATAAAATTTATCATGGTGTTGTCCTATGTTATTCAAGATCATCAGATTCTTCTCCTAATTCTTTTTGTGATGTTATAATTTGAACCAAATGTTCTATCCATTCTTCTTGTAAATCATAAAAAAAAGTTCATATCATATCCCTACTTGTTCCAACCAAAGAACTATATATAATTAAATTCAAAATAAGAATGTAATATCATGAATTCACAAAAAATAACTTATATATGTTAAAAGATTCGTAAAATAGATTACCACATCGACACCGAAGTGATATAATAATAACCTTATCCATTATAAATCATATTAGCATTGTATTAATCTTTTTCTATAAATATGAAGCTATCTAGATTCAAGATGGTATTTTTAATGCTATAATGAGCTCTAAATATGAAGTCCAATGTAACTCTGATTTGTTACTTGGGTTGGTTGAGTTTTGGTACCTATAAACTTATGGAACAACTATTTTTTGCCCAACCAACCCAAGTAACAAATCAGAGTTACACTTGACTTCATATTTAGAGCTCATTATAGCATTACAAAGCTAATATGATTTGAAAGGTATGGGGTTATTATTATATCACTCTAGTGTTGGTGTGGTAATCTCTTTTACTAATCTTTTAACATATATAAGTTATTTGGTTTTCCTGTACTTGGTTGGCTAGTGACTACCATGATGTTTTCATACCAGGGAACTAGGCAAGAGAGATTAGATGAAGTTTGGGCAAAAACAAGTCCATATAACAATTCATTCCCCTAAATACATGAGCATATAAACATCCATCAAACAAGCTACCTAAACTTCAAACACACGAATAGAGAAATTAAAGCATTATAAAATTTACCATGATGTTTTCATATGTTATTCAAGATCATCAGAATCTTCTCCTAATTCTTCTTGTAATGATATAATTTGAACCATGTGTTCTGCCCATTCCTATCATAAATCATCAAAAATGTGTGGGTCATAGCCCGACTTGTTCCAATCAAAGAACTACATGTATTTAAATTGAAAATAAGAATGTAATTTCATGAATTCAAAAAAAATAACTCATATATTAAAAAGGTATATTGGTAAAAGAGATTACCACATCTTTAATTGGAATGTTGATATTTGTGATGATTTCACTCATAAATTTCATGACATAGTAACCACACATGACTCTATCATTATGTTGTGAAACCTATAAAAAACAAGTGTATATGATTTTCCATATTTGAACATCTTTATTATTCAATAGTAAAATTAATTAAATTAGTAATATTCTCTTGTACATACCATAACTTTGTCTTATACAAGCTTATGAGATTTTCTAGGGGCAATGCCCCTATTCTTGTTCCACAACTTCCATGCCCTATCAAAGTTTAAAACAATTAGTTTTTTTATTAAATATTACAAAGAACAATAGAAGAAAAATAGGTAGCTATAACTCTTACATTTCAACAATTGCTTTTGTATCTTTAATCAATTTTAAGGAAGCTGAGTCGTAGTACCAAATATAATTTCCATATAGATCAAGAATTATCAACATCTAATGATCTTGACCTTATTCAAACTTTAGTGGCCAAGGGATTATCAATTTCTAATTTCTGTTAAGTGTTAATGCCCAATCACATAATTGTTTAGCTATAATGTTAACATCATTCTATTGATATTGAATGACAAATGAAGAATCATAGAACATTGTTAAATGTGATGGGTGGTTAGCTTGAAATCAATAATAACATGCCTTATATTAAATAAATAAATATAAATAATTAGATAATATAAATATAATTATATATGTTCTACATAAATGAAAGTTATTTAATGATTGAGGACATACATTGTCCACACTTGAATTATACATAAATCAATCATTCGATATATATGTTTGGCCAATATCTACACCAAAATTTCTCTAGGATGTGGCATAATCCATCCATCATTTATGCTAGTCTTACTCGCAATAATAGTCATCAAAGAGCCAAGATTTCTGATGAAGTTTATACCATAATCATAACTATACTTTTTCCATGGATTTTTCTTGAATGAATTAGTGCACGATGATTTTCCACTAGACATAGATTTACCATGATACACTTGCTTTATATATCTTAAATGTGTCGCACTTACTAATTCTAGTATAATAGACTAAATAAGAAGTATTATATATGTTAGTAACAACAAAGGAATAATAATATAATAGAAGTAGTAAAAAAAATGTTATCTTAAGTAAAACAAATAGTACCATGTCAAAATTTATCATAACTTGACTCGACGGCCAAGCCACATATTGTCCAACCACTTCTTGGACTGTGGTAGCATCAAAAGGCACATGTAGTGGACAATCATAGAGCAATGATTAATCGATTACTATTTGAAAATAATTTGGCAAATATTGATTATGAATCATTCGATCATCGCTCAATTGTTGTACCATTCTAATAGCAACAAGGTCCATTGATGAAGGATGTTTCAATAAACATTTTATATTTTGTAAAAAATTTAAGAGTTATATATAATAAATAAAAAAATAAAAATAAATAAAAATAATAGACTATCTACATAAACTTTAAATCTTACCACAAATGATTCATCAAATATAGGAGGACTCCCATGTGGGTAGCTATTGGAAGGAAATTCTCATCAAAACGTTCATCATGATGTGATGGATGGTAAGAATGCACAGATTGCATTGGAGAAAATGAACCACTACCTGATTTCATCTACATTCCTCGTATAAAGGGAGGACCAATAGGATGACTATATCCCATACAAGATATAGATTGGGCACCATAAGATTACATGGGTGGCATGCCTAACTAATAAAGCATGCCCTGATTGTAGTATACTGCCATGCCTGACATGTGTTGTGATTGATATTCTTTTAAAGTGGAAATCTCACTTAACATTGAGGCCTTAAAGGACTGAATTCTTCTTCAATTTTACAATACTTTTCCTTACTGACCATCTGAGGCTTTTGTTTTGGAATGTTAAAAAACTTCATATAACCATCATATTTGCTTCCTACCCTAAAACAACCAGGATGCTCGCCTCTGAATGCATGATATATATCATCTCTTCCTCGTTGTTTGATTATTTCACCCCTGGATATTTGTTCTTGAACAACTATCTATAAATAATAAAGCAAAGAAACATATCATACATTATTACATCAATTAGAAAAAATCATTAGGGCTTTGTATCAAGTTAAATTTCTAACCAACTTATTTCATTCTTCTTCTCCTTGTTTAGTCAATGGTCTTGACTTATTCGTTTTGGGAGTCTTTGTTTCTATATACAATTTAGATCGGGTAACCGGTCTACCCAATTCAACTTCCTACATAAATCAAATAAATTTTTAAAAAATAACATCAACTTAAATTTGAGGAAAATAAATATAAAAATATTTATAAATTAACAACTAAATAATACCATTCTTTGTCTAAATTTAGGATTTGAAGACCTCCTAGTATGGTTAGGAAGAATATTCTGTATTTGTATATTCTGATGTTCTTCCCTAATAATTTTAAACTCATTCGTACATCTATAATCCATGAAGTCTTTCCAAACTTGGGGTTCAATCCAGGATGTTCTTAAGGGATTTTGTATCTTTGTACTTCATCAAGTGGTTCCAAATACGGAAACACATAATTTTTGGACAATTTGGAAGTTTTGTATTCTTTCCGTGCCTTATTTGCAATCTTATAACACTTGCTCATCCAAGTGTCAGGGACTTTATAAAGATTCTATAAAAACACACTACAAAAGATGAGATATAATACAAAAAGATATAATATATGAAATTAGTTATAAAATAAAAGAGACTTACACAAATGGTTTTCCATATTTTGAACTTTTTAGATTCTTCAACCTTAGTCCAATCATTTACATTGATCGGTATACTTGACTTCACAAGTCTACCAATAGAGGATTTCAATTGTTGCCCATTTTCCCCTAATGGATTACTAGTAGCATCAAATAGAATGGGTACTATATAATCTGGGTTAAGTGGAGCATTAGGTACATTAGGCAATTTGTTTGAGAAATGACTAATATTGGATAATGTGTCAAGAATGTCATCATCTTTTAAAGCATCAAAATAGTATAACTCTTTTTGTGGAGGTGTTAACACAACATACCATCTTGTGTCAATTTTATCACTCATGTAAAATACTTGTTTTGCATAAAGTGCTAACATGAAATAATTATCAATATGACTTATCTTGGATAAATTTACAAGGGTAAATTCAAAATTATCTATTTTATATCCAACATTGATAACATCTTTGACCCAATCACACAAGAATATTGATTCATGGAAAACCTCATAATCGAGTTCCCAAATTTTTTGAATTATACCATAATATGTTCTATCAAAAAGTATAGGATTACCATATTTTAAACGGGAAAATTGCATAGTTTGTGCCACCATCTTCACACTACTATTTTGATTTACTCGGACTTTGTCCCTTGATTGAGTCGTAAACCTCGATCCATTAATTGTGAAACTAGAATATGACTTTACATCAATTTTTGGACCATGTGCAAGCTATTCTAAACTTTCTGTTATTTTATGATTAGGTTTGTTGAGTTCAACTCGAATCTATGCATACAAAAACATGAAATGTGTTTAAAACAAAATTTTAAAACATTACATATAAGTACTAATGGATTCTTGTATGTGACACTTACATGGTTGTGAAACCAATTAATAAGCTCTCGCTTATATTCATCATAGAACCATTTTTCTCCTTCTTTTTTTATAACGAGGATCAATATTTAGTAAGTTTAAATGCATTAAGTAATGTTATTAAATATATATCAATTGGATATCATTAATAGTTAAATAGAAAATAATTTTATTTTAAATGACAAGGTTGAACATGTCATCACTTATTCTATGTACGGTTGTGCCTCATTATTATTTAGCAAAATAATTCGGTGTTCTTTTTCCCATCGAGTGTGATCAATAAACAATTTCTTACTTACACCAAGCATAAGGTTACCTACTTGGATCATGTGACGTTCTAAGAACAAATTATGCATATGATTCCCAATTTTAGTGCAACCACTAAAGTATATAGAACAAAACTCAATGGCCTCTTCAGCAATGTAACATTCCATCATGCATCCTTCAGGTATATTTCTATTATTTACATATCCTTTAAGGACTTACATGTATCTTTCAAGAGGATATATCCACCTTAAGTAAGTAGGACCACATAATTGAACCTCTATAACTAAATGAACACACAAGTGAATCATTATATCGAAGAAAGAAAGAGGAAAATATTTTTCAATTAGACACAAATTCTCTACAATATCTTTCTGTAAAGAGTTTAACTCACCAATTGATATAGATTTCTTGCATATTGTATTGAAGAATGAACAAAGACCAATTATTGATAATCAAACATGTTTTGGAAGAATTAATCTAATAGCAACTAGTAATAACTGTTGCATTAAGATATGACAGTCATGTGATTTCAATCCATAAAGTTTCTTATCGGTGATAGACACAAAATTTCTTAAGTTGGATGAGTAACCATCAAGAACTTTCACACCCTCCAAAAATTTCCAAAACACATCCTTCTCTTTTGTTGACATTGTATATGATGTTGATGGCAAGTATGTTCAATTCTTATTATTTCCCACCCTTGGTGCCAATTCAGGTCGTATGCCTAGTTTCTTTAAATCCAGTCTTGCTTTAATTCCATCCTTTGTTTTTCCAGGTATATTAAGTAAAATACCAATCAAGCTCTCATATACATTTTCTCAATGTGCAAGACATCTAAGATGTGACGAATGTGTAGGTCTTTCCAATAAGGTAATTCCCAAAATATTAATTTTTTATTCCAACAACCATGATCTACTCATTTAGTAACATTTTCATTTTCACACCTTTTATTAGTTGACCTATTTCATTTCCCTCCATTAGTGAGTATTCTTTTTTTTCATCTTTTCATATTGTTTAAATGTCATACCATTCGATTACCTTAATAGCTCAACACCTTGCAAAGGTCGGGGTGCAAGATCATGATCTTCTTCACCATTGAATGGTTTTTTTTTGCTATCTAAACTGCGTCTAGTTGGCAAAAATCTTCAATTTCTTCTATAAGACATCTTTTATCCGTGAACAAGATAAGTTGCAAATTTCCATTACTACATATAGGGCATCCCATATAACCTTTTGTTGCATGTCTTGATAAGTTCCCATAGGCAGGAAAATCATTAATTGTCCATAAAAGCATCATCCTCAAGTTAAAGTGCTTTCCTTTATATGCATTGTAAACATTTACACCATCATTACATAATGTCTTTCAATAATCTATCAATGGATGTATATATACATCAATATCAACACCGAGTTATTTTGGTCCTGAGATCAATAATGTTAACATTATGAATTTTCTTTTCATACACAACTAAGGGGGAAAGTTGTATGTTACCATAATTACTGGTCAAAAGCTATATCTACTACTAAGAGAACTGTGTGGATTAATTACATCAGCAGTAATAGCAAGACGAATATTGCGCAGATCAAATGCAAATCAAAGGGATAAATTATCTACTACTTTCCAATTTAGAGAATCACAAGGATGGCGTAGCACCCCATCATCAGATCAATTATATAAATTCCAAGTCAACATCTTTGATGTCTCTTTACTTTTGAACAACCTTTGAAAGCGAAGAATCAAAGGAAAGTACCAAAGAACCTTTGCGGGACGCCTTTCTTAGGTGTTGTCTCATTTATAGCATACTTCTATCTTGATTCTTTACACATTGGAAAATCATCTAATGTCTCATATTATTTTCTATAAAGAATGCAATCATTTGAATAAGCATGAATCTTTTGATATTCCATGCCAAATAGACTAGGAGATTTCTTCACTTCATACATTGAAGATGGAAATTCAATACCCTCAGGAAACATATCTATGAGTACATTTAGTAATTCTATGAATCCCTTGTCATAAAAATCATTTTTTGCCTTCACATTGTACAAATGAACTAATCCCTACATTTTAGTGTATTTCTTGCATTATGGATACAACTGTTTTTGACATCTTCTAGAAGTTTTTTAAAGGTTTGGAGATTATGCTCATGTAGTTCATCTTCAACACCATGAAACACATTTTCTATCTCTACATTAATGAAAGATGTATATAATCGGTTCACATTTTTATTTATCTCTTCCTCACGAGTATTATCAATATTTTCTCTATGATAATACCAACATTTATAACTCAAAATAATACTATTACGGATAAGGTGATACTTAACCTCGTGAACATCATGCTATTGCTCATTTTTACATTTAATACATGGGTATCGAATTATACTAATTTCATTATTACTATTTCTACAAGCAAATTCCAAGAAACTTTCAACTCCAGAAATGTAATCGTGCTCAATTCTACACGTTGATATACAAGATTTTTCAATTTTCTATTAATAATATTAAGCATATTAAATATGTATTCAACCAATATATTTCATATATTATGTATGAATTCCCTAATTATTAGAATATCTATCAAAACATCATATAAAAATAAATATATAAAAACCAAACATAACAAATATATACACATAAATATAATTATATGAGATCGATTGTAATTACAAATAATAATATGCCACATCTTTTGAGTTAATTTCAAATTTAAGATATATAAAAGAAAATTTATATAACAATTTTTTTATGGTTAATATTTTTATAACAATATAAGTATCATATTGTTGAATCATGTCTTTCCCATTTCATATTAACAAAAATAAATAAATTAAAAACAAACCTTAAATCATAGTTATAAATATATAAATTTATTTCATTACTAAAATTTATACAAAACCTACATAATAAAAATAATAACATACATATAATACAAAATCTACATAATAAAAAAATTTATACACATAAATAATAACACATAATATAAAAAAAAATAAAGTAATATGAACAATAAGTGAGTAATATTAATAGAAATACTTACAAGAGTAAATTAAGAAACAAAATGAAGGAAATGAAGAAAAAATAGTGTTTTGTAAGTGAGAAAATGTGTATAAAAAATTTGAATATTTTGTTCAAAAAATAAGGGATCTAAAAGATAAATTGGAGAGGGAAAAAACCCACTAAATGGCACTAGAATTGCCAATCGTTGGTAGCCAAAAATTGAGAAAGAGTGGAGGAGGAGTGTTGGTCAATTTTTGGGCTTTTGAGAGTAAACAAATGCAGTGCTAGAATAATATTGTTTCTGTCTAATGGGAAAAAAGAAGAGAAAAGAAAAATATCCACGTGTGTAGCATCAGTTGACGTGTAGAACCGACGCTACACGTAGGACCAACACTACGTCCTATATGTAGTGTCGGTTCTACACGTCAATCAATGCTACAATCTACATGTTTTAAGTTGGTATTTTAGCAAACCGACTTTAAATTCATTATAATTTGGATTTTCCAAAAATCGACTTGAAATCTCGACTTAAATGACCACTTTTGTAGTAGTGTCTCCTCCATTATTATCTCTTCTGTTATTGTTTTTATTTATTTCCTCCATTATTGTCTCTTCCATTAGTTTTTTTTCTTCCTATGTAAAGTAGATAAAAGAAGAAAAGAGGGGCCAATGGACAAAAGAGAAAAGGGAAGAAAAAGAAGAGAAAAGAAAGAAAGAGGAAAGAGAGAGAAAAGAAAGAGAAAAGAGAGGAAGAAAAAACACAGAAGTAGACATAAGGAAAGAGAAAGAAATTATTTTTGTATTTTTTATCTAGAGTTAGGTTCCTCCAATAGAGTTTAGAAACTTTAAAGTTCATGGAATAGTAAACCGTGGTATAATTTTATTACTATTTAATTGTTGTATACTGAGAGATAAGTTTTCATTGTTCTTTAATATCTATGATAAGCGAAAAAATTATCTTAAGGAAACTGTGTGATATATTATTATTTTTCTTTTTACTCTATTTAAATTTTTTTCATTTAAATTTTGTATTTATAATATATATATATATATATATATATATATATATATTTGTATTTCTAATTTTCATAAAATAATTTTATTCATAACTTATTTGTCCATGTATTATTTCCTGCATAACCTACTTTATGTTTTTTTACAACGTAATATAAAATATGTTTTTGTTTATTGGTGTGATGTTTAAAATGAAACTCCATGTATGAAGGAGGTTATGTTATGTAATCAAACAAAAATAATAATAAATATATGTACCCCGTGAAAGGCTTAAAAATAAAAGTTCATTTACGATGAGTTATGGTATGTAATTTGTTGGAAGGAATACAAGAAAATACGTAGAAATAATATTTTCTTAAAATAATAATAGAGATAATAAAAGAGAAATTTTTTGGATACAATTAAGGCTCGATCTAAATGTGATATCCTTAAGATAATTTTGTTACCCTTCCAATAAGAATTGTAAGTACAAATAGGGTTATAAGCAATTTGTTACTAGGATACAATGGATCCATAGTTTCTCTTATAATCTATAATATTTGCACATATTACAAAATGTGTGAACTTTATAATAGAATTAAGAAAAAGAATGTTAGGGAAGGACTTAAGAAAAGAAATATTCTTCTTATGCTAAAATATTATTTTATTTATTTATTTGTTTGTTTGTTTTGTTGTGCCTTTTGGTCATAAAATGACTCATATTTATATAGTTCCAAAAGGTATAAATTGCATCCTTTCATTTGTGTGTTTTAGTTTTTAAGAGACATAACTGTTTCAAGTACATGTATATGTTGTTTTATTAAAAGACACTTTTCATTTTTATCTTTAAAGCAAGTGTCACATCTTTTCAAAAATATGTCTTTTAATTTTTTAAGAGTCATATCTTAACTAAAAGTTATCTTCTTGTAAAGACATCTTTTCATTTCCATGTATAAAACCAAGAGAAATATGCTTATGACATTGTTTATTTACCAAAAGACACCTTTTAAATAAACACATTTTTTGGCCAAAGGATACAATTTTTATTCAATCATTTCATGAAATGGTACTAGTCACCATTGGCTTTGTAATATTGATTTAAACACAATGCTTTAAAGCCATAGTGCTATAAAACCATTATAAATACATAAATAACTATAACTAATATATGATTAATAAAATAAATAATTTATTTTGAAATACATATAAAAATAAATATAGTTTTCTAACAATTCACCCCTATTTCAAAATAAATATAATTTTAAAAATTACATTCTAGAAAACAATTACATAGTTGTAGGTGTCTTTTAGACTTCAACCTATAGTTAATTTAAAGATATCAAATCTTTATTAGGTACTATAATGGTCCCAACCTTGAACAAAGAATCTCATGTGATCAAATATGTACCCAAAATAGCTTGTATATATTGTAAATAATAAAAAAAACCCAAAAATAACATTTTAGTTTTTACTTAACGTGTTCATATGTACATATATAGTTTATGAAAACTATATACATAAATGAATGTGCATGTATAATTGACAAGCTATTTTAGATAATATGTATACAGTATGACTAGTATGCTATTTTGTTGCCAATTCTATTATCATCAAAGTTTCAAGACTGATGTTAGGTACGAGATAATGAAGGGTTTGCTATCTTAGTAGAATAATGATTTTACTTTAGGTATATTGTTTTTACCTAGATTTTTGAGTTGGTAGCTTAGTGGTAGCCCAATTTTATAAAATGTATTAATTTAGTGCAATTTATTATTTAATTAAATATTTTTCATATGTATAATACGTGTGCAACATTTAGAGTGATTTTTTAGATAATTGATTAATTAAACAATATTCAGATGATATTTTAAGATAATCTTATAAATAACATTACAGAGGCTAATTCGACTAAACTAATGAACAAGGGAAGAATTATTGACCTTTGCAATTAGAGTGATGAAAGTCTTGTTGAGGAGGAGACTAAGATAACCGGTTCTAAAACAATCTTGAAGGAGTCAATTGAAAAGATAAAATTTTTATTTCAGTAGAGTCCAATATATTGTAAAGAATATCATTTTCTTCATGAGAAATACATTTAGAGAATAAATGGGTAAGTTCTTGGTTAAAATTTGAAGAATTTGTGAGTTCATGAAGGCTAGCTTTGAAAAATCATTAAATGATGGATGAATATCATCCCGATAGCCATCTATTATTGACATCTTTAATTCCATGAATAATATTATATATTATTTTGATCATAATAGACATGTGAAAATATTTTGTATTATGATCACAATCTAGAAGTCATGTCTCTTTAGATTTTTTTTTCTAAATACTTTCAATTCTACTTTGATATTCTTATATATCTTGAAGTAGTTGTCTTTCAATGATTCCATTATCATCATAGATGAAACCACTTTAAAATTTTGAAATAATATTTTCAATGCTTTTTAATCTATCCTCGTAATAATCAAAGTGATGTTTATTCCACCATTAGAAGGTATTGATAATTGGATCAAATTGGAGTGAAAATTTGATTGAATTTGAAAGGGATCATGAAATTTCCAAGCTTAGTTAACAACCATATTATTAGTAGGATCTTTACACCAAGCTACAATAAAATGAAATTGTTTATGTAACAAAATTGTTTGGTGTAGGTTAAGAAGGATAAGAGTATGATTAGAGGCTCAAATTTGGAGATTTCTTACAAAGAAGAGATAAGGCTTTATCAATTCTTTGTTTGATGTTATATTCACATTTTTTTTTGTACCAAGTAAAAGAGAAGCCAGATGAACCTAATCAATTACTTGTGCACTATCTATGAAATGTTTGAGTCTATTGTTCCAAGAGTAGATAGAAAGACCACCTTTTTTCAGTTTCATTTAAGACTTTATAAAATATTCAATACAGATCCAATAAGGATTTGAAGTAGAAGTTAGAGTAGTAGGGTTAGACCAAAATCCATCTTTGATAGCTTCAAAAGAAGGGGTTTATCACCAAAATAGGTTTCATTTGATTTCATTTGAAGAAGAGGTGCATAATTCCAACTCAACAATATGATGATCAAAAGCATTGATATATAGAGATTTGGACACCAAGCTTCCACATTTATAGAGACTTCCAGTACAATTAATAAATGGGATATAAAAGCAATTCATAAAGACTAATGCACATAAATATTAAATTCACTACTACATTTAATTTCAGATAAAAAAATAGCATTAAAGTAACGTAAAATAACTATTTTAAGTAGGTACTTAGTTGTTGAGGCCTTAACTAAGGCACAATAATTCCAAGAAAGGATCTTCATTTCTCAAATGTGAGCTTGATGAGGGCCACTTCTTCGACCATTTGGATTATTGGAAAATGTAGTATAATGGTTGATTGGAATTTTTAAAGTGCATGAGATGAAGTTAGTAGCTCTCGGAGCATCTGAGTACAAATGGCATATGAGAAAAAAGCTTAAAAACCATATGTAGTACAGGCAGAAATTTTAGAACTCATCTCTTATGAAAGAGAGACATTTTGTTTTTTGGAAAATGAGATAATATGACTAGAGGACTCAAAAGCAAGAATTTTTTTTCTTAGTCATTGAACTTTTAGATTTTCTTTTTTTTAGGCACATATATTATATTCAACTTCAAAGACTTGTTTATTTACAGGGCCTTGCCTTTTTTGGTATATTCTATTAGGTTTGATGTTTTAGGGAGAAATGAGAAAGAGTTCAAGGATACAACTAGTTTGAGGGGTAAGAACAGTACGAGAAGATGTAAAACCTTAGAAATCTTTAATAAATTATAAAAGTAACTTAAATGAATTTTTAATAATATTTTAAGGTGTAAAGACATAACAAAAATTTTCGTGTAAAAAATAAGGTTGAACGCGAAAAATTGGAAAACTTTTTACTATTGCTCCATGGGGCCTTGTCAGCTAGAAAGCCATTGAAGAGAGGTTGATGAGAAAATATAACATTTGTTTAGCCTCACCGGGGCTTTACTGAGCAGCTCGATGAGCCACCAATGAGGATGTTCAAAAGGGCCAGTTTTACTTATTTTTAGGTACGTGGATAGCTCATTTTTCTCACTCCAATATTCTCTCCTCTCTCTCTAAAATTGTCCGGGCCTTTGATATAGTTTGGAGCACATTTCTGGGATAAAATATCAAAGAGTTCGGGTTCAAAAAAATTGCAATGGAATAAGTTTACATGTAGGGGTTCTCTACTCTAACTTTTTATTTCATGCATTGTTTTCGTAAAAACTGTTGAAGATTCTCATACGTGGGAACAATTGCACAAGGTCAATTGTTCTTCCCACTTAAATAGGCAACCAAGACATATATAATGGATGTAAATGACAACCCGTGAAATCTTTTCCCAAGCTCTATACCAATTTAACCAAACAGGCCTCACAAATTGAGGTAGGCAAATTACACAACAGAAGTACAAAAAATGCTTAATTCAATACCCAACTAAAACAATCAATAGATACAAAAAGAACAATATGAATTAAACACATTAGTAACAGTGTGTCTCACAGGCTACTGTCCAGACTAACAGCATGAATGAACACCTCAAACATCACACAATATCAATGAAACACATTATATCAAACTAATTAAAGAGTACAACAACTGGTATACAACTAGGGTAAAGAGATACAAACTTCTTAAAAACTCACACCAAACTCGTATGCAGATAATAAGCAGAATCAACCAACATGAATTGTCTCTTTATCATTCCTTTTATACTTTATATGTCTACCATGCCTCAAACCATAAAGTTTATGGCATTTCCGATTACTTCATCACTTTCTAATACCATACTAACTTCAATGCTATTGTTTCCAAGCTCAAATCAATCTTCTCAAGAACAACCACCTTCTCGTTAACCTCAACCTCCTCGTTACCATCATTTGCTTGAAAGTCTTCATTAATATTATTTGAAGCATCATTTCTACTACTATCAACTTCACACAAATTTTCCATGTCTACCTCTACTATGCTCTTCATTTTGTTTGGATTCATCCTCATATTATTCTTAATTTTCACCTTCATGTATAACATCAACGGAAACATCTATCATATTATAAGAACTTAGTAAAATGCAGCTGGTCAAATGCTTGGCATCATTGTCAATTTTAATAACTTGTTATCCCCCTTTGCCGAGCTACTAGGAAATCTATAGTAAATGTTCACTTATTCCTCGCTCGATCCCAAGTCTGTAAATAACTCATTTATCCTCCAAAAGTCCATATTATTTATATGACAAAAATCACATAAATCCATCCTACCCTTATATATTCAAAGGTTTCCATCAATATTTCCTACAAAATACCCATCTATTTGCATCTTCATGTCAAATATGAAATACTTGCCTCTTGCTTCTGATATGTTTTATAATAAAAAAATAAGGGCAACTTAAATCCTAAATCAAACTACAATCATGTTGAAAATGTAACATAAAACAAGCAATTCATGTAAAAAAAACAACTTTTCATGTCCAAAAACAAGTAGGAAAACAAATACGATAACATTGTTTAAAAAAAAGCAATCAATTGGCCGGGGTCCACCAAAAATTAATTTATAAATCCTAAGAACAACATTCAAAACAATTGAAAATGAAGCAAAAGACAAAAATTTCCATGGGACCACTGGGCACACCGCATACAAAAAGAACAATAATAAACAACTTTTTAATCCCCATCAACGACCACATGTACCAAAAGAAAGTATAATGCCATGCAAAAGAAAAAGAATATTACAGCATATTTGTTTCAATCTCTGCAACTCAATTTGATGGATGATTTTAAGGCAAAATGGATTTTCGTTTGAAGAGGGAAATGTGATGGGCTTTGCGAAGGGGCATGGATTATTCGTTTCATTTTCCTATTTTTAATAACGTTTGTTATTGTTAAATATCAGTTTTACCTTTGCCGCTATCCACACAAAAGTCAAGGATGAAAATTTTAATAATAAAATACTCGGTTACCAAATGTTTTATAAACAAATAAAAAAACATATTTTACAAGAAGATAAACAACATATTTATGCAAAATAAAGTTACTTTAAAGTTAATTTTCTTTAAAAAAAACTCAATTTAATTATTCAAAATTATAATAATTATCTCATCCCATGTCTAATCAATTATTGTTAATTTTGAAAAAAAACTTTAAATTTTTGTAAATAATTAAAGTTTTGATTATCTACACATAAAATGTTCATTCTTAAAATCATATGCCAATTCACGGGTCTACAAATAATTTTATCTAGACCAATAAGAGAAAAAAAGAGAAAGATAAAGTAGAGTGCCAATCTTAAAAAGAATGTACATGTGATATGAGTTTATCTTTTCAAATCAACCCAAGCTATAATCATTTAAAGCCAAATTGTTTTTTAACTAATTAGCCAATAATCATTTAAAACCAACAAAATTAGTTAATTACTTTGTATTGATCGGTTAATATTAGCTTCATAAATTTTTTGAACATAAATTTATGGGTGAACTACATGAAAGTTCTGGTAGGTAATTTTGATATAATGTAATTTTTTTCTAGTTAAAATCAATGGCTAATTATTTCATGTTTGTAAATATATTAATTACATATTTCCTATTGTTGCTTTTTTCTATATCTAATTTTTCATACTTATTACAAATTTTAAAAAATCATATAAAATAACTTAAATTTTAAAATGAGAGAGTCCAATACCAGGTGAACAACTAAGATGAGATAAGATAAGGAGATAAGGACTCCTTAGAAACTCATACTAAGTGACGAGCAAAGAAAAATGTAGAAAATAAAAATAAAGCAAAAGTTGATTAAATCAATCAAAAAGCAAGTAGATTATTACAATATCAATAGGCGTAATAATCAGAAGTTAATAGGCATGCTAAATAAGGAAGGTAAGAAAGGATACAATAACAGAAAGATAGAAAGGCTATCTAGTTAGAACCAAAGTCTTATATGCTGGCACATACATGATAAAGCCTCAGATTGTACTTACTCAAAAGAAGATCACACAAAGATAGTAATATAAAGAGGTAAATTCACATAGGACCCTTATATATGTGGTAAAATTCTTGGGTTGTTTATGGAAACCATTAGGCATTAAATAATCTACTAAAAAGAATAAATAAATATAACTTGATAGAAAATATAAACACAAATACCTCTATCAGTCGTGACATTTAACCTAACTACCTATGTTTTCCTTACTTGTTGCCTCCACAACAACTTTGAATCAACACAAGAATTTAGCTCTCCTTAAAAGCCCCACTACATATAGTAGTGTGATAGGCCACCAATAAAAAATAGTGTAAGAAATGAGGTACCCATCTCAACAATAAACCTATTAGCAAATACCGTCTAAAGTACACATAACTCAAGAACACAATTTTTCTACCATAAATATGATTCACAAATATCGAATAAACACACAAGAAAAATGTGAAATGGAATCATAAAATGTTATATAAGTTTGGCATAGCTTTGCTTCAAATTTTCTAACTACCAATTCAAAAAAAGATAGGGCATTGATAGAAAATTTCTAAACTATTCAGGGCCTCACAGATCACCTTTCCAACCCTAAAAAATGTGATTTTTTTCTTTCCAAAAATTGTCAAGTAATTTTCCACACATACCAGCAAGTAAAACAATATAAAATCATTAAAAATACAACCTAGCATGCATATTATGAAAACCAACCACATGGTGTGTGTAAACATGCTCATATATAAAATGTATCTAACTAAGTACATATGTATATTACTGAAAAATCAGTAACCAACCTTATATAGAGGAAAACAATATACTAAATAAAATAAACACACTATATGTTTTGCACAAAGAACACTAACAATGACATAAAAGACTTACCTTATCTCATTTTGGCTTTTCGTGGCAAAACACTACACAACTAGTACAGATACACATCAACATGAGATGATCATGAAGATGACCTAAAGATGTCTATTCCCATGAATATAACATCGATGCATAACCAACACCTAGAACACACCTACTCCAAGTGCATCCATCATGTGTACTCCATCATGTGTACTCCATCCATCTTCAGTGTCAACACATCCTCACAACAAGTCTAAACTCCAAGGTCTCAATTTACACTTGTAACCTACACAAAAAAAATACATACATGTAAATGCATAATCTAGAAACATCGTGTAGTCTAACCAAATAATATTATTTTACCCTTACACACGCACACACAGATAGGCTAAGCATATTTAAACATGTAACATAAAATACACAACTCATTTGACTTGTTGCAACATTCCACTTAAGTGAATGCAAGTTAGGTAACTAAAATGTAGTTCAATCCTAAACTCACATCCCATGCAACATATATAATGTTAACAAGCCACAAGTTGTGCATACAAATTTTTCTCTCTTTTTGACACAAAAATTCAAAGGAACACTTCCACATTAGAGAAAGAAGGCATACAAAAATGTAATAATCCTATCACTTATGCATCACAACAAGAAAATTAAAGAAAAAACTAAACACAAAGAAACATTTGCAAATAGATAGCATACACATGCTAAACATAAATAATCACACATAGAGAAAACAATGAAATAAACTAAACTTCTCATTAAGATGAGCTTTTTGATTACAAGTTTTCCAAAGTAAAAAAAAAGACTTAGCACTCTCTACCACCCTCTCCATCATCAACATCCTAGGTAGCATTGTAGAAAGATCCACCAAGAACCCCATCATTTGGGGGAGGTAAAAAAACTTGTTGATTAAAGTAGTCCTAAAGAATTAAGGCCATGAAAGGATCAGTGGCATCTTAATCAAAGTTTCAAAAAAAGGGAGGTAAAGGATCCAAAGGGAGATGCACCAGAGTGAGATGGTTGAGAAGGGCCTTGGGAGCCAGTAGGGGTAGGTATGACAAAAGTAGAGAAACGAAAAGAGCCATGCATTAAGGGTGATGAAGTAGGGTTATAAGAAGAAACCTGAGCCTAAGCTCAGTGAAAATTAATAAAAAAAATTCACCATGGATCGCATCTCTTGTGTGAAGGAAGAGAGGGCCTCATGAATAAGAAGGAACTATGAAGCAATTTGAGAAGAAGTAAAAGATGACAAAGAAGGAGTAGGAGAAGAAGTACATCAAGTAGAATGAACAACATTATGAGAGGAAGAAGATGAGGGGTAGAATGCTTGGATATAAAGTCTCGACTTGAAGGAATGTAGCAAAGTCGAACATGTTCTTAACTTTTGAAAATGCAAGAAACATTGAGGAACAAGAAAGTGCCACACCGAGTAATCAAATGAGGATAGTGAAGAGTTAATAGAGAAGTGGTAGCAAAACGAAAGACAATGATCCTATAGATCATGCATACAAGATCTATAGTCTCACTATTAAGGATACCATAGAGAAAAAATAGTCATAATATCATATAGACAATGACCAGGAGCATTCTTACTCAACTGTACGGCATCTCAACTATAAGTATGGCCAAGTCCAACCAACTAGTCAACTATATTAGTGATATTGCGCTTAGTAACCTCAAGGAATTCCACATGAAATTCAAGAGAAGCAAGGTTCGCAAATTCAAAAAGGATGATAGGAAAAGAGGGATCCATTACATTCAAAATAGATAATATTTTATGAATATAAGTGGGATTATAAGGGTAAGAAAGGGAACAAAGGGATAGCCAAGAAAAGTAAGCAAAAATTTCTTGGATGATAGGAAAGTAATTGATTATCATAGGATGCTTGTAGAGAATGGGCGCCAACTGATGAGAGGGTCATTCAAACTTATGCTAATGCTCAAAGATGTTTATGGCTCTTTTAGATATCTTGGAGGCCATTTGGGAAAAATTTACAAAAGATGGGTAGGTAAGTGTTTAGAAAGGGAAGAATGCTAACAATTCTAAGGTGTGAAAAAAATTAATAAAGGAATAGGGTTTATATAGGAATCCAATACACTTGTTGACCCTTCACCAACCACCTTGTCTAGGAGCTCGACAAGCCCTAGGTGAGGGGGTGGCGAGATTCCATGAAATGTTGCAAATAGTCCAAGAGGAGAGAGAAAAAAAAGAGAGTGCTAATACATAAACAAATGATATTTTTGAATTTTACAAATAGTAAAGACAAGAAAAATAATACATTAAACATAGATAATTATTAAGCAAACAAAAAAAAATACAAGAAAAAGAGACAAAAAATACAAGTTCAACCAACACAGATCATAAGAAAGAGTGCTAGAGGAAAGAGAGAAGGATCCAATGAAGTTAGCTGCAGAAATGAAATGACCTTTCAATTTGCAGAGTTAACTAAGAAAGTACAACTCCTAATTACCCATCAAATGAAAAATCAAGAGGTATGTGGAGTTTATGATATAATTGGGCATAGTTCTATTGATTGTTCAATTACAGGGGATTTTAGTATGAATATCTTGAACAAAGACAATTTTTTGCTAAAGTATCATACCAACACATACAATTATCCTAACCTTACATAGAAACCAAAAATTTACCCAGTATATGCCCAAAACCAAACACAAATTCATATATAAATTGACTTGACCCACTAAGTCAAACCAATAGACAACCTTTAGAAGATAACTTGAATTCCTTTATGCAAATAAGTAGAGAAAACTAGATATTGAATTTCATAGAGGCTTTAGTAAAAAGGGTTTGAAGTTAGAGTTGGGTAGCTATCAGAGCGTATGCAAAAGCAACAAAAAAGGAAATTTCTCGAGTCAAGAAGAACAAGTAAATGATGTCACAATTCTTTGGAGCGGTAAGGTAGTTAACAAAATATTATAGGAGATTTCTAATGATTTATTACCTAGTGTAGGTAATAAAGAAGGTGAAATTATAGTCACTAAAAGTGGAGAGAGAAGTGCCAGTAATAATAAACCTTCTAAGAAAAGAATTGGGTAGTCAACTAACATTCCCAAAACACAAAAGACATCAGAACCACACTAGCCACCAATACTGTTTTGAAACTGGCTAAAAGAGTCAAAGTAAGATAAGTAATTCTCTTATCTATTTAATATGTTTTCTAAAGTTAATATAAATTTAACTTTATTAAAATTGATTAAGAATATGCTCTCCTATGCTTAGGTTTTCAAGGAATTCAACACTAAGAAGAGGAGGTATAAGCTTAATGAGAGAAATGTGGTATTAGAAGTTGCTAGTATTATGCTTTAGTATCAACTATACCTAAAGTTAAAAGACCCAAGAATTTTTATAATTAACATCACTATAGGGGATAGGAATGTAGCTAAAGTCATGCCTGATTTATGAGCTAGTATTAATTTGATGACATATTTTATTTTCTTACAACTAGGTTTAGGAGATTTAAAACCTACAATCATGTCCCTTCAATTTATGGATAGATCTATTAAATATCTAAAAGAAATTGTCGAGGATGTGCTAGTACAAGTAGACAAATTAATAATACCTACTGATTTTGTGATTCTGGACATTCATAAAAACACAACATTGGACAAATACATATAATACTTCTTGGTAGACCATTTATGGAAACAACCAAAACTATTATTGATGTCCAAGATAGGTATTGAACAATGAAAATCTTGGGAGAGACTATCCATGTTATAGTTTTTAAATCTTCATCTTTTCCTTCTATCTCTATCATTTACGAATGCTTCAATGTTGATTCAAGGGTGGACTTGTTCATAATACTTTTCTACAGTATAGAATGGAGGACAAACTAAAATTTGTTCTTACTATTGAAAAGGTAAAAGAAGACTAAGATGAAAAGACTGATGGGTGCTATGATTTACTAGATAATGTTGAACTAATAGGAAATCTTAATACACCTCTATGACGCTACACATGTGGATAGCGTTAGTTCTACACGTCAGTCAACACTACGTCTTACGTGTATTTTTATTTTAAAATTGTAATTTGAAATTGAAATTAAATAGTACAATTTTTTATTTTTTTTGTCAATTATTATTTTATTTAATTTTAACTATAAACTTTTTATATTTTTTTGAAAACTTTTTTTGTATTGTGCTAATATTTCATTTACGTACATAAAATTAAGTATCCAAATAAATACACAAAATTATATAATTATAAATACCAATTAACTAGAAAAAAGAAAAAAATTATACTATATATATATATCCAAATTCAATTTTAAAGAGTTCAAATAAAATAATAATTGACAAAAAAAATTGTACTATATAATTTCAATTTTAGACTGCATTTTTAAAATAAAAAAATACACGTAGAACGTAGCGTCGGTTCTACATGTCAACCGACGCTACATATAGCGTCATTGTTTCACCGAACTGACTTTAAATTCATTATAAGTCGGTTTTCTTCAAAAACCGACTTTATATTTCAACTTAAATACCACATTTTGTAGTAGTGTATACATAATTATATTCATAAAGTTCAATTTTTTTAATAAAGAAAGACATAAAAACTAATAAAGAATGGAGAAGAATAAGTGATACACTCAATCTCTTGTTATAGTACTAATCTTCTCTTGAATTCTCCACAAAGTTGTGTCTTCTTTAATCTTCTCTTGAACTTTTTTCTCTTATTTTCTCTTCTAGGTAGATATTAGGGTTTTTTAATTTTTAATTGCGTGTTTTATTTATGAAATAATTGTGTTTATTTAACAGAAAAGTGACCTAATATAGGCTATTATATTATCTCTTAAAATGATACAAGGGTTGAGGATTAAAGTTGAGAATCAATGTTTGATTAGGAATAGAAATTACAGCTTGATCTCCTCTAATCACCAATGAATGTCTAGCCATAAATCACACGTTGAGGCACTAAAAAAAAGCATGCCAGGGTATGGTCCACGTCGTGCAATGGTGTTAATTTTTCCCATTGTAGACTTGTTTTCATTATGTTTGCCTTCATTCCCCTTACATTAACATAATTAAACAAATTAAACTTTTCATCATATTTTAACATATAACAAGACAAATAAATGATTTAGAAGTAGTTAAATAACTCTACTTTCTTAGGATTATCACACAACAACTTTTGTTCTTTCTTTTCTCTCTTATTATTTTAGCAGTTTTCTTAGTTTCAAAGTTTTTCTCTCAATTTTAAGAGTTGAACAAGTTTTAATTTATGTAGTATTATTTTTTATTCAATAAACAGTTTAGGTAGATCTGTTTGGAGGTTTTTCAAATACATATCAATGATGAAATTCAATATTTTGAAGATACAATTGATTTATTAATTTTAATTATATTATTTTATTTGCAGAATTAATTTTATGCACTTTTTTAATTCTTTGTTAATATAATGATCATTTATTAAATTAAGCATGTATAGCTTAAAATACTATAAGATATTAGTAAGGTTATTATGCATGTGAAATATTAAAGTAGGTAAATATTTTTATAAAATGAATTAAGTCTTATTTCTTCATTCAAGATTTTTACACATTTTGTTACCGAAAAATATATTGACGAAATATTTTTTGAATTGAACTTAAAATGTGAAAGCTATATTTAGGATTTAACTCTCTGGATTTAATTTAGAGTCAATATTCTTAGATTTTAAATTTGATTATTTGGATCTGAGTTATACTTTATTTCAAAGATTTTTATAAGAATTATTATTTAAAAATATATTGAGGGCATATTTTTTGTAGTAGATTTTAAAATTTGAAAGTTAGTTCTCAAATAAATTAATCTAAAATTCAACTTTGATTCCTTGAACAAGAGTTTAAATTGATAGTTTAGCCATAAGAATTAATTAAATGATTTGTTAATTCTTTAGAAATAAATCATGATTTAATAACTATTGATCCCTGTCAAAAGACTTTAATTGATATTAATTAACAATGAAATCGATTCTTGCTAAAATAATTGTTCATACAAAAATGAAAACAATTAATAATTTTAATTTATATCTTTAATAATCTAGTTAATATTAAGCAAACATAATTAAAGAATTAATATATTCCATTAATTCTCCATTGATGATTAAATGTTTATTTGCATGATACTTGTTGAATCAAATCTATCTTTTTATTATTTTATGTTATTAGCGTAGATAGTTCAAACCCAAACTTTATGACAATATGTTTAAGTTTATTTTTCATTTTTAAGAATTTTGTTAAATTATTTAAAGACCATGTATTTAATCTTTATACCGACCTTAGAAGAATAAATGTCACTTTTACAAAGTAATTCATGCACTTACGAGCTATTTGTCAAATATAAAATTCGTACATCTCAAGCTAGTTAGCTTACTAAAAAATCTAGCTGTAGAGAGCACACTATTCAGAAAATTTCCTAGCTTACCAACTAGAGTCCCACAAGTGTGGTATCTTTATAAAAACAATTATGTTCTTTGCAATCTTGGTGTTCATGTAAAGTTCAAAAAGATTTGAAAAAGAAATAATAATAATAATAATAATAATAAAAAGAATTCTCTCCACAAACTCTCCAACAAATTGAATGAATAGATATAAGAATGAATGATATTGATAGAGGCTTGACTTATATATAGGTTCACAAGCTCAGTCATGCATCTAATCCTTAATCAAAGGGATCAAAATGGATAAGATATTTAAGAATCTAATCAAATAGCAATCAGATTTTAAAATCAAAATTCATAGAATTAAAATTGACTTTTCTCATCAAATTTTGATTGACCATAACTTTCTAACACAAAGTCCAACAGAGACACTAAAATAGCCGTTTGAAATATCAAAACATTAATATTATTATGATGCACATAGTAATGGGATTCCAATTACAAGTTTCAGTTAAGATGTACCAAACCTAGATGTAACTACATTGTCATTTTCAAGTGAAATAACTAGATCATCTCGCTTGCCAAAGACAATATAAGAGGCATAAAAGGTTGATGTCAGGAGAAATTTTACCAACTACATGCAACATCTTTTGATTGGTCTATATCACCTTTGAATAGTCAAATGAATACACTTAGTTGATGTTTGAAATCAAATGGAAAATGGTTATGGTAATTATTGTTTAATTTAAATAAAATGAAGATATTAATGATTTGATATCTCTAGATATGGAATATTGTTAATATATCAATTAATATAAAAGTAATATCATATCTCTAGATATGGAATATTGTTAATATATCAATTAATATCAAAGTAATATCATATTTATATATTATAAATAATGATAATATTACGATACTGTCCTTGATCTAAGACTATAAATAATCATATCCATTCTAAATTTCTTTGTTAAATCCTTAGAGAACTAACTTAAGCATAAGAGACATTCGCGATGTCATTTCTTCTAATTGTTTATTCATCTATTTTAGGATCTAAATTAACAGTTTAATAGTGAACACAATGATCATAGAAATTGAATTCAACAACTATGTCTTTTAAAAGTATAAACAATAGAAGTTTTTCTAATTGTTTATTCATCTATTTTAGGATCTAAATTAACAGTTTAATAGTGAACACAATGATCATAGAAATCAAATTCAACAACTATGACTTTTAAAAGTATAAACAATAGAAAGTATGTCTACGACAACAAAAAAAGTGAATTGAAATTCAAAATAAATATCATTTAAGTTAATAGTTCATTAAAACATATCACACCTATAACTCAATAGCAATCCAAACCAACAATTTTCATATTGTATGCATTGCTTACAAATTATTGCTATATATTTCAATCTTGAACTATTGAGGAATTAAGTCTAAAAATTACAAAAGATGTCACCAAGTTCTAACCAGCTTGCCACTCATACTACTAAAGTGATCACCAACTAAAGCTTATGGACTCGAAATACACATTTTCTACCACACCCGACGAACAAATGGTTGCAACTTCATGCCTCATCTTCTTTGATCCACACACTAAAACTCCAACACTTGATCCGTTGCACCCAAACAAAATACCTAAAGAAATCACATCAATACCTCAATTAATAAGTACTTTCGATTTTAGTAACCTACTTACAACATAAATGATAGAAGTTTAAAATCATTGTTAGAACTTCTCCTCGTATCTTAAGTTTTGAGGTGAGTTTGTGACCAACTATGCTTTTATGGTAATTGGTGGCCAACTACTTCTAAAATGATATTATAGTTAGAGGTTCATCATTCTAATCACGCTAATCCAAATTATTGAATTTTAAGTATCGGGATTTCATGGTGTGTAGTAGATAGAGCTCACACTTATGGGGAGTGAAAAATGTATAAAAATATTGGTGGTTTTTCTTCTTATAATATAAGTTTTAAGAATAGTAAATCACTAGCTAGCTTTTTACAAAAAGCACCACAAATAGTTAATTTTTGTTATAGATAAAGCAACAATATGTGATTTTAAATGGAGTGAGATAGTTGTATACTATAAAAGAAATTGGTTTAATTATGGGGTAAATATTTTTCATATATGAAGTTTCATTTTCAATCCCTTTAGAAAAAAAAACATATCTATTTTTTTATAACGTAAATGAAGATATATATTTTGAATGTATATGAACATGAATATTTTCTTTTACTGAGGGTATTAAAAGTAAAATATCTTAAATAACTGAGCTATTTATGTGCTGGATGGAAAGAAATTTAAAAAAGCACGACTTACTCTTAAGGTTAGGTCTTTCACCATAGTGCACATTAATAGATTTCCCTAAAGACTGTCTAGGAAGGCTCTCTAATTCTCTATCTCCACTATAATTCATTGACTCCGGTGATTCCAACGACGAAGAGCCTTCCAAGTTCTGAATATGTTTTGTTTTCATAGCGTTCTGTTTCTTGTTCCAAAGAACTGCTAAACAAGTTGTCAAAGCTATGCAGACACAAATTACCAACATATGTAGCAAAGTTCTTAGAGGATATGAAAATAATTCATTGGTATTATGGTCAATTGGGTATATGTAGTATCTATTTATAACACCAATCAAACTGAGGAAAATGATGAAGGAGGATGCTATTGTTCCACCAAGCCAAAGCCAGCTATTGGGACCCAAAATGGCTGATATTGGAACATCACTTGCAAAGGGCTTGAACCTTATGGTTTTATGAGTATCATTGGGAATTTCTCTTTTGGGCTCTTTCTCTCTTGTTATATAAGCTTCAATTTGCAATTGTAGATTGGATGTGTCATATGAAAGGCCATTAAGAGGGAGTATGAGATCTAGTATGGTGAGATCTGATGTATTTTTGAATGCACAAATCAAAATAACTCTTGGGGTTTTGAATTTGAGGATTGAACTAGTAAAGATGAGTTCTCTGATTATGGAGATTAAAGGGGTAATGCCACTGCCTCCACTCACCATCACAAGGGTGTCGTGCCTGCAACAAGTTCATCAACATGGTTAATCAAGTTGGATTTGATTGTGTTATAAGTGTTTTCAAGGGCAGTACTTTAAAACAAAGTGGTTTTGTAAAAAATGATGCAAAAAAGAATATTTAAATTTTTTTGGTATAAAACTATATATTGAAAAGTTTAGTATTGAGAGTGAAAGGAAGAATTATGTAAGTGAAATGCCTTTAAAATCAACATGAGTTTAATACCTCTGTTTTTATTATGGGGCACGTTTAGTTTATGTCATTAGTACACCTATTTTCTTCTTTACGCCCAAAGTGCACACATTTACTTAAAAAAAATCATAAATGCTCCTACCGATCACAATGACCTACGTGTCCATTTTCAAGATAAAAGCTTGCCATTTCCATCACTCATCCAAATTATGCATCCATCGAAAAATATTTTCCTAAAATAAAATTTTTATTTTTTTAAAAAAACATTTTAAAAGTAAATAATTTATTTTAATTATTTATAATATTTATTGCTTTAAAAATATTAATTAGCTAAAGAATTCGAAGATATACCAAAAATATTTGTTATCTTAATAATACTACAATTTTATTTTTGTATTATTTTTACCCATATTTTTGAAATATTTTAATATTATCTCATTTTAAAAAATATCAATTTGATATAATTTGTTATTTAATTAAAAAAAATTATATATGTAATAATACACATGTTATATTTAAAAGATATTTAAGATAATCAATTAATTGATTATCTGAAAATATTTTTTATATATTACACGTGTTATATTTAAAAGATATTTAAGATAATCAATTAATTGATTATCTGAAAATAGTTTTTATATATTGTTTAATTAATTACTTATTCAAAAATGTTATCTAAATATTACACGTACATTCTATTAGCAATAAATATTATCTCAAATAAATGACAAATTGTATCAACTTAATATCTTCTTTTATATGAAATATCACTAAGATATCACATTAAACATATATAAAAAATATAACAAAACCTACCAAAAACCATATAAAATTATATGTACCCACATTTTGAAGCACTTTTAGTTAGAAGAGAAGCAGTTTGAAACATTCTATTAGCAATTAGAACCATGTGCATTTCTATATGTGGCGTGCATTTAAAGTAGAAAATTTAAACCTTAAAAAATTTGTTGAAATTGGACCATAAGGTCCTTCAACAGCAACCTCAAGTCGATCAATGGAGGAAGGAGATGAAAGTATCTGGTAGAGCTTCTTGGTCCAATATCCTTCAGTTTTAATGATGACACTAAGCTTTTCAGGTTCCAAATTGCTGCTTGAAGTTACTGTAAATGGATGCCACTGCAGCTTGGAAATACTAGGCACATTTATGAACATAATACTTGTTGGATTATACTTCAATCCTAGAAAAATGAAAGAAATCAAAACAAAAGTAAACTATTAACAAATTTTATGCAATTACTAATTAATAATCATGATAATATAATAAATACATTTTTCAAAAAATTAAATTATATAAGTTTTGAAAAAGAAAAATATTTATGAGGCAACTAATTACTTTTTATATATTTCGAACACCAATTACAACTATGCACTCATATAACAACAAAAACATATTTTATCAATAACTTTTGTTTATTTTTTTTAACAAAATGGTATCACGTGTCATAAACGTTTCGTGCACGTTTGTAATTGCCCAAATAAATTATAATATCCTCAAGAAAATACATATATAACGTTAATGATATAATTATATTAAAAATTAAATAACGATTATTGATTGGATATGTTGTTATCATTATAATTACAACTATTTAAACATTTTAGATATTTTTACAACTCACCTAATACGTTGTGGTCATAAAACGTAGTTAATCCTTATACTTGTTGTTTGTGACAGTGTAATCCTATTGTTATGAAAAAGTAACTACATGAGGATAAATAATCATTTTTAAATTTTTTATTTATTAGTTTTCTATTTTATTTTATTTTTCTTTGATTATTTCAGTTATAGTTTATTCAAATTAAAATAATTTATATCTAATGAAGTTGAAAAAAATAAAAAAATGAAATGAAAAAAATTTACTTTGTTTTTGTGCCATCATTTTTAAATAAAAATAAGACTAAACTGTTATAAAAAAAAGTAAATATAAGATTTAGGTATTATTTTTGTAATAAATATATTTTCTTGATTATATATATATATATAAATATATACTATTTATGTGTAGCTGAGTTACCTATTTAACTATGATCCAATTAAATTGACATATTTTTAAATATGAATAAATATATATAAATTTAACTATACTGTAAAATAGATGTAATTATCTCAAGAATATACCTGGATGTTTTGAGAAGTTGAGTTCAATAGCTTCACAAGGCAAAATACGGGCGGAAAATAAACGAACCCTTCTTTGGGATTGAAGGAGTCTTAAGAAACGATCAACCAAGAAGAGGTAGAAAGAAGGCAACATAATAGAGGCATAAGAGATGCCAATATGAAGAATGAAAAAGATGACAAAGAAGATATAAAAATGATGTGTGTAAAAGAAAAGCTCAAATTTTTTACGCATAAAGTTAGGTATAGTTGTAGACCACAAGACCAGTCCAGCAACTAAAGACAGCTCTCCTGCCAAATTTGATATGCCAATTTTCTTCCACGTTAGCATCTGCATTTCATCGAAGAATTATTGCTCATTAAATTATTAAATTATCGTTGTTCATGTTGTTATATCACTCTATTAGAAAATCATGTTTTTTATATTGTTGATTTTCTCTGATTTTTGTTGAGAGAGTTATTAAATTGATTTTAGCTTAATATCTAATGTTATATTTATATATTGAAGAAACTGCTGTTACTAACTAGCCGTTATTAAACTAATTATTCTCAACATATATTAAACCGGATAACATATTTAATTTAATAGGTTTAAATTAAGTGATTTAATTTTAGTAAGTTTTTAGACTCTGTTTAAGTAAACAACCATACAAAACTCTCTGTCTAAATCTAACTGACGTGTCATGAGAAGAAGTGCAAAACTCTCTGTCTAAATCTGACTGACGTGTCATGAGAAGGAAAGAGTCAATATGAGTACACAACCATACAAATTGCTTTGAGGGACCTACCTTTACTTTGAACCACCATATTATATGAATTACACCTTCAATAGGATATTAACGTTGTTTAATGGCTTTATTCTCCCAAGTTGGTTACGTATGTTTTTTAAAATATATATTAATATGTAAAGTAATAATTAAAAATATATTTTTAAAAATCAATATATATATATATATATATTATATTTGATTCGATTTTTTTATTTTTTATATTTTTAAATTTATTTAAACTAACAAACTCAATATATTTTTATATTTTTAGATTTAAACTAACAAACTTAATATATATATATATTTAACCTTAAATTTAAATTAATTGATTGATTTTTAAAAAAAGATTACCGGGAGTAAATTTTTCTTACTTATTTTAAAATTATATTACAACTATTTTTCAATATTTTTAATATTTTAATTGGTGTTATATGTAGTGATTAGATGTAAATATTAAGTGATATCTTTAATTTTCAATTAGATATAAGATTGGTGAGATTGAAAGTTGAGATAACTGTGTTATCATTTATAATTAACTTATTATAATATTAGTTAATTAATGTATATTATGTAAAGGGTTATATGTTTCAAAGGTATGGTAAACAATTTTTAATTATAAAAATAATATTTATTTTAAGTTAAATTTATATATTTTTATTACTAAAACAAATCTGGTATAATATTTTATATTAAAAATCTTTTAAATTTAGTTATGTTTATTTTTTATAAGTTAAATATTAAAATTTTTCTAATTAAATTTTATTATTATTATTTAAATATTATTTTTATTGATATAAATTTTAAAATATTATTTTTTATAGTTTTCAAAACATTTTTCCTTTTAACTTTCTCAAAATAAAAAAGAAAAAGTTAGTACTAATCGTTTTATTTTAAATTGTTTGATAATTCAGTAATGGTATGCCTTAATTATTTTGGCAATAACATTAATTCTTATCTAATTTTAAGTTAGGGAAAATAGTAAATTTTATTATCATATCATCAAAAAAAAATTTAATTATTAATTATCTCCTCTCCTCTCCTCTTTTTCGTACGTAATATGTTAAAAATACCATCATTGTTATGTGTTTTGTTGTTTTATGGAAAAAGCAAAGAAAACAATGACGGACATGCAAATTAGTCAGACTTTACAAAAGTACCTCAGAAATGTTATCTGTAACGGACCAATAGATGATGTAACAAAGGCCATGAGCTGTGAAGAAAAGCATCATAACGTGTCCCATCCATACATGATATTTTATACTTCCCTCCGACGTAAGGCCAAGTAATCCAAGAACCGACGAACCACGAGCCACAGGAAAGAAAAGAAATGCGAGACATATGTTTCCAATCACGCCTAGTATCGCTGCTGTACTGTCTAATTTAGCTTCCCACCTATGCCCCAAAACACATAACATTGTTTTCATTACTATCTTAATTAGTGGTTCAAAATGGTGTCAAATATGTTGTTAGCTTAAATAACTCATCAGTTAAAATAAACTAAACTCGATTAACTGGTTAAATTAGGAGCCTTACACTTTCTCTCCATCTTTTGATGCGGGGGATTGTGGAGTGATTTGGGCAAACCTGTTGTGCAAACGGGTTGAGAAAGACCAAACCAGGAGTCCAACGAACATAATGCAGAAGCTTAGCTCTATACCAGAAACAATTCCAAGTGGACCTTTAATCACCATAGGCTGCTTCCATAGAGCAAACCGTTGTTCTTTGCCATTGCTTTTTATTCATAGTTTTTTTTTATTTAAAAAAAAAAAGAGAAACAGAGCAATAAGTCAGTTTCATAACTATCATGAGAAAAAAATTAAATGTTTGATGGATAATTATAGAAAGAAAACTACCTTATAATACTCTTATCATTCAAATTTTGTCCTAGATGGAGACAGACACTTCCCAAAACAGCTATGAATAACATAGGAAAAGTGTAGATCAGAAGCATTGTACCTGTGAAATATATCATATGATCACATATGTGAATTATATATATAAAACATAATTATTATACACATGTTAGTTAGAAGCTAGATAGCTAGTTAATTGATTTAAATTACCTTGTGTTCCCAAATAGGGAAAGTTAGACTTTTCTCTGATATCAACCATCCATTTCTTCCTGTATGTATCCGTGGGCATCATAATCCAAATCAAAACAAATCCCAGAAACACTATTGTTATTAACAGCCTTATTGCTGATCCTAATATGCTAATAGCTCCATTTGAAGCTTTTGTTTTTCTCACTACCTCTGTTTCCATCTCTCTGTCTTTCACTTAGAGCAGAATAATAATAATTAGGTCGATGAAATTAGATGAGAGAATGTCCTTTGGTGAACGTCAAAAGGGCCTTGCTTTATTTATAGGTGAATATTAAGCAGATTGGTAGTGTTTTATTATTGGTTAATTAACTTGATGTTCGAGTTCAGACATAAACCACTTCGAGATAATTCAGAAGTGATCTATCAAAGTTTTACGGAAAACTTGTAATACTTCAAATTTGTAACTAGAAAGAAAATCCATGTTATCTAACTCATATATTTGTATTACAAATATTATTATATAACTCCTTAACGATCAAATTAAAAAAGTTTTACATTAATTAAAAATAAAGGTAAGTGTTGTATTTTGGGCTGTAAATAAAGCCATTACTTGACTTCTAAAACATTTTAAAATTCGAAAATCTTCCTCTCTTATAAGGGTAATTGATTAGCTCAATTTTACCCAATTAGTTGTAATTTTGGAATTCATTCATTTGTAGATAGTGAAAGTGGTCAACGATGTCCGAAGACATATATAATATTTATACCGAATCTCGTTAAATTTTTGGTGTTTTTATTTTTCTACTTTAATTTCTTTTATCATTATATTTCAAATAACATTATTTTGTCGTACTAGTTTGGGTTCTATTCATTTATATTATAAGAAAATAGTAACTACTTGAAATAGGAAAAATATACCTGATTTTCCTAACCATTTGTATCAGAACCGAAGATATCTACCTAGGCATTTGTTTATATTCCGTTTGTTTTCTATTGGAATATAGTTGCTACTTGTTGTAATCTGAAGAAATGGAGGAAGAAAAGTCTCCCTCAAACAAAGACCAACCATCCACGTTAGGCAGAACAATGGTTATGAATGTAAGGTTCGAGGTTTAGAAGTTTGATGGAACCGGTCATTTTGGCATATGGCAAGGTGAAGTTCTAGATGTTCTATTACAACAAGATCTAGACATCACCATTGAATAAGAAAAACCAGATGAAGCAGATGAAATCGAGTGGACAAATATCAACCGATTGGCATGTGGTATAATCCGTTCGTGTCTCTTAAGAGAACAAAACATTCATGAAAGAGACATCCGCAAGTAAGTTATGGAAAACATTGGAGAACAAGTTCATGAAAAAAAGCGAACTTAATCAACTCTATTTGAAGAAGAAGTTGTTTCATTTTGAATACATTCCAAATACCATAATAAACGACTACATTACTGCTTTTAATCGATTAGTAGTTGATTTGTTAAATAAGGATAAACTTTTAAAGATGAAGATTTAGCGTTGATGTTGTTAGCTTCCCTTCTTGATGAGTTTGATCACCTTATTACGAGCTTACTCATTGGGAAGGATAATGTGTCTTTTGAGAAAGTTTTTACTACTTTGTATAGTTATGAAATTAGAAAGAAAGATAAAAAAAAGAAAGCAGGAATGAAGTAGTAGAGGCAGTGTTTGTAAGAGGGCGTTCACAAACTCAATAGAAAGGAAGAAGAGGCAGATCTCATTCAAAAGGAAGGCTTTTTAAAGATGAATGTGCCTTTTGTCATGAAAAAGGCCATTGGAAGAAAAATTGTCTGAAGCTGCAGAACAAAAAGAAAAGTTATACCGTTTCATGCATGTGTAGTTGAAAGCAATTCAAATTCAGATTTTGTATTTGTTGGTTCGTCCATAGCATCCCATCCTGATGATTGGATTTTTGATTCAACGTGTACCTTCCATATGTCTCCTAATAAGGAATGGTTTCTTTAACTTTGAAGAACTAGATGGTGGATTTGTTTTCATAGGTAATGATTATCCATGCAAAGTTTTGGAGGTCGGTACAATTCATTTGAAGAATCAAGATGGTTCAACTAGAGTCTTGAAAGATGTTCATTATGTCCCATATATGAAGAAGGATCTCATTGTTGTGGGAGTTTTAGAATCAAAAGGCTTCACTGTGACTATACAAAATGAGGTATTGAAGGTTACTTCTAGAGCACTTATAGTGATGAAAGATGTTCAGAAGAATAACTTGTACTACTACATTGGTAGTATAGTTATTGGGACAACATCAATAGCAGTTTCAGAGGAAGAAAAATATTTAGAAACTACTAAGCTATGGCATATAACTTTGGGACATACTAGTGAAAATGTTTTACAGATTCTTATAAAGCAAGGCCTGTTAAAAGACATGAAAATCGTCAAGTTGGAATTATGTGAGCATTGTGTATTTGGGAAGCAGAAAAGAGTAAGTTTTGGCACTACGCTCCATAATACAAAAGGAATTTTTGATTACATCCATACTAATGTATGGGGGCCAACAAGAACTCCATCCATGATTGGCAAACATTATTATGTAACTTTAGTTGATGACTTCTCCAAAAGAGTTTGGGTGTATCTTATAAAGAAGAAAGATAAAGTGCTTGAAAATTTTCTCAAATGGAAGAAGATGATCGAGAATCTGACTGGTAGAAAGATCAAGCGCCCGAGGTTTGATAATGGTACTGAGTACACAAACGATCCATTTATGAAAGTTTGTGAATAAGAAGGGATAATGCCACACTTCACTATTCGAAAAACACCACAACAAAATGGAGTTGTAGAACGTATGTTGTTAGATGTTGGGTTAGGCAAGCATCATTGGGCTGAGGTTGTGGCATATGTATGTCATCTTGTCAACCGTCTACCATCATTTACTCTTGAAGGCAAAACGCCTATGGTAGTACAGTTTGGAAAACCTGCTAGAGATTAAAATTTTTTACATGTGTTTGGTTCTATTGTATACTACCATGTAACAAAATCAAAGTTGGATCCAAGAGCCAAGAAATCTATTTTTTTGGGGATCCCCTCTGGTTCTAAGAGATATCGACTATGGTGCCTTGAAGCTTAAAAGACAAACTTCATCAAAGATGTTACATTTGATGAATTTTCACTATTGAGAAAGGTAACTGAAAAGATTGATGGCACTTTGCAGCAAGTGGAGCAAACTCCGAAGAAGGTGGAGTTTGAAAGTAGAATTGTTAATCTAGTTGGTGGAGATAAAGAAAAAAGTTGATCCTCTATTGGTAGAAGATGAATCATATGAAGAAGAGGTTTTAACCCAAGAACCTCCACAACAACAAGAAGAAATTGCAATTGATAGGCCATAACGACAAAATGCCAATATGCCTATTCGATACAAAGATTTTGAAGACCTACTTGCTCAGTTTAAAAATGTGGTGGCCTGTGCACTTTCAGTTATGCATGATGATGTTCCTTCCATATATAAAGAAGAAATGAGAAGCCTTAAAGTTGAAAGATGGAAGGAGGTCATGAACGAAGAACTTTTGTCCCTTCAGAAGAACGATACATGTAAGTTAACACAACTACCTAAGGGAAATAAGGCAATTGGCTGTAAATGGGTGTATGCGAAGAAAGAAGGATTTCCTAACAAAGATGGTGTTTGCTACAAGGGAAGTTTGGTGGCTAAGGGCTACGCTCAGAAGGAGGGAATTGATTATAATGAGGTATTTTATCCAATTGTAAAACATTCTTCCATTAGAATTTGGTTGGCCTTGGTAGCACATTTGGATTTGGAACTAGTTCAACTTGATGTGAAAACTGTGTTTCTACATGATGACTTGGAATAAGAAATCTATATATCTCATCCAAAAGGGTTTAATGTTACTGGTAAAGAGAATTGGGTTTGCAAGTTGAACAAATCATTGTATGAATTAAAGCTGAACAAATCTCTGATGTAGTGGTACAAACGATTTGATAAATCTATGTTGCAATAAAAGTATACTAGAAGTACATATGATCATTGTGTGTATTTTTTCAAGTTACAAGATGATTCTTTCATTTATCTCTTATTATATGTTGATGATATGTTGTTTACATCAAAGAGCCAAGTAGAAATTGAGAAGTTGAAGGCTCAACTAAGTCAATAGTTCGAGATAAAAGATCTAGGAGAAGCCAACACTACTGCAAAAAAGGGTATTTAAGTTGATATAATGAATTTAAAATCAATTCGGTATAGAGCCGACACTACACACGTGGATAAATTCTTTTCTCTTCTTTCTTCCCCCAGACATAAACTATTCCAAGCGCTGCATAACTCTCAAAAACCCAAAACCTCCTCCACTCTTTCTCATTTTCCAACCACCTACGACCACTAATTCCAATGCTGGTTAGTGGGTTTTCTTCCTCTCTCACTAATCTTTCAGATCCCCTATTAATTTTTAGCAAAATACTAAAAATTTTATACCCATTTCTCACTTGCAAAACACCATTTTTTTTCATTTCCTTCATTTTGTCACTTCATTTACTCTTGTAAGTATTTCTATTAATCCTACGCACTTATTATTCATATTTTTTTGTTATTATGTGTTATTATTTATGTGTATAAATTTTTGTATTATATATGTAGGTTTGTATTATAACATCAGGAGAAGAATATGATGATCTTGAATAACATAGGACAACACCATGGTAATTTTTCTACTACTAATTAATATTTTATTTTTCAATTATTTGTATTATTTAAACTATTTGTTAAACACATTTTGTTTTTTTCCTGTTATTATTTAGTCATCGAATATAGGTTTTAATTTTAGTATAACAGAAAATGATTAAATTTTGTAAAAAAAATTAAAAATTTAAAGTGGGTTCACCGCGTGAACCGACTTTAAATTTTAAGTCATTTCATTGAACAGACTTTAAATTAGTTTAAAGTTGGTTTTTAACCGACTTAAATACCCCTTTTTGTAGTAGTGCAAAAAGATTCTTAGTATGGAGATAAGTAGAGATAGGAAGAAGGGGAAGCTTAGTTTGACCCAGAGTCAATATTTGAATAAGGTACTATAACGTTTTGGTATGAATAAAAAGACAAAAAAATGTATGTACTCCACTTGTTCCTCATTTCAAGCTTAGTGCTCATTTATCTTCTAAGAATGATGTAGAATGAGAATACATGGCAAAGGTACCATATATAAATGTGGTTGGTAGTTTGATGTATACAATTGTGTGTACGAGACTTGACATTTCACATACGGTTGGTGATGTAAGCAAGTACATGCATGATCCTAGTAAAGGACATTGGTTGGCTGTGAAATGCATTCTACGGTATATTTAAATACTATAGATGTTGGTTTAGTATTTGAGGAAGATAATAGTATTGGTCAATGTGTAGTATGATATTGTGATTCCAACTATGTAGGGGATTTAGATAAGCATCGTTCAACTACTGGTTATGTGTTTACTCTTATTAGAGCATCAGTCAGTTGGAAGTCTACCTTGCAGTCCACAATTGCTTTGTCTACTATAGGGGTAGAGTATATGGCAGTTACAGAGGCTATGAAGGAAGCTATTTGGTTACGGGGTTTGCTTGAAGACTTGGGAGTTTGTAAAAAACATACTAAGGTGTTTTTTGATAGTGAGAATGCTATTCATTTAGCAAAGAACCTAGTCTACCACGCACGTAAAAAACACATTAACGTTCGTTACCATTTCGTGCGAGAGATTATTGAAGAAGATGAAATATTAGTTTAGAAGATCAATACTAGAGAGAATCCAGAAGATACGATTATCAAGGTGGTAACGGAAATCAAGTTCAAACATTGTATGAACTTTATTAACATCATGCAAATTTGAATTGACAATAGCGTTGCTGACCTAGAGATTGAAGAAATCATTTAAGAATCACTAAGTTACTAAGGTGGACATTTTTTGTATAGCTCCTTAGTGAGCATATTGAAAAAGTATCACATTGGATAGGAATAAATGTGGGTATTGTATTTTAGAGTTCATTCATTTGAAGATAGTGGAAGTGGTCAACGATGCCTAATGATATAGTTAACATTTATACCGAACCCTGTTAAATTTATGGTGTTTTTATATTTCTACTTTATGTTCTTTTAGAATTATATATCTAATAGAATTATTTTGTGGGGCTAGTTTAACTTTTATTCATTTAAATTATAGTGAATAGTAATTACTTAGAATAGAAAAAATATATCCGATTTTTACACAAATGGTCAGGCCAAACTTTCATATTGAAGAACGGTTCAAGTTAAAATCTAATCAATTCAACGTTAAAATTTAATCAATTAAATCTATTTAATATTATTTAATATTATTTTTTTTATTATAAATTTATGTTTGATATTTTATTTAATTTCTTAAGATTGTACTCTCTTATAATATTTTTCTCAACAAATATACAATTATTTAAAGTATTTCTATTTCCATAATTACTTTTAATTACTAGTGATGGCTTAGAAAAGTCGTTTATATTTCACATTAGATTAGACTATATATGATTTTTACGAGGAAAAAAATTTATTACTTTTCTTACATGGCACACTTTGTAATTAAGTTAAATCATTTTTTAGTACAAAAGTGATTAATTAAGCTATACTTGATATAGCTAATTATCGAAACATAAATAATTAAGCTCCATTAATATCTCATTACCCTTATCAATGTGGTGTCATATAACTTTAAGCCTATTGTTGAGTGAACCAAGTTTTGCTAGAGAGAGATAGAATATTTAGTGCTCAGGATGCAATACCTAGATCTTCATAAGAGATCCATATATTTATAGCACATAAATGGTACATGTGTTAGATAAACAATGTATGAATGTAAATACATGTCATTAGGGTATGATTTGATAAGAATAATGTGTCAGAGATCCAGGTCGGATTCAACCGTGCTGTCGACAAGGTTGTTCTATAACCGAACTTGAGATCGTGTTGTGACCGAGCTCGAGATGACATTGGGTTCGCTCTCTCTTGGACTCAGGATGACGTTCAGCTCAGTCTTTCCTAGCTCGAGGCGTAGAGATCAATCTTTGGGTTTGGTTTATCCCATGGATGAGATGTCTATAATGCTTCATCTTCCATCTTGGGCTAGACTTGGGCTTGGTCTATATAAAGCTCGGTATTTGAGTCGATTCAGATATTCAAATGTCCAAACATCAAGTCCCCTCACTCTTTTAGCTCGGGCTTTAGTTTGAGGTGCAAGAGTTAGATACTGGTCACTGGATATGAACTATTTCAACTTCTACCATAAATGTTTTGTCAGTTGATTAAAAAGAGAAATCCACTGTACCTATATAAAGGGGTGCCTGGGCTAAAGCTTTTTATTCGTTCACTCGCAAAAATCAAGAAATAGTGAAAAAAAACGTTATGTTGTTTCTCCTCGAGTTGTGAGAGATTTTTAGTTTGGTGGTAATATTTTAGGTCGTGTTACCATATTCTCTGTTCGGCTTTTTTAGAACTCAAGCGTATATTTCCTAACGATTTGCTACTTTCTTTTCAGGTCAGTTTACGTCTTAAGACTTTTTTTAATTTTCAGATAATCTCTAGGTAATCTCTTTTTTCGTATCTTACCATTTGCTACTATTTTGTCTTTATATTTTTGTAGTTTTATATAAAAAAAATGCAAAGAGAAGAGCATAAGCTTTTAGCTTGGGCTCATGGGGTAGTAGGGAAGAGACATCAGCTTCTAGCACGCTCAATCTAGTCATTTTGATTATTAAAATGGTACTAATGAAGGATAAACTTAAATATTTTATTAGAAAAATATGCATTTTTAAAGGTTAAAAGGAAAAATTTAAATTTAATTAAAAGAGCAACAAAAATAAAGAGTGTTGAGTTAGTTGTTTTTAGAGAGAAACACATAAGATAATCAAAATACCCTTTTAATAAATCAAAAAATTTGCTAAAATGATAAAAATATTAACATATTGATGTTTAAGTAACGTTTATACTTCTATGACCTTTTTTCACAACCAAAAAGACTAAATAGCACATTTTACAAGCAAAAGAACCAATCAACTCCAAAATCATAAACAAAAAGACTAAAACGAAATCGCACCCTTTATTTAAAATGAAAATTTTGATCCAATGTCATGTTTCTATATATAAATAACAAAAAATAAAAATAAAAATAACTCCCACTAAGGAAAATGACTCCCTATGTGTAAAATCAATTAAATAGCAAATAAAATAAGGAGATGGTTTAGTTACAAAATTAAAAGCAGAATTTTTATTTTATTTTTAGGATAAGCCATACAAACCAATAAACTCACAACTAGTTAAGAATTTACTTTTATTCAAATTTTGATTATCCATTGTATAAACAAGAAGGAAACATAGACAAGGCAAACCAGTATACTAGCACATATAATGATATATTGGAATTCATTAAAAATAGTATAAATATTTGAACTCCACCAATATGCCAATTAATTTATTTAAGTCCAATCATGAAGGGCCCAAAAGAAAAAAAGATGTCACCTATCATGCAAAGCTATAATTGAGTCCTTAAACTCACAAAATAAAATATATTTACCAAAAAAATAGCAAGTGTTGGAGTAATTTGAATGTATGATGACTTTTGAAATGAAGGCACAAAAGTTGATTTCACCATCTTCTGAATTATATTATTTCTACTGCAGGTAAAACATTGAAGACCAGTAGGTTTAGATTTCTTACTATCTAAACCCTTTGGGTTAGGTTTCTTTGACCTTATATCCTTGAACTTATTATGATATCCCTTCTTCAACCTACAAGCTAAAAAAATAGATTCATCATCCAATTTGAAATTACTTTTGGAGCTTTCAAGTGCCATTTCCTTATTCTTCTTGGGTGGCTTACGAGTAAGCTCACAAGTTTGGATATACCTAACTAGTTCATCAATATTAAGGGTGTTCACATTCTTGCTTTTCTATATAGCAATGACCTTCATCTTATAATATCCTGTCAATGAACTTAGAAGTTTGGGCACAACTATAGGCTAAGGAATTTTCTCACCAAGTATAGAGTAAGTATTAGTAATATCACAAAAATAAGCATAGAATTGATCAAAAGTTTCAATTTTTCTCATTATAAGAGAGTCAAACTGAGATATTAGCAATCTCAATTTTGTTTGTTTTACTTGGGAAGTTCCCTCATGAGTAAGAATAAGTGTATTCAATGCACCTTTAGCAATTTCACAGTTGAAGATGCGACGGAACTCATCCATCAATACTGTAGCAAAGATAGAACTTAATCCTTTCTAGTTTGATCCACTAAGGGTTATTTCTTCAGTAGTCCATTATTTTCTTGTCTTTATGGTTTTTACACAATCTTTTGTTATGGAAAGTGGTTTCCAATCTTCAAGATTGAATCTAGGTTCATAAGTAAACATGTGTCTCTAAGAATCAAAATCACTAATTATGTCTAATCTAGGCTCTGATACAAATTCAAAGTTCTAAAATAAATCAAATAGACATAGAGGGTGTATAGGTTATTTTTAAAAATACCACATGGGATTTTTAGGTAGAACAATCTAGGCCACAACCAAGACCTAAGAGGAAAACTATCGGTCCACCAAACCACTTAATCTATCGATTATGAAAAAAATTAGTGTTCAAGTATAGAATCGGTCTCATACTATCATCCTTAGGATAATACCTCAATGTATTTTTCTTACAAGCATCTATTATATTTTTACAACCTTTAAGACTAGCGTGAATTGATTCTTCCCAATGTTTTGATTCGTCATCAAAAATTAACCATATTCATGGATCAAACTACAAATGAGATTAGCATAAAAAAACACAAGTATATGTGTGTATTTTTCAATGAGAAACAAATATTAACCCTAATTCAAACATAGACCAGAGAGCATGAAACTAAGATTTTTAGAACAGATAATAAAGCATTAATCTAGGTAGTGATTTGTGAATCAAATAGAAATTAAGAAAAGCTAGAACTGAATGTAACCAGAATAGTTGTAGAGCGATGAAGCATATAAAAGACAACTATGGCTTTCAAAAATTATATATTCTATATAGGGGTGTGCAAAAAATTCAATCATCCAATCAATCCGATCCGATCCGTTGATTTTTCATCCAACTCGATGGTCGGATCGGATAAAAAAAATTTCCATCCGTTAATGCGGATCGGATGGTGGATTTTACTACGATTCATTTGATCCGATCGAAATTAATTATATATATATATATATATTTAATTAATATATATTTATTAAATTAAATATATATATATATATATATATAATATATTTATTTGATTTTTTAATGTTTCTTTTAAGTCAAATAATTTTATGTGAAAATTTAAAATTTTTATTTAAAAATATAAAAAATAGAGTTAATTAAGTTTATTGGTCGAATTGATCGGATTGATCGGATGTGAAAGATGATTGGATCGGATTAGATGATTATAAAATTAACGGATTTCATCCGCTGAACAACCCTAATTCTATTTATGTATACACACACCACAGGATAGTACTCAATCGATCGAGTGGCGTTAAGAATTTTTACATAAGAGTACTCAATCAAAGTTGATTGATTGAGTAACGCATAAGAACTTGAGAGGGACTCGACAAGAGTCGATTGAAGCCTGATCGATCAACAATCTCGATTAATCGATCGACTAACGCACAAAAAGTAATTCTAAATATTGTGAAAGTGTGATAGTAAATGCATGAATGTAACAATATGTATTGATATTTATGAATCATATACGTGAAATACGATTCTCTGGAACTCGAATGTTTCTTTGACTTAACTTAAAAGGCTTGATTGAGCTTAAATACAGTTTATAAAATGAATTAAATACTTTATCACATAATTTAATGCTCTAGGTTTTAAAAAATAAAAATATTACTATAATACTAATAAAATTTATTCATATAATAGATATATAAAAAAATTAATATTTGTAAAATAAAAAATATTTATATTAAAATAATTAAATATTTTAAATTAAAATTTAATAATTTTAAAATTTTAAAAATAAGACAGGTGGAATCTAAGTATCAAACCCAAATAAGAGATTCTTCTATGCATTGAATTCAAAGTGGCACAAATTTGATGAGGCCCATTAAACTAAGTCACACATGTGACTTTTACACAAAAAGGGGACCATATGTTTTTTATCATTCCACTTACGAGTCTTCATCGCTATTCTCTGCATTCTCTAGTCCAATCCAAAGTTTTGTGTGGAAGGTGTGAATTGAAAACAGAAACGTGTAGAAATTACAAAGTAAAACAACTTTAAGGTTGAGTTATGACCCTTCAATACATTATTTTGTTTGATTTATGTATCCAACTTTTATTAAAAATAAAAAACCTTCTTTGCATACCTTTACTGACTCTATGTTTAATTATACAGTTTCATAATTGAGTATAAAGTTATATGTAAAAAAATTATAAGGTATTGTACAGGAGGGAATTATTATTTTTAAATATACTTTATAAATTAAATTATTTTTCTTTATTTTTCAACTAAATATAAATTTTTTTAAAAAAAAATTATATTAATTTTAAATTTTATTAATCTAAAATATTAAATAATAGTATATTTTAAAAATAATAAATAATAAATAATTATAATTTATAATATATTTATTTATTTATTTTCAATTTTCTTGATACTAAACGTGAAGTTCAAAAACTCTAGTGGTCTAGACTCAAGAATGTATTCTCTCTCAAATTTTCTATTTATAATAACATTAGTGACACAAATGTGCACACTTTTGTAGACTAATTATTATGTTATATGATCAACTCAATTAATTCAAGATCACACAATGACACAACAGGTTGATTAATCATAAAAAACTTACTTACGTCATATATCAAAATTTATAATAAAAATAATAATTACTATTATATCATCTTATAAAAAAATATAATTAAATAATATTTTTATTTTTAAATAAAATTATAAACAACTTTTTTAAAAATATAAATAAGTAAGATAAGAAATTATTAAACCTAACTTATTTAACTCAACTCATCTAAAATTTTAAAAGTTTAACTAAACTAAAAATTAACTAAACTACAAATATTTTAATAAATTTATCTAAATCTAAATAAATTGTGTTAACTCAAATATGTTTATTATGCAATAAAGTTAAATAAAATATGAAATGAAAAAGTTTTGTATCTCAAATTTGAAATGAATACAAATATGTAATATATATATATATAAAATCAAAAATCAAAAATACTCCCAAGGTTTTAAAAAATTCAAAAATACCCTTGAAAACATAACGAAAGTTAAATTTAATAATTATCAAAAATACCCCTAAGGTTTAGAAAAAAAGAGAGTCTCAAAATGAAAGAAGAAAAAATAAACCAAGAAATAATAGATATAGAAACACAAGACATTTCAGGATGTTTTTCACAATAAATGATAATAAGTAAAAAAGAAATTTGAAGAAATTTAAAAAGAAAAATTAAATCTTAAAGAAGGAATGGATTTAAAGACTCATCATTTTTATTAAGAAAATTATTCCCTAGAAAAATATAATCTATTATGGCATAAATAATAAAGAAATAAGTATTAAAATTATAAATGCAAAAGGGAAATATAATATACCATTAATTGATAAAGAAACTATATTAAGTAAATTATCAAAAATTCCTTATAAAGATAAAGAAAAGATTGGATACATCCATTTAGGAGAAATTCAAATATTAATAAATTGATAAATTTTTGATATGAAATATGAAAATGATTTTCAATTAATTATTATAATAAATCATGACTATTTAAGAAGATGAAAATAACTTATACTTTAGATTTTAATTATGATCTTTAAGGAGATAAAAAAGTATGAGACATTTTTATGTTCGATTTAATTTTGTTTAATTTTATTTTATTCTTAAGTTAACTTTTGATTTTATTTTTGATAATGTTGTAAATTTAGTTTTTGAGTTGTTATTTTTTTATTTCTTTTAAATTTTACATTTAGTTCAATGTTTGTGGGTATCATTACTGAAAACCATCACGAGACTTAAACTCGTCCAATAGGGAAACCTAGGGATTTAAAGGCTTGTTGCATATATTAAATGCAACCTTGTCAATCCATGAAAGTGATTTAGAATAATTTAATTTTTAGTTTTTATTTTAGTTTTTATTACTTCTCTTGCTAAGAGACTAGGAAGAAGGTGGTTGAGAGTTGTGATAGGTGCTTAAAAAGCACTAAAATTACTATGATTTAATATACTTTAATTGATTAAAAATATTTATATTTATATGATTTTATCACATTTTTATATAAATTTGTCTTTTCAAAATCACGGGTATTTTTTATTATTTTTCAGGTATTTTTGCTTCAAAATAATTTAAAGACTCGAAGAATAATATTGGAAGTAATACATCACATATATGTTGAGAAAAAAATGAGAAAAAGTAACAAAAAAATGGAAAAATATGCCCATTTCATGCCAAAGTCACCCACAATAGTGCCCATTTCAGTTCACAATTATATGCGTAACTACGCCCATTCACATTACAATTCCCCATGTAGCTGCGAGCGCATCATGCTGAATACTAGTGTTAGTGCATTTTTGGTCGCGAATCTTGCCTAGCTGTATGAGTCAGTGCCCCACACGTACACCAGTCTGTCTAATAAGCATCTATCATCATTTTTAAAGATATTTACCACTTATTTAGCCTTTTTCTCACCTATAAAAAGTCACTCTCCCCCATTGTATAAAACATACCTTAAGACACAATTTTCTAAGCTCTTTCTCTCTCTATAAAGTTTTTTTTAGTTTTTAGTTTTTAGTTTTAAAGTTCTTTTTCTTTTTTAGAAGAACTAGCTATGCTTTATATATATTTATTTTTTTATTCAATAATGGAAAATGCAAATCCATTTGAAGGTTTTCCAAAAATGAAATTAACATCAAAGTGTTGTACGGATTCTTTTGAGGTATAATTTTAAAATAAATTCTTTATAGTTATTTTTATGTTTTATTCTTATATGTTATATTTAATTTGTGTGTGATTAAATAGGTAAAACATTTCTATAAAATAAATTAATTTTGTTTTTATTCAAGATTTTATATTAAGGATGTTAGAGAGAAATATTTATTTTTCATTACAAACTTAAATCTGAAAATTAGATTATAAGGTTTAAATATCTGATCTAATTTATAGTATTGCTATTTTATTTGTTGGTACAATCGCTTGGTAGTTAAAGTGAAACTCTATTTTAATTTTTTTTATAAGAACTATTATTTGAAGATGTATTGATGACATATATTTTTAATAATGGTTTTAAAACCTGAAAGTTAATACTCGAATATTTAAATTCTTAGGTTTAATTTATACACCTTAAATAAAGTTTAAAATTTCTAACCTCATCAAATGTATCATTTAAATGGTTCATTTTCAATCTCTTAGAAAAAGGAATTAATTTAATTAACCAAATTAATTATTGATCGCCATAGGTATTAATTGATTTGTTTAATTGACAAAGAATATCTAAACCTACTGAAGGTGGTATTCGTATAAAAAATAGAGAATCAATAAATATCAATTTATATCTTTAATAACCTAAACAATATGATCAAGCATAATTAACTTAATTATTTTATCCATAAATACTCTATTGTTGTAAATGATGAAAAATTTGCATAAATATTTATTGAATCCATATCTATGTTTATTTTTATGTTATTAGATTAGAAACACAAAAACCAAAATATTGTGACAGGATGTTTAAGATTTAATTTTGTTTTTAAGCATTTGAGTAATAAATTAAAAACTACATATATTCCTTCCTTAGATCGACCTTGGGAGTATACTTATCATTTTCTATAAATTGATTCATGCACTTGCAAGAGTTTTACAAATGTAAAACTAAAGTATTTGTAGGATCGATATTGCTAACCCAATGCCAATTCTACTTATTAACTATACTGAACATAAAAGAGCTTTTATAGTTGAAGAAACCTGATGCTACGCTAGTCCTAATGATGAAACCAATAGATTTTGAAGAAGTTTACATCGAGAACCGTTGTTTTATTTGAATATTTGATGAGTGCTTAAAAAATACTAAAATTACTATAATTTAACGTACTTTGATTGATTAAATAGATTTATATTTGTATGACTTTATCATATTTTTATATTAATTTGTTTTTTTTTAATCATTGGTATTTTTATTGTTTTTTAGGTATTTTTGTTCAAAAATACCTTAAAACTCAAAGAAAACTATGGGAGGCAATACATCACAGATATGTTGAGAGAAAAAATAAGGAAAAGTCAAAACAAATGGAAAAATGGACAAAATTGCCCAATCACAAGCACATGATGTCTGTCCTACACACAACCGTGCCTATTCATACTAAGTCCTGCTTGCGCACACCCAACATAAGCCTAGCATCCCCAGCACACGCCCTTGTGCCTCTAACGCCCGTTTGTCGCAAATTTCACCCCTCACACATGTGCCAACCTATCCAAACGCATCCAAAATCAATTTTTGAAATATTTTCCCACCTTTTTTAGTATTTTCCTCATTTATAAAAGTACTCTCTTCCCCATCGTAAAAATCATCCCTCAAATCTATCAAAATCTCTTTTCTCTCTCTAGATTTCTCTCTATACTTTTTAGTTTTAAAGTTATTCTCTTTTTGAGAAGAAATAGGTATGCTTTATAGATTTATAGTTTTTTTATTTAATAAAGGAAAATGCAAATCAATTTAAAGGTTTTCTAGATACGAAATTAGCATCAAAGTGTTGAACAGATTTTTTTGAGGTATAATTTAAAATGAATTCTTTATAATTTGTCTATGATTAAATTTAACATGATTGACTGTTTGTAAAAATGATACAATGATAACATTGTTATACTTGCGAAATATTAAATAGGTAAAATATTTTTATAAAATAAATTGATTTTGTTTCTATTCATGATTTTATATTAAGGATATTAGAAAGAAATATATTATTTTTTATTACAAACTTAAATCTGAAAATTAGATTATAAGGTTTAATTATTGAATCTAATTTAGAGTAGTGCTCTTTTATTTGTTGGTACAATCACCTGGTAGTTAGAGTGAAACTCTATTTTAATTTATTTTATAAGAACTATTATTCGAAAATGTCTAACCCCGCCAAAGGTAGCATTTAAATGTTTCATTTTCAATCTCTTAGAAAAAAAAAGAAATAAATTTAATTAACCAAATTAATTATCGATCCCACACATAAGTGTTAATTGGTTTGTTTAATTAACAAAGAATATATAACCCCATCAAATGTGGTATTTATATATAAAAAAGTGAGAATCAATAAATTTCAATTCATTCTTTAAATATCCTAAATAATATGACCAAACATAATTAACTTAATTATTATATCCATAAATACTCCATTGTTATAAACAATGAAAAATTTGCATAAATGTTTATTGAGTTCATATCTATGTTTATTTTTATGTTATTAGATTAGAAACACAAAAACCAAAATATCGTGACACGATGTTTATGATTTATTTTCATTTTTAAGCGTTTGATTAATAAATTAAAAACCAAATATATTCATTCCTTAGATCGACCTTGGGAGTATACTTATAATTTTCTATAAAATGATTCGTGCACTTATAAGAGTGAGTTTTACAGATATAAAACCAAAGTATTTTCAAGATTGACATTGCCAATTTTGTCTCATCATGTTTCAGGTCGAAAAAAGTCTTGTACAAGCCATAATTGATCTAGGAAGTTAGAAGAATCTAATTTCATTATCCCTAGTAAGTAATTTGGGTTTAGAGATAATGCCTCATCCAAAACCTTACCCTTTGGATTGGATATAGTAAGACATTGATATGAAAATTACGAAATAATATACTTTCAAATTTTCTATTACCAATCATTATTTTAATGAGGTGGCTTAGGTCGTCCATATTTTTGGGACCATAATTCCATTCATTATAGGAGGCTACATAAGTATCATCTTTTGAAAGATGAAAAAGAGTTTCGTGTTAGTTCTTGCAAGCCACAAGCAACAACTAATCTCTTATTCACAAATCAAGCATGGAGATTAATTAATTCATGTAGGCGATTCATTTTGCTAATGATTTGACCCTAAAACTAGAGATCAAAAGTTGTTACATTGGCTAAAATTTCTTTACTCGTGCACAATCTTTTGAAATTGAGAAATTATAGGAGGATTTTAAAGACTTATTCCAAGATGTATAGGATGCCATTGCAAAGGGCTGTAGAGTATGAGATCCAATTGGTTGGAGATTCCATTTTACAAATTTGAGTTTGTATCATACTTCTTTGATAGAGTCTATTAATATTACGAAGTAGGTTTAGGAACTTCTTGAATAAGGAGTTATCAAACCTAGTAGCTCACCTTATAGCTCTCCATTTTTACTTATGAACAAGAAATATGGAGGGTGGAAAATATGTGTTGATTTCATGGCACTTAACAAAATAACCATCATGAATTAGTATCCATTACTGAGTATTGATGATCTTTTGGATCAACTACATGATGCTCGTTACTTTACAAAGCTAGATCTCTAATCTTGTTATCACCAAGTACGCATCTATGAAGAAGACACTTGGAAGATTGCATTCAAGATGACATAGGGACTATTCAAGCGGTTGGTTATACTGCTTAATTTATGTAATGATCCAACTACCTTCATGTTATTTATGAATGAAATGTTATGCCCTTTCATTGAAATTTTTTCATTATCTACTTGGATGATATATTGATATTTAGTGTTACTTGGGAGGACCTTCTTCATCTCATTGCTTAAGTTTTGGATGTTCTACGAACAAATAAGTCATAGTTGAATGAAAGGAAGTGTGAGTTTGGTAAAAAAAATCTTGTATACTTAGGATTCATAGTTGGAACAAGAGAGCTAAAAATGGATCCAAAAAAGTGCAAGTTAATTCTTAATGGCCTAGACTTTGATCCATTATTGAAGTTTAAAGCCTTGTAGGTGTATGCCAATATTTATGAAAGTTTATTAAAAAAATTTCACAAATTGCAGCACTGTCAGACTCCCTTACAAAGGCCAATAAAAAAATTGAGTGGTATAAGAATCATATGGAACCTTTCCAATTATTAAAATGAAATATTAACAAAGCGCTAGTATTAGCATTAACAAATCTGTAGAAGTTCTTTGAAGTTGAAGTAGTGTATTGGACTATTCTATGGGAACAATTTCGTGTCAGAATGGAAAACTAGTTGCATACCATTTTTAGATATTTAATGGACCAGTATTAAATTATATAACTTATGAAAAAGAGTTATATGTCTTGCATTAAGCAATGAAGCATTGGAGACCTTACTTATTGGGAAAAGAAGTTATGGTTCACTCAGATTATAAACCTATTCAATTTTTTACTACACAATATTAGTTACATCAAGCTCGCCATATGAAATGGATGTCTTATCTACAACTTATTATTGTTATCAAGTACTAGAAAGAAGCAAAAAACAAGGTGAGAGATATATTATCTTGACTCCCTACACTAGTTAATTCTGCATTGCTAGTTGCTATGTAGATCCAACTTATAGTTCCTTCAGAGTACACAAAAGGAATTGATATAGATGTTGATTTTAGTTCATCCCACACTAAGCTACAACAAGGAAATACTAGTGATTTACAACAAAAAATGGACTAATATATAAAGGAACACAATTACGCTTTTCAAAAGATGTAGATAGAAATTAGTGGGATTGTGAAGCTTATACTTCTAAAGTAATAGGAAATTTTGGAATGGAGAAAACACCGTTGACTCTTTGTCATTATGTCTTTTGGTCATAGATGCACCTTGATGTTTCACGATACATATGAGGTTGTATTCTATGCAATACTTAGAAGCTTACAATATGAAGTTAGGACTAAATCTTCCATTGCCAGTACCTAGCCATCCTTGGGAGTGCATTTCAAATTTGTTTTTTGTGTTGTAGACTTGAAAAACATTGGCATAACATTTGAAGTTAACACCCTTCTTCATAACCAATTTACCATTTATTACCAAAATACTTGGTGCTACTAATGACCTTATTTATCTTATGAGAATTTATCATCAACTTGATAACCACCGAGGATGATTAAGCAAGCTCTTTCTTGTTCACAAAGAGCTTATAATTTAAAGCTTTAATTAAATCCTTCTTTTCTTTAAGGAAATATTCTAGATAAGTACTAAACTTGTTGAGGATGTTAACTCTAGCATGTAACTGCTCAACTTTAGATTCCTTTTCAATAAGTGTATACTCTAAATACTCCTAATCACTTTTAAAAAACAATAATATACTTCTTCAGGCAAGAAAATTTAGAACTCTGATAAGAAAGGGATCAAAGTGAATAAACAAAGAAGTGGCTCTAGCAGTGGTAGAATTCTTTACCTACTCTTCAAGGTTTTTCATCTTATCATGATTTGCATTAAATATTTCTTGCAAATCAAAGTATCTTTTTTGAATGACCTAAAAGTTTTTAGTGAGATCATTCCGTTCGTAATCATTTAAGGATTTACTATCCTTAAGAGCAACCTTTAATGCGCTTATACTGCACACTTTTGCTTTGAGGCTCTTCAAAGCCTTTTTGTTTGCTTTTTTAGACCTTATATGTTCTAACAAAAGCTCATTATAGGTTTCAAGTAATTCAACTTATTCATCATCATCATTTTTAGCAATTATTACCTTTTGAATCTCTAAGATATTAGTTAAAGGATATTTGATAATTCTTGAAGCCACAAAGGCCAAGTAGTTGATATCATCCTCATCATCACTACTAGTACTTTCTGAAATAGTAATCTCAGCTTCCACCATAAGCTTGTTAATGCTTTCCTAATTTTAAATATAGTTTTCTACAATATGCCTCAACTTCCTACCCTTAAAGCATTTTATTTTGTTAGTATGGTCCTACCTTATTTCTCTACCATTTCTCAAAGTCTTCATCAGTTTTCACAGATTTTTTGAATTTAGTACTCAAACTCTTTCTTTTGACTCCACCAAAAGAGCCCTTATTATTACAAAAGAATGTAGTAAAATTCTTGGTGATTAATGCTATTTCTTCTTCACTTTGACTAGAATATCTATCACTGATAAGAGTGGCGCTTGCATCCTTTCCTATTCCACTACCCTTGGTGGTCTTGAATGCAATGATCTTTCCTTTTCTAGTAATATTTTGGTTCTGTTTGGGGAAGTGATGATGAAATTCTAAAACTTGTAAGTCATCTACCAACATATCCATGGTGAATTCTCCGGGGTTATACATTGATTTTATCAGCATAACTTTACCATGAAAAAGGTGAGAGAGACTAGCAACGATCTTTTCTATCTACTTATCTTCACTACTTAGTCTTCCCAAGTTATAAGAACTATTGACAATGTTCAAGAAGTAAGCATAAAACTTGTCAAAAGTGCCATCTTCTTTCCATTATGTAGAGTTCAAAATATCTATTCAACTTTAATATCTTGGATCTTTTCATAGCTGAGATACCCTCATGTGTTGTCTCTAGGATATTCCAAGCTTATTTGGAGGTGGTGCAACTCCAAATTCTTTGATATTCATTAGGCATAATAACCTTGATGATTGCATATAGCTCTTTGTTTTTCCATTCTAGCTCTTTACTTTCTTCCTTTGGCCACTCAATCATTTCTTTGGGAATAACTGTGTTGTTAGGAAGGGTCTTGGTTGGATACATCTAGCCATTTTCAATAAGAAACCAAAAAAAATCCCCAAGTGATCATAAGAAGCCCACATATTGGACTTCTAATGAGAAAAAAAACTAGTATGAGGGTAGAAATACTGATTTTGCAGATACTTTGGTTTTATATTTGTAAAACTCTTGCAAGTGCATAAATCATTTTAAAACAAATGACAAGTATACTCCCAAGGTTGGTCTAAGGAAGGAGTATATGTAGTTTTTAATTTATTATTCAAACTTTTAAAAATGAAATTAAATCCTAAAAATCCTGTTATGATATTTTGGTTTTTTGGGTTTTCTAATCTAATAACATAAAAATAAACATAGATATGGATTTAATAAACAACTTTTCAAATTTTTATCATTCATAACAGTGGAGTATTTATGGATAGAATAATTAAGTTAATTATACTTTTTCATATTATTTAGGTTATTAAAGATATAAATTTATATTTATTGATTCTCTTTTTTATATATAAATACAACCTTTATTGGGGTTAAATATTCTTTGTTAATTAAACAAATCAATTAACTCTTATGGGTGGGTCGATAATTAATTTGGTTAATTAAATTAATTCTTTTTTCTTTCTAAAAGATTGAAAATGAACTATTTAAATGCCACCATTGGTGGGGCTAGACATTTTAAATTTTATTCAAGGTGTCCAAATTAAACTTAAGAATTTATTTATACGAGTACTAAATTTCAAGTTTTAAAAACCATTACTGAAAATATATCATCAATACATTTTCAAATAATAGTTCTTATAAAAACTTTTGAAATAGAGCTTCAATCTAACTTCTGGGAAATTGTAACGACAAATAAAAGGGCACTACTCTAAATCAAACAAAATAAATAGACTTTAAAATCTAATTTTTAGATTTAGGTTTATAATGAAAAATAATATATTTCTTTATAACATCTTTAATATAAAATCTTGAATAAAAAAGTAAATTTATTTTATAGAAATGTTTTACCTATTTAATATTTCGCAAGCATAACAACGTTATTATTATATCATATTTACAAACAGCCAGCCATGTTAAACTTAATTACAGAAAAATTAAATATAACATATAAGAATAAAACTTAAAAATAAGTGTATCATTTTAAAATTATACCTTAAAAGAATCCTTACAGAACTTTGATGCTACTTTCGTTTCTAAAAAACCTCTAAATGGATTTACATTTCCATTTATTGAATCAAAAACTAGATATTTACAAAAGCATAACTAGTTCTTCTCAAAAAGATTAGAACTTTAAAACTAAAAAACTAAAAAAAACTAAGAAAACTTTCTAGAGAGAGAAAGTTAGAGAGAGAGGGTAGAGTTGAGAAATTGTGTGATGTGAGATGTGAGGATAGGATCCTTTTATAGGTAAGGAAAAGAATAAAAAAGTACGAAAATATCTCAAAATTGGTTTTGGAGGCGTTTGGATAGGTTAGCATGCATGTGGGGTGAGATTTGCGGTGGGATAGGTGCTGGCTCTTAGTGTGACAAATGCTCAGGACAGGCACAAGCTTATGCTGGCTAGACAGCTTTTCCATTTTTCCATTTTTCAATTTTTCAATTTTTTATTTTTCCTCATTTGTTTCTCACTTATTTGTATAATAAATAAATACTACACTTTAAATATTGCGAATTGCTCGCAGTATTTTTCTTTGAGTCTTTAAATTATTTTTGAATTAAAAATACCTGAAAAACAATATAAATACCCATGATTCCAAAAATATAAATTTATATAAAAATAGATAAAATTATACAAATATAAACCTATTTAATCAATAAAAAAACATTAAATTATTGTTAAGCACTCATCACCTTCCAATAGGCGTAGTTTAGCTCATTGAAAAGTTGAGGTCTACCAACATTACTCCCATCTCCTCAATATATCAAGGGAATGTGTGTGTACATCGAGTTTAATAGATGTATGATGAGTGCTTAAAAGTACTAAATATAACGTGATTTATTTGAACTTTAATGTAAAAAATATATTTTTATTTGCATAATTTTATCAACATTTTCGCAAATCTTTGTTTTTGGAAGCACATGTATGTTTTGTTGCTTTTCACGTATTTATAGCTTTAAATTGATTCAATTGATAAAAACTTGAAGAATCATACCTAGAAGCACATAATTGCAACTATGAAGAACGAAAGAATAACATATGTAAGCCTTACATTTGTTCCAACAAACTGTAAGGGGGTGAAATACAAAAGAGGTTCTCGAAGCACAATCTAACATAGGATATGGCAGTCATTTTTGTGAGCCACAGTGTGAGTGTCTTGGTTTATAATTGAAACACGTCAAAATTCAATGAATTCCATGATAATAGGGGGCTGTGATGCGTGACCCTCTCATCCATTTTTCTCTCATTTTGTAGCGTTTTCCAAAGCTATATAAATGACACATTCCTTTAACAAATAAATATCCCTTTAATCCCTCAACATATTTTTTAACTGATTTCTTAGTTTCTCTCTAGTTTTTCTTTTTATTTAATAGTCTTAAAGTTCTTTTCCCAATTTGAGAGTTGAACATAGTTTATGTAGTTGTTTTCATTTCGATTCAATAAATATTGTTGGCAATTCTGTTTGGAGTCTTTCTAGAAATAGAAATGATACTGAAGTTTGTAAGGATACACTTGAGGTATAATTTAAATGTATTCTTTTAACATTAACTTTATATGTTGTTTTGAATGCTAGGTTTGTTTAATTTATAGATCATTTATTAAATAAAACGTATTTGAATGTAAATACTATGTGATATTAGTCATAATATTATGCTTATGAAAGATTAAAATTGGTTAAACATTTTGATAAAAGGAATTAAGTTTTATTTCTTCATCAATATTTAAATGAAGCTTGTAAAAGAAAAATATATTGACAAAGTATTTTGCATAATAAACAAGAGAGTTAGATTTAAGATTTAATTTTTTGAATCTGATTTATAGTAGTTCTCTTAAATCTTTGATTTATATCAATTGTATAGTTAGCCTAAAAATTCTATTTCAAAGATTTTTACAAGAATTACTATTTAAAAATATATTGAAAACATACTTTTAGTAGTAGTTTTATAATCGAAAAGTTAGTTTTTAGATACTTAAATCATAAAATATATGATTAGACTTTAAATTTTTGGCCTAACCAAAGGTGAAAAATTAAATGATTTGTTAATTTCTTAAAATATGAGTAATTTAATTTAATTTTAAATTGTTGGTCCAATTTAATGTGGTAAGTTAAAGTTTAATTAATAAAGAGTTTGATCCTTACTTAGGATATTTTCTTATAAAATAAGAAGAATTAGTAATCTTAATTCATATATTTAATAATCAAATTAATATTTAGTAATTATAATTAACTAACTAATATTTCCTATAAATTATTCTACACTAAATGTAAATATTTATATACCAACTATTTTGTAGATTATGTCTTTAATTTTATGTTATATGCTTAGATCTTTCAAAAATGCAAACATTGTGATAGAAGTTTTAGGTTTAATTTTCATTTTTAAGAATTTTTTGAATCTTCTACAAACCATATGATTCCTCTTTAGACATATCTTGGAAGAATACTTATCATTTCGTGTAAATTGATTCCTCTTTAGACATACCTTGGAAGTATACTTATCATTTCGTGTAAAGTGATTGATGTAATTGTAAGATATTTTATAAATATAAAACTCGAGTATTAATCAACACCGAAGCGTTTAAGCCCATAGGATGAACATACTTTGATACCAATTGAAATAATCTTTTACCAAATGCACAATAAGGGTATAGAGATACTGACTCCTTTAGAATTTGTCCCAAACTCACTAGTAGTTGAAAATAAACACGTAGTAGGTATGTAACAAAAATAGAATAAACTAATCATAGAGCATGCAGATTAATTTAAATGATAGGAAAAATTAGAAAGTTCTAAGCATGCAATAAATAACAAAATCTTTCTAATCTATGTTTAATTCATAGTATGTTGGTACATACACAATATAAATTCAAATTATATTAGCAAAGCAGTAGAGTATACACAACACTAGATGTAATGAGTTAAATCCATATAGAACCCTATCTGTGTGGTAAAATACTCTGAATGCTTATGACAATCACTCGGTAGAAATTAACCTACCAAACAATAAACACATACACCTTGATAGAAATATAAACACGAATACAATTACCAGTCAGGACCAACCTGCCCTAACTACCTATTTTTACCCTTACTCGCTACCTCTGCAACTACTTGATCTGACACACAGATATGAAATTTCTCCAAAGGTAACACCATATAGTGTGATTGTTAACCGATGATCAGTAACATGAACAAGAAATATGGAAAACACCTCAACCATGCAAAATGAACAAACACTATTTTGGGAAACTTCAAATAATATTATCCCAACCCAAACTTATAATTTTGTTCTCAAAGTAATTGTAAAATAATCTCAAGCCCTCAAATCTCAAGAAAATTATTTTTCTCACACATAATGTAACAAAAACAATGAAATACACTCAAAGTGAATTATGAAATAAAAGTAGGATTCAGGGAAAATTTTGATACGTTTTTCTTCCTTAAAAAAGAGGAGAAAATGATGAATTTTTTAAAAAAATCATATCAACACGATCACTCTTGTTGAGGCATTGTTAGCAACCATCACCGACCACCTCATTAAGAATCTGGTGAGCGGTACAACTATAGGGTCATGTAGGACCTCATCATAGTGCCAAAAAAATGCAATTTTTTGTTTTAAAACTTGCTAAGTAATTCACACAAACCCAATGAAATAGAAACCTAACTTAGCATGCATATTAAGAAAATCAACCTCATGATGTGTGTAGAACTTATTTACATACAAAGTGTACCTAACTATACACATGTGTGAATTACTGATCATCAACGACTAACCTTATACGATTCAATTCACGCTCCACTAATGTAGAATTGTGAAACTATTTTGGATCAATAGGTTTTTATCAAGGTTATAATGTCAAGCTAAGGTGTGGTGTTATGAAAAAACGCGAAGATAAATCAAAAATAAGAGAACTACATTAAATTTAAACACCATCATTTTAAGTTCTAAAATACCTTCATATGTTACCTAAGTCATCCATGCCAGCATTTATCTTCACATCCATAGTTAAGTACACTATAGGTATAATTTTACATTGTATTAGATATCACTATACTCTTTTTTCTTCTTTTCTTTTTTATCTTTTTTTTCATTTAAATTTTTTCTATAACTAAAGAGATACAAAATTTCATTGCTACCTTTCATCCTTCTTTCATTCAAAATTGATTTTTTACAACTCCCAACCTATTATTTTCAATATTTTTTGGATTATAGTCAATTTTTACTAAAATTTCCACCCTTTCTTCATAGAGAGTTCATATCAAATGTGTTTATTTTAAGTCCTCTTTGAAAGTAGAAGGGTGGGACAATATGTTTCTTTGCCTATAAAGGGTAGGGTGTAGCATGTTAAAGAAAGAAAAGTTTTATAATTCATATAAGCTCAAATGGATACTAATGATAAATATACAAGTGGTAGGCTTACAAGTATTAGCAGTCCAAAAATGGTCTAAATACTTTCATAATCATTGTTTATTCTATAATTTTGCATAGTGTTTTTCAAAGTAAGTTACAGAGTTTGTTGAGACCTTAAATATGTCTATAAAAAAATCACATACAAAATATTCTTAAGTACTCAAATTGCTCAATCATTCTTATCGATAACCATAAGAGTTTTACACTAAGTTCAATTCACATTTAAATTCTTCAATTGAAGTAAAGCTTAGAGTCTTTTAGATATTAAAGTTATCACAATCATATTCCTATCATTTACGTACAAATTTACTTAAAACACACAAGAAAAAAATTTTAAAAACTCACTCAAAATAAAATAAAAAACAAAAATTTTGAAAAATTGTATTTGAAATTTTGTTCGAACTCTTAATAAAAATATGAAAATAACTTTTCCCACCCGAACCTAAAATTTATATTATCCTCAATGTTCTAATGCATCTAAAAAGGATAGAGTAAAATAAAAGTTGCATTCCTTGTAGTGGTCAATTGTGAAATTTTAGGCCTTAGGTTTACATTCTCAGTCTATCGTATGTATCAGTTCTAACATATATTAAGAATTTAAATATACCTTAAAAAAATAATATCACCAACTAAGTTATAAGTTAAAAGGTTTCAATAAATATCATAAACAAATTTCAAAATAAGAAAAATAAAAACCAATTGAAAAAACAAAAGATAAATATAAACAAACGATAATTTTATAAATAAAAAATCAAAAAAATAAAGATAAATATCAAAAAATAAAAAAATTAAGGTTATTTAGTAATACATCATACACTCGAGTTAAAATCCATGTTACAAACAAACGACACTGAATAAAAATAAAAATAAACGAACTAGGAAACAAATAAAAAATAAAAAATAAAATAAAATAAAAAGAAGTTAATAGACTAAAACCAAAAAATCTAAAAATAAAATAAAATAAAAAAGTTAGTAAAATTTACAAAGTAGTTAAAAATTGTAAAAAATATATGAGAAAATAAAATAAAAATTAATTTAATAATTAGTGACGAAATTGTAAAGCCAATCCCTAAATATGGTGTCAAAAACTTTATACGCTTGGAAACACGCAAGTATACGTGATCAAATTGTATAAGTAATAAATAATTTAAGAACAAAGGTTGTTAAATCCACGATGATTGCTACAATAACTACCATTATTTTTTAGTTTGTTAGTAAATTAGTAAATGGGGTTATAAAATGTTTTTAACTAAAATAAAAAATAAAATATTAACTAAAATACTTGTGCAAATAGATTAAAATAAACATGTAATTATGAGACTATTCTCACCACTAGCCTATTATCTAACCAATTATATCATGAATCAATATTAGAATTATACTTGAATTCTTAACTCGAGCTTGAAAAATCTATACAAATAAAACAAGATTTCAAAGGCAAATTTTCTTACTTTTTAATTAAAGTAGAATCTCGTTGTAAATCAATCTTTAAACATAGATTCCAATGTATCAAGAATCAATGATTGAATCTAAAAGTCATCGTAACATTTTATTTATTAAAATCAATTTACTACTTGAAAATTAACCACAATCACATAAATAAATTAGCTAAACATGGATTCTAAAAGAATCATAATTAAAATTATTGAAACCTAGAAAGAAAAGAAGAAGAAGAAGGACTATTGATTAATATCAATGGTCGATTTACAACTCCTTAATAGACTCTTTGATTCCTATCTTGCCTCTGGCTTTTAGATTCTTTGTAGACCTACATATTTTTTTCTAAATATCTATGTCTCTAATCTATGATTACTTTTGTTATTAAACCTAGCTACATGTTTATAGTAAAAGAGTTACAATGTAGTTAGGATTAGGATTTTTAGGGTTTAAATAATTAAAATGTTAATCTAAAAAATCTAAAATACTTTGGATAGAAATGTGCTAAAAATTTGGAGATTAGGTGCATATTCGGATTGTGGGCCATAATGCCTGTTGACTTATGCCATGGCATGATACTACTTCTAGTATTTTGAAATTCATCTAAGTTTGCTATGAAATGACACAAATATACTAATGCCACATTGTGCCCTTAATTTTGACAATTTAATGAATTGTCCTTTCCTTGATATATCTTGTATAAATGTTTGCATTCCGGTCTTCCATTGTATGACAATTATGTCCCAAATTGTGTGATTTGATTAATCTTTTGTCATTTGAATCTTTTAAGTCCATAAACACTTGAAATACATAAAAACATACCATGTGATTCCGAAAACACAATTTATAAAATACTTAGGTTAAAATATGATATTAAAACCTAATTCATTCTTTTAATTTTAATAAATCACAAGATATACGTGATTTTTGGGCAAGTATTGGGCGCTCTATTCGATTTTTAAATTGAATGATCAAACTTAATTTGATATTTTTCATGGGTGACCTACATTGGGGTTTAAACGCTTTGATGAGCTTAAACTTCTTTTGATTTATTGGGGCACCCTACATTAATTTTTAAGTCATGTGATCAACATATAACCGCTAGGTTGAGGCAAAACTACATGCTCATGATTTGTGTCCTTAGTAGGAGTCTGAAATGATGCATTAGCCTCGTATCATCATTAAAGATGTTAGCACCCCACAAAACCCAGATAAATATTTTTCAACTATTGACATACAATTTAATTCACTGTAAGCCCCTATTAATGTAGAGGTAATTTCTAATTAGTCAGAAGTTAAGAAAATGGGCTTGAGCGAGCTTACGTTAGTTTGGAAGAAGAACGTGGGGGTGCTAAAAATAGCACGTGTTATCTCAGATATTGATCACCTTTATATACAAATCGGTAAACAAAAAATTGTGATATGGTCTTCGCACACTAGAGTGAGTGCTTTTAAGGCATCCTTCTCTGACATAAGTACGAAACACAATCTTTGTGAGAATAAGCTACATGTTTTGTATAACCAATTTAATGCTCAGGAAAAACCATCACTATCTTAACTAGTTAGTTATAGGAAGCCCATCTGAACTTCAGAAGGCATATGTAGAGAACCAGTTACACGAGGAAAGTGTTAGATTGCATGAGGAATTGGTTGGTACCTCCAAACGAGTTCGGTATTTTAAGATGAAACATCACTAGGATGTATTTTTGATATTTTGTTTCTTATTTTCAAGCAATTGTAGCTCATTTGTCAATCCATATTTTAAAGAAGTTGATCATCAATTTTTTTTTTATTTTTACCATCTAGTTTTGAATTTATTTTAAAAACTTCATTTCATTTCATGTTATGTTCCATTTTGAAAAAGGCTAGACCAGGTGCATAACCAAGGCAAGTTGATACTGATACTTTAGGACCGACTCACTCTCGTACGTAGTGGAAACAAACAAAGCAATTAAATATTGAGGAAAATAAACAGATAGAAAAAAATATAAGTTATTTCCAAGTAGTAGATGACGAAACTGAGAACACATTGTTGATGCAAGTTTATAAAAACAGTGTAGGAACAATATTACCGATAACTTGAAAGTAACTGCTTGGGTTGAGTCACGGACTAGGTCGTTCTCTTTAAGACGTTTCGCGGCTCTGCCCAATTTGTGCAAGCAAACACAGCCTCATCGTCCCCAGGATAAAACAACCCAGAATCTTAATCTTTGTCTCAGAACTTCACTGCACTGATGAAGACTGGAATGCTACACCTGAAAATTTGTTGCTCGGAAAACTAAAAAAGAACTTAGAAATTGTAGAGAGAATTTTTTTCTTAGGGAGATGATTGTTGATTGTTGTGTTTCAAATGAGAGCTGAAGCCCTCCTTTTATAGATTTTAGAAACCGTGTGGCAATTATGAATAAAACGGTAATGTCTGGGAATTAAGAGCGTAACGGCAATTCTGAGTAATGAAGAGTAACGGATAATGGATATATTTTTTTTATGAGTAAATATGAGCAACACTCTTTTTCTGAATAAAGAGAACAAACGGCCATATTCTTAATAAAAGAAAATAACGGTCATTTTTTCTGAGAAAAAAAAAAAAAAAATATATATATATATATATATATATATATAACAACCATTTTGTAAGTGGAAAAATTTTCCTTAAAAAAATATTTTACCAAAAAAGAAAATACCACCTCACCTCACACACACGCACTCGAACTCGGACTCGGCTCGGCTCGGCACGGCACGGCCGGTCGGTCGGACGGACGGCGGCGGCGGCGGCGCGCGCGTGCGCGTGTGTGGTATCACATTTGCCTAGGTCCTCTCCCCTTCCACAAAAGTGGGTGCCCCTTGGGGCCCAATCCCAATAGCCAACTCTTCACTATTTAAACCTCTTTAAAATAATATAAAAAAGCAATGTGGGACAAGGCACATTTCCCAACAAATTTTTTTAATTAAATTTCATCTTTTCCAACAATCCCCCACTTGAATTTTATATAAAAATAATTTTTTTCATCGAGCAACCGATCAATTAAAATTATAAGATTGTGCATAAGCGAAAAGGTGCCTATCGACTTGAACCTTTGCATAGTGTTGATGCTTTAGAATATGCTAGAGTAACTCGTAGTTTTGAACTCTATCTCTAACAATCATCACACACACAACCTTCCCAAGGTGTAGTTCGAAAAAGCCCATGCTTTACGGTCATACACGTGTATCCCAGTATAGTGAACGCTCTAGTAAATTTTTCCCAAAAAAATTTCATAGGAAGCGGCCACACTTCCACATTTACATAGGTGAGTCTATCAAGAGTACTCCTGTAGCTATGTACTCCATTCCACATAGAGTATAGAACTCATTAAGAGTTTAACAAATAACTCATCCTTTTCTATCGCTTCAGGACTTCATGCTTCTAACAATATAGAATGAGATTTGATTAATAGCATGATACATATCATATCACTTCATGACTTGTTATTACCCTTTGAACTTATTTCTTGGGATCTCTAGTCTATAAGTTGGGTTACCATCATAAGTGACTCTTCATTCTAAGGGCATTAATCCCATTCCTTTTGAGGTTTTGAAAACCTTCTCTCTTGGTAATCCTTTCGTCAAAGGATCTGCCAAATTTTCATCAGAACGTACATGATCCACTCTTACTGCTCCCGTTGAGAGAAATTCTCTAACAGTACTATGCTTACGACGTATCTGTCGTCTCTTACCATTGTAGTAACGGTTCTGAATCTTTGCAATAGCCGCGGTACTATCGCTGTGGATCAAGACAGCTGGTATCGGTCTTTCCCATAAAGGGATCTCAGCTAACAAACTTCTTAGCCAGCCTGCTTCTTCACTAGCAGTGGCTAGTGCTATCATTTCAGACTCCATTGTAGATTGAGCCAATATTGTTTGTTTCTTAGACTTCCAGGAAACAGCTCCACCAGCTATGTTAAAAATATAGCCACTAGTTGCTTTGGAGTCTTCTGATAAAGTGTTCCAATCTGCATCGCTGTATCCTTCTAAAACAGCGGGAAACTTTTTATAATGTAATCCAAGGTTCATAGTTCTCTTAAGGTATCTCATAACCCTTTCAATAGCATTCCAATGCTCTATACTAGGTCTACTGGTAAACCTACATAGTAGTCCCACAACATAAGCTATGTTTGGTCTAGTGCAATCAGTAGCGTAACGTAAGCTACCAATGATGCTCGCATACTCAGTTTGTCTAACACCGTCTCCGGTGTTCTTGAACAACTTTACACTAGGATCATAAGGAGTACATGCAGGTTTACAGTTAAAGTAATTATATTTCTTTAAGATCTTCTCAATGTAGTGAGATTGATCTAGAGAAATTCCCTTTTCAGACCTAGTTATTTTTATACCAAGGATTACACTCGCTTCTCCAAGATCTTTCATATCAAAATTAGCTCTTAACAACATTTTGACATTATTCACAACATAAATATTTGATCCAAAAATAAGCATGTCATCCACATATAAACATATAATAGTGCAAATATTATCTTCTAATTTATAATAAATGCATTTGTCACTTTCATTTATTTTGAATCCATGTGAGATAACTAGATTATCAAATTTTTCATGCCATTGCTTAGGTGCTTGTTTTAGACCATAAAGAGATTTATCTAATTTACAAACTTTATTTTCTTGACCTGGGATAACAAAACCTTCAGGTTGATCCATATAAATTTCTTCTTCTAAATCACCATTTAAGAAAGCAGTTTTAACATCCATTTGATGTACTACTAAATCATGGATAGCAGCGAGAGAGAAAAGTACACGTATGGAAGTTATTCGTGTAACTGGTGAAAAGGTATCAAAGAAATCTACATTTTCCCTTTGCCTATATCCTTTAACTACAAGACGAGCTTTATATTTTTCAATAGTACCATCAGGTTTCAATTTCTTTTTTAGTATCCATTTACATCCAATGGTTTTGCAACCAGGAGGTAAGTCAACTAAATGCCAAGTCTTATTATACTCAAGTGAGTCCATTTCATCATTTATGGCTTCTTCCCATAAGTTGGCATCTAAAGAAGATAATGCTTCTTTAATAGTTTGGGGATCTTCCTCTAAGGTATAAGCATAAAAATCAGACCCAAAATCCTTAAGGGTTCGAGCTCGTTTACTTCTTCTAATTTCAGTGTTTAATTCTTCAGTTTGTTCACTAGTTCTAGTTATAGGTAAACTACTAGAAGACGAGCCCCCACTATTCTTAAATTTAAAGGGAAACCTATATTCATAGAAGTCAGCATCATTTGATTCTATAACTACCTGATCTTTTAAGTCATAGAATTTATAAGCTTTACTATTCACAGCGTATCCTATGAATACACATTCATATGCTCTACTAGCAAGTTTATTTCTTTTAGGATCAGGGATTCTAACATAGGCTAAACAACCCCAAGTTTTAAAATAAGTTAAATTAGGTTTCTTATTTTTCAAAATTTCATAGGGTGAAATTTTATTTGTAGATTTAGGCACTCTATTTAGCACATAGCAGACAGTTAATAAAATTTCTCCCCACCAATGGGAGGCAGCACCAGAGTTTAATAAAATTGCAACAACTGATTCAGTAAAAGTTCTATTTTTTCTTTCAGCTTTGCCATTCATTTCAGGAGAATAAGGTGCAATTTTTTCATGAATGATTCCATGAGTTTTATAAAAGTCATTGAAGATATTGGAATCATATTTGGTGCCTCTATCACTTCGAAACCTTTTTATTTTTCTGTTAAGTTGATTTTCAATCTCAGTCATAAATATTTTAAACATATCAAATTCTTCACTTTTATTTTTCATTAGATATACATAAGTGTAATCTGAACAGTCATCTATAAAAGTTATAAAATAGCGTTTTCCATTTCTTGTTAAATTTCCATCAAGTTCACATATATCAGAATGAATTAATTCTAAAGGTTCAGATTCTCTAACTACTGATTTATGTGAAGTTTTGGTTATTTTAGCTTGACTAAAAAATTCACATTTTTCAAAATCATTTAAAGATAGTTTAGGAATTAGTTCTAAGCTACTCATGTTCTTTATTATGCGTTTATTAACATGACAAAGTCTAGCATGACAAATATTAAAGGAACTCAACATATAAGTAGAAGAAAAGGTTTTATTAATTTCAACATTTAATTTGAACATACCATCAGTGGCATACCCTTTCCCAACAAATATATTATTTTTAGTTATAGTATATAAATCAGCCCCTATAGTTTGAGTAAAACCAGCATTGTTAAGAAGATATCCTGAAACTAAATTATTTCTCATCTGTAGAGTATGCAGGACATCCTTCAAGATGATAGTCTTTCCAGAGGTAAACTTGAAAACCACCTCACCAGTACCAGCAACTTTAGTGGAGTGGGAGTCACCCAGCAACACTTTCTTATCCTCAGAATCAGAATAGGATTTGAACATGTCTCGATCATAGCAAACATGGCGAGAAGCACCAGTGTCTATCCACCACCCCTCGGATCCACCAACAAAATTGACTTCAGATATCATAGCAATAAGTTGATCTTCGGTAAGGTTCGCCTGTGGGGCAGGACGATTCCTGTTCCGGCAGTTCCTAGCCAAGTGGCCAGGTCTATTACAACTATAACACATGAATGTGTTATTCCTTAAGGGGGGTTGAGGTCCATTCTGGGGAGGATAGTTTCTATTTCTATTTTGGTGGTTGCGGTTTTGATTATTACTACGATTAGGAGTTTTCATATTTCTACCTTTAGGTTTCAGAATTGTAGATGAGGGTTTCTTATTAGTACTATTATTTGAGACTACGAGTACTTCATCTCTTTGGTCTTGTTTTCGAGCTTCTTCTTCTATTCTTAAACGGGTTATAAGACTTTCTAAAGAAAATTCCTTAGTTTTATGCCTAAGTGTATTCTTAAAATCTTTCCAAGCAGGGGGTAATTTATCTATTATAACAGCTACTTGAAATTGTTCATCTAAAGTCATACCTTCAGAAGTTATTTCGTGTGCTATCTTCTGCAGTTCATGTGATTGAGCTTCCACTGATTTGCCATCAATCATTTGAAACTTCATGTATCTACTAACAGCATACTTCTTAGTACCAGCTTCCTCAGTGTCGTATTTCTTTTGAAGTGCTTCCCAAATTTCCTTAGCAGACTTATCACAGTTATAATAATCATACAAGTCATCAGCTAAACCATTAAGAATATAGTTTTTGCATAGAAAATCATTTTCAATCCAGGCGTCTAAATCTTTAGTTTCAGCTTCGGAAGGAGGATTGGACTGTATTGGTTTTTCAGCAGTAAGAGCAGAAACGACTTTTTTCATGGTTAAGAAAAACAACATTTTTTGTCTCCATCTTTTAAAGTGTAATCCCTCAAAACGGAATGGTTTGTTTAGATCAGCAGTTAGCATTTCAGTAGACATGGCAGATTGAATACGTCTTAAAATTGTTGATGCAAGTTTATAAAAACAGTGTAGGAACAATATTACCGATAACTTGAAAGTAACTGCTTGGGTTGAGTCGCGGACTAGGTCGCTCTCTTTAAGACGTTTCGCGGCTCTGCCCAATTTGTGCAAGCAAACACAGCCTCGTCGTCCCCAGGATAAAACAGCTCAGAATCTTAATCTCTGTCTCAGAACTTCCCTGCACTGATGAAGACTGGAATGCTACACCTGAAAATTTGTTGCTCAGAAAAAAACTAAAAAAGAACTTAGAAATTGTAGAGAGAATTTTTTTTCTTAGGGAGATGATTGTTGATTGTTGTGTTTCAAATGAGAGCTGAAGCCCTCCTTTTATAGATTTTAGAAACCGTGTGGCAATTATGAATAAAACGGTAATGTCTGGGAATTAAGAGCGTAACGGCAATTCTGAGTAATGAAGAGTAACGGATAATGGATATATTTTTTTTATGAGTAAATAGGAGCAACACTCTTTTTCTGAATAAAGAAAACAAACGGCCATATTCTTAATAAAAGAAAATAACGGCCATTTTTTCTGAGAAAAAAAAAACAATATATATATATATATATATAACAACCATTTGTAAGTGGAAAAATTTTCCTTAAAAAAATATTTTACCAAAAAAGAAAATACCACCTCACCTCACACACACGCACTCGGACTCGGCTCGGCCGGTCGGTCGGACGGACGGCGGCGGCGCGCGCGTGCGCGTGTGTGGTATCACATTTGCCTAGGTCCTCTCCCCTTCCACAAAAGTGGGTGCCCCTTGGGGCCCAATCCCAATAGCCAACTCTTCACTATTTAAACCTCTTTAAAATAATATAAAAAAGCAATGTGGGACAAGGAACATTTCCCAACAAAACTTTTTAATTAAATTTCATCTTTTCCAACACACATAGATGATCATGTAAAAAGTGATAAGTAATTTTAAGAACTAAGGTTAAATCAATGATGATTATTAACAACTTCTACTACTTTGTAGCTTGTTAGTTCAATAATTAAAATTAATAAATGGGAGTTTTTCTTTTATGTTTTAGATAATTATATAAAATAATAAAATGAGGTCGTAAAGGAATTATAAGAAATATATTATCATGAGACTATTCTTACCACTATCTTAAAATTTTATTAATCATGTCATAAATGTAAGTTAGTTTCTTAATATTGTATTTTAGAGAATGTAAAGAAAGTTAAATTATCTTTAAGTTAAATGGAGGCTACCTGTTGAGGCATCTTGTTGATGTCATCATTCTCTATGGTTATTAGAGTTGTTGCTTCTATAAACACATCATTTTTAGGCATTTTTCTTGTTTGTTTAGAGCTATTAGCCATCTTAGTTGGATGGTTGGTTATTTTCTGCAATGCCTTGTAAGTATTCCCTTATAAGGAAATATGGTAGAGAGTTTTATTCTCCTTTTATAAATTCTATATCAAAGTAAAAAATGGAGAACAAGGCTTGTCACCTAGAAAATATATGTTTAGAGGCTAGGTTTTTGATGTCTTTTTCTAGAACGTCTTTGGCTGATTTACAGTCAATCCTTAATAAAAACATATGATTTAGAAGGTCTTCTTGGAACTTAGAAATACTAAGAATTATAGGTAAAATTTCTTTTTTTGATGGTGGAATAGTTCTTCTGAGCTGGTTTCCAAGTGCTTGAAACGAAACAAACTAAGCTATCTTTTATAGCCATTCGTTGCTTAAGGATTCCTCCAAACCATAATTCTGACGCATCTATCTCCACTATTTTGAATATGTCAGGGTGAGGTAAGGATAAGTACGGGAGTTGTTTAGCTCTCAACTTTATGGTTTGCACTAATTTAGTATAGGATGGACTCCACTTTGGTGAATTTTTATTTAATCTCTCATAAAGGGGTTTGGCATCTTGTGTAGGTTTTTTTTATAAAAAATTGATAAATAATTAAGATTGCTTAAAAGCTTTTGTAATTTTTTTTGTCCCTAATTTCATTAGAGAATTTTTTCAATAAAAATAATTGATCGATCTATAGGGGTAATTAATCCTTTATCACTGTTATGATCCAAAAATTGAACATTTAGTTGGAAAAGTTTTATTTTCTTAACTTAAATGACAAGACCTACGTCTTTGATAATTTTAAAAACTTTATTCATATGTTTCCAATGTTGGTTAATGGAGTTTGAGAAGATCAACACATCATCAATATAAACGATAATAAAATCAATGTAAAGATTAAAGATCTAGTTCATAATTTTTTGAAATTCAAATGGGCATTTTTAAACCCAAAAGGCATCACGTTCCATTCACAGCTGCCAAATGGAATCTAAATTATTTAAATTTTCAATAACTTTTAATTTACATTAATTTTCCCATTTAACCCAAACCATTTAAAATTATAACTTTTATAATTTATTTTAATCACACAAAATTATTCATTGTTCTACATTTGTCAAATTAATCACATTAAATTCACCTAATGTATGTTTACAATTTTTCCATAAAACTCTTTTTACATAACTTTAACCATACACCTACATGCATATGACACATATATTCATTCAAAAATTAAATTATGTGATATGGGTAAGCACTATAAATGTATATCATTTGTCATATGAATGCAAATATTATCCAAGTTATGAAATATTCATACATAAAAAATAACATATAAGACAACATATATACTATGTTATTTATGATCGGGTTCCTTAGGATAAAAAATAAATAAAATAAAATAAATTACATATTTATTTTCAATTAGATATATCCAATTTTTCACCTTATGAGCCAGGCCTAGTCCATTTGTAAATCAATGAAAAACCATTTTTCATCTCAAATAAGTTCAATTTAAAATAAAATCAAATTTCATCCAAAATTGAGATCAAACAAGAGCGAACATGGAAATAAAAAAAAACATACCTAAGAGGGGCTGACTCCTTACCAACCATGCAACAATCGTTCTAACCACCACATATGGCCAAGGTGGTATCCTTTCCTACTCGAAAAGTGCCTCCAATCAACTTGCTTATTTGCTCAAATGGTGCCATCACCTAGAAAGAACTCGCTGCAACTATTCCAATTCTACTAACCTTTTATTTTTTGAATCTATGTAACCAAAGTTTCTGTTAGGAAAACTGTCTAGGAAATTCTTAAATAATTAAAAAAAATCCAAAAAAATTGAAAAAAGTAATTTTGTTTACAAAATTCTTATACCCTAAGTTAGGGTTTACATTTTCTATTGCAAGAACCAAAAAAAAACCATATAATTAACAGTCACAAAGAATTTATTAAATCAATAAATAATCCATATATATAAATCATATCACATGTAATTTAATTCCTACCTTAATAATGTATTCATATACATAATTAATTTATAATTTCATTAGTTGGTTTTGAGGCCATATGTTAGGATTTGAAAATTATCTTTTGGTAAAGATCTAATATTTTTAAAAAAGAAAATTTTAGAAACGAATGGTATTAGACAAAAAAGTAATTTCTAATGAAGATCTTATGATATTATTAATAATTAAATTATAATAAAATAGAATAAGAAACATATATTTATAACTTGTGAACAAATGGTTAGAACCTTCAGGCTTTCAAGTCTTATCTCCCAACGAGCAAGAACATGATTGATGGGAATCCTTGTAATTTTGCAAACTCCAAGTTGATCAAAACTTACGTATAGATCTTCAACTATAACCCCCTATTGCATGAAATCTAATATTGAAGAATAATCATTTTCTATCAAGAACACCTTCTTGAATTACTCTGGCTTTGAGTTGAATTTTATTTTAAAACTATTCTCTCAATTGAGTGCTAGAAAATTTTATCAATTTTCGATGTATTAGGTGGACATATGAGGGGAGAATAAAATGTATTTAAATGGTCTCCATTTGATCTAATTTGATTTTGATTAGGATCCCTATATTATCTCTAAATAAGAATTCTACACACATCAAATTGTATGATTTAATGAGAATCTCATTCCTATTATTTTAGCCTTATACATGCCATATGTAAGTACTACTCTTATTTGTGTGCTATAATTTAATTTCAAATTAAAATTGCTTCAATAATTTATAAAAATAAAATCGAATTTGACAATTACTAAAATATCATTCTTTTCCCACAAGTATTTAAATAACTACTGGACATTTTAATTTATGTTTTAATATTTTAATTAATTAAAATAAATGTTTAGTCACTAAATATTATTTATTTAATTAATTAGATTAATTTGGCTATACCAAATTCCCATTTTACCTTTATTGAAAGTTTTAAAACAGACCTAATAACACTAGACGGGATGAGTAGGTTATTTTAAATTTTATCAAATTATATTTTCTTAACCTAAAAAAAGCAACTAGACATGAAATTGTGTGTAAATAGTAAAGTTTAAAAAATAAAAATAACACATGGTATTTTTAGGTGAAAATAACCTAGACTATAACCATGACCTAAGAAGAAAACCACTGGTCCACCGAACCACCTAATTTTTCACTATTAAAACCAAACATTCAAGTACAAACTTGGTCTTATGCTACCCTTCCTAGGATAGTTCCCCAATGTAACTAACTTATGAACTTATGCTTTGTTTTCACAGTTTTCAAGATTAGCATAATTGGTATTCAGACCAACATTCTAATTAGCTTCTTGCTAATCAGATATGTTCATGAATCAACCTACAACCATGATTAGCACAAAAAACATAAGTATCCGTGTGTGTTTTAAAATGAATTTAATTATGAATAATACTAACCAGATGATTCAAAACATATAATAAATAAATCAAATCAACTAGTAAATTTTAGAGCTTCAATTAAACACAAGTTCAATAAATAGGCTCAAATATGTACTAGCATAATCATATAAAATCAAAGATTCAAAATAAATGAGAAGGATCATATCTATGCTAGCATAATTATATAAATATCAAAGATGAGATAATAAAATTCTGACTAAAATAAAAAAGATCAAAAGAGTAGAAAAAACTAACTATAAAAGCCTTGCTCGGTAGTTGTATGTGTTAATTATAAGAGAAAATAATGTATTTATAGAAAATCTTGATGGTAAAACATCACTCATATGATGCTACAAAATATAATAAGAAGTTGGCAGCTGATTGGGAATAAAAAAAAGTGTTAAAAAGATAAAGTTGGCCAATTTTTATTAGGGGATCTATCCTTCTAAGGGGGATAGATCCCTTTAAAAAAAAGTTTCAACAATGTAACAGGGGATATATATATCCATCTGAGGTAGGGATTGATCTCTCTTTCTAGATCTCATTTTTTTAAAGTTATGAAATTTAGCATGATTCGTTGAGGATCGTTTATAGATCATTCCTGATTTGGATCGATCAATCTACTAGAGGGATTGATCCCTTTATCTAAAAAGGCTTACAACTCAATTATATAACATTAGAATTGATTCATCTAAAAGCCTTTATTAAATACACTTAAAATATGTATGCAACAATACTTGAATATGAGTCATTTGAGTACTATGATTACCATGCAATATATGTTATCTTGATTCATTCTTGTGAATTAATGAGTGTAATCTTATGTGTGATAGTTATAAAAGATATAACTGAAGTACAACTCTTTGAAACTCTGACATTTTTTCAACTTTGTTTGATAGACTTGATAACAATCTTAGAAACAAGTTTACAAGCAAAACATTTGTCTACGAAAATGGTCAACACTTATAATCTTTACATATTGTTTTGATATTTATGATCATCATAAAGTTCCTTAATAATCGAATATGTATGTTTGATTATTTGAAATAATTAATTTAATCCTTGCACTTACATATTTATTGGACAATTTTGATTATTACAAAATGCCCTAATAAACAAATATGTATTTTTGATTATATAAAATAATTAATTATAAATTATTTATTATTTATTTCCGAAGAAATATTGTCCAGTAATTGTTATAGAGAAAACTCGAGAATTGATAAAACTATAAATTCAAGCTTTAATAAAGCATTGATACATTAATTATCCCCTTAACTAATTATGAGTCTTTATTAATCGCAAAGTTACTCCGCTACAAACCTAAGATTGAAAAATCTTGGATATCACACTTGTTATTTAGCCAACACAATGTATACGAGTAGTCCATTAATATAATTATTACATGCAGCTCAAGCCTCCATTGCTAGTTCATACTAAAATCGAGATCATTAAATTTGTTTTACCTCTTTTATTACATCTTCTTCTTAAGTACCTATGATGAGTATTAATAATTATCTATATTATATTATAGATTGTGTATAGTCATTTAAGTTCTGGACCACTAAACAAGTAAATTACTATCTAACATCTGTGTACGGAAGAGTTGATTGTGAGATAACCTATAAACCCATCATAAATATCGATATACCAAATACAAGGTACATATCTTTGCTCAATACTTCGGACATCACCGAGTAAATCAAATGATAAGATGCTACAATAAGGGACTAGTTAAATTCTCAGGACTATGATCGTCTTGCACATGACCATCGAGTGACATAAAAAAACAACTACAAGTATATAGGTATTTACAATGTTTTTAATATGTTTGATACAATATTGTATAATCAACTATTATAAAAATTACCTCTAATTAAATGTCTTCAAATTAATCACCCTTCCAAATAGATATTTAATGTACTAGTGGTTTAATTGGTTTAATTAATGATATCAATAATTTATTCATGCACATAAATTTTTTAATATTACATCACAGTTAATATTAAAATACAATATGATAACTTACATAGATAGAACTACTTAACATGATTTCCATCCTCATATTGTGTATGATAGCTATTATTTGAAAAAAAGAAAAAGAAACACAAATTGGAATTGAATGGTTGCTATACGTACGTGGACGATTGAAGGTATAGTACCATGGACCACATTCCTGTGCTACTGTATAATCCATTTCTGAATTAACAAACAATATGATTTCGTTGGATCGAATAATAATGAAACGGGGAATAATAATTACATCATGCTGGTGTATAATAATTCCAAAGTCAACACAACATGTAGATGCCTGGATCATGCGATATTTGAAGATAATTGGCTAATGCAATTCTAATTAAGAACATATGATTTAGTTAATTAAATCTTTTTATCATTTTAAATTGGAGAATGATATTGTAACTAATTTTTGTTATTGCTATAATTAAAGTATAAAATTTGTACATTATATTTTATTATTAATTATATTTCAATAAATATTATTATTGCTGTTTGGATTTGTTATTAATGAAAAAATATTGTAGTAATAATAAATTTAATTGTAATAATAATATTATTTATATTTTAATTATTAATTTGTGTATGTATTATTACCACGAAGATTTAGTATGTCAACTACTCAACCCTTATGATTTGTATTTAATACTAGTGTTATTACGTGTGCATATTCAAATTTTCGAATTGCTTTATTTTATAAATTATTTATAAAATAAAAGCTAAGTTTTAAACTAAGTTTATTGGTAGCTTTTAGCATAATAATGTGAAAACTTAATGTTAAAAAAGTTTGTAAAGTAGTTTTCAAAAACACTTTTAAAATAACTAAATAAGTAATTTGTTATGAGTGAAAAAAGGATATATAATACTAATATTTTATTATCAATAAAATCCATATATGATACAAAGATAAGTGATTTGGCATGATATGACTTGCATAACATCATTTAATAAATAACTTAAATATAACAAGAAAAAATATATAAACTTATTTAACTATTATTATTATTATTATCATCATCATCGTCTAAAACGTTAATTCTATGTGAACATTATAGACTTGTAGACATGACTTGATTAAACATAATTATAAGTATTTTTACAAGCATTTATTGTTTAAAATTAATTTATATTAGTTGATTATTTTTTAATTAATATAAGATATAACATGATCTATCATAAAAATAATTAGATCAAATATATATGACCCGTTCATATATAACTTGATCGAACCCGACCTGATCAATAAATGGGTAAGTATGCAACATATGAATTATCACCTTAAACTCAATAAAACAATTGTACAAGTAAACATAAAGTCATTATACAATATAACTATAAAAATAAAGTCATAAGAAGTATACTATTATAGGACATTTGGTATTATTAGTGTATAAGAAAAACCAAGAAAATGTTTTAAATAAATTGTTGCGACCGATGAATTGTCATTCGTAACGAGATTAAATGAATTACCTAAAGAGTAAATTTGGGAGTCTATATATAATAAAAATAAGAAAATAACTATTCATAAATAATATATTTATTACGTAATATTTTGGTATTTTTTAGAAAATAAAAATAAAAATAAAAAAGAAATGGTCGTCGACTCTTTGAGATTTTTTATATATAAGATAAGAAATCCAAGTTGAATATTATGACAATGACAACATGGATGATGAATGCTAAGAGATATATATAAAAGCTTGGAAAAAGAAAAACTTATAATAACAAAAATAATACAATAATAATATTGAATAAAATTTAATTAGATGACATTTAACATTTAATAAGTCGAAAGAGTGATAATTCAATTTAAATATATTTTAATTAGATTATGTCAATATAAAATGAAATGTCTTATTTATTTTTGTTTATTAGTGAAAAATATAAGATAGGTATAAAAGATGTTATTTTTTTTAACAAAGATTAAAAATACCCCCAAGGTTTAACAAATAATCATAAATATTCACAAAGTTGCAAAAAATTCCAAAATATCCATGAAAATATAATAGAGTTTAAATCTAGCAGTTATCAAAAATACCCCTAAGTTTAAAAAAAAAAGAAGAACATTCCTAAAATGGAAGAAGAAAAAATAAAATAAAAAATAATAGATATAGAAATAGAAGACATTGGAGGATATTTTTCAAAATAAATGATAATAAGTAAAAAAGAAATTTGAAAAAAATTCAAATATCAAAATTAAATCTTAAAGAAGGAGATAGATATAAAAACCCATCATTTTTATTAACAAAATTATTCCCTAGAAAATATATAATCTATTATGGCATAAGTAATAAAGAAATGAGTATTATTATTATAACATGAAAAAACATATAAACTTATTTAACTATTTTTATTATCATCATCATCATCATCATCTAAAATGTTAATTCTATATGAACATTATAGACTCATAGACATGACTTGATTGAACATAATTATAAGTATTTTTACAAGCATTATTGTTTAAAATTAATTTATATTAGTTGATTATTTTTTAATTGATATAACATATGACATGATCTATCATAAAAATAATTAGATCAAAATAAATATGACCCATTCATAAATAACTTGGTCGAACCCGATTTGATTGATAAATGGGTAAGCATGCAACATATGAATTATCACCATTAAAACAATTGTACAAATAGTAAACATAAAATCATTATACAATGTAACTATCAAAATAATGTTATAAAAGTATATTATTATAGGACATTTGGTATTATTAGTGTATATCAAAAACCAAGAAAAATTTTAAAAAACAATTGTTGCGACTGATGAATTATCATTCATAACGAGACTAAATTAATTATCTAAAGAGTAAATTTGGGAGTCAATATATAATAAAAATATCAAAATAACTATTTATAATTAATATATTTATTATGTAATATTTTGGTATTTGTTTAGACAATAAAAATAAAAATAAAAAAGAAAATAGATATATATAAAAGGTTGGAATAAAGAAAAACTTATAATATAAAAAATAATGCAATAATAATATTAAATAAGATTTAATTAGATGACATTTAACATTTAATAGGTCAAAAGAATGATATTTCAATTTAAATATATTTTAATTCGATTATGTCAATATAAAATGAAATTCCATATTTTTTTGTTTAGTAGTGAAAATTATAAGATATGTATAAAAGATGTTATTTTTTTTTGGAAAAAGATCATAAATACCCTAAGGTTCAAGAAATATTCAGAAATATTCCTAAGGTTTCAAAAAAATTCAAAAATACCACTGAAAACATAACAGAGGTTAAATCTAACAGTTATAAAAAATACCTAAGGTTAAAAAAAGAAGAAGAACATTCTTGAAATGGAGGAAGAAAAAATAAACTAAAAAATAATAGATATAAAAAGAGAAGACATTTCAGGATTTTTTCAAAATAATTGGTAATAAGTAAAAAGAAATTTGAAGAAATTCAAATATCAAAGTTAACTCTTAAAAAAAGGATATAGATTTAAAGACCCATCATTTTTATTAAGAAAATTATTCCCTAGAAAAAATATAATCTATTATGGCATAAGTAATAAAGAAATGAGAATTAAGATTAAAAATCCAAAATGGAGATATAATATAACATTAATTAATAAAAATATATATATTAAACAAGCTATAAAAAATTACTCGTAAAGATAAAGAAAAAATTGGATACATCCATTTAAGAGAAATTTAAATATTAATAAAAACTAATTTTAGAGAAGGAATAGATACACAAAAAAGCATTATTAGATAAAAGAGTAATAAATAGGCAAGATGCCTTATTAGGAATGATCCGTGGTTATTTAAGATATCAAAAATTAAAATTTACAGCATATCCTAGATTTGCTATAAATATACATGATAAAAATGTAAATAAAGTATTAAGTCTAGCTTATGAATTTGAAAGAGGAGATTTAATGAAAGAAGAAAATCATCTATTTTCAATACACTATCTATTAGCATATTCTTTAACAAATAGTTATAATAGTTCAATATATGGAAAAATGAATTTATAGAAATATAAATTTTTTTAAGGAACTTGGAGAAATAATAAAACCAAAAATACTAACAGACTTTGAAATACCAGAGGAATGACAATTAGATATTAAAGAAAAACCCTTGATAACAAGAAGAAATACTAATGTTGTTAAAACTAATAGTATACTAAGATTTACTTTTATAGACCATGAAGGAGAAACTTCTAACCAAGAAGAAGTTAAAAAACTAGAAAATTTAAAATAATGAAGGCATTAGTTCATGATTGCATATTGGGGAAAAATAATGTTTAGAGATAAAATGAAAAATATGCATTTAGAAGTAAATGGAAGCCTAGTAGGTGTAGCAAAAAATTAAGCAACATTATTTGAAACTGTACAATTATTAACAGAGGAAATGAATTTAGTCCAAGAATTAAACAAAAAATATTTACAGGAAATAATAGATATATAAAAAGAATTACTAAAGGAAATAAAGGAATATGGTTATAATAAACTACAACAAGATATGCACAAGGAATTTTCAGAACATATGTATACAACATACATAGGAATAATGAAATAATAGGTTATAAATATGAACCCTTAGAAGGATTAAAAGAAGAACCACAAAGGAGATCAGAGGAGATCAGATTCTTTGATTCTTGAAAATGAGAAAAGGAAAAATGAGGGACAATCTAAGAATAAAGAGATAATTCCAATTTAATGGAATATAGAAATAATTAAAAAGCAAATTCATGGACCTTGAAAATAGAGATATAGAAACATTGGTTAGTTTATTGACATTAACCAATGAAGAAATAGAAGAACATTATAATGGAAAACTTTGTACTAACAAAGAAGAGGATGATATGTGTTGTGTGTTTTGCAACACACATAAAATCGTGCAAGTACACACGGTCACAAGTAATAAAGATTTGTAAGTAAAGATCGTTCCCACGGAGATTTGTTACTATAGTTTGTTGATTACTAAAATTGTATCTCTCTAATTTTATCCAAAATAATCGTTGATTAAGAAAAGGTTTACAAATAAAATAAAAGAAATCTAGGATTGCAATTTTTCACTAAACTAATCCACTCAAATCGTGTTATTTTCTTTTGATTTATATTTTTTAGTAAATTTAATTTCTCAACCGAAAACTTCTAATTTTATTCATACACCTCTTCCAAGCTCCATATAAACACACCTCGCTAAATTAATTCACTATATCTCTATGAGAATTAAATTCACCAAGATTCATTACGTTCTAAGTTTTCAAAAGGCCACACATACAATTAGGGTATATTCCTATCCTTCATCATACATGTCATTCTATTTACAAGCAATACACACACAAATGCCTTTCTCAAGTTTATTTATGTGCCATAGATCGTTTTGATAAGATTCGTAAATAACCAAAAAGCATTAAGCACAAAATAGAATGAACAAATCGAACGTCTTATAAATCTTTCAAAAATAGTTAAAATCAAAGCTTCATAAATTTAGATCAAATGCAACCCTAGAAAAATTAAATTACTTCATTAAATTAAAATAAAAATTACAACAGATACTGAAAAATTAAAGGAAGAAGAAGGAAAATTAAAACATGAATAAACGAAAATATTTGGCAGAGGCAGAACACAACAAAAGCCAAAAAATAGCTCTGCGTGTTCTGCCGTCCAAAACCGAGCAACACCAAAAATTCTAAACTCTCAAAAAAAAAACTTGTAAACTCTATCATAATATCACCTATTTATAGCTAAAAAATACATCTAAAATAATACATTTTTTTTACACGCGTAAAAAATTTATATCGAAAACAAAACCCAACATTTTCCCTTAAATATGCGTCCACGCGAAAATAGAATTTCGTATTTTAATACACGCTTTCAAGATGAAAGAGAGGGCGTCATTTCTGATATTTTAAATTCAATCTGCGTGCCACGTGTCAGCATTTGATTCGCTGCAAGATTTATTAAGGCCACGTGGCATCATATCATTGGGTGAACGAATCGGCTGCACGCAGGAACGGCGCACGGGAAAATGGCACGCCGAACGTGGGAGACAACGGCTGGAATGGGTGTGATATTCGGCACTTTTGCATTCCCCGAAACGTACCACGCGTCTGCTCTTGATTCGTGCAAGGGGAACGTTGGACACGTGGCATACTTTAAATGGTTGGAGGGAACGATTGCACGTGGTTCAGCCGCACGAGATTATAACCTTTGGTAGACGCGTAGCAGACACGTGGGTCCCACCCTACACGCCAGCCTGCGCGGCAGGTGGGCCCCTCTCGGGCACCGAGCCGCGTGAAGAGGAATTCTGCACCCACTCGCGTTGATCGGGTGTGCTTGTAACACGCGCATCTTGCTGTTTATTTTCGGATCGAACGGTCCGCGTTGCGCGCTTGCATAAGGGCGCGTGGCTTCTTCTCACCTGCGCAGAATTTAAAACTTTCCTTAATTGTATTTTGACCCACAAATATATTTCAAATTACATTTTGAACTTTCTTAAATTACAGTTAAGCCCTTTGCTAATTTTAAATTAAATTTTTAAACTTTTAATAATTATAATTAAGCCCAAATTCAATTTAAATTATATTTTCGATTTTTAGAAATTGTAATTAAGAACTATATTATTTGAAATTATATTTGTGGACATAAATATGAAATTAAGTACATTTTCGATACAAATTATTTAATTTTATTAAAAATGTATTTCTTAACACATGAAAGGTAAATATTAATTTATTTAACTAAAATTAAACAAAAATGTAAAGAACATAGCAATTATCATTAATAAAATCGATGAAAATAACTATATAAAATACAGTTATCAACACCCCCAAACTTAAGTTTTTTCTAGTCCTCGAGCAAAAGGAAGAAATAAAACAAAGATAACTGCATTTAAAATAGTAATTTTCAAAATATTTCTTTTTAAACATTCTAAAATAACATAACCCAAAGAAATAAAAGAATTTTATCTAAGTATCAAAATTAATTTAAAAATATATTACATTTTAACAATGAATGTTAGTGTGTGTGTGAAGTCTTTTCATATTTCATCACAGGCAATCCGGATAAGTTTATATAAATATAAAATCAAACAAATTTTCATGAAATCACAAATCTCATAAGTTTATTTTTCATTTCTCTCTCCACTAATGTAGACAAACACAAAACACAAAATCAATAGGACTTTATTAAGCTTGTAATGTATGGCTTAGGTAAAGGTAGGATAAAGGATAATATTTAGCTCAAAAAATTTTCCCAACCATAACATTTTAGGATTGAAAAAGATAACTTCTATCATCACAATAATAACTTCCCAATTTGGGCTTTATCATCACATACCATCCTCTCTTTTTTTTCTTTTCAGAATCTATTTTCTCTTTTTTTTTCAGAATCTATTTGTTTTTTTTTTTGTTTTCTTCTTTTCTGTTTTTTTTAGTACCCTCTTTTTTTCGGATATATCTTTACATAGTTACTAACATTTTTCACATGTTAGAGAGATAAGAAAAATAGATATATCTACACATATATATTTTTTTGGTAGGCTTTTGAAATGAGAAATATATATATAAACTTTGCAGCTCAAAAGGGGAATACTATGGATAATGCATGTAAAGGTAGATAGAAAGGCTCAAACGATCCAAAGATGGCCTAAATCATTTTCTTAGTTAAATGTTATCTATAATTTCGCCTCGAGAGAAAATCAAACAAATTCTAAGAACTGTGACACCACAAATATCAATCGAATTCCACACTCACATAAACCTTCTCTAAATTATCATAACAATTCAAAAGTCAAGACTAGTGCTCATGAATATTTATTCTTATAAAAATGAAATATACATAAAAATCATTCATCACTTGGACAACAATCAAATTTTTCAAAGAGGCATGCACCATTTAAACAGATGAAATAAAAATTAAATCACTATTCATAGCAAAATATCTTCAATTAACCAAACAAAAAAAAATTCACGAGCAAGAACATCCAGAAAGTATTTCACTTAAGTTCAATATATCCACCACCCCCAAACTTAATATACACATTGTCCTCAATGTGTGAAAGTTAAAGAACATATGAGATGGGTTTAAAGAAACTTCCTGGTTTAGTTTGAATGGTTAATCCCAAAATACCTTCACTTCCTCCAATTTGCGCCTACGTAAAAGAAAGAAATAAAATAACAACATAACAAAAAAAAATAATCAAATCCATGCGAAAATAAAAAAAAATTAAATAAAACACAGGGGTTGCCTCCCAAGAAGCGCTTGATTTATAGTCTTCAGCTTGACTTCTCAATTTGTTTTTCTTTTTATAAGTTACAATTTGTGTGTCAAACAAAATCTCAACTTACGAGAAAATTGAAAAATAAATTAAGAAACAATAACCATAAAAACTTTTTTATTTTTTATTTTTTTTCTTTTGTGAATTAAGATTTGTGTGTCAAACAAAATCTCAACCCACGAGAAAATTGGAAAATAAAAAAACAACAAACAATAAGAAAAAAAAATTATTTTTCTTTTTGTGAGGTAAGATTTGTGTGTCAAACAAAATCTCAACCCAAGAGAAAATTGAAAAATAAATTAAACACGCGAAAATAATTTTGTGTTTTTTTGAATTAAAATCAGATTATTTGGTATTAGTATCAACAATGAAAATAGTAAAACAAATCCCCGGCAACGGCGCCAAAAACTTGTTGTGTATTTTACAACACACATAAAATCGTGCAAGCATACACGATCACAAGTAATAAAGATTTGTAAGTAAAGATCGTTCCCACGGAGATTTGTTACTACAGTTTGTTGATTACTAAAATTGTATCTCTCTAATTTTATCCAAAATAATCGTTGATTAAGAAAAGGTTTAAAAATAAAATAAAAGAAATCTAGGATTGCAATTTTTCACTAAACTAATCCACTCAAATCGTGTTATTTTCGTTTGATTTATATTTTTTAGTACATTTAATTTGTCAACCGAAAACTTCTAATTTTATTCATACATCTCTTCCGAGCTCCGTATAAACACACCTCGCTAAATTAATTCACTATATCTCTATGAGAGTTAAATTCACCAAGATTCATTACGTTCTAAGTTTTCAAAAGGCCACACATACAATTAGGGTATATTCCTATCCTTCATCATACATATCATTCTATTTACGAGCAATACACACACAAATGCCTTTCTCAAGTTTATTTATGTGCCACAGATCGTTTTGATAAGATTCGTAAATAACCAAAAAGCATTAAGCACAAAATAGAATGAACAAATCAAATGTCTTATAAATCTTTCAAAAATAGTTAAAATCAAAGCTTCATAAATTTAGATCAAATACAACACTAGAAAAATTAAATTACTTCATTAAATTAAAATAAAAATTACAACAGATACTGAAAAATTAAAGGAAGAAGAAGGAAAATTAAAACATGAAGAAACGAAAATATTTGGCACACGCAGAACACAAAAAAGTCAAAAAATGGCTTCTGCGTGTTCTACCGTCCAACACTGAGCAACACCAAAAATTCTAAACTCTTAAAAAAAAAAAAACTTCTAAACTCTATCATAATATCACCTATTTATAGCTAAAAAATACATCTAAAATAATACATTATTTTTACACGCGTAAAAAATTTATATCGAAAACAAAACCCGACATTTTCCCTTAAATCTGCGTCCACGCAAAAATAGAATTTCGTATTTTAATACACGCGTGCAAGATGAAAGAAAGGGCGCCGTTTCTGATATTTTAAATTCAATCTGCGTGCCACGTGTCAGCATTTGATTCGCTGCAAGATTTACTAAGGCCACGTGGCATCATATCATTGGGTGAACGAATCGGCTGCACGCAGGAACGACGCACGGGAAAATGGCACGCCGAACGTGGGAGACAACGGCTTGAATGGGTGTGAGATTCGGCACTTTTGCATTCCCCGAAACGTACCACCCGTCCGCTCTTGATTCGTGCAAGGGGAACGTTGGACACGTGGCATACTTTAAATGGTTGGAGGGAACGATTGCACGTGGTTCATCCGCACGAGATTACAACCTTTGGCAGACGCGTAGCAGACACGTGGGTCCCACCCTACACGCCAGTCTGCGCGGCAGGTGGGTCCCTCTCGGGCACCGAGCCGCATGAAGAGGAATTCTGCACCCACTCGCGTTGGTCGGGTGTGCTTGTAACACGCTCATCTGGCTGTTTATTTTCGGATCGGACAGTCCGCGTTGCGCACTTGCATAAGGGCACGTGACTTCTTCTCACCTACGCAGAATTTAAAACTTTCCTTAATTGTATTTTGACCCACAAATATATTTCAAATTACATTTTGAACTTTCTTAAATTACAGTTAAGCCCTTTGCTAATTTTAAATTAAATTTTTAAACTTTTAATAATTATAATTAAGCCCAAATTTAATTTAAATTATATTTTCGATTTTTAGAAATTGTTATTAAGAACTATATTATTTGAAATTATATTTGTGGACATAAATATGAAATTAAGTACATTTTCGATACAAATTATTTAATTTTATTAAAAATGTATTTCTTAACACATGAAAGGTAAATATTAATTTATTTAACTAAAATTAAACAAAAATGTAAAGAACATAGCAATTATCATTAATAAAATCGATGAAAATAACTATATAAAATACAGTTATTAATATGATAATAATCAATGAAAATGATTTTGAACCAGAAAACATGACCTCACAACATATGAAACCAATTTCATTACGAGTCCTTTACCAAGAAGGAACATCTGATCCACATAAGGGAGAAAGAAATAGGGAAAGATTAGAACAACATGATACTACAGGTAGAAGAAAACAACCACCTAAAATGGAGATTGGGGAACTAGAGGTAGTATTCCACCAAAGTTCAAACTCCATGATAATTATAAATTTGAACTTCTAGAATTGGATTGTATAAGAGATAGGAAAAAAGTCTTAGATGAATGGGATAGTGGAATGAGTGTGCTCATACAAACTTCTCAAACTACCCAAACAAATCCTTCAACCAGTAGAGTGCTTATAGCACATAAAATGATAGGAAATGTTAAATTTTGGTTTTCAAACTTAATAGATCAACAATATTTGTTAATGCAAGGAAATGTTTCCACAGGAAGAGAATACTTGGATATAGTAATAAATGAAATATACAAAGAATTTATTGGAGAAGATAAAAAGAAGAACTATCACTAAATCCAGTAAAAATGAAATTAATGAAGCTAAATGGCATCTAACAAATATGGAAATTTGTAACATTTGTTACATATATTCTTTTATTTGTGAATATGAAATGTATTACCATAAATAAGCACCATCTATGCAAACAATTTATAAAGAAATGTTTTTTCAAAAATTACCTAGAACTATATAAAACCTTAACAAAAAATTGGGAACAAAGGAATAGAGAAACTATACCAGATATTCTAGGAGGAAGAATAAGAAGCCTTAAAGATTGGATCATTACTAAATGCCAAGAAAGAAAAGAATAAAAACAAATAAGAGGAAATGCTAAAATCTACTGTGATACAAGGTATTTTAGAATACCAGGGAAATATTGATGTAATATAAAATCTTATAAACAAAAATATAAATTCAGAATTTTTTTCTAAAAATATAATAATAGATTTAATAGAGAAAACTACAAGATAATATATTTTAGAAGAAAGAATTATAAACCTTCTGAAAAAAAGAATTATTGTTCTTCAAGAAAGAAAAAATGTAGATGTTGGATCTATAATGAGGAAGGACATTATGCTAACAAATGTCCAAGTAGACTTCAACATAAAAAAGAATTTAAAAAGGAATTTCCATAAAAATAAAAAATCTTAGAAGAAGCTTTCAAAATGGAATTAGAACAAATCGAGGGCTCTAATATAGATGATACTAATAGTAACTATCTATTGGAAGAAAATGAGGAAGAAATAACTGACTTAGAATATGAACACACAAGTTATGAATATTCTTCAGCAGAAGATGAATAATTTGTATAGTATTACAAATTGAAATAATACTTACATTAAAGTAGGACTAAAGTTTAAAGGCTATAACACGTATCATTTACATGCATATATAGATACAAGAGCTAGTATGTGTGTAGCCAGTAGATATGTATTTTCAGAATACAACTGGAAATAAGCACTAAAAGATTTAATTGTAAGAATTGTTAATAATACTACAATAAAACTCAATCAAGTATTAAAAGATGCTGATATAATGATAGGAGGAGAAAACTTTCACATTCCTACCATATATCAACAAGAAACATGAGTAGATTTGTTAATAGGAAATAATTTCCTAAACTTATATCAACCTTTCACACAACATTCCGACAGAATAAGTCTCACAACCTTAGAAGGAGATACCGTCTATGTTTCTAAAATAAGAAAAAATTTAACTGTCTCAAACCCAACTTTTATGCAACAACATAAAAAATGAAAACGTGGTGATATAGAAGACCAACAAAAACCTTATCTAGAAAATATTTCATTAAATATAGAAGAAAAACAAAACTTTTTTCTCAATGAAATACAAGAAGACAAAGCCCTAACAAGCATTTGAAAACTATTAAAAATAGTCAGTTCAGAAAATCCTTTGGATCAAAAAATAAATAAATCTAAAAAAATAGTCAACATAAAATTAAGAGATCCTAACAAAATCATAAGATTAAACCAATAATTTATACTTCAAAAGACATTATTGAATTTGGAAAACAAATTCAAGAACTTTTGGAATTAAAAGTCATAATACTAAGTAATTCACCTCACTCTAGTTCAACATTCTTAGTTGAAAAAGAAACTGAGAAAAGAAGAGGAAAAAAGAGAATGGTAATAAATTTTAAAGCAATGAATAAAGAAACTATTGACGATGGATACTTCATTCCAAAAAAGGAAGAACTACTATCATTAATAAAAGGAAAGAAACACTTCTCAAATTTTGATTATAAAAGTGGATTTTGGAAAATAAGATTGGATGAAGAATCCCAAAAATTAACAGCATTTAGTTGCTCCTAAGGACAATTCCAATGGACAGTTATACCATTTGGATTAAAACAAGCTCCAGGTATTTTTTAAAGATATATGGATAACATTTTTAAGAAATTACAAAATATTTATTGTGTTTACATAGATGATATTTTGGTTTTCAGTAATGAATTAAATAAAAATAGTTTGGATATTATCAATATGCTACAAGAATATAGAAAAGAAGACATTGTACTCTCTGAAAAAGAAACCAGTACTTGTTCAACAAAAAATTATATACTTAGGGTTGGAAATTGAAGATGGAAAACATAATCTACAATCCCATATACTAAATAATATTTAAGGTTTTTCTAGTGAATTAAAAGATAAAAACCAATTACAAAGATTTTTAGGATGTTTAACATATGTAGAAGCATATATTAAGAAACTTGTAGAAATGAGAAAACCATTACAAGCAAAATTGAAAACAAATCATATTTGGAAATGGATAGAAGAAGATATTCTATATATGGATAGAGTAAAAGCAAAGGTAAAATATTTACCAACTTTATACCATCCAAGACTAGATGATAAGATGGTAATTGAAACATATGCTTCACAAGAATATTGGGGAGCAGTTCTTAAAGCAAGAGTAGATGACAAAGATGAATATCTTTGTAGATATACATCAGGATCTTTCCAAGGTTCATAATTAAATTATCATAGTAATGAAAAAGAATATTTAGTTGTTAAAAAGGCTATTAAGAAATTTGCAATATATGTCATAAGCTCCAAATTCATTGTTAGAACAGATAATAAGAATTTTGGTTATTTCTTAAGAACTAATATTGTAGGCGATTACAAACAAGGAAGATTAGTTAGATGGTAACAATGGTTCAACCATTATAATTTTGATGTTGAATGATAAGAGCTAAATTATTGCATTTTGGTTATGATTTAAATGTTGATATTTGTGTCAAAATTGTGTTTATTTGATTATTTAATCCACAAATGTCATTTCACGGGTATTTCGTGTTTAAAGTGCAATTTCAAGTAAAATCATGATTTTGGAGAAGTTAGGGACAAAGTACAATGATCGGGATTGAATTAAAGAAAAAGAAAACAAAATTTCAAAATTTGGAATTTCGCCGCCGGCGAACACCTTACGGAGAAAATGTTGAAAATCTTCCCAAGAGCACGGATTTTGGCAAAGAAATCTCGCCGCCGGCCAAGTGCATCTCGCCGCCGGCCACAATAATCCCGCCGCCGGCGAGATTTAGCGAAACCGAAATCGTAAGTTTTCCAGAAATCTCGTTGCGGCGAGAATAACTTCGCCGCCGGTGAGTTTCGTTCGAAAACATTTTTTTATGCTATTTTGTTCCAAAATTGCCCTCCAAAACCCTAGACCTATATATACATTATGATGGAGAAGGAGGCCATGGCAGAGAGAGCAGAATTGAGTTATTTTTGCAGGAGAAAAGGAAATTTTGGAGAGAAAGGTTGGAGAAGCTTGAAGGATCATCACCATTGTTGCTACCAAGTCTTCCTCTTCAAGAGTTTTTCATCTCTTCTCCTTAGCTTTTATTTTCTGCATTTTATTCAGATTGTTTGTTCATTTATTCAATTGAAATAATGGTTGTTCTTATTTCCGTTATGAACTAATTCGTTTTTGCTAAGGCTATGATGTAGTTAGATCATGAAAATCTGATTTCTTGTGTTATCGTTATATGAATTCATTGTTTTCAAGTTGAGTATTTATTTCCATGCTTAATGCTTTTAAATTTCTGATCAAGATTTAAATGATTTGTTGCATTATATTGAGACCGAGAGGAGATGTGTAATGAACGCTTCTTGTGATAAATACCGTATGTTGAATGCGAGTTTGACACCTAATGCATGATGTATGTGGTTATTCCAGAAATTCCATAAATCGTAATGTGCTTATTTGTGATTAAGTCTTCATAGAAATATAGTCTGTTTTCATAGATAAGTAATTCTAATATAACTTGAGAAAGAGTATTAGATAAGTTTGGGTTTTTCAACCATCACTTTTAACTTTGATTCTCATATAACATAATTTGAAATCGGATTGAATTGATTTAGCAAAATCAAATGCCTTAGCGTTTTTAATCATTTGTGAACAACATTAAATTTTGTTATTTGCGTTTAGTTTTATGTTAATTTGCTTTTAAAACAATTTCAACAATTTGGTTTTCAAATAAAATTAGGGTTAGTCAATTTCGGTACTTAGTAACGCCATTCCTTGTGGGTTCGATATCCGTACTTTTGTATACTTTATTACTTGAACGATTCGTACACTTGCGAAAATACACATCATTGAACATCTTCCAAGCCATAAAAATAGTTTAGTTGATGCCCTTACCAGAGAATTAGCACCTCTAACTATTTTTATGCATTCAGGAATGGAACATCTTGATATCAAAATCAAGATAAAAGAAAAAGGAGATAAAAATCCTACAGGAAAAACTCGAGTTTCTATATTAAACGAGGAATCTCTATTAAAAAAAGGAACAACCTAACAGTTCACAAAAAACTTCTGAAAGCACAAAGCTCGATTGGGCATATGAGGTAGAAAAAGAAGAACAAAAAAATTTTATGTGGTCTATAATGGCCCAAAATCAAGAATTTATAACAACTGGGTAGAAACTAGAAAATATATTCTAGGAATTAGTGGAGTAACTCATAGAGCCTTCACCAATAGAATAGAAGATGAAGGTAGTTATGCCAACTACAAAACACAAAAACTAATAACTCCAGAGGAGATAGTAAGAAATTATTTTGCAGTACTATAACAATGGTTATAGAAACATCTCCTCCAGTACTATTTAGAGATAGCAAGGCCTCCAGTACTATTTAGAGATAGCAAGGCCTCCAGTACTATTTAGAGAAACATCTCTTCCAAAGACATCAAAAATAGTAAAACATTTAGTACTATTTAGAGAGACATCTCCTAGAACTACTCCAATCATTGAAGGTGAAAAGGACCAATACAGAAATCTCAGTAAATTACAATGGTTGATTCTCTATAATTTGGCTAGAAAATCTACCTAAGAACATATTGAAGATACGAAATTCTATACAATAGACAAAGAATTTCATACAATAAGTAAATTCAAGATATTGGAAGGAGCTGATCCAATATTTGTGTATAAAGCATTTCATGCAAGACTAATAGAAAATATATATCTAGGAATTAATTTAAGTGAATTAAATTATTTCCTAGAAAATTTTAAAAGAGCAATCAAGAATTTTAGAAGAAAAATTAAAGCAAGTGATAAACCTGTTTATCTTAGATTTTTTAGTTCATTAATGGACTGGAATGAGGAAGGATGTATTAGTCCTTACCATTTCTTCAAAATAGGGATTTCCAACACAAAGAGAGAAGTTCCCAAATCAAGGGCACTTCCAAAAAAAGAATTCAATAGAAAAGAACTCTGTGTATTAAGAGATCAAATGCTAAGCTAAATTTACTATGAACTCAAGAAGATTGAAAATTCTACTGAGATTAAAGTAAATTATTCAACTAGTAAAGTCATCGTCATTTCTCACAGTAGCATGGCTCTGTCAGAAGAAGATGGTGAAAAATTACCAAATATGAAACCAATTTTAATTGCAATAATCTAGAAATTGATCGAGAAATAAGGAAGGTATTTTGCTGCTATGACAGAAAAGCCACCAAAGACCACAAATGCATTCTCTGCATCAAAGACTAAGAAGATGAATATACGTCATCATCAACGTTATCAAAGGAATCGTCGGCATAAAATGACAAAGAAAAATAAGAAAAGAAATTATCGATAGAAGACTACAAAAGAAATAAAGATGTAGACCTCACATCTTAATTGGTAGCATGTGCTAAGGAAAAAAGTAGTGGTTATCCTTTAGAGAAGAAAAGAAGATAAATTATTAAAATAAGGGTAAAGCAATAATTTTAGTCTAGTAAACATGGATTCCTTGTTCTATAAAAGGAACCCTTATTATGATTTGAAGAACACACACACGAATACATAGAAATCTAGAGCTCTCTACTCTGAAATACTCTAGCATAGAAAACCTCTATATCTAGAAATCTCAAAATGAATAATGTTATACCTAGTAATTATGAGTTGCTAAGCACCCCTTTCAAGGTTCTTAGTTGGCCTTAAGTTGTAATAATTATTATTCTATGAATAAAATGGAGTTTAGTTACTCTTCTTTTGTAAGTCAACTATTGGATACCATTTATGTACGAGTGTAGAAGGCTCACCATTGCTAGGATGGCGTTGAGGTTTGAGCAAAGCTGAGGCATAATAGGTGTAACAAAAGGAGACAAAGAAAAGGGAAGAATGTGGTGGACCCATCAAATTCACGTACAATAATTATAAATTTAAGCTAGTTAAGAATCTTGAATTTCTAAATATTTTCTTACAACAAGACATAATATTGTTAAAACATGAAAATGGAAATTAGTTTTAGAAATAAACAACTAATAATTCCAATGGAAATGAAAGATAACAATATAATTCTATTAGAAACATTTGATAATGGTTATCTCTATCATTTCAAGAATATTTTAAAAATGAAGATTATGAAACTTGTCTTGAAAATTTTAAAAGATTTAGCACCTTATTAGATATCTATATAGATTATATTAAAGCTATTAGCATCATAGACCATCATGTTTCAAGGACATTAAAAGACTATTTTAGTCAAAAATATGTGAGCATAAAGGAAGAAGAATTCAACAATTTAATGTTTGGATATTACTTCTTTGAAGATTATAAATACACTGTATATACACAAGAAAAATATGCTTATATACTACGAATAGGACAAAATAATATACATTCAACACAAATGATTCATCAAGATAATACTCTATGAACATTGAATCATTAGTACATAAATTAGAACTATTAGATTTAACAAATCAAAGAGTAATTTTTAATTTTAAAAGACAATTAATAGATTTAGGGTTAGAATTAAGCAACCAACATAATGAAGTACATAATATACTATGCAGTTTTAATGAATATAGAAGAAAATTAGACTTATACAAAAAAATAATAAGTTTTTTAGACAAATTATTATCTTAAATAAATATAGAAAGACCATCAACTAAGTCAATATTAACCTTAGATTAAAAATTGTATCGATCCACAAAAAATTGGTATCAGAACCTAAGAATAGTAATCTAAATAGTAATGGATGAAAAATTAACATCATTAAATTATAAGAATATTTTTGATATTTTATAAACCTCAGGGGCATAATTAAAAATATACCAAATCTAAGGTGCATTTAAGATAATATTCTTATTTTTTTGGGTTATAAGTTTTAAGGTTATTACGTTTTCTCTCTCAATATTTGATTGTAAAGACTGTTTTTGCTTTAGAAAATTGTATTAAAGCGATAACGTTAGCGAGTGTGGGTTTTGTGGATTCTGTATGCTGATGTTGGGTGTGCGCAAGTCTTGAGTGTGTAGTTGTTCGAAAAGCTTATGTATCAGAACAGTAGCAATCTTGCATATGAGTCATGTTACCAGTTCTTGGCCAAAATCCAAAGTTTGGTGTCTTATTTTATATTAAAATGACAAAAACACCCCTATGTTTATCACTTAAAATCAACTTAATATGGGCATTACTATTCATTGCTGCAAACAAAGATTATAGCAATAAGTTGCTAGCAGTTTCAATAAGTTAATAAAATGACTAAATTTCATTGGAGTTTCTACTTATTTACTATTCATTCTGCAAGGACCTGCCCAGCTCCACTCTAGTTACTCGTGATGTGTCCGGAGACACCATAACAAAACTCCTAGACTAATAATCTCCCTAAGTTTAGCAGAATTTCCCCTAAGTTTAGACTAATAATCTCCCTATAATAAAATATGAAAACAGTTCTCATAGTGTTTCACAAAATAATAAAAGTCAGATTTTTACACAACTATATAGAAAACATGCCCAAAAACATAGCCATATACAATGATATACATGATATTAGCCAAAATATAAGGCATCTTAACATCATTATTATGATAAATTCTAATAAAAGGCATCATCACAAATCTCCATTTTTTTCTTTTCTATTGCAATTTATGGATTATTATATAATAATTTTTAAACTTCCCATATATATATATTGAAATAGAGAGAGAACGGTAGCAATATACCCTTTTTTTACGATACACTTTGAAACGAAAGATTCATGAAAAAATTGGATTCAATTGTCAACTGTTCCTATTAGAAATAGGGTTGAATTCAAATACTTTCTGGGCAATCGAAAAATAAAAATATAGTGAATATATTCAAGATAATTATGTATTTACAAAATATTAAAGTAGGGTTAGGAATAATCGTTTCCCAAGTTTGTTATTATGGATAGTTCCTACAAAGATTCAGATTAATAACGTATATAATACTTGAATTCGCGATATAGATGCTACATATTTGGTTCTCATCCTTCAGAGATTATGAGTGTAATAGGAGCATCCGTAGACAAAAATATCACCCTAAGATAATTGGCTCCCATTGGGAAATAAATGCCCTTCTGGCATTGCCACTTTCTTTCTTATCATTCAAATTCAATCTATAGATTCTACAAATTTTTCATTAAAAAAAAGTAACTAATAGAACAAGCACAATCATAAACATATACATAAAATTATAAAGGATAATAAAAATAAGAAAAGGAGTTTTAACTTAATATATTAGTTTTAATAAAATGGGTTGTTATGATAAAACAAAAAATACTCAAGGAATTCATATATATGTGTCTATATATATATATATATGGACATTTGAGTAGTTAAGTCTCAAAAATAATTTTTTAAAAAAGTAAGGTAAGTAAAATGTAAGAAATAAGAATAAAGAGATTAAATTATAAAGAAAAAAATATTAAAGGGACCAAATTATAAATATATAAAAATATGAGATCATATGTGTAATTCACCCAATATACAATGTGAGCTTACAATTTCAGTATGTGGGCGAGTTTTCAAAAATCAATATAAATGTACTTATAAAAAGTATAATAATGAGAAATGTTTTTTTTTTTAATTTGTAATGCCAATTAGGGCACCTGGGAATCTGGTTTGTAGAGGGGAGACAGAATTAGAACAACTCAATTAGCTCTTTTGGTATATATATCATGTGCACACAAAGTTTACTCATTAACTAAGTTGATAAATATTATACTTCATTGAACTAAACCAATTTATTTATAATTATGTCATATCAAATCAAACTTAATATTTTGAATGATGAATATAATTATTTATAACTTAAAACTAAAAATGAAGGTAATATGGTAGTTCTAAAGTGCATTTACCATTGGTAAATATTTCTAATAACATTTGAAGTATAAACATGCAAGCATGTATGGAAACTAGTAAAAATAAAAATAATAAAACAAATATTTATGTTATGTAAAAATTGCTTACAACTTATCTTGCTTTTGGCCAATTGATTCATATAATCAAAATAAAATATTATCTCTCTTTGTGTACAAGTTCTAAAATTATCATTTAAATTGATTTTTCTCATATTAACATTGCTAACTGGCCGAGCCAAGTAACAAAACTTAACTATATTTCCATAACTTGTATTGGTGCTGAGGCACCTAAACTACGTTGACAAGAAACATGCATTTTAATAATGAAAATGACTAAGTCTGGTTGCATATCATGACATCATGGCCACATTGCTAGAAAATTACTAATATTTGCTATTGAAATTTCATTTTAATTTAACTAGTAATCTCATATCATAAGCATTAAACTTCAATAAATATTCAAATGTATTGGATGTAGAAATTAAATAGTCAAGTCAAAAATGTAAAATTATAAGATCTATAGTTTTTATATTATTGAATATCCATTCATATTAATCAATGTTGCTCTAGCTTCCCTATAGGTTATGTAAAATAACTCTTCCAATACAATGTACAATGCATATTTGTATTAGTGGTTATTGACAAATATTGTGTTTCTCTCTTAACTATCATATATATTTCATATCCTTTTTGTTCTGTTTCTGTATAAGAGTAGTGATCTATGTATATTAAGAAAAACGAAAAAAAACCAAACCCTAGCAGCAGCTGTACACATGGAAGCTGCTACATACCCATACTTTATGACTCCATTAACATTATTGTCTGCCATTACTTGCTCCACTAAACATTGATGTCTGCCACTGCTGCAGCATACACCATAACACACACCAACACTCTCTCTCAAGTTGGTGCATATATGTCTCTTATGCCCAACTTGTCAAGTGAGTTGTAGAAGTTCTTTGTAGACACAAATTTTGTGAGTATATTAGCCAATTGATCTTCTAATTTAACAAATAAAAGCTGAATAATATTTTCTTCAAGATTCTGTTTGATGAAGTTCTGATCCACTTCAACGTGCTCCATGCGATCATGTTGAACAGGATTGTATGAGATGGAAATGGCTGCTTTGTTATCACAAAATAAGTTCATTTCAAAGTTAGGAGCAACACCAATCTCAATTAGAAGTTTTTTTAACCAAAGGAGCTCACATATTCCCTTGACCATTCCTCAAAATTTAGCTTCAACACTAGATAAGGCAACTACCTTTTGCTTCTCGCTCCTCCATGTAACAAGTTGCCCCCCCCCCCCCCACAAAAGTAAAGTACCCAACAATAGATTTCCTATCCTTGATATTCCCTACCCAGTCTGAATCTATATATCGAATGACACTCATAGCATAAACAATATCAGGTCGAGTATGAGATAAATATAAGAGTTTACCCACTAACCGTTGATATCTATGTTTATCTGCTGGTACTTGGTCCACATATTCTCCAAGTTTATGATTTTGGACCATCGAGATATCGACAGGTTTACAATCTAGTAATCCTGCCTCTGTTAGTAGGTTTAGAGTATATTTCCTTTGGGAAAGACATATACCTTGTTTTGATCTTGTTACCTTAATGCCTAAGAAGTATTTGAGCCCTCCCAAGTTCTTCATTTCAAACTCATTTGACAGTTGTTCTTGAAGCCTAGAGATTTCTTCTTTATCATCCTCTGTAATTATCATGTCGTCTACATAGACTATAAGGGCTGTTATTTTTCCCAATCGATGTTTTAGGAAAAGAGTGTGGTTAGAGTCGCTCTTTTGAAACCCATATTTCCTCATTGCTGAACTCAACCTAACAAACCATGCTCAAGGTGATTGTTTTAGTTCATACAATGCTCGTTGTAATCTACATTCAGTTTCATTTCCTGATGTAACAATATGTCCTGGTGGGATATCCATATAAATCTCTTCTTCAAGGTCACCATGAAGGAAGACATTTTTCACGTCGAGTTGGTGCAATGTCCAATCTAAATTTGCTACAGGAGATAACAAAACTCTAACAGTTTTTAGTTTAGCCATAGGTGAGAAGGTTTCCTAATAATTTATACCATGTTTCTGTGTATACCCTTTTGCTACTAGCCTTGCCTTGTATCGATCAACTAACCTATCTGTTTTATACTTAATGGAGAAAATCCACTTGCATCCTACCATCTTCCTCCCTTGAGGTAGCTCGCTTAACACCCATGTGTTATTCTTCTGTAATGCCTCAAATTCTTCTTTTATAGCTTGAGCCCAATTTCGATTAGATAGGGCTTCTTCAACACTACTTGGAATTTGACATGAGGAGAGTGTTTGTGAAAACTCCCTTATAGGTTTTGATAAGCCTTTAGTAGATACATAATTGGCTATTGGATACTTGGATTGTTGTTCTTCTCTGTCTGGAGAGTATCGATTTGGAGGTTTGCCTCGATTGTGTCTGAAAGGTAGAACATAACCAACAGGTGTATCTATAGCATTATTTTGTAAAGGTGTGATAGGATAGCTTACCTCAGGAGTATTCTCAGCAGGAGGATCATTAGGTACTAGAGAGTGGAGGGGTGCATCAACCACTACATTTTTTGGAGATTCAGTCACTAGTTCAGATTCAATTCTTAGAAGTTCAAGTTCGGGTCTAGGTACTGGCTCATCCATATTGTTGGCATTATTTGAGTATGTTAGATTGTTACTAATGTCTAACACTTCAAAATCAAGCCAATTTCGTTCTTCACCATAACTCTCCCTCTAAAGTGGGTAATTGGATACTGATGATGGGAAAAACCATTCAGATTCTAGGAAAGTGACATCTATGGTAATGTAGGTTCTTTTATTAATAGGATCATAGCATCGATATCCCTTTTTTTGTACACCATACCCCAAGAATACACATCGAACAGCACATGGATCCAACTTAGTTCGTTGATTTTTATGGAGGTGGACAAAAGCAACACATCCAAAAATTCGGGGTAGAAGCATCAAAATAGTAGGCAAGGGAACATGATAAGATAGCACCTTTAATGGATTCTGAAATTGTAAGGTTTTTGTGGGCATACGGTTCAGTATATACACAACTGTAGTAACAGCATCACTCCAGTATCTACTAGGCATATGTGTACTAATTAGTAAGGCCCGGGTAGTTTCTAAACTATGCCTATTCTTCCTCTCTGTAGTCCCATTATATTGTGGGGTTTGTGAACAAGAGGTTTCATGGAGAATACCATGGTTGTCCAATTTTTCTGAAATTGTTGATTAACATACTCCCCTCCATTATCAGACCTAAGGATCTTAATTTTTTTAGAAAGTTGTGTCTGAATCATGGTGTGAAACAATTGAAACGTAGAAAATACTTCATATTTATGTTTGAGAAGGTAAATCCATATAATTCGTGTACAATCATCAACAAAAATTACAAACCAATGATGACCCGATGACATAGTGACCGAGGAAGGTCTCCAAACATCAGAATGTACTAAAGCAAAAAGAGTCATACTTTTATGCATGCTCATAGGATAAGACGCCTTACGACTTTTTGCTAAGATACAATTATCACATTTGAAATCTGAGTGTGTGACATTTGAAAATAAACTAGGGAGTAGGTGCTTTAAATACCCAAATGATGGATGCCCATCGACGATGACATAACTAACTTTTTCGCTCCTTGTTACTAAATGTGTGTTGAATGTGATTGGCTATTCTTGAACTGAGATCATCCATATAATATAAGCCTCCTCTCTTAGTACCACGCCCAATGATCTCCTTGGTGAGAATATCCTAAAGAAGACAAAAGGTAGAATACATCAATACTATACAGTTAAGATCTGAAGTAAGTTGACTTACATACATTAGTCTGTTTAAAAGAGAGGGTACAAGTAATTTATTAGATAATGATAATAAAGGAGATAAAGTCACTATTCTAGCCCCTATAACTAGATAAGTGACCCCATTGGCATTGGCAACACGGCTCTATCTCGGCTGGATTGTATTGGAGAGATCTTTTGGGTCAAATTTCATATGATCTGTAGCTCGAGAATCGAGAATCCAATCCTCATTATCACTACGAGTAGAGATGTGAAATGCTTTACTTGAAGCACCTGGATCCTAGGAAGATTTGGCCTGAGGAATAAGGGATAATGATCCATTATTGGTAGCCACAATAGCTTTTCCAATGGTTTCATGTTTCTTCCATGCTTGAAGATCATTCCACCAATCTGGATACCCATGTAGTATGAAGCAGTTTTCAAAGGTGTGTTTGGATTTTACGTAATGGACACATTTTAAATCAATAAAAGGTGGATTTCCCGTGGATTTCTGGATATGCAAAGAAAGAGTTCCTGGTTTTGGTGGCATGGGATTATGGTGTCCCTTGATCCCTTTGAAAGTCATAACTGCTCCGAGAGTTGTATCTCCACCCATGATCATCACAATTTTCCTGAGCTCTTCCCTACAGATGAATCCATAGGCCTGTTCCACCGAAGGCAATGATTTGATTTGAAGCACATCACTTCGAGTTTTATCTAGTCGGTCATCAAGTATATCGAGGAAGGTATACACTCGATCTTCCTGTATGATGGAGTTGTATTTTTGTATGTCAGTCGCACAGTCCATTGGGTTAGGATGACGAAAATCAATTTCTCGCCACAACACTTGAAGGTCATTGTAATATTTTTCAATGGATCCATCTGCCTGCTTCATACTAGTAACTCAACGGCTTAGATCATACACTTGAGACGTTTCTGTCCCATCAAAGTAGGTTGTAGCATCATAATCCCAAACCTCTTTTGCAGTTGAGAATCAGATAAAATTTGCAATCAAGGAGGGGTCTATCGAATTGATCAACCATCCTTTCACAATGGAATTTTCAGTGTGCCATCTCCTGAATGAGGGGTCGGTTTCAGCAGGTTGAGGAAATCCCCATTAATATATCCCAGTTTGTCCTTGCCAAAGATATACATCTCTACCACCTAGGACCATAAGGAATAGTTGGATCCTCCCAACTTGATACTAATGGGAGTATTTGACGCTTCAGTTAGCAGAGGTTTAAGCTCTAGTTATAACCTTGGTCATTTTTGTAGTTAAATAGTTCATTATAGAATTGGTGGTTGAATCTCCAGATTCTGCCATGAAATATATCAATACTATAATTTTTTTCCTTTTTTTTCGTTCGTACACTCGCCGAATGTATATAGAATATTTAGAATGGTAACCCTAATTCCTTTTCTCTATTCGTACAGCTTCTTCTATTGCGTTCCATGTTTTTCTTTTTTTTTCTTCCAGCTTTGTAAGCTCTCTTCTCTAGAGCTTCATTTTTTCTTCTCTTAGATCAACCGAAAATGGTGCAACCAGAGGTTAAAAACGAAGCAGATGTCCACCTGTCCGAGCCAGTCATCACTTTCATTGCTATTAAGCCAGAGTTGCTGGTTGAGGTATCTAAGGCTTGCGGTGCTGTGATGTTCTACCAAGCTACTTTCGGAGCTGAGGAGGTTAGTCGTACTTTAGACCCCAAGTGCAAGGTTGATCAGAGTAGTGCAAATTTGTTTGAGCTCGAACAAGTTCTCAGGTCAAAGAAGGAGAAATTGACACCACAAGAAACAAATGAATTACTACAATGCAAGTCTAAAGCTATTAAGGATTTCATTGTGGATGCTTTATTTGGTAGAAGTGTTGGATAGGCTGACTTCAAAACTTGGAAAGTTTGTTGGGGTTTATCTTTCTGGAGGAAGTGCTACCTTTGTTGGGTTGTGGAGATTTGCTAGGTCTCTAAATTCATCTGCTGAGCATATGCTTGCTTTGGATGGAAGTGGGATATAGAAGGAGTTAGAAAATATAATGGCAGACGAGGTATTCTTTTGATCCTTTGGTAGTGAAGTTTCTCTCAAAGCATTTCTACTTGGAGAAAGTTTTTGATGACTCAACTTCAGAGCAGCTACAACGGTACCCCAGATCCCAGCCAAATACCCACAGATTAAAACAATCTGTTGAGCGTATGTACACCAAAAAAGAGATCAAACTAGTTCAAAGAGGAACATAAATTAGCGTAGGACACTAGATCAAACCAGTGTCAAGAACAAAAATCAGCTTATTTCCAGCGTAGCATGTAGCTATTTTATTTCATTAGGACAACAATAACTCTGCTCTGATACCATGACAAATATTGTGTTTCTCTATTAATTATCATATATATTTCATATCCTTTCTATTCTGTTTTTGTACAAGAGTATTGATCTATGTATACTAAGAAAAATGAAAACAAAAACCTAACCCTAGTAGCAGCTGTACACATGGAAGCTGCTGCACACCCATACTTTATGGCTCCACTAATATTATTGTCTGACATTCCTTGCTCCACTAAACATTGGTGTCTGCCACTGCTGCAGTATACACCACAACACAAACCAATAGTTATAACATATAGGGGTTGAACTTAGATATTCCTAAGCTCTTAATCCCTATTAAATAGAAAACTCTTAAATTAGTTCAACTTATAAGTAAATAAGCTCAAAACCGTTTCATAACATCTCTAAAAATAGTAGAAGTCAATCACTTGGTTATGAACTTCGGTGAAAAACATTTTGAAATCACCAAAACAAAACCTCTTCATTCAAACAAATATAACTTTAAATGGTAACAATAAAATAAAAATGTAAAAACACTCAAAAATTAGAAAATTTTTAATTTTTAAAATCGTATCGTATGCCGTTTGGGTATCGTGAAACTATTTTTTAAAAATAGAGATCCTAGTATGTGTCTTCACATTGTAAATAGTTTTAAACTACTTTTAAATCTATCCTCGTAAATGTAGGTATACTTTTGATGTAAATATTCAAATGAAGACTCACATATGTAGGAACAATTACATGAATGTTACTTTTCTTCCAACTCAAATAGGTAACCAAGATCTAGATGAAAAGTGGAAACGATAACCCATAGATTCTTTTCGCTAGCTTTATATCAATATTACAAGAAGGCCTCACAACATGAATTGAGTAATTAACACATTGAAAGAACAAAATAACATTCTCAACTCAACACTCAACAAAAATGACTTGCAGAAAGAAAGAAGAAACAACAGTAAACACACAAGTGACGGTATGCCTCATAGGTTTCTATCAAGGTTAGAAACAGACATAAACAAAGTAAATATGACACAACAAGCAAGATAGTTATATATACTAAAAATATATGGGGGAACATATTCGGTAAATGATGATTGCACTTTCATAGCATAAAATCATACATTACATAACAAAACACAGTGAAGAGTCCAATACATGGTGCATTACTAGGTTAAGGAGATATAGACTCTTTAGAGACTTGTACCAAAAGACGCATGATCAAAAATCAGAAGTAATAATTAGAAAGCTATAGGTATACTAAAAGGTGAGGACAAAAAGTATGCAACTATGCAAAACACAATGAACTTTCTTATTAGAATCTAAATCTAGTATGATGTAACATACATGATAGAATCTTATTATACTAACACAATAGTAGGTCATGCACAACAATAGATATGACAAGGTAAAACTACATAGAAATTATATCTATGTGATAACATCCCCGAGTTTCTTAAGGCAACCATGTAGTAACAAGAAATCCACTAATTAATAAAACAATTACAACTTTGATAGAAAATAAAACCACAAATACTTCTATTAGTTGAGACCTCCATCCTAACTGCCGATTACTACTTTTTCTTATGGCTTTCACAACGACCTAGTTCGACACACGAACCTGGCTTATCTCCAAAGCCAACACCACCCAATATGGTGTGATTAGAAACCATGAATCAGTAATGAGTGACATGCACAATCAATAGAACCACCCTTGAACATGAAGACCTAATAAATAATAAAGGACACACAGTCCACCATAAAATACCAAGGGACAGCTAGTCCAAGACGTGAGAACTCAAATAATTTAACTCTACCCACCCTCAGAAAGAGATTCTCACATATAAAAATTTGCATGAAGGCAACTGCCAACTAACACATGGCTTACCTCACATAAACCACTTACAAACACTGCCTCAAGTATTCACCACTTACAAGGACATTTTTGCTCACACAATTATGAATAACTAATACCAAAAAACACATAAGGTGCTATTGATCCAAAAATAGGAATAACAAGATGTTAATTTGAAAGAGCTTTGCTACACTTTTCTAGATTCCAAATAAGAAGAAATGAGGGATATTTATAGAACTAAAAATTTACACCTCACCAACCACCTTGCTAACCATCTCGCTAAGGTTAGTGGTGAGTATGGTGGTGAGATAGCTAGCGAGGTACTAAAAAGTCACATTGTTTGTTCCAAAAATTGTCAAGTACTTTTCATAAATACATGCATACAAAAAGAACCAAAAACACAAGTGAGAACTTTGACTTGCTCGCCCAAAACCAACACTCCACTTAGATACACACTACAAAATACAACCTTGTGATGTGTGTAAACATGCTTGTATACAGAGTGTTCCTAACTATGTGTGTGTGTATTACTGATCTTCAATAACCATCCTTACATAGAAAAGGACAAATACACTAAGTAAGAATAAAATAGACAACATGTTTTGCATATGGAAAGCTAATAGACAGACATAAGAACAATAAGACTTTCATTCTCTCCCTTTGGCTTTTGTGTCAAAACACTACACAACTAAATACAAAAGCTTATCAAATATGAGATGATCATGAAGATGTTCTAAAGTTGTTTTTTCCCATGAATAACACAACGACACATACTAAGACCCAAAGGACACACCTATTCTAAAGGCATCCATCTTGAGTCCTTCATCTAGCTTCAAGAGTAAACTCATCCAATCGTCTGTCACAAGGAATTCAACACCACTACATAGATCATAATTAGAGCATGAAGACTTTGCTATACACCTATAACATGTACCCACGATACAGACATATAACATGTGAACGTATCATGTAGAAACAATGTGTAGTCTATCCAAATACTATCATATTACTAGTACATAGGTATACAATTATAGTCTATATAAATACTATCGTATTACCCCTATACAGGTACACACCAATAGTCTAAGCACAATTAGCATGTATCACAAACAAACCCTATCTATATGTGATACAAATATGCAAGCTACATAATCTACACACAACACAAATATGTAAACTACAAAATCTTCATGCAACACAAATATGCATACTCCCCCTAAACATATGCAATACTCCTCCTAAGTGTATGCATATTAGATAAACATAATATAGTGTAGAATATACTCACCATCCCATGCAAAAAATATCATGTAAATAGCAGACACAATACATAATAGATCACTATGATAGGGATGTAGGTAAACACATAGGAACACGTGAAAAAGAGATTGTAAATAATTCATGAAATAAGTCATGATAATAGTTCTATTTGTACATGGTTCATACAAAGTGATGTAAAGAAGAAATGAGCATCACAAGAACACAATAGCATAATATAAAACCATTAATAGAACAAACAATAATAATGCAAAACAACCATAACACTCCCCTTGCCAACATGCATTTTACAAACAATCTCCCTCCTAAAATTATGCATATGAGATAGTAAACATATTATGCATTCTACACTCTCAAAACTTCCCTAAAACAAAAGCATCTACACACAATACAAACTTAGTTACTTTAAGTAATCAATATCTTACGGGATTTTAAAGGACAAAGTTAAAACAAAATAAACTAACAAGGAAATTAAAAGAAGTTCAACACTCTCTATCTCCCTCTTTTGCAACAATGTTTTCAAGAACACCACAATGAGAAGAGTATCCAATAACATTAGGGGTAAAAGGTGGTGAAGTAGATCGATGTTAAGAACAATGGTAGCTGACTATTCAAAAGGAATGGTCGATCTCTAAGGGAACAATGTGTTAATCTCTACCAAACAAGGAAAGCATAGAGAACAATGGGCCAATAGAAGAAGTACTTGAGTTAAAAGGCACTCTAGAACCAGTAGGACGATGTTTGATTGAGGCTAAATAAATGGGTGAACGATGAATATGAGGTACAATAAGATGTAAAGAAGCCATAACACCTTAAGCAAATTCTTGAAATTGATGCGAATCCAAGACATTTTCAAACTCAAAAGGGATACTTAGAAAATAAGGAAACTAAACAATTGGAAGAGATAATAAATTACTAATATCACGAGAGAAGATAACCCTACATCTTCTAAGAAAAAAGGTGGTAGATAATTTAGTGAAAGAAATGATAGGCAAAACAAGATAAAAGATAGAGGACTTTTGAGATTAACCAAAGCATTCAACAAAATCTATATTGCATTCATGTAATGGTATGATTAAAATTTTGATGACATGCACTATATGTGATATACTAAGCTTGCTTACTCTATATGCTATTAAAATATGCTTATTTGAACTAAGCAAATAGAAACATAAACTTAAAGAGAACCAAACTTTATATGTCTACATTTAACCTCTCTCTCTACTAATATAAATGCAAACCTAGAAGAAATCAATTGGTCTTTCAAAGCCTGTACTAATAGGGTGAGGCAAGGGTAGGAGTGATATGATATTTAGGAAAAAACACACCTTTATCCATCTAAAAACAATCCAAAATATCCATGACAAAAATTCCCTCAAACACGTGATCTTTTCTCTTTACTTCTCAAAATTAAATTAAGAGTATAGTTGTTGTGGGAGCACACATTAAATTCAAAAATTCATACACCTCTATTATAATCATTTTTTCTCCTTTATATATATATAAGTCATTTTTCAATCCCTTTCTTCTTCCCTCTTCCCTATTTTTAATATTCTTTTTTTTAAGAAACCAAGAGTGTAAAAAACATATTCTTAGAACTTACATGCTCAATAAATGGGAGTGCAAATTCCGTTTGGAGGTTTTCCAGCAACTGGAATAGCATCAAAGTACTGTAAGGATTTTATTTTCTTTACAGTTATTTTTTATGCTTTATTCTTACATGTTATATTTAATTTGTACGTGATTAAATTTAACTTTCTTTGTTTGTAAACATGATATAATAATAACGTTGTTATGCTTGCGAAATATTAAATAGGTAAAAATCTCTAAAATGAATTGATTTTATTTTTATTCAAGATTTTCTATTAATAATGTTAGAGAGAAATATATTATTTTTCATTACAAACTTAAATCTAAAAATTAGATTTTAAGGTTTAGTTATCCGGTCTGATTTAGAGTAGTGCTCTTTTATTTGTTGGTACAATCGTCCGGTAGTTAGAGTTTAGCTCTATTTCAAAAAATTTTATAAGAATTATTATCTGAAAATGTATTAACAACATGTTTTCAGTAGTGGTTTTAAAACATGAAAGTTAGTACTCGGATAACTAAATTCTTAGGTTTAATTTGGACACCTTGAATAAAGTTTAAACTGTCTAACCCCACCAAAGGTGGCATTTAAATGGTTCATTTTCAATCTCTTAGGAAAAGGAATTAATTTAATTAACCAAATTAGTTATCAACCCACCCATAGGTGTTAATTGATTTTTTTAGTTAACAAAGAATATCTAACCCCACCAAATGTGGTATTCATACAAAAAAGAGAGAATCAATAAACATCAATTCATATCTTTAATAACCTAAATAATATGAGCAAGCATAATTAACTTAGTTATTATATCCATAAATACTCCACTATTATAAATGATAAAATTTGCATCAATATTTATTGAATGTATGTTTATTTTTATGTCAGTAGATTAAAAACACAAAACCCAAAATATCGTGACAGGATGTTTAGGATTTAATTTTGTTTTTAAAATTTTTAATAATAAATTAAAAACCACATATATTCTTTCCTTGGATCGACCTTGTGAGTATACTTATCATTTTCTACGAAATGATTCGTGCACTTCCGAGAGTTTTATAAATATAAAACCAAAGTATTGGTAGGATCAACGATGCTGGTTTTCGTTCATCAAGTTTTTGGTACCATTACCGGGGAAGGAATAGCGTTTTTAAATTATTTATCAAATTTTAAAAACTTTTTGTGATGTAAAAAATTGTGATTTTTTTTGGGTTAAAAAAAATTAATGATCTTAAATTAAAAAAATAATAATAATTATAACGTTAATAGTAAAATAATTTTGAAATTTTAAATTTGCAGTAAAAAAAACAAACTTAATGTTCATGAATAGTAAAACAAATAATAATAATAATAATAATAATAATAATAATAAATTAATTGAAAACAAAATTAAAAAAAACTTACCATTCATGAATAGTAAAAAATAAAAATAAAAACCCAAAAAAAAATTTCTCATTTTAAAAAAATCAAATTTCAAATTTCACAGAAATTAAATAAAAATTTAAAAAAATTTAAATTAAAAAAACAATTATAATAATAATTATAGCGTGAATAGTAAAATAATTTTTAAATTTGAATTTTGGAAAAAAAAACTTCAATAAATTTAAAAATCAAAAAATCAAAATTCAAGAGGAAAGATTCTCTTTTTCTGGTCACCTGACCATCGTTCTTCATTGTTTCAATTATATACTTTTATTTGAGTGTTTAATTGATGGTAGATGAACATCTTTAGTTTGATCGTTTGGTTTTTTTACTAATGTTTCTTAGTTTTAAAAGGAAAAGAAAAAAAAGTAGACATGCTTTAACATTGATATGATAATTACATACTCAAGTCATATATATTTTGATTGGCTACACATTATACAATGAATATTTTGACTTGTACATTTACATATTTTTCAAATCTGGTGATCGATGTTGACATAAACATACCCACACACTCACTGAACACATAAGTATGTTATGCTAGAAGTTTATAATTAATTATGTGAGATTTTAGAGTATGAGGCACTACTACAAAAATAGGCATTAAAGTCGGTTAAAAATTGACTTAAACAAATTTAGAGTCGGTTCGTTAAACCGACTTTAAATTTAGCAACTTAAAATGTAAATTCGGTTCACGCCATGAACCAACTTTACCCGTTTTATGATTTTTTTTATTTTTATTCTCATTTTTTGTATTATTCAACATATATATAGCATTAAAAAACTAAAATATAAATAATAATACAAATAATTAAAAATTTAAATATATTTAATTACTCGATAATTAAATTTATTACAAAAACAAATAATGTATATATAATATATATAGTTAACTTAAATTACAAATAAAATAATGTCGTCAAAGTGTAATTGGATGCGATCGAGTAAGCTTGGTTGGCTTAGAATCTTGATTGGCCTTCACAAGCATTATGACAAGAAAACTAGACAAAAAAAAATTCATATTCCCCTACATACATGAGCACGTAAAACATCCATCAAACAAACAGTCTAAACTTCAAACATACGAATGAAGAAATTAAATCATTATAAATATTACCATCAAAAAGAGATTATCATGTACAACGACATTCGACGAACTCATATTAGCATTTTATTATTTTTTTAATGCTATAATGAACTCTAAATATGAAATCAAGTGTAACTCCGATTCTTGGCTTGTGTGAGTATTGGTGCCCTTAAACATATGGAACACGTTCATGGGCACCAAAACTCATACAAACCAAGAAACAAATCGAAGTTACGTACACCTGATTTGTCCATTTAGAGCTCATTATAGCATTAAAAATACTACCAGAGTTTCCAGATAAATTCATATTTATAAACAAATGATTAAAAAGTGCTAATATGAGTTCGTAAGGAAAGTAGGAAAGAGAGATGAGATGTAGTTTGGTCCAAAATTAGGTCCATAAAACAATGCATTCCCCTAAATACATGAGCATATAATCATCTATCAAACAAGTGATTTTAGACACAGGAATAGATAGAGAAATTAAATCATTAAAAAATTTACTGTTATGTTGTCAAATGCTATTCAAGTTCATCAGAATCTTCTCCTGATTCTTCTTGTGATGATATAATTTGAACCATGTGTTCTGTCCATTCCTCTCGTAAATCATCAAAAATTTGCTGGTCGTAACCCGTCTTGTTCCAACCAAAGAACTACATTTATTTAAAATCAAATTAAGAATATAATTTCATTTATTTACAAAAACAACTCAAATATGTTAAAAACTTTTATGTATATGAGTGAAAGATATTACCACATCATCAATTGGAATTTTGATATTTGTGATGATTTCGCTCATAAACTTCATGTCATAATAACCACACATGACTCCATTATTTTGTTGTGGAACCTACAAAAACAAGTGTACATGTGATTTCATATTCGAATATCTTTATTATTCAATTGTAAAATTAATAAAATTATTAATATTGACTTGTACATACCATAACCTTTGTCCATATAAGCTTATGAAATTTTTAAGGACAATGCCCTTAAACTTGTTCCACAACTTCCATGCCCTGTCAAGGTTTAAAACGGTTAGTTTTTATTAAATATTACAACAAATAATAGAAGAAACTAATATGTAACTATAACTCTTAAATTTCAACAACTGCTTTTGTATCTTTACTCAGTTCTATGGAAGCTGAGTCATAGTACCAAGCATGATTATTGAACAGATCAATGATTACCAACATCCAATGATCTTAGCATTGTTCAAACCTTAATGGACAAGGGATTATCAACTTTTGATTTCTATTAAGCGTTAATGCTCTATCACATAATTGTTTAGCTCTGATGCTAACATCTTTCTCTTGATATTGATTGACATATGAAGAATCATAGAACATTGCTAAATGTGACGAGTGATTATGTTGAAGTCGATAATAGCATGTCCTATATAAAAGATATATATATATATATATAATTAGATAATATAAATATAATTATATATGTTCTAAATATATAAAAGAAAAATAAATAGATTGAGGACTCACCTTGTCCACACTTGAATTATACTTAAATCGATCATTTGATATTCAAATAGTTGCAATAATCACTCGATCGATATATAAGTTTGGCCGAGGTCTACACCAGAAATTTCTATAGGAAGTAGCACAGTCCATCCATCATTTATGCTATATGTCATCCCAACAATAGTCATCAAAGTGCCAAGATTTCTGCTGAAGTTTAACGCATATTTATGACTATACTTTTTCCAAGGCTTCTTCTTGAATGACTTGGTGCGCGATGATTGGCTACTAGACATAGATATATCACGAGATACTTGCTTCGTATCTCTTAAATGTGCCACATTTAAGAGTTCTGGTATAATAGACTAAAAAAAAGTATTATATATGTATTCTTTAGTAACAATATAAGATATAATAAAATAATAGTAGTAAACAAGTGTTATCTTTTAAGTTAAAATAATAGTACCACGTCAAAATTTAGAACAACTTGAATTGACAACCAAGCCACATACTGTCCAACCGCCTCTTGGACTGTGGTAGCATCAGAAGGCACAGGTAGTGGAGAATCATGAAATAATGATTGATCAATTACTATTTGCCAATAATTACGCAAATATTGATTATGAATCATCCGATCATCGCTCAATTGTTGTACCGTTCCAATAGCAACATAGTCCGTTGACGAAGGATGTTTCAACAAACATTTCATATTCTGTAAAACTTTTAAGTGTTATATATAAAAAACAAAACATATAATATAAGAATTTAAAAATAATACATTATATACACTAGAAATTAAAATCTTACCACATATGATTCATCAAATAGAAGAGGACTCTCATGTGGGGTAACTATTGGGTGTACATTCTTACCAAAACGTTCATCGTAGTTTGATTTATGGTAAGAATATGTAGATTGCATTGGAGAAAATGAACCACTACTTGATTGCATATGCATTCCTGGTATATAGTGAGGACCGATAGGATGGCTATATCCCATACTGGATGTAGTTTGAGCGCAATGAGATTGCGTGGGTGGCATACCTGGCATGGATTGTGGTATGCCTAGCATGGATGGTGGTATGCCTGGCATGGATGGTTGTATGCTTGGCCAATATGGCATGCCCTGGTTGTAGCATGATGCCATGGCTGACATTTTTTGTGATTGATGTTCTTTTAGAGTGGCAATCTCAATATGGTGAGGCCTTAAAGGAGTTGAATTCTTCTTCAATTTTAGTGTACTTATCCTTACTTACCATCTGAGGCTTTTGTTTTGGAATGTTAAAATACTGCATAGAACCATCATATTGGCTACCTCCCCTAACACGACTAGGATGTTCACGTCCGAATGCATGATATAAAGCATCTCTCCCAGGCTCTTCGATTATTTCACCCCTGGATATTTTTTCTTGAACATCTCTCTACAAATAATAAAGCACACAAACATATCATTCATTATTACATCAATTATTAAATATCATTAAGACTTTTTATCAACCGAAATTACTAACCAACTTATTTAATTGTTCTTCTCCTCGTTGAGTCATCGGTCTTGATTTCTTCATTTTGGGAGTCTTTGTTTCTATGTACAATTCAGTTCGGGTAACAGGTCTACCCAATTCAGGTTCCTACATAAATTATGAAAATTTTATTAACAATGAAATTAAATTAAATTGAGGAAAATAAATATAAAAATATTTATAAATTAAGACAAATTAATAATATCATTCTATATCTAACTTCAGGATTTGAAGACCTCCCAGTACGGTTAGGAAGAATATTATGCATTTGTACATTCTGATGATCTTTCCTAATAATTTCAAATTCATTTGAATGTCTATAATCCACAAAGTCTTTCCAAACTTGAGGTGTAATCCATGGGTGTCCTTCAGGGATTTTGTAGATCACATTCTCATCAAGTGTTTCCAAATATGGAAACATATAATTTCTTGCCAATCTGGAAGTCTTGTATTCCTTCCACGCCTTATTTGCAATTTTATAACACTTGTCCTTCCAACTATCATCGACTTTGTAACGATTATGTAAAAACACAGTACAAAAGATTAGATATAATACACCTAATAGCCTATATATATATTGATTATAAACTATAAGGGACTTACACAAATAGTTATCCATATTTTGAACTTTTCTGCATCATCAACCTTAGACCAATCATTTATATTGATTGGTATACTGGACTTTACAAGTCGACCAATTGAGGATTTCAAGTGTTGACCATTTTTCCCTATTGGATTACTAGTAGCATCAAATAAAACAGGTATTCTATCATCTGGGTTAAGTGTAGCATCGGGTATATTCGCCCAACCCCTTCTTTTCAAATACCCAAATGGATCATTTGGATCTACAAGCTCTGTTATCCAAATATCCATGCAATATCTGCAAACAATGAAGAAATATAAATTAATTGACAATTTTAGAAACATATATATATATAAGAGTTATTACAACAATATAGAACATATGTTATGTTTAATTACGTTGTTGATCGTATACATATATTCCTTCACAATCACTTCGATCCTATGACGAAGAATCATCATCATCAATTAGATCATCACATACATTAGGAAATTTATTTGAGAAATTACTAATATTGGTTAATGTGTCAAGCATAGAGTCATCATCTTCTACAACATCACAATGGTAAAACTCTTTTTATGGAGGCGTTAACACAACATACCATCTTGGATCAATTTGATCGCTCACGTAAAATACTTGTTTTGCATGAAGTGCTAACGTGAAAGGATCATCAGTGTGACTTATCCTGGATAAATTTACAAGGGTAAATCCAAAATCATCTATTTTATATCCAACATTGATAACATCTTTGACCCAATCACACAAGAAAACTATTTCATGGAAGACCTCATAATCCAATTCCCAAATCTCTTGTATTATACCATAATATGTTTTATCAGAAAGTACAGGATTAGCATCTTTTGAACTGGAAAATTGCATAGTTTGTGCAACCATTTTCACCCCACTATTTTGATTTACTCGGACTTTGTCCCTAGCTTGAGTCATAAACCTCGATCCATTTATTGTGAAACTATAAAATGATTTGACATTGAATTTTGGCCCATGTGCAAGCCATTGTAAACTTTCTAATATTTTATGATTGGGTTTCTTGAGTTCATCTCGAATCTATGTATACAAAAACACAGAATGTGTTTAGAGAAAAGTTTTAAAACATTTAATAGATCTAGGAAGATACATGCATGAATTTTTGTTTGTGACACTTACATGGTTGCGAAACCAATTAATAAGCTCTCGCCTATGTTCATCATACAACCATTTTTCACCTCTTTTGTTTTATAACAAGAATCAATCTTCAATAAGTTTAAATGCATCATGTAATGTTATTAAATATATATTAAGTTATATATCATCATTAATAGTTAAATATAAAATATTTTTTCAATCATGAAACAATGAACATCACTTACTCTATGTACGGTTGTGCCTCATTATTATTTACCAAAATGATTCGGTGTGCTTTTTCCCATCAAGTGCGATCAATAAATAATTTCTTACTTCCACCAAGCATAGGGTTACCTACTTAGATCATGTGACGTTCTAAGAACAACTTGTGCGTAGGATTCCCAATTTCAGTGCAACCACTAAAGTATTCAGAAAAAAAACTCAATGGCCTCTTCAGCAATGTAGCGTTCCACCATGCATCCTTCAGGTCGATTTCTATTATTTACATATCCTTTAAGGACTTGCATATATCTCTTAAAAGGATACATCCACCTTAAGTAAGTAGGACCACACAATTGAACCTCTCAAACTAAATGAACACATAAGTGAATCATTATATCGAAGAAAGGAGGAAAATATTTTTCAATTATACACAAAGTCTCTACAACATCTTTTTGTAAAGAATTTAACTCGCCAATTGATATAGATTTATTGCATATTGTATTGAATAATGAACAAAGCCGAATTATTGATAACCGAACATGTTTTGGAAGAATTGATCTAATAGCAACTGGTAATAACTGTTGCATTAAGATATGACAGTCATTTGATTTCAATCCATACAGTCTCTTATCGCTGATAGACAAAAAATTTCTTAAGTTGGATGAGTAACCATCAGGAACTTTTACACCCTCCAAACATTTACAAAACACATCCTTCTCTTTTGTTGACATTGTATATGATACTGGTGGTAAGTATGTTCGCTTCTTATCATTTTCCACCCTTGGTTCCAATTCAGGTCGTATGCTTAGTTTCTTTAGATCCAATCTTGCTTTAATTCCATCCTTTGTTTTTCCAGGTATATTAAGTAAAGTACCAATCAAGCTCTCACATACATTCTTCTCAATGTGCATGACATATAAGATGTGACGAATGTGTAGGTCTTTCCAATAAGGTAATTCCCAAAATATTGATTTTTTTTCCAACAACCATGGTAAGTCGGTTCAAAATCTTTTTCATTTTCACCCATTTCATTAGTTGACCTCTTTCGTTTCCCTACCTTAGTGAGTTTTTTTCATCTTTCTATATCGTTTGAATGTCATCCCATTCAATTGCCTTAATATCTCAACACCTCGCAAAGGTCGAGTTGCATGATCATGATCTTCTTCACCATCAAACGGTTTCTTTTGGTATCTAAACTTGTGTCCAGATGGAAAAAATCTTCTATGTCTTCTATAAGACATCTTTCATTCGTGAACAAGATAAGTTGTAGAAGTTCCATCACTACATATAGGACATCCCTTGTAACCTTTTGTTGCATGTCCTGATAAGTTTCCATAGGCAGGAAAATCATTAATTGTCCATAAAAGGACCCCCTTCAAGTTAAAGTGTTCTTCTTTATGTGCATCGTAAACATTTACACCATCATTCCACAACGTCTTTAAATCATCTATCAGAGGCTGCAAATATACATCAATATCAACACTGGGTTGTTTCGGTCCTGAGATCAATAATGTTAACATCATGAATTTTATTTTCATACACAACCAGGGAGGAAGGTTGTATGTTACCATAATTACTGGCCAACAGATATATCTACTACTGAGGGAACTATGTGGATTAATTCCATTAGCAGCAATGGCAAGACAAAGATTGCGCGGATCAGATGAAAATTGAGGAGATAAATTATCTATTACTTTCCAATTTGGAGAATTACAAGGATGATGTAGCACCCCATCATCAGATCGATTATTTGAATGCTAAGTCAACATCTTTGATGTATATTTACTATTGAACAACCTTTGAAAGCGAGGAATCGGAGGAAAGTACCAAAGAACCTTTGCAGGTATGCCTTTCTTATGCGTTGTACTCTCATTTGTACCATGCTTCCATCTCGATTCTTTACACATAGGAAAATCATGTAATGTTTCATATTCTTTTCTATAAAGAATGCAATCTTTAGGACAAGCGTGAATCTTATGATATTCCATGCCAAATCGACTAAGAGATTTCTTCACTTCATACATTGAAAATGGCAATTCAATACCCTCAGGAAACATATCGACTAGTAGATTTAGTAATTCTGTGAATCCCTTGTCAAAAAAACCATGTTTTACCTTCACATTGTACAAATGAACCAATCCCGAAATTTTAGTGTATTTTTTGCAATTTGGATACAACGGTTTTTCGGCATCTTCTATAAGTTTATTAAAGGTTTCGGGATCATCCTCGGGTAATTCATCTTCAACACCATGAAACATATTTTCTGTATATACATTATGATAAGATGTATGTAATCCACTCACATTCTTATTTATCTTTTCCCCATGAGTTTTATCAATATTTTTCCATGTAATACCAACATTTATAGCTCAATAGAATACCATTACGGATAAGGTGATACTTAACCTCATCAAATTCACGAAATCGCTCATTTTTACATTTAACGCATGGGCATCGAATCATACTAGTTCCATTATTACTATTTCTACAAGCAAATTCCATGAAGCTTTCAACTCCAGAAATATAGTCTTGCTCAATTCTACACTTTGACATCCAAGATTTGTCCATTTTTTATAAATGATATTAATTAAACGTATTACTTAATTATGTATACAATTAATATATTTCAAGTATTATTATATATAAATTTCCTAATTATTAGAATATATATCAAAACATACATAATACAAAACAGTTATCATTTTAATCATTTTACAAAACCATTTCTATACAAATTAAAAAATAAGCAACATGTTAGCATGAATATATAAAAACCAATCACTTTGGTTGATTCTAATTTCTAAGCATGTTACTATATCATAATTAAAAATTAATATTAATTATACGTATATAACATTCTATAGAAGTATATAGGGACTACTATAATAACATATTTAACATTTTAACACATAAGTAGCATATATATATAAATAAAAATAATAATACTACTTACTTTTTAGTTATTATTTGATTTTTATTAATATATATATATATATATATATTATTTGATTTTTATTAATTTATATATATATATATATATATATATTATTTAAATTATTGAGTTTATAAATATATATTTATAATTTTTTTAAGAGTCTAGATAGCACATATAACTTTTATACCAATATAATTTCTTACAAATTTAAAAAAACATATTATTTTTCCTCTATTCACTACTTAATAAAATATAATTATTTATGGATAAATAAATTTATCCACACACAGTAAACCCACAACATTTCAAATATTATTTCCACATAAAATAAGTCAAACATAATAACAAGCAAAATAAAAAATATACCTAAATCAAAAAATTATACAAAATATAAAACAAACTGAATAATAAGCTGCAAAATTCTACTTAATAAATTATAATTATTTATTATAAATAAATTTATTCACGTACAATAAATATATATAATCCATCAAACCCACAAAATTTCAGATATTATTTCCACATAAAATAAATGAAACATAATAACAAGCAAAATAAAAAACATATCTAAATCAAAAATTTATACAACATATATATAAAACAAACTGAATAATAAGATGCAAAATTCTACTAAATAAAATATAATTATTTATAATATATAAATAAATTTATCCACACATAGTAAATATATATAATCTATCAAACCCATAATATTTCAGATATTATTTCCACATAAAATAAGTCAAACATAATAACAAACAAGATAAAAAACATACTTAAATCAAATTTTTTTATAGAAAATAGGTATTAAAATTTTTTAATATTTCGCACAAAAAAATAATAGATCTGAAAGATAATGAGAAGAGAAATATAACTTACAAAACGACGTTCCAAATGGTGGTCGGAGGTGGCCGGAAATGTAGAAAGAGGGTGGCGCGTGGTGTAGCTTTTGAGAGAAAATGGAGGAGAGAGAGGATGAAAATGGGTTCTGCGTAAAAAATGACCCAAAGTGGGTTATATTAGGTGGATAGCGTCGATTCACGTGAAGAACCGACGCTATCCGTGTATCTAGCGTCGGTTCACATGGAAAACCGACGCTACACACGCGGATAGCGTCGGTTCTTCGCGTGAACTGACGCTATTTACGTGGGGTAGCATCGATTCTTCACGTGAACTGATGCTACACACACGGATAGCATCGGTCCTTCACGTGAACCGACGCTATCTATGCAATTTAAAATTATTTTTTTGTCAATTATTATTTTATTTAGACATGTAATATCGTATATATATACATAGAAATACTAAAAATAATTACTTTAGAATAATATTTAATTAAAATATATACACAATTAAATAAAAATATATTGTAGGTACATATATAAATTTAAATATCCAAACAAATAAATAAAATTATATAATTTTTAAAACTAATTGTCGAAAAAAAGAAAAAATGATATTATTTTTATCAAACTAAAATTTTAAAGAGTCAAATAAAATAATAATTAATTTTACACCTCAACCGACGCTACGTCACGTGGATAGCGTCGGTTCGGCACCTCAACCGACGTTACGTCCAACAAGGATAGCATCGGTTCTACACCGAACCGACTTTAAATTCATTATAAGTTAGTTTTTTTTTCAAAAACCGACTTTACACAATGACTTAAATACCTCATTTTGTAGTAGTGAGGTAACCTTGACTGTAAAAATGAAGGTTGAATTTTATTTTGCATTATATAAAATGGTGCTATAGAGAGATACCTAGTTTTGAAAGGACTATCCACTCTGATGTGTGAAATCTACAATACTAGTGTGAAATCCATCATACTAGATATGCTGGCTCATACATATTTCCTTAAAAAAATAATGATAAAAATATTGAAGGAAAAAAGAAAAATACAAAAGCTTTTTGCATGCACAAATAGAAAGAGTCACACTTGATCATACAAAAATCAAATAACAAATCCTTCACACAAAAAAATAAAAGCAAGAAAAGTAAAAAAAAAAATAGATTAAAGTTCTATCTTGGTAAGTGAATTTTATTTTATGCAAATATGAATTCAACTGCAATTGTTCTTATGATAGGTGGCACTCTTTCTTTTAAATCTTTTTCATAACTAATCATAAATATATAATTTGACATCTTATTGTAGTTCCAACTCATATTTTATTTTGGTGATTGCCGATATGTCACCATATGTGTTTGTATGTTTGTATGTCATGTCTACATGTATTTATCTTATCAATTGATAGTCAAAATTTGAAAAATATTAATTTAATAATTTGTGTCAACTGTTGTAATCAGGTTAAGCTAAGTCTACTACTCTGAATTAAAAAAATTATATATATATATCAATTTTTATAATTTTTTTTATTTTATTCTAATTTATATAAAGAGTCATAGAATTTAAGGGAAGTTTATTTATTTTTTAAAAACATATTATTTTTAAATTTTAAGAATGTGTACTCATCTTTTAAGTCATTAAATACACTCCTTGCTTGCTCAACCTGTTCTCTTTGTTTCTTGATTATAGTATTTATTCGTATGACAAAAAAAAAGAAGAAAATTACAACTTTAATTGAAAAATCTACAAAAAGAAGATATCTAATTTAGAGGGAGAATTACTTTAAAAGTTCACTTTGGTGATACTACACATAAGGAGAGTAATGCTTTTAATTTATATCTAATGATTACTCACTTATGAATATTTTTCGCCTTTTATATTTTTATATAAAATGAACTAATAAAAATGAGTCTTTTGAGACAAGTTGTTTGGATATTTATATTTTTGACTTTCAATGTTCACACGAGCTTTCAAGAATAAGGTGAAGATTATTCCACCAGATTATAGGATAGTACCACTATGTAAAATTTAATTTTCCTATGAGCGTTATATAGTGAAAGAGAGGTTTTGTCACATGAATATGCCAAAGGGGGAGATTGTTAGGTTTATATTAGTACTGTCGATATTTGTGAAACAAAACATTTAAATTAAATTTTAGCTTTTAGGTGTTTCTTATAAGAATATTTCAAATCGTATAAACTATCATGCCTCAATGATCATATGTTAGATATATTTCTATTTTCGTGCTAGTTAGATTGCATATTATACACAATAAGAAAAATATGAATTTGATCATTCGATCGACCGAGTGTATACTGGATCAATCAAGTAATAAACTTGATTAATCTAATTTTAATATATGGCTAGATCGATCAAGGGATGTACTCGATTGATCCACTTATTTTTAAATATTGATTAAATATATTCTAGATCGATCTAGTGATGTTCGATCAATTGATCAATCTACTCAATCGATTAAGCAATTCAGTAGATCAATCAAGCAACCAACTTTCAGTTTTTTTAAAACGTATTTCTAATATAATTTGGATTGACTTTTTATCGTATTTCCCTTATTTCTTAACCATGTTTTAATTGATTTTATTGACAACATGATAATTACACTTTAACTTAATGTGCTTCAAAATATTCTATATATACCAAGTTAAGTACACTTTTAGAAACAACCACACAAGAGCTATTGTGCTTATTCTTTTCATTTTTTATTCTCTCTTATTTTGCAAATAAAATATCGTAATTCTTTAGGCTTCTTAGTTAGATAATGTATCAAACATTGGTGGTTGTGTTTGATTGATTAATAAGCCTAACTAGTTTATGATATTTTGATCTTATATCTTTATCTTCTTTATTCATGTTCTTGAATTGTAAGATCAAATAGTTGTGTGTATCATATCATAATTATGTGGTTTGATTATTAATTTTTAAAGAAGCTATCTTTATTGAACTTTTGCTTTAACTAGTTGTTATAGAGTTGCTAGTTTTTTTATTCATTTAATATATTATTTATATTAACTAGGTAGGGTTTTCGTTATTGAATATGCTCTAAGAAACATACTTACACTTGTATTTATATGCTAATCTTTTAGGTGACAGCGGTGCAGGTTCAATTAAATTGTGAGATTCGAGTTTGTTGGAACGTTGGTCCAAATATGAATGCCTATCTTGTAGAGACTTGATCAAAGTAATGGCGTATAAGTGGGTTACATGAGATCATTAACTGGGTAAGTAGTTTGAGTCCTAACCTTGTAACTTGATACTTATTTTTCATTATGGATAGTTAAGTGGTCCGGTGGACAAAGTGGTTTTATTCTTAGGTCATTGGTATGGCCTAGATTGTTTCCACATAAAAATCTCATATGTTGATATTTTTATTTCTGCATTACATTACATACACATGATTGGTTATTTAACTGCTTACGAAATTTTAATGTACCATGTGTTTCTCTGACTAGATATTTAGATCCATATCTAAACGAACTTTCAAAAAGGTTTAACACTGAACCAATCTCCACATATAGATTGTGCACGTACAAAGCCATATCCTCTTGATGCTCTCTTTATAGCACATAAAAGGACACCAAGGCTTTCCAAACAATAGGAAGAGATTACTCTAGAAATTCCTTCACTCTACAAAGAAGTTTCCACACAAATTATTGGAATGGAAGTCTAAGTCCCAAAATAGCTAATCCATAAAATAATGATCCCCCTCTAAGGGAGTCTATGGAAAAGGATATAGTTACCAGGAAGAATTGTTCCAATGTCATTAGGAATCTCAAAAATTTCTCTCAACATATCCATAATGGATTTCATGGTACCTAATACAAGAGAATAAACTTTGTAACCAAGTTAGGCTCAAAATCAAAAATTGAATAACCTTTGGGAACACCTTCATTAGCAGCAGAACCAAAAGACCAGGTAGGATAGATTAACCAAATAAAGAAGCCTAAAGAATTATGATCATATATTTGCAAAATAAAAGAGAAATTAAGAAGAAGATAATAATGTTCTTGTATGGTTGATTGAAACAATGAGCAATGGGTTTTATTTATAGGAGAGATTAAAACCCCTCCTCAATCCTATATAATTGATAAATATATTTACTATTACAAATAGTATTACTAATACTCATTAATCAAGAAGACTCATATTTAAAGAATAGTTCTTTTAAAGTAGACTCATTAATTAAGAATATTCTTATTTAAAGAAGAATTCTTTGCAAGTATACTCATTAATCAAGAAGACTCTTATTCAAAGGAGGGTTCTTTTTTAAAGTAGATTTTAGGTTATCTTTTATGCTAAGATTTAGCCTATGATTTAGGATATATATTCAAAACAATGAAGCACATTAAAGAATAGGCTAAGTGGTAATTTCATAAATTGATTCTAAGTTTAAATAAATATTTTAACAACAAAAATAATTCCAAGTTTATGAATACATGCTATTAAATTCATGAGGGCAATCCTATGTATCATAATTATAACTGATATACCTGAAGTACAACTATCTGAAATTTTGATGTTTCTTCGACTTTGCTTAATTAACTTGTTATGGAGCTTAAACCAAGTTTACATGTAAATATTTTATCCATGAAAATAACCGACACTTATAATTCTTACAAACCCCCAGTTTGGTATTTTCATGTGAAAAAATCTCTCACTTACTACATGACACTTATAGGAATAAGATAAAAATATAATGATGTCCTAGACTCCATAGTGGAACTATCATATGGTCCGGTGAATCCATCTCCATTGTAACTTGATAAGCTTGTAAGTAACTGAAATGACATAAATAAAGCATACGACAACTTTTCTTGAAAGCCCCCTTGTACGTTAGTTCATTTTATATAGAAATAAGTGAAATATAGAGAATAATCATGTAATGCATACATTCATACCAATCAAGCTTAATATAAGACAAAATGATGGAAATCATTTTTACCCTAATTATGTTCTCCGTCTATATGCATAACAAAATAAAACATGAAAGTGAAACACATTCACCCTTTTTTTCATACGAAAAGGACAATTAGACGAATCAATAGAGCTAAGCTACCCCTATATTCTATGGCTCCCTAACTTAAAAACCAATTAAAAAGTCAATAAATAAGAAAATGTAAATGAATAAATTTTTTTTTTGAATTTTTATAAATAGCCACATAAGGTATTAAACTCATTTAATCACAAATGAGCACACAATCAATTGAGAACTCATCATTGTTTTTTAAAAAATGTCAATTTTGATTATCCATTTTATAAATAAGTAAGTAGAAGATGCAGATTTGCACATATAATGACATATTGACATTTATTTAAAAGAAAACACTACAAATATGCCAATTAAGTCAATTATGATCAATCAAGAAAAACTCAAATAAAAAATATCACCTATCAAGTAAAATTATAATTGAGTCTTTAATCTCACAAAAAAAAATATATCTACCAAATAAGGAATTAACTTTTTTATCTTTATTTAATAAATGAGGCACATGGTATTTTTTTATTTTTTAAACTCTATTGGCCCTTTCATTTTTGTGCATGCTAGGTACAAGTTTTATAAGCACTCGTTTTTGGCACAATCTATTTTTTCTACACGAACCATAAACCTAGCATAATGAATTTAACACTAGTTGTGAGGTAGCTTCACACATCACAATAGGCAGCTCTCTCAATACTAGGTTCCTCTATACAATAAAATTTTAGAAAGCAAGAAATAGAACTCAACACAATTTTACAATCAAGATTAGTTGAAGTCCTAGAGTCTTTAAAAAGAATTCATAAACTTCAAGCATAACATATATGTGTATTCGTGAGTGTGTGAATAAGTTCATTTCAACATCAATTATCACATGTACAAGAAATATACCTTCATCACTTCTTGAATCAAACTTACCTAACTGTTCTCGATCCCTAAGTATGTAGCATTTACTTCTAAAAACATGCATGAATTTCAGATTGAATTTTTTATCTCTCCATATCTCATAAGGAGTTTGGTTTCTACCTAGCCAAAGATATACACAATTTATAATGTGGAATATGGTGTTTATAACTTTAGCCCAAAACCTTTTGGAGACTCCCTTAGCATGCAACATTACTCTTGCCATCTCCTAAAGTATCATGTTTTTCCTTTCAACTATTCCATTTTGTTAAGGTGTGATGGAAGTAGAGAATTCATGAAAGATACCATGTTCTTTGTAGAAGTCAGCATACTTGGTATTTTCAAACTCTTTTCCATGGTCTGTTCTCAGTCTCTTGATGATTACCATTTTGTCACCTACTACAACCTACAATACTTTTGGTTCTCATAGGACCCATGAGGTCAATATGTATAAGTTCCAATACTCTATTTGTATTGCTACTTTGGATCTTCTTATGAGCGGTCCTAGTTTGTTTACCCAATTGACATGGACCATACATAGGTGTTTCAGTTTTTGAGAGAATAAGTAGACCACATATAGTCTTAGTTTTACTTAATCTAACTAGATTTTTAAAATTCATATGACCTAGTTTTTTGTGCTATAAGATAGTTGAGTCATTGCTAGCTAGGTTACATGTTACCATGGGTGATGTGTTAATGTAATAACAATTGTCATGTGATCTGATTGCCTTAATTATACATTCAACCTTTTAATCTTTTACAATGAAGTGATTGTTCATAAATTGTATATTGAAATCATTGTCACATATTTGTCTTATGCTAATTAAGTTTTCCTTAAGTCCTTCCACATATAAAACTTCATCAAGTTTAAGGATACCTTCTATTTGAACAAAGCATTTCCCAATAATTTTATATGTTTTACTATCACTAAAGGTAATTGTCCTTTCATTGTATTCTTCAAAGATTTTAATTAAAAAATGATTCCTATTTATATGTCTAGAGCATCCACTGTTGAAATACTAGGAAATATTTGATTTAGCTTTAAACTCTATATGGGCCAAAAAGTAGTGGAACTCAAACTTCTTAGCCCATCCTTTTTTTAATTTTGGAAGTTTGAGCTACTGGTTTCTTAGATTCCTCTTTTTGTGTAGTTCTTGGAGTAAAAAATTTATGTTTGAGATGTCTAAGAAACATTTGAATTTATGATAGAATCATAGGTATAAAGAAATCTACACTTAGGTCTAAAGTTTTCTTTTCAACCACAATAATGATAGATGGGAACAAACTGAATTTGCTTAGAGTGATAAGGTGCAAAAATTACCTTCCCTACCAGAGCAACGATGGGTTTACAAATTGATTTTTTGATGATGAAAGTATTGACTATTGATCTATGTCTTCAATACCTCTTATCTTTATGTGGCTTTTCATAGTCTAGGACTTTGGTCAAATTTTCAACACCTATGGTTAAATTCCTCACTATCTCATTAGCAATACTAAGTTCTTGCCTAAGCATTTTGTTTTCTTGATTGGTTTCTTCAAGACTTAGATTCAGGGCATTAGTATGTTCAGATAATTCCTTTTTTATCTTTCTCTAGGATAGTGGAATGTTTTTGTGAACATTGATGATATCACTAAGTTTAGTTGCTTCAACAAGTAGTTTATCTCTCTCTTTCTTGGAACCTAGGCAATCCACGAATACTTCATCGTAATTTGATACATTAAACTTAGACAATAAGAGAGAATAGTTTACTCCCTCATTTTCTTCATTCGGCTTAGAGTTAGAGTCATTATGGTATGATTTGGTAGTTGCAATGAAGGCATGATAGTTACTCTCATCATCTTCTGAGTTAGTAGCATTATCTTGCTCACTTCTTGTGTCATTGAATGTAGCATTAAAGGCTTTTCAACTTTCTTTCATTCTTCACACATTCTATAGAAATATGACCAAAGCCCCATAAGTAAAGAAATGAGAACTAATAGGCTTAATTTTATTACCATTAGAGCTAAGAGGCTTGATTTCCCTTGACTTTTGCTACCTCAAATGACTGGATTGTCCCTTGTTAGATTGATTATTTTGTTGACCTTCTTTTTTAGGAACTACTTAATTTTTTGTGCTAACATGACTAGTGACTCATCATTTATATCCTTATCACTTTCAAATATTCACTTTTTGGAGATTTTGAATGGAACATCCTTGTTTTTCTTGGGTGGATCAAGAGTAAGCTCATATGTTTGGATTGACCCAATAAGTTCAATGTTTATATGTCAATATTCTTGCTTTCCTATATCGCTCTAACTTTCATCTTGTAGTTTGTTGTTAAGGAGCTTAAGAGTTGGTGTACTTGTATAGGTTGTGGAATTTTCTCACCAAGGTTAGAACAAGCATTAGTGATATCACAAAAAATGAGTATAGAATTGACCAAAAGTTTCAGTGTCTCATTTTTTTTTGGAATCAAACTGAGATGTTAACAATCTCAATTTTGTTTGTTTCACTTAGGAAGTTCTCTTACTAGCAAGAGCAAGTGCATTCCATGCATCTTTAGTAGTCTCTCAATCAGAGATATGGTGGAACTCATCCATTAAACTACAACAAAGATTGAGCTTAGACCTTTTTGGTTTACCCCTAAGGGTGCATTCTTTAGTTGTCCAGTCTCTTCTTGGCTTTATGATTGTTACACCATCTTTTGTTGCCGAAAATGGTTCCCAACCATAAAAAAAAACATCTCAGACTTTTTCATCTTGTCTGAGAAAGGCTTGCATGGAAGCCTTCACTACTACAAAAAGGGGCATTAAAGTCGGTTTGCTGAACCGACTTTAAATGAAATGACTTAAAATGTAAAGTTGGTTCAATGCGCGAACAAACTTTAATTTAATTTTTTAAAAATTTACTCATTTTTTATTATACTTAAATAAAAACTTGTGTTAGAGCAGAAAAAAACCAAAATCAGTTTAGCAAATAGTTTAAATAATACAAATAATTGAAAAATAAAATATTAATTAATAGCAGAAAAATTACCATGGTGTATTCTTCTCCTGATGTTATAATACAAACCTACATATATAATACAAAAATTTATATACATAAATAACAACATAAAATAACAGAAAAAATATGAATAATAAGTGCGTAGGATTAATAATAATACTTACAAGAATAAATGAAGTGAAAAAATGAAGGAAATGAAGAAAAATTATGTTTTGTAAGTGAGAAATGGGTATAAAAAATTTGAGTATTTCACTTAAAAAAAATAGGAGATCTAAAAGATTAGTTAGAGAGGAAGAAAACTCACTAACTGGTGCTGGAAATGGTGATCGTAGGTGGCCACAAAATGAGAAAGAGTGGAGGAGAAGTGGAAGAGGTTTTGTGTTTTTGAGAGTTATGCAACGCTTGGAATAGTTTCTGTCTGGGGAAGAAAGAAAAGAAAAGAATTTATCCACGTGTGTAGCGTCGATTGTACATGTCAACTGACATTATTCACGTGTGTAGCATCGGTTCTAGGTGTCAACCGACACTACGCTACGTGTATAGCATCGGTTCCAGGTGTCAACTGACACTACGCTACGTGGATAGCATCGGTTCACCATGTCAACCGACACTACGTCCATGTGTAGCACCGATTGACGTGTCAAACCAACGCTATCCACATAGCGTAGCGTCAGTTGACACTTGGAACCGATGCTATGTCCACGCATAGCATCGATTCTACACCGAATCGACTTTAAATTCATTATAAGTCGGTTTTTTCTAAAAACCAACTTTACATATCAACTTAAATACCCATTTTTGTAGTAGTGAGCTTCCAGTAAGGGTAATTATACCCATCAAAGAGTGTTGGTCTTACAGATAACCCATCTTATTTCATTTGGTCCATAAGTAGGAATGTGTGTCCCTACAAATCAAACTCACTAATTGTGTCTAATATTTACTCTAATACCCATTGAAAGTTTATAAAATACCACCTTCTTTCATTTGGTCCATAAGTAGAAGTGTGTGTCCCTATGAATCAAACTCACTAATTGTGTCTTGTATTTTCTCTAATATTAATTGAAAGTTTATAAAATACGGAACTAATTAACCTAGAGGGAGATGAATATGTTATTTACAATTTTTATTAATTTATAATTTAATAACCTAAACAAAGCAGTCACGCATGCAATCGCGTGTAAGAATAAAGTGCAAAAATGAAAGAATAACATATGATATTTTTAGGCTGACATAACCTAGGCCACAACCATGACCTAAAAGGAAAACCATCGGTCCATCGGACAACCTAAATTTACACTATGAAAAAACAATGTTCAAGTACAAACTTGATGTTATGCTACCCTCCCTAGGATACCGCCCCAATGTACCTCACTTACGAGCCCCTACTCTTTTTTCACAGCTTCTAATATTAGTGTGAGCGGTCTCTAGACCAACATTCCAATAAGTTTCTTGTCAATCAGATACATTCATGAATCAATTGCAAAAGGGTTAGCACTAAAACACAAGTGTCTGTGTGTGTTCTAGAATATATTTAATAATGAATAACCCTAAGTAGATGATTTAATAACTATATTAGATAAATCAAAATCAACTATCAACCTTAGAACAATCAATTTAAGCACAAGTTCGTTAATGATAGCTTATTTAAATATTAATAATCAAGCCAAATTATTATGATATGACACATACAATTATTTGATCTAACAATTCAAAAACAAAAATAAACAAGAAGCTATAAGAAGATATGATCAAAATATCATAAACTAATTGGGCTTATTAATCAATCAAACACAACCATCAATATTTGATAAATTAACCATATAAAGAATCATAAAGAATTATGATCTTATATTTGCAAAACAAGAGAGAGATTAAGAAAAAGAGAATAATGTTCTTGTATGGTTGATTAAAATAATGAGCAATGAGTTTTATTTATAGGAAAAATTAAAACCCTTAATCCTATATAATTGATAAATAATTTTTCTATTACAAATATGATTAGTAATATTCATTAATCAAGAAGACTGTTATATAAAGAAGAGTTCTTTTAAAAGAGAATCATTAACCAAGAAGACTCTTATTTAAAGAAGAGTTCTTTTAAAGTAGTCTCATTAATCAAGAAGACTCTTATTTAAAGAATAATTCTTTTTAAAGTAGATTAATCAAGATGACTCTTATTTAAAGAAGAATTCATTTTAAATTAGATTTTAGGCTATCTTTTAGGCTAAGATTTAGCCTATAATTTAGGCTATATCTTATCTAATATTTTACATATATCTTATTCTATATTTTAGCATATATCTAATCATATATTTTAGCCTATATTTTATCCTATATTTTAACCTAAAAGTTAGGATATATATTCAAAATAGTGAAACACAATAAAAAAATAAGCTAAATGGTAATTTCTTAAATTAATTCAAGTTTAAATAAATATTTTAGCATTAAAAATAATTTCAAATTTATGAACATATGATATTAAATGCATTAGTACAATCTTATGTGTCATAGTTACAACAGATATACCTGAAGTACAACTATCTGAAATTCTAATGTTTCTTTGACTTTGTTTGATAAAAACTTAAAAACAAGTTTACATGTAAATATTTTGTCCATGAAAAATAAAAAATCCTTATAATCCTTACACCAATGATAGTAGCTAGGCACATGTAATACAATTGGCATGTATGCCTATTCGAATAGACATAGTCAAGCGACTCTTCACCTTGATGTAACATGCACCTTGTAGAATCTTTAGATGGGATCTCATGGTGCCTCCATCTCGTACAAGTAAAATTTCTTTCATTCAAATTGGTTGTAATGTAAGTCCCTCCTACATTTAAGAGGAAGAAAAAAAATATTTAGGTGCAACCATAAATGGTAGGTGCAACCACAATTGGTAAGTGCAACCACAATTGGTAGGTACAACCACAAATGTTAGGTGAAACCACAAATGTTAGGTGCAACCACAAATGGTAGGTGTAACAACAAATGTTAGGTGCATCTAACATTGATATGCAATTTTGCCTATAAATAGGCAATGTCTTTTCCTTAGAGACACATCAATACACCAAACAAGAAGAGAAGCTAAGCAAAGCCAAAGGAACAATTTCCTTTGAAGAAAAATAGTGTTGTGTGGGAAAGTGGGAGAGAATATCTTAGAAAAATATTGGGATATTTTTCTAAAAGGGGAGTGAAAAAATAGTGAATTTGGGAAACACTTGTGTGACACTATTTTGGGTTTATCTCAATTTGTTGTATTGCCTCTCACTTTGTACCCATTAATTTTATTAGTGGAAGAAATATTTTTTGGAGTTTGTCTCATGGACTTAGCCCAAATTAAAGGGTGAACCACATTAAATTTTTGGTGTCATTATTCTACTCTATTGAATTCATTTTATCTTTACCCGTTATGCCCAACAACTGGTATTAGAGTTGGTCTAGTAAAATTCATAATATGTTTTGTGGTTGCAGTATAGACTGATCTGCCACATCAGAAAAGATTTTATTAGGTCCATGGCGTATTTATTTACAAAAAAAGAAACACAACGAAAAAAAATGCCAAGCCAAAAGGTAGATATTGAGAAATTTAATGGCAATAATAATTTCTCTTTATGACAAAGGATGATGAAGGATATTCTCATTCAACAGAAGGTCCATAAGGCATTGCTGGGAAAAGAAAATAAGGTAGCAACCGTCACCGAGGAACAATGGGAGGAAATAGATGAGTTTGCAGCTAGTAAAATCCATCTAAATCTCTCAGACAATGTCTTACAAAATATTGAATCAAAAAATTGCATGACTGCTAAAGAAACATGGGAGACTCTAGAAAACGTGTACATGTCAAAGAACCTTGCCAATAAATTTTATTTGTGGAAGGAGCTATATCAAATGAGAAAGGAAGATAATATGAGCATGATGCAGCATGTTAGCAATTTCAATAGCAAGCTTTTTCACTTAGAAAAATTTAATGTGAGTTTCGACGATGAAGAGAAAGTTGTGATGTTGTTGGCATCACTACCCTCACCATATAATCATATCACAACAACTCTGACTTATGCAAAAGACAAAATGGAGTTTGAAGTTGTTGTAGAAGCCTTGTTCTCATATGAGAAACAAAATAAGGAAAGAGATTCAGAAGCACAAGCCCTTATCACAAAGTCTAGAGGAAGGAGACTGTACAAAGAACAAAAACCCAGAAGCAAGAGTAGAGGCAAATCAAACAAATTTTCCAATGTTGAATGCCATCACTACAAGAGGAAGGGTCACATTAAGAAATTTTGTCAGGTTTTCAAAAAGGAACAAGAAATGAACAAAGGCAAAGTAACAAAGAAAGATGATAGTAGTGATGATGAGAAAAAAATACCATAGTCGAGTTCAATATCATTTATGATGAAGATTTTTTCAATCTTGCATCACACGAGACCAGCTGGGTGATTGATAGTGGTGCCACAGTTCACGCTACATCGCGTAGAGAATTTTTCTCATCATACACACTTGGAATTTTTGGTGTTGTTAGAATGGGAAATGAAGGCCTATCAAAGGTAGTAGGTAGAGGAGACGTTTTCTTGGAAACATAGAACAAAACTAGACTATTTCTGAAGGATGTGAGGCATATTCCATATATGTGCCTAAATTTGATCTCTGTGTGCAAAATTTCAAATGAAGGATATTGTAGCTCCTTCATTTATGACAAATGGAAACTTACAAAAGGCTCCTTAGTAGTGGTTAGAGGTGAGAAGCATACAACTCTGTATATAATGTAAGCGAAGCTCTCTACCGACACAATAAATACCATAGAGAAAGATAGTGTAGTTGAGTTATGGTATAAGAGACTTTGTCACATGGGTGAAAAAGGTTTGCCAAGTCTAGCCAAAAAGAGGATATTGCTTAGAATGGATGAAGTACATTTGGAGAAATGTGTTCATTGTCTAGCAGGAAAGCAAAATAGGGTTGCTTTCAAGAGCTTCCCTCCTTCCAAAATGAATAATATTTTAGATCTGATTCATTTAGATTTGTGTGGACCAATGCCACAGTCACTTAGTGGTTCTCAATACTTTGTGACTTTCATTGATGATCATTCAAGGAAGACGTGGGTATATCTTCTAAAGACAAAGGATCAGGTGTTAGATGTCTTCAAAGAATTTCATGCCTCAATTGAGAGACAGATTGGAAAGAAGCTAAAGTGCATCCGGACAAACAATGGTGGATAATACACAAGACCTTTCCATGCTTATTACAAAAAGCATGGTATTCGGCATCAGATGACACCTCCAAAGACACCGTAGTTGAATGGCTTAACTAAAAGGATGAAAACTTTGATGGAGAGAGTTAAATGTCTACTCTCACATGCAAAGTTGCCTAAAAGTTTTGGGGTGAAACTATACTCACAGTTGTATATGTGCTGAATCTTTCACCCTGTACTCCTCTCAAGATGGATGTTCCAGATAAAGTGTGGTCAGGAAAGGATATTTCCTATGATCATCTGCGAGTGTTTGGCTACAAAGAATTTGTTCATATCCCCAAGGATGAGAGATCCAAACTTGATGCCAACACAAGATAGTGTATTTTTATTGGCTATGGTCAAGATCAATTTGGCTATAGATTTTACGATTCAGTTGCAAAGAGACTTGTTAGGAGCCGTGATGCTGTGTTTGTTGAAGATGAGACCATTGAAGATATTATCAAGATGAAGAAAGATGTTACTAATTCCAATGGTGACTCATCAGATTTGGAATTCATTTCTCCAACATCAGTGCCAAGACAAGTTGGAGATGAAGACCAGGTTTATCCACCTGATGAAGATGATGCTTCCATAGAAGTTGGTTATGAAGATGAAGAAATGATTATGTTCATTATCCAGTACCAACACCTGCAACTTGTCCTGTTCCACTGAGAAGAAGTGATAGAGTGAGACGAACCTCTACCTCATATCCTTCATTTGAGTATGTAACTTTCACTGATGGGAGAGAACCTGAGATTTATGAAGAGGCCATGCATGACGAATCCAAACAAAAATGGATTGAAGCCATGCAAGATGAGATGAAGTCCTTGCATGAGAACAAAACCTTTGAGCTGATGAAACTGCCCAAAGAGAAGAATGCCTTGAAAAATAAATGGGTGTTCAGGGTGAAGCATAAAGGACATAGTTCTAGTCTACGATACAAAGCCAGACTGGTTGTCAAAGGATTCATCCAAAGAAAAGGTGTTGACTTTGATGAGATTTTCTCTCTAGTTGTGAAAATGACATCCATTCGTATTTTCCTAGGGTTAGCATCAAGTCTTAACTTAGAGGTTGAGAAAATGGATGTCAAAACTACCTTCCTACATGGTGACATAGAAGAAGAGATATACATGGAGCAGCCAGAGGGTTTTCACCAAAAGGGAAAAGAAGATTATGTCTGCAAATTGAAGAAAAGTCTTTACAGCTTAAAACAGGCACCAAGATAATGGTACAAAAAGTTTGAGTCTGTTATGGGGGAGGAAGGCTACAAAAAGACTACTTCAGACCATTGTGTTTTTGTGTAGAAATTCTATGACGGTGATTTCATTATTCTTTTGCTTTATGATGATATATTGATTATTGGCCAAAATATTTCTAGAATCAACAACTTAAAAATAGAGTTGAGTAAGTCTTTTGCCATGAAAGACTTGGGGCCAGCAAAGAAGATTCTTGGCATGACTATTATTAGAGATAGAGGCGCCAAGAAATTATGGTTGTCACAGGAGAAGTACATTGAGAAAGTACTTCAAAGATTTCATATGGATAAGGCTAAAGAAATTAGTTGTCCTCTTGCTAATCACTTTAAGCTAAGTTCTAAGTAGAGCCCTTCTACTGACAAAGAGAAGGAAGAGATGGAAGAGATGGAATAGGTTCCATATGCTTCAACAGTTGGAAGTCTAATGTATGCCATGGTTTGTACATGGCCAGATATCACTCATGCAGTTGGAATAGTGAGTAGATTCCTTTCAAATCCTGGAAAGGAACATTGGGTTGTAGTGAAATGGATTTTCAGGTATCTTCAAGGTTCTTCCAAAATATGCCTATGTTTTGGAAATGACAAACCTGTGTTAGTTGGATACATAGATGCAGATATGGCTGGTGATGTGGATTCTAGAAAATCTACTTCAGGTTACCTGATTACCTTTGCAGGGAGAGCTATGTCATGGCATTCAAAGTTACAAAAATATGTTGCACTGTCCAATACCGAAGCAGAGTTTATAGCATAAATGGAAGCATGTAAAGAGTTGTTATGGATGAAAAAGTTCTTGAAATAACTTGGGTTCTAACAAGACAATTATCAGTTATTTTGTGATAGTCAAAGCGCTATCCATCTTGGAAAGAATGCCTCCTTTCATTCGAGATCAAAACATATTGATGTGAGATATCACTGGATTAGGGATGTAATGGAGAAGAACCTATTACAACTTGAGAAGATCCATATAGAAGAAAATGGATCAGACATGTTGACGAAAATTCTCCCAAGACAAAATTTTGAATACTATCGTTTAGTTGCTGGATTGGTGGAGCCCTCTATGTAGTCGGGAGGGGGAGATTTGTAAGTACCTATTACATTTAAGAGGAAGAAAAAACCAAATTTTAGGTGCAACCATAAATGGTAGGTGCAACCACAATTAGTAAGTGCAACCACAATTGGTAGATGCAACCATAAATGGTAAGTGCAACCACAATTGGTAGATGCAACCATAAATGGTAAGTGCAACCATAAATAGTAGGTGTAACCACAAATGTTAGGTGCAACCACAAATTTTAGGTGCAACCACAAATGGTAGGTGTAACCATAAATGTTAGGTGCATCTAACATTGATATGCAATTTTGCCTATAAATAGGCAATGTCTTTGCCTTATAGACACATCAACACACCAAACAAGAAGATAAGCTAAGCAAAGCCAAAGGAGCAATTTCCTTTGAAGAAAAATAGTGTTGTGTGAGAAAGTGGGGGAGAATATCTTAGAAAAATATTGGAATATTTTTCTAAAAGGGGAGTGACAAAATAGTGAGTTTGGGAAACACTTGTGTGACACTATTTTGGGTTTATCTCAATTTGTTGTATTGCCTCTCACTTTGTACCCATTAATTTTATTAGTGGAGGAAATATTTTTCGGAGTTTGTCCCGTAGACTTAGCCCAAATTAAAGGGTGAACCACGTTAAATTTTCGGTGTTATTATTCTACTCTGTTGAATTCATTTTATCTTTACCTGTTGTGCCCAACATGTAACTCTATAGTTACTTCCTACAATCATTCAACTCGAAAATTATTTTATTAAACCCACTCAACTCAAACTAAATAGTCCAAATCATATAACAAGTTTATAAAGTTTTCAAAATCTTACTATATTTTGGTGGTGATCCCTCCTTACTTTTAAAGATGATTATTCTATTTTCTCTTATTTTTTAACACAACTCCTATCATTGTTATTTATATTAGTGATTTTAACTATATTGGTATTCAATATGGTAAGTTTTTGGTCTAAATTAACCTTCCAAAAATGAAATTTTAAAGAATCTTCATCTTTAATATCAAATTAGGATGAAAATTTACCTATGACAGGGATATAAATTAATTTTAAGGTTATGGTGAGGACAAAAGGGAATTTGTTTTTGTATTTTTTATTTATAATAATCTAAGTATTTAAATTTTAATTATATATTTCTAACTATACCTATTAAAAAATGAGAATATTTTGACAATTTTTTATTGAACTAATATTACATATTCCAATAAACAAGGGCTTTCCCAGGTAGGCGATTTGACCAAAGAAAAGAAACAAAAGTAAAAATGGCAAAACATTGTCTAGTTTCTAGATTGACCTAGAACATGTGCTCTCTTCCACAATGACCATTTCAAAAGACATTCCTAAAGGCCATCTTGCCAAATTACTTAGTTTCTTTGAAAACGTTGGTGTCTCCGCTGTCAAACCCGATCATTGCAACTCCAAGGACTTCTACTCAGACTTGCTTCACGTTGTCCGTGTGTCAGTTGAGTTTTGCGGGGTTATAACATGTTTGTATTATAGAAAGTTGAGTAATTAATCATCAATCACATCATGTGGTGATGGAGCTTTAGTGATTAGCTTGGATCTAGTTAGATCAGGTGTTATGTTGATGAAACTTTAGTGATGAGCTTGGATCAGGTGTTATGTTAATAGTAAGTGAGAGTTGGGCATAGTTAGGATAGATGTCTCAACTCGTAGAGTTATTTACATACATACTTTTAACAAATCATATATTGTTGTTTTACTTTTTAGTAAATTGATTGATATTAAGTGGTTACCATGAGTAACTTGAGTTGGATCTTATGTGAATTTATCTCGTTACATGCTATATTATATATGATCAGATACTATCAAAATACAATTATTATTTACCAAATACGTTTACACATAAGATGTCTTAAAGTAATTAAAAATTCTTTAATGTTTGGAATATGTTTGCTTATTTCATATGTTTTGTGACTCACATTCTCTAGTCAAACATATATTAACATGGAAAATGATTAACATACAATATCGTAGTTTATTTTTCTCATATATTGGTTGTTTATATGATATGTTAAATTAAATATGTTTTTATTGTATTTTTGTTATGTTATCTCCTTTACTCACATTGTAATACCTATTTCATAGATTTAAAATAGTTCTTATGAAATGATACCATGGGTTTGGACATCTACCCACTTTGTAGGTTTCGAACGTATATTTGAGTCAAAAGTTTAATTCACATATTTACAATTATTTAACTTATGCAACTTTGATGGATATATTTAATCTTGATTTTTATGGATTTTGAAAACTTATAAAGTTTAGATGTATTCAATTTGAACTTTTACAAAGTCTATATAAATTTAGGGGTATTCAATTGAAACATTGTAAGAATCTAAAAAAAATCTACAAAAATTTAGGGGTATTCAATTAATAATTTTTAATTGTTTGTAAAAGTTTCTTACATTCAAAAAGTAAAAAACTTCTAAAGAATTCAATACCTCAATGACTTTTGTATATTTTATGAATATTATAAATAAGAATTCGAATACAACTCAATAATACTTTCTAGACTTCATACATTCTCTATCTTTTTCCTTTCTCTCTCCCTCTATCACTTCATTCATATTCATCTTTTGCTCAAACCAGGGCTTTCTGATTGCTATCGTTGGTTTCTTGATTTTGTTAGGTATGTTAGTTTCGGTTTTTGCATGTCATTTTTTATTTTAGTTTGCTAATGGTTTTTGCATAAAAGAAATTAGGTCATCTTCCATATTTCATTAGCGTCCTCGACTCCTCTCTACCTTTTTTATTAGAGAGAGCCTAATGTGGCATCTTTTTGTTTGTTGTTCGTTGGTCATATTCTTATGAATCAAAGTACCCACTGGTTTTTGGATATTTAATGACAGTGGTTTTTCTTGGTTTCTCGTGGCCATGTTGCTGTTGCTTTTTTTTTTTTACCAATGTTAATAATTTCTTTCTTCGTTTCCTTTATTAATTCTCTACTTGCTTTCTTTCTGGTTCATCTCTTTTTTTCATCTCTTTTAGTAGTTTGGTATCTTTTCTGCTAGTATATATTGGTTTAATTTTGATAGTTTGACAAAACAATCAATATAAATGTGAAATTAATGAATAAAAATGCATGTGTGATGTAGTAATTACTAATGGGAGATTCAAAAGAAAAAGGTTAAGTTAGCTACAAAATATGGGATTTGGACAAGAGTAATGTATTATAAGAATTGATGGTTGATGCTAACAATCGTGTATGGAATGATAGCAATATTGTTTTGAGAAAGCCAACCATGGAAAGCAAAATGTTTCATGTTCGAAATAGCAAACTTGTGCATAAAAAGATATGTAATAATTATAAAAGTATGTTAAATGGTTTAAAAAGAAAGACGGTACTTTTTATGTACTTACGTGCTTTAGTTCTAGCTTTGAGTGGGACTCAATAACAGAGAAGTTTAGTGCTAGTTATGACGTATGGGAAGATTATTTGAAGGTAAGGTTTAAATTTTTATTAATTATTATTTATAGAAAATTATCACATATGTGCACTTTATATTACAAATAATTTATTGTTTATCTATCTTGTAGTCACATTCAAACAACATACACCTTCACAATTGTACATTTGCAGATTATGATTACTTAAGAATTGTAGTTGGGAATGGAACTGCTATTGGAACAAATGTGGTTGGATTGGGTGAAATTACTAACGCAACAATATATAAGACTGAGCAAAGTAGGGGGTCATAGGCTATATAGAAGATTTAATGTATTATGAAAACAATGAGGTCTACATACCAAGCCATAATGATTTCTCCTATGAAGCTCCATCACTTGGATATCATACATTACTGCCTTCTTTATAGAGATAAGTAAGGATATGGATGCTACAACCCAACACATTTCAAAGAAAGCAAAGTTGAGTTAAGCATGAAGGGAATGAAAACTCATCTGAAACCATGCCAACATATATATACACCCTTGGCATGGATTCAATTGCTAAGATTACAAATGAGATTCAAGGAATTCACAAACTCTTGAAAAAAAGTGAAAAGGATAAGGAGAAAAAAGAAATACAAAAAAGAAGAAGAAGAATATTTAGAATGCTAGCTATCAAGGAGACCCCGATCTTAGATAACCATGCCCGTCACTAGTCTCTTACTCTAATTCACAATATTGGAATCAAAGATACATTTGTCGAAATGTTATCTGAAGAGCACATTACGTTTGACATTTTACCATAAATTAGTATGGCATGTTATGGTTTAAGTTTTCTTTTCTCTTCAAGCATTATGTATCTTTTATTTGTTTGTTTCAACTTAGTAATAATATTGTAATTTCTATTTGTATCATTATTATAATCTTATTTTTATTATATATTTGATTTTTTTTAAAAGGTATACTTGATTATGTATTAGAAAAGTATAACTCTTTCGTTGTTATTTTTAGGAGGTGCTTTAAATAATGTCTCCACTACTACAAAACATATATACGGCTTCGATTTTTAACCGTGACAGTAAGTCTATGACCACAATTATAAGAACCGAGGCCTAAGTGAGAGAGGTCATAGGGTATACATAAATTGAAAAAAATACCCTATGGCCTCGTTTTTCTAATAACTGAGGCCATAAGGTATAAATAAATTACAAAAAAAATATAATTAGTAATTACAATATTAAAAATCATTACAATAAATTTATTAATTACAATACTAAAAATCATATTATATTAAAATTAAAAATATAATTACATTTGAGAGTTTATTATACACAAAAAAACTTAGTATTACAAACTAACCTTTTAGTATTAATTACAAACATAAAAAAAAATTAGTATTAATTACCAACACCAGCAGTGCTAAGGCACTAGCACAACGCCATCAGCAACACCAGCGCAGACAAAGACTAGCAAAGACCAAAGACAACACCATGGTTAGAGTAGCACCAACACCAAGGCAGCTTCAAAGACCAATGAGAACCAACAAGAAGACCAAAGGTAGTAGGGATATTTAAATCAATTTAACAACAATAGTACCAACAACAATAAAGTGTTTTAATGCTTACCAAAGACTTGATGCAAAGAAGGCACTTATTGGTATTACACATGTTGCATATCTATCACGAGAAAAATTATTTTAAAAATTTGATATTGCATATCAAGGAAGAAACTAAAAACAAACATAAAAGTCAGGGGAGGGTCACATCAAGAGAAAAAAGCTATCACTCAGCATGCTGAAAAATTAATCAATAAATAGAACATGGTACACATGAAAATAAAGATGCCAAACATACCTTGAAAACACAACAAGAAAAAATGCTACGGCTCTAAAAAATCCCATATGAATCATAGTAAGTGTAATGGGTAAAGGAAAGTTGAAGTATTTGGGAGAGAGAACCCACTACAAGGAAAATTTCGCCTGATATACTTCACTCTTACTCAGTAAACAAATTGGAAGACTAATGTTTAAATATATTAATACATAGTCTAATATTGAACAATTGATCACTAACAAAGTTATCCATACGCAGATCATTCAGAAATTGAATAACAGTGTATAAGCATTTCACAACCCCAAAGAACATACCTTGTTGTACAATATTACTTCGGATGAAAGTGTAATGTAGATCAATAGGTACAAATAAGTCAAAACAAGTGGTTTGTTGATCATCTTGGCTACTATTTTCTTACACTAATAGACCTTAATCTTCAATTTTTTAAATTGTAGATCATATTAAATAAAAGCCAGCGCTTGATATCTATATGTTGGAGGACCCATTTCCTTAAAAGAAACGAGTCTCTGAATGGTTCAAATTTTCCAATTATTGCTCTAATTTTGGCATCCACAAATGCGGTTATAAGGAAAACCTCAAATGAAGACTAAAATAGCAGAATATATAACAGAAGTTGAAACCTAGCAAGAAGAAAAGCACAACCCTTTTGTTATAAAATAAAATACATTAGTATAATTAGTAGAGACGCACAAGAAGTAATAAGCACCAAAGACTGTGGCAAAGCACCATCACCAAATAAGAACGCACCAACTCCTACGCACAGGCAAAGACTGCAAGTACAAGACAAGACACCAAGACTAAAGACAACAGACCAAAGATTAGTACTAAATAAGCAGAACAGAATAAGACCAATACTAGCATACAGAAGACACCAAAGACCAAAGATAGCAAGATTAAGGCAACAGACCAAAGACAGTGGCACCAACACTGTGGCGTTGCACCAAGCACTAACACAACAGACATCATCATTAGCACTGGGCCAAAGCACCAACGCCAACAGAAGACACCAAGACAAAGGTAAAAACTAGCACCAAAGACAACGTACCAACACCAACGTGGCCCAAAGATCCAACGACGCATCCAACGACCAGCGAATAATGACCCAGTGGCCAGTGAACCAACGAACAATGACCCATTAGCCAGCGAACCAATGAATAATGACCCAGGGGAAGAGGAAGAATCAGAACTAGAAAAATGAAATTTCAGATCTAGGAGAAGAAGGAAGAAAGAAAAAAAGAAAAAGAGAGAGAAAGGGGTGGGCATAGTGATGAGTTCTCAAAAAGAACTAAAATTATCATGATTTTATGAACATTAATTGATTAAAAATATATATATATTTATATGTTTTATCATATATTTATATAAATTTGTCTTTTTCGGAATCACGGGTATTTTTATTGTTTTTCAGGTATTTTCGCTTAAAAATGTAACTTAAAGACTCAAAGAGGAATACTGGAAGCAATACATCACAAATATATTAATAAATAAATGGGGAAAGGTCAACAAATATGGAAAAATTGGATAAAATGGGTCAAAAATATCAAAAAGGAGAAAATTGCGTCATTGGCGCCGAGCGGCTACAATACAGAAGACGCCCCACGTCCACGCGCTGTTACTATTCCCATGCACGCTGCGCCTGCCCTTCGTGCGCGTCGCTGCCATTTTGCCCCATTTTCGTGCTCAGCCGCCCCCATGACGTCATGCTGATGTCATCAATGACCTCAGCCATTGCACTACGCGTTTTCACAATTTTTTAACATTTTTTCACTCACTTTTTCTACCCATTCTCACCTATAAATACCCCCCTTCTCTTCACTTCATACCACACCTCAAAACACATTCTCTTCTCTCTTTCTTTCTCTCATTTCTTAGTTTTTAGTTTTTTTCTTAGTTTTCTTAGTTTTTAGTTAATTTCTCTTAGTTTTAAAGTTCTTCCCTTTTTGGGAAGAACTAGTTATGTTTTTGTAATTTATTTGCTTTTTGATTCAATAAATGGAAGTGCAAATTCCGCTTGGAGGTTTTCTAGGAACGGGAATAGCATCGAAGTACTGTAAGGATTTTATTTTCTTTGTAGTTATTTTTTATGCTTTATTCTTACATGTTATATTTAATTTGTCTGTGATTAAATTTAACTCTGCTAGCTGTTTGTAAACATGATATAATAATAACGTTGTTATGCTTGCGAAATATTAAATAGGTAAAAATCTCTAAAATGAATTGATTTTATTTTTCTTCAAGATTTTATATTAAGAATGTTAGAGAGAAATATATTATTTTTCATTACAAACTTAAATCTGAAAATTAGATTTTAAGGTTTAGTTATCCGGTCTGATTTAGAGTAGTGCTATTTTATTTTTGGTACAATCACCTAGTAGTTAGAGTGAAGCTCTATTTCAAAAGTTTTTATAAGAATTATTATCTGAAAATGTATTGACAACATGTGTTCAGTAGTGGTTTTAAAACTTGAAAGTTAGTAATCGGATAATTAAATTCTTAGGTTTAATTTGGACACCTTGAATAAAGTTTAAATTGTCTAACCCCAACAAAGATGGCATTTAAATGGTTCATTTTCAATCTCTTAGAAAAGGGAATTAATTTATTTAACCAAATTAGTTATCAACCCCACCCATAGGTGTTAATTGATTTGTTTAGTTAACAAAGAATATCTAACCCCACCAAAGGTGGTATTCATATAAAAAAGGGAGAATCAATAAATATCAATTCATATATTTAATAACCTAAATAATATGAGCAAGCATAATTAACTTAGTTATTATATCCATAAATACACCACTATTATAAAAGATAAAATTTGCATAAATATTTATTGAATCTATGTTTATTTTTATGTAAGTAGATTAAAAACACAAAACCCAAAAACCTAAAATATCGTGACAGGATGTTTAGGATTTAATTTCGTTTTTAAAAATTTGAATAATAAATTAAAAACCACATACATTCCTTCCTTAGATCGACCTTAGGAGTATACTTATCATTTTCTACGAAATGATTCGTGCACTTGCGAGAGTCTTATAAATATAAAACCAAAGTATTGGCAAGAATCGGCGTTGCCGGTTTTCGTTCATCAAGTTTTTGGCGCCTTTGCCGGGGATGGCATCAAAGTTTTTGGCAATCCCGATTCTGCTCATCAATTTTTTGGCGCCGTTGCCTGGGAAGGAATAGCGTTTTTAATTTATTTATCAAAATTTTAAAAATATTTTTGTGTTGTAAATAATTGTGATTTTTTTGTTTTTGAAAAAAAAATAAAAAAATAATATTAATAATAATAATAAATATAAAAAATAAAATAAATTAAAAAACTAAAAATATAAAAATATATAAAAATATAAATATAAAAAAATATAAAAAAACATAATTTTTAATTTTCATTTAATTTTAAGTTTAATGTTTTTTATTTTAAATCTTAATTTTAATTTTTTCTTTCTTTTTATTTTTTTAAAAAAATTATTTTTAATTTTATTTTCTTTTACCTTTTTTTTATTTGACTTTTTTTAATTTAATTTTATTATTTTTATTTAATTTTATATTTTTCTTAATTTTCATTTAACTTAATTAACTTAGGTTTTTACTAACTTAATTAACTTATATTTTTACTTAAATTTTTACTTAACTTAATTAACTTAGATTTTTATTTATTTTAACTTAATTAACTTAGATTTTCGTTAACTTCAATTTTTTTTACTTAACTTAACTCAATTAAATTAATTTTAATAGCATGAAAAGTAAAGATCTAAGGGAGTTCTGTTTAGGAGACTAGTTCTTAGAAGCCTTTGTGCCACTAGTCTTTCCTGGGAACGTTGTTCTGTCTAGGAGGATGGTTTTTAAGGAGCTTTTGCACCACCATTCTTTCCTGGGAGCACTCTTGGTTAATACTGATTATGCTATTTTATCTTAAAAACAAAACAACACAACCAAAAAAAAACCAAATTTTTTTTTCTGAAACTATCTCGAAAATTTTAAAGTTTTAATTACAATATAAGGAGTTAGTTGCTTTGTTTGATCTAGATACAATTGTGTTTTAATGACTTAATTATTTGATTTGCACCTAGATGTGGGTTACCTAAAACCGTCAAAGTATGCCCTTAGTTTTAAGTACAGAAAGAAATTTGAAAATCAATAGGGCATGAATGAAAAAGTATAGGTAGACAACATTGTCTTACCTGTAGGTTTGATTGACTCAATGATGAGGGGATATTGAGTTTACTTAAAATGCAATCCCCAAGTTACGTCTTGCTAAGATGTTAAACTAAGCGCTGGATGGGAGGCAACCCATCATTTTAGGTAATTTTCTTTTTTTTTCTTTTATTTACTTAATTTTATTGTTTATTTCATTTTAATTACATGTGAATAATTTTTAAATTGTTAAAACTAAAAATATTTGTTGAGATGTTAGAAGTTCACAACGATCTGTCTCTATACACTTTAATGATGAATATGATGGATGCACCTGCATTTTCCATTACTACTTGCACATTCTCAGGAAATAGGTAATCTTTCTTCTCTTTTCTCTATATCTTTAATTTACAGTTGTTACATTGAGGACAATGTAAGTTCTAGGTTGGGAGTGGTGAAAAGTTACCATGCTTACTTAAAAAAAATGTTTTGACAATTTAAAAATAAAAAAATATATATATAATAATTTTTTTGATTTTATGTTCACATTTTCATTTTTTTTGTGTGCTTTGTTTTATTTCTATTTTGTATGATTTAGTAATTTTTGGAATTTAAAAAAAAGCCTTTTCTTACAAAAATTTATTATTTCTTTAAATCAAATTTAAGTAAATAGTTAATTCTTTTGTACTGTTAGATTAATTTTTGAAAACATATCATGAAATATTTTGTAATTAGTTTTTGATAATTAGTTAGTTTTTGTCATAACTAGTATTTCTTAATAAGATGTAGAAATTATATTAAACCCAAAATCGGTGTTTATGAATTTTTTTTTAGTGGAGACTACCTTTGTGAGATATAATTTGAGCCTAATTTCCTTTATTCAGAGTGAAATATATATTTTTTCTACTCCAAACACATTTCTTATTTCTTCAAATTTTTAGATGATCTCTATAGGTATTAGCATTGAATGTATGAATTTTTTCTCATCTTAATAGAGTATCGTATATTTTTTATTATTATTTTTGCTTAGATTAAATGATTTGAGTAGAAATTGATAGTATATGCTTATATCTCATTCATGCATGACTGCTACAAAAAAAGAGAGACATATCTGGGGTTACCTAAACCAAGATCAAACAGAAAAGCCACAAAATTAACCACTCATAAAAAAACAAAATGTACAATCTATACATGGGTTGACTCTCTAAAATATATATATTGAGAAATATCTTAAGAAAAAAATAGAGAGATAAAGAATATATAGTATAATCTACATACTAAAACCCACATTGCTTACAAAGTTTTGAGTAAAGGTTAATTACAAAAGAAAGATATAGGAAATAATTCCCTAAAAAGTCATTGCACTCTCTTCATTTGTAAAGGCATATATCTTGAAATTCTTTCTTAATGAGTTTGATTTATGCATGAAAATAATTTTTATATATGATATCTTTATAATTTATACATTTGATTCCTTTCATGAGATCAATGTTAAAATAACACTTTGAGCCTTTATTCTTTATACATATGCGAACATATTAGTTCATTTCTATACATTAACTCTTTCGCATATAAATTAGAATGAGTGTTTGAACCCATAGGATTCAGTGTTTTGAGAGTATTGACTAGTAAGGAATAGAGTCGAAGTGAATTCGGATTCTAGACACTAAAATTGGGTGAAATTAAATTGATACATTTTTGACATGAAATATGAAAATGATTTTCGACTAATTATTATAATAAATCATGATTTTTTAAAGAGATTAAAATAACTTATGCTTGATATTTTAATTATGATCTTAAAGGAGATTAAAAAGTATGAGACATTTTTGTGATATGTTGTTTTCTCTTATTCTTAAAAATTAATTTTTGATTTTGTTGTAATTTTAGTTTTTGAGTTGATTGTTTTTATTGTTTCTTTTGATTTTTACATTTAGTTCAATGTTTGTGGGTATCATTATTGAAAACCCTCACGAGACTCAAACTCATCCACTATGGCAACCTAGGGGTTTAAAGGCTTGTTGCATAGGCTAAATGCAACCGTGTCAATCCACGGAAGTGATTTAGGATAGTTTAATTTTTAGTTTTTATCGCTTCTCTTGCTAAGGGACTAGCAAGAAGTTGGTTGGAGGTTGTGATGAGTGCTCAAAAAGCACTAAAATTACCATGATTTTATGCACATTAATTGATTAAAAATATATATATTTATATGTTTTATCATATATTTATATAAATTTGTCTTTTTCGGAATCACGGGTATTTTTATTGTTTTTCAGGTATTTTCGCTTAAAAATGTAACTTAAAGACTCAAAGAGGAATACTGGAAGCAATACATCACAAATATATTAATAAATAAATGGGGAAAGGTCAACAAATATGGAAAATTGGACAAAATGGGTCAAAAATGTCAAAAATGTCAACAAGGAGAAAATTGCGCCATTGCCAATGCAAATCCTGTAGTCACGCTACAGCCAAATGTAAAGACGCCTCACATCCGTCTACAGATCAAGACGCTACTTGCTCCAAATCCCTTCGCGCTTATGAGATTTGTGATTTCTTGAAAATCAGTTTGATTTTATATTTGCATAAACTGATCGGAATAGCATGTGATAAAATATGAAAAGACTTCACACACACACCTTAATTCTTAGCGAAAATGTAATATATTTTTAAATTGATTTTAATACTTAGAGAAAATTCTTTTATTTCTTTGAGTTATGTTATTTGGAATGAATAAAAATAAATATTTTGAAAATCCCTATTTTAAATGCAATTATCTTTGTTTTATTTCTTTTCTTTTGCTCGAGGACTAGCAAGAACTTAAGTTTGGGGGTGTGATAACTGTATTTTATACAGTGATTTACGTCTATTTTATTAATTATAATTGCTAGTTATTTATATTTTTAGTTAATTTTTAATTAATTAAATTAATATTTAGTATTAGTTTTTAATAAATATATTTTAAAGTAAATTAATAAATTTTAATAAAAAAAGGGGCTTAATTGCAATTATAAAAAGATCACAATTTAATTTGAAATTAAAAATGGGTTAAATTGAAAATATCAAAAGATTAGAAATTAATTTAAATTAAATCTGTGGGTCAAAATGCAATTAATGAAAAGTTGAATTTCCGTGTAGGAGAAGAGCCACTCGTGACATTCACAACTCTCAACACACACCGCTCGATCAATCCATCAACGATCACGATTGGGCGCGTGACTTCCAGACGCAACAGGAGCGATTGCACCGAAATTCCAGAAAGCGCGTAGCTCAGCACACGTGGGGCCCACTTTCTACGCAGACTGGCGTGCATGGTGGGACCCACATGTCGGCTGCGTAGATTTTATCCTGAGGTGATCTCTGACCGTTGGATCTGTTGGACGGTCCAGATTGAAGCGCGTGGAACTAGGCTATCACGCACCAAGCCGCTCGTCTACAAATCTTGTGCGACGCGGTCCAACTGTTCTCGATACGTCCGATCTTCCCACCTAATGAAAAGATGGCACGTGTCTCCCTATTTCTGGAAGCCAATCACATGGCGACACGTTTCATGCGTGAAAAGAAAAGAAATCAGAAACGCGCAGAATGGTTTTCACGCGTGTTGTTATTTTAATTCCCCATACATTTTTGTCCCCCACTTAAAATAAAAAAAGGAATAATTGAAAGGGGGATATATTTTGTACGCGAGGAGGTTTTGAGAGTTTTTGGGGGGTTTTCCTTCTTTTTGATTGCTCGCATTTCTTCTTATTTTTTCTCTCTTTACCATTTTCATTTTTTCCTCTCTGCATGTTACACAAAACACGTAGAACGTTTATTTGACATTTTGTGTTGTATTTTCTTAGGGAAATTACAGAGAAAGAAGACAACTAAGAAGAAAGAAAGGGAAAGTTTCTCCTAATCTATTTTCTTTTAATTTTTGTTTCTCTGCAATGTTTTATTTTTGTGGTGTTATAGTTTTAATTTCTGCTATGAACTAATTTATTTGTTCTAGAATTGCAGTGTAGCATAAATTATGAAACTTGAATTAAGTATCTTTGAATGATTTATGGAACTGTTTTAAGTTGTTTATTTTATCTGCGTTTAATGCTTTTAATTATCAGAAGGTTAATTAACTGATATGTGACACTTAAATAAACTTGAAAAAGGCATTTTGTGTGATGCTCATGATGAAATAACGTATATACATAAGGGATAGAAATATACTTTTATTGTATGTGTAACTGTTTGAGAACTCAGAACTTAATAAATCTGGTTGAATTAATTCGCATAGGAATATAATGAATCATTTTAACTAGATGTGTCTGTATGGAGCTCGGAAGAGATATATGGATAAATTAGGAGTTCTTGGTTAACAACTTAAAATACGAGAACATAAATCAAGATAAAATATAATGATTCAAGTGGATTAATTTCGTGAAAATGCAATCCTAGAATTTTCTTGCAATCTGTTATAAAAGTTAGTTAGTCAAACTGCATCAAATTATTTGTTTGAATAAAATTGGGTTGAAATAATTTTAATAATTAACGAACATTAGTAACATATCTCCGTGGGAACGATATTTTACTTATCATATTATTACTTGTGACCGTGTATACTTGCACGATTTCATGCTCTCCAAAAGAGACAACAATTACCTTAGAAAAAAAGCCAAAATAGCCATTCATCATAACACATATATGTACATGGGTCTATTGTATTAAAAGGCAAAAAAAAAAATAGGAATAAAAAGAGAGGAGAAAAATAGTATATACTACTACAATATGTATCTATGGCCTCGGTTTTTAACCGTGACCGTAGGTCTATAGCCATGGTTATAAGAACCGAGGCCATAGGTACACTCTATGGCCATGGTTTTCTAATAACCGAGACTATAAGTACACCCTATGGCCATGATTTTCTAATAACCGAGGCCATAGGGTATGCATAAATTAAAAAAAATACAATTATTAAATTAAAATATTAAAAATAAATATAAATTAAAAAAATTTATTAATTAATTATTAAAAATAATATTATATTAAAATTAAAAGTATAATTACATTGAGAGTTTATTATACACTAAATAATACAAGCCATTGAATTTGCAAAACACAAGCCATTGAATACCATAGGCAATGAAACCCATAAAAGCATAAATAAATAGAACAACCCACAAATAAAAATACATTAAATACAAACCAGAAGACCATCCAAAAAATTTTCTCATATCAGAAGTCAAAACTAAATAATTCAACTGATCCTGAGAAATACCCAACACCAATTTCAAAGATGATGAGTAGGTTGAGAAATCAAAGTTGGTTCCTGTAAATGCCTAAATCCAAATGGTGTGATGATGCGCTAGTGTGCATGGGAAGCTGGTGCACTTGGTATGCTGGTGAGCCTGGTACGTCTAGTGCCTAGTATGCTGGTGTGCTAACAGCGTTGGTGAGCCTAGTGCGTTGGTACAAGCAAGTAATAGGAATGAGCTATAAACACAGTGTACAATAAAAATAACTTGAGCATAGTATTTATTTTTATCTATTTTGAGACTCAAAGCATGTCTTCCCTATTTATCATTCACCTTTCCTAAAACTGGGATTTCTATCTCCAAATTAAAACGTATACTACATATAAAAGATTAGATGAAAAGAACAAAGAAATATAACATGTCTTATCTACAGTGTAACTATTGAAATAATCTAACAAGGGACTTCAAGAAAAAATTTCCATAAATGAATAAAAAAATAAACTTAAAGTAGGACCTAAGAATGAAACTTGTTGCTTTCTCTTTCGTTCAGGCACCAGCACTAGCCAAAGTGCATATGCATCCATAAATAAATCACCCTAACTCTATAGTATAATAAAATGTATGTTTTCCATAAAAAATAGTGTCCACATATACCTTTAAACATACTGGTAGTTTAGGGGAACTCAGTTATCTACTATACAACTTATATCTCCTTAACTATGAACATTTTGCCCAAAGAAGTTTGACATGGAATCCCAGGGAAAATACTCAATGCAGTCCAATTTTGTTTCCTCCCAAATGGTATTGAAGCAAAATTATAAGTGCATAAAATAAATCTTAGAAATGCTTTATCTTTTATCACATAAGCACAATACTTGCACCATTCATGAGACATTTTGTCAGTTTTTTAGCACACTAGTACCAAGTAGCAAGCCAAACTCTGGAAATTAGCATATTACCAAAAAACAACAGGCCAAGCACCACGCACCAGTACCAAGCACCAGGCCAAGCACTAATACCAGTATCAGGCACCAAGTACCAGGCACCAGTACTAAACATCAGCACCAAGCACTAGGCACCAAGTACCATCACCAAGCACTAGGCCATGCACTAGCACCAGTATTAACACCAGCCCCAATACCAAGCCCCATTACCAGACCAAGCACCAGTACCAAGCACCAATACTAGCACTAAGCACCAAACCAAACATTGGAAATTAACATATTACCAAAAAATAACAAGGCAAGCACCAACACTAAGCACCAGGTGATGAGTGCTCAAAAAACAATAAAATTACCATGATTTTATGCACATTAACTGATTAAATATATATATATATATATATATTTATATGTTTTATCATATATTTATATAAATTTGTCTTTTTCGGAATCACGGGTATTTTTATTGTTTTTCAGGTATTTTCGCTTAAAAACGTCACTTAAAGACTCAAAAAGGATTACTGGAAGCAAAACATCACAAATATATTAATAAATAAATGGGGAAAGGTCAACAAATATGGAAAAATTGGACAAAATGGGTCGAAAAGGTCAAAAAGGAGAAAATCGCGCCAGAAGCCCGCCCGCGCGGCGGCGCCCGGCCAGCGCGCCGGCCGCGCGGGCGGCACGGCGCCGTCCGCGCGCAGATGCGCGCGCCTTCCTCCAGATACGTGCGCGCCGCGGCCTGCTGTCACTGTTCACGCTAGGCTGTTGGTGCCTTCGCGCGCGCTTTGTGCGCGCCAGTACTGCCACGCGCGCCGATGCCATTTCGCCCCATTTTTCACGTGCAGCCGCCCCCATGACGTCATGCTGACGTCATTAATGACCTCAGCATTTTCATTATGCGTTTTTACATTTTTTTACTCATTTTTTCTCTCCATCCTCACCTATAAATACCCCCATTCCCTTCACTTCAAAACACACTTCTCTCTTCTTTCTTTCTCTCCATTTCTTAGTTTTTAGTTTTTTTAGTTTTTCTTATGTTTTAGCTAGTTTCTCTTAGTTTTAGAGTTCTTCCCTTTTTGGGAAGAACTAGTTATGTTTTTGTAATTTATTAGCTTTTTGATTCAATAAATGGGAGTGCAAATTCCGTTTGGAGGTTTTCTAGCAACGGGAATGGCATCGAAGTACTGTAAGGATTTTATTTTCTTTGTAGTTATTTTTTATGCTTTATTCTTACATGTTATATTTAATTTGTCTGTGATTAAATTTAACTGTGCTAGCTGTTTGTAAAAATGATATAATAATAACGTTGTTATGCTTGCGAAATATTAAATAGGTAAAAATCTCTAAAATGAATTGATTTTATTTTTATTCAAGATTTTATATTAAGAATGTTAGAGAGAAATATATTATTTTTCATTACAAACTTAAATCTGAAAATTAGATTTTAAGGTTTAGTTATCCGGTCTGATTTAGAGTAGTGCTATTGTATTTGTTGGTACAATCGCCCGGTAGTTAGAGTGAAGCTCTATTTCAAAAGTTTTTATAAGAATTATTATCTGAAAATGTATTGACAACATGTTTTCAGTAGTGGTTTTAAAACTTGAAAGTTAGTACTCGGATAACTAAATTCTTAGGTTTAATTTGGACACCTTGAATAAAGTTTAAACTGTCTAACCCCACCAAAGGTGTCATTTAAATGGTTCATTTTCAATCTCTTAGAAAAAGGAATTAATTTAATTAACCAAATTAGTTATCAACCCCACCCATAGGTGTTAATTGATTTGTTTAGTTAACAAAGAATATCTAACCCCACCAAAGGTGGTATTCATATAAAAAAGGGAGAATCAATAAATATCAATTCATATCTTTAATAACCTAAATAATACGAGCAAGCATAATTAACTTAGTTATTATATCCATAAATACTCCACTATTTATAAAAGATAAAATTTGCATGAATGTTTATTGAATCTATGTTTAATTTTATGTTATTAGATTAAAAACACAAAACCCCAAAATATCGTGACAGGATGTTTAGGATTTAATTTCGTTTTTAAAAGTTTGAATAATAAATTAAAAACCACATACATTCCTTCCTTAGATCGACCTTGGGAGTATACTTATCATTTTCTACGAAATGATTCGTGCACTTGCGAGAGTTTTATAAATATAAAACCAAAGTATTGGCAGAATCGGCGATGCCGGTTTTCGCTCATCAAAGTTTTTGACAATCCCGATTCTGCTCATCACCAGGCCCAGCACAAGCATCAGTACCAGGCACCAGGCACTAGGCACCAACACCAAGCGCTAGGCCAAGTACTAGTACCAGTACCAACACCAACCCCAGTACCAAGCACTAGCACCAGTACTAGCACCAACACCAGCACTAGCACTAGAAACCAGTACCAAGCACCAACATTAGCACTAGGTACCAGCACCAACTCCAACACCAAGTACCAGGCTAAGCACCAGTACCAAGTACCAAGTACCAAGTACCAAGTACCAAGTACCAGTACCAACACCAGGCTCCAAGCCAATCACTAGCACTAGTACTAAGAACCAAGCCAAACACTAGAATTTAGCATATTACCAAAACAAAATAGGCCAAGCACCAGGCCTAACACCAATACCAAGCACCAATACTAGTACCAGGCACCAGTACCAAGTATCAAGTACCAATACCAACACCAGGCTCCAAGCTAAGCACTAAGAACCAGGCCAAACACTAGAATTTAGCATATTACCAAAAAAATAGGCCAAACACCAGTACCAAGCACCAGGCCCAACACTAGCACCAGGCACCAGCACCATTACCAATACTAGTACTAGGCACTAATATCAACACTAGTAGCAGGCACCAGCACCAGCACTAGTAGTGGCACCAAGAACCAAGCACCAGGCTAACCACTAGCAATCAACATATTACCAAAAAACAATCCTGATGTAGAAGCCTAAAAGTAATAAACAATTTGGTGTCATGGTTAAATAATCAAAAGGCATGTTTTTTGCTACCTAATAAACAATGTGTAATATTTCTTACATAAGGGCACGAGCAAAGTATCAAACCTATCAATTTCTAAGTTTGAAGGTTATCCTTGTTTCACCAATATCAAAATGAGGTCAGTCTTTCAAGTGCTCGTAAATGGCATAAAAGTAGAAGCCCGAGGAACCATGAAGCATTATAAACTTGAATAAAACATACATTAGAATATATTTGTCCTAAAGATTCCTAAAATTTTTAAATATGAGATTAATCAGCAAAATGCCATTTATCTATATTTAAGGGGACAAAATTTCCCTCAAGAGAAGGATCCCACATTCTCATAAATGATAGCTTAATATATTCTTCATTATCTACTATAACCCTAAAATGAGTACCGTGAATCCTACATAAGAAATATCAAGTATAAAAATAAAAAAATTACTAGTTTTGCACAAGTAAATATAAAGTAACAATAAAATTTTAAGAACTATCATTTTAGGCATGAATTTGAAGAAATATCATTAAGGCTTAAGCTTAGAGAAATGAGACAATGGAGAGATTTTGATTGGATATTGGTATATAAAAGATGTCACACAAACCAAAATTGAACCAAAGACTGAAGCTTTACTTAGATCTAACTTCTGGGTTTATTCTTAAAGAATGATACAATAAGAATGGAGCGCAAAACATAAACAGAATCTAACTTGATGGCGAGACAAGGACGACGAGATGAGGACGGTGAGACGAGGACAACGATACGAGGATGGAAACGGTGAGACACAGAGTGATAGACCCTTGATCAATTACTCCCATCTATAAAAATCATTTATATGTATATGCTAAATGTATGAAAACCCTAAGGGAAAAAGATAGTAAAAAAAGAAGAAAAAAGAAAGAGAGGGAAAAGGGAAAAAAATAGGGAAAAAGAAAAAAATTGATAAAAAAATTTGGTGTTAATTTGGTGTAAAAGAGGGAAAATTAATAGAGTATTCCTATGGCCTTAGTTTTTAAATAATCGAGATCATAACCATATGTCCTCGATTTAAAAAAAATGAGGCTAAATGTCTAAGACTAATTATATGTATTGTAGTAGTGATAACTAAATATTATGACTATAAATTCTTGAAAGGAGTGACATGGCTATTATCAAAAAGTAGGAATAATCCCTCGAAGTCAATTCATTTTCATTCATCTTAAGGTACATTCTTTGATTTTTTTGCTCAATGATTTTGATTGAAGAATGATATTAGTAATGTGATGACTTTACAATCCTAGCATTTGATTCCTTTCATGAAATCTATATTATGCACATCTGAACTATTCTTCTTTATCATTTGTGAACCTTTTTTGCTTTATTCTTTACATAACATTTGTTTGCATATACCTTGTTGAGTGCTTAAGCCTATATGATCAGTATGATATTGAGAGTATATCTTATTAGGAATAGACTCAAAGCGAATTCAAAATCTTAAGACTAGGTTTGAATGAATCAATGTTGATATCTTTTAGTAATGGGGCATGAATTTGTGATGTGTAACTGATTTGAAAAATGAACTTTGATCTATTAAGAATTTGAACGAACTTGTGTTTGAATCTTTAATTATGAACTAAAAGAAACTAATCAAAGCATGAGACTTGTTGTTGATTTTTTTTCATAATTTTGTTATTAATCTTATTATTTTTGGTTTTAGTTTTCGCATATTAGGATTTATATGGGTATCATCACTAAAAGCCCTCTCGAGACTTAAACTCATCCATTAGAGCTATCTAGGGGTTTAAAGTCTTGTTGCATATGCTAAACACAACCATTTCAATCTATAAAAATAATTTAGGTTAGTATAGTTTGGTTTATTTATTTTTTTAGATTTTTGGATCATTTGACTTGCTAGAAACTAGCAAGAAACTGGTGGGGTTTCTGATAAGTGATTGAAAAGCACTCATATTTCTTGATTTTGTTATAGTTATTTGGAAAAAATATGTTTGATTCTAGAATTTTATTTGATTATTTATACAAATCTATATATTTTCAATCACAATTATATTTCCTTGATTTTTGGCATTTTTGTTAAAAAGAGGTAAACTTGTCAACATATGAAGACACAACACTTGAAGCACTCAAATAGCACCCTAAGAGCTAAAAATACTAATGTATATAATCTTACATCAAAAACCAACCAGTGTGTAAGGGACACAAGAAGAATTCAAGACAAGCAATGTGGGCCACAATGAAGATTATATATGCCATAACATATAGCTATCAATAATTCTATTTGGCACGTTAAACATTTCATGCCGCAATGACAAAAAATGTGTGTTATGTCATAGTCCTCTTTGATTGAATGGTGCAAATGTGTTTCAGCTTCATCCCATGGCACGATAAAAAGCATGCCATAATGTGTGATTTATTTTCTAACTTCAACCCATGTTCAGTGATTTTCTTATAAATAGAACAAAATAGTGTATAAGGTTATCAATTTTAATTTTACATAGGACACTCACTCATAGTAGTTTTAGTGAAAAGTTTAGATCAACATTACATAGTCTTTCCAACATATACTGAGAGAATGTCCTTATTGTGCAGATGAGCCTAGGATTTGGAGAAGATAGCGACAACTTATTTTGTGATCTATAGTAATCTTCAACAAAAAGAGGTATTTTAATCATTTTATATTATTTTCCTATCTGTAATTTGATGTCTTTCATAGTTGAATTTACTTTTGTTAATTTAGCTGTGATTGACTAATTTTGTAATATGGGATTTTAATCTCTACTTCTAATGATTGAAAGAACACTTTTATAGTTTAAATAAATAAAAGTTTTAGATTTATTTCTTGTTCATAACACTATGCCAAAATTGAATTTTAAAGTCGGTTAATAACCGACTTTAAATGGGATGACTTTAAAATGTAAAGTCGGTTCATACGTTGAACAGACTTTAAATTTTTAATTTTTCTTTTACAAAATTTACCCATTTTCTATTATACTCAAATTAAAACCTATATTCGATCACAACATAATAGCAAAAAAAATCCAAAATCTATTTAAAAAATTGTTTAAATAATAAAAATCATTGAAAAATTAAAAATTAATTCATTACTTGAGAATTAAATTTATTACAAAAAATAATTTATATACAATACATATATATTTAACTTAAATTACAAATAAAATGATGTCGTCTCTTTTGTTACGGATCTTGTGACATTTCCACTTTATTTCAAGGAGAGGAAGCTTGGTTGGCTTAGCGGAAAAAAAAGAGCTTGTCCATATAACAATTCATTCCCCTAAATACATGAGCACATAAATATCCATCAAACAAGCAGTCCAAACTTAGAGACATAGGAATGAAGAAATTAAAGCATTATAAAAATTACTATGTGGTATTGTCCTATATTATTCAAGATCATCATATTCTTCTCATTATGTTATAATTTGAACAAAGTGTTATGTCCATTCTTCTCGTAAATCATTAAAAATTTACATATCATAACCCCACTTGTTCCAACCAAAGAGCTATATGTAATTAAATTTAAAATAAGAATGTAATATCATGAATTCATAAAAAATAACTTATATATGTTAAAATATTAGTAAAAGAGATTACCACATTGACACTGGAGTGATATAATTTGAATCATGTGTTCTATCCATTCCTCTTGTTAATCATCAAATATTTGCGAGTCATAGCTCAACTTGTTCCAACCAAAGAACTACATGTATTTAAATTCTTAATAAGAATTTAATTTCATGAATTCACAAAAAATAACTCATAGATGTTTTCGCTCATAAACTTTATGACATAGTAACCACACATGACTCCATCATTTTGTTGTGGAACCTACAAAAAACAAGTGTACATTATTTTAAATATTCTAACATCTTTTTTATTCAATAGTAAAACTAATTAAATTATTAATATTCATTTGTACATACCATAACTTGTCTCATATAAGCTTATGAGATTTTTTAAGGGAAATGCCCATACTTTTGTTCCACAGATTCCATGCCCTATCAAAGTTTATAACAGTTAGTTTTTTATTAAATATTACAAAGAACAATAGAAGAAAAATAGCGAGCTATAACTCTTACATTTCAACAACTACTTTTGTAATTTTACTCAATTATATGGAAGTTAAGTCACACTACCAAACATAATTGCCATATAGATCAAGGATTACCAACATCCAATCATCTTGGCATTCTTCAAACCTTAGTGGCCAAGGGATTATCAACTTCTAATTTGTGTTAAGTGTTAATGCTCTATCACATAATTGTTTAGCTCTGATTCTAACATCCTTCTCTTGATATTGATTGACAAATTAAGAATCATAGAAAATTGCTAAATGTGATTAGTGATTACAACATATGATTTATCAAAGAGAGGATGACTCCTATATGAGGTAGCTATTGGGAGTACATTCTCATCAAAATGTTCATCGTGATGTGATGGATGGAAAGAATGCACAGATTGCTTTAGAGAAAATGAACCACTACCAAATTGCATCTGCATTCCTGGCATAAAGGGAGGACCAATAGGATGACTATATCCTATACATGATATAGGTTAGGCACTATGAGATTACATAGGTGGCATGCCTGGAATGAATGGTGGCATGACTTGCATGGATGGTTGCATGCTTGGCATGGATGGATGCATGCCTGGCCAATATGGCATGCCCTGATTGTAGTATGTTGTCATGCCTCACATGTGTTGTGATTGATATGCTTTTAAATTTCCAATCTCACTTAACATTGAGGCTTTAAAGGAGCTGAGTTCTTCTTCAATTTTATAGTACTTCTCCTTACTGACCATCTAAGGCTTTTGTTTTGGAATGTTAAAATACTCTATATAACCATCATATTACTTCCTCCCCTAACATGACCAGGATACTCACATCTGAATGCATGGTATATAGCATCTCTCCCTAGTTGTTTGATTATTTCACCCTGCCTATTTGTTCTTGAATAGCTCTCTACAAATAATAAAGCAAACAAACTATTATACATTATTACATCAATTAGCAAAAATCATATGGACTTTGTATCAAGTTAAATTACTAATCAACTTATTTAGTTGTTCTTCTCCTCGCTTAGTCATTGGTCTTGACTTCTTCATCTTGGGGGTCTATGTTCCTATGTACAATTCAGATCGGGTAACCGGTCTACCCAATTCAGCTTCCTACATAAATTAAATAAATTTATTAACAAGGAAATCAACTTAAATTTGAGGAAAATAAATACAAAAATATTTATAAATTAACACAAATTAATAATATCATTCTATATCTAACTTCAGGATTTGAAGACCTTCCAATATAGTTAGGAAAAACATTATGCATTTGTATATTATAATGTTCTTCCCTAATAATTTGAAATTCATATGTACGTCTATAATCCATGAAGTCTTTCCAAACATGAGGTGTAATCCAGGGGTGTTCTTCAGGGATTTTGTATAGTTATGCTTCAACAAGTGGTTCTAAATATGGAAACACATAATTTCTAACCAATCTAGAAGTTTTGTATTCCTTCCATGCCTTATTTTCAATCTTATAACACTTGCTCATCCAAGTGTCAGAGACTTTATAACGATTCTTAAAAACACACTACAAAAGATGAGATATAATATATGTAATTAGTTATAAAATAAAAAAAGACTTACACAAATGTATTTCTATATATTTTGACAACATTGTTGTGGATGTAGTGATTCACCCAACTTTGAATGGGTCAATTTGGTCTAAAGGGTTAGAAGACCCATTGTAAGTTCCAATGGAAGGATGCTGATCTTACCCCCCTAACTAAAGGCATAATACCTCTGAGGTGAAAGGAGCCTAAGTAGAATTAGTGTAATCTAGATCTCGCTTCTCCCCAGCATGTCTTACCTCCATCTTGTGAAGCTGATGTTCCAAGTCTCCCATTCATAGAGTAGTAACAAGATGATCGCCCACTCTTATAACTACTTGTGTATTATTTCTAGAGTTAGAGGCATCTTTGTTAAAGAAGATTTCTTGGCTAGAATATGCACAATGGTTGCCCTCAAGATGGTTTCTCAAATTTGCACGTCCAATGTGCAAACACTCTAGATCCAAATAGCTTCCACCAGCTTAAGCGTCGATGGCTAATTATGTTAGGGGTGGGGCGTTATTTCCATTTTTATCTTTGTATCCAAGTCTTATGGATCCTAAATGTAGGGACCCAATCTACTATAGACTAGAACTTTTGAGTTGTTTCTAGTGTTGGGCATATGATGTTGTTATCCTAGGGTACTAAGCCCTACTGGTCATAGATATCTTCAATGACCTATCAAGGCATTAGAGTCCCTTTATGAGTTCATTTAGAGAACCATCAGTTGTTATATCATGAGTTCTAACTTTCCTAACCTCTGATTCATGGTTGGTTTCTTGAGGTTAATGCCCTTCTTGTTTCTATTAGTCTTTCATAATGGAAATTTGTCACACACCTGGACCTCCACCTGCTCTTTATTCAGTGGGAGTGGTGAAATTTTTTGAGAGCTCGTGAACTCAATCTAGTAAATCAACAAATCAAATGCATTGTTAGGAGATAAATAAATGATGATATTGATGAATTCAGTAAAGAACACGATGAAGATTCTTGAGTTTTCACTAAGTCAATTAGTTGAACACCAAATTTCTTTCCACATATGGAGCCTAATTTTTGTTTGTCACATTATCTTGATACATAAGCCTATAAATCACTAGAAAACTACATCAAAAAGGGACAATACTAAAGGGTGTTGTATATGTTCCAATACGTAAGTGAATTTATGAGAGAAAAGTTAAGATCAAATAAAATTTGAGGATGAGTGAGTGGTGGGCTCTTGTAATTTATACACAAACTTATATGCACCTTTTCTGTTTGTCATGATCTATTAATGGTTTTGATGAATGGTATAATCATAAATAACTAATATCAATTAATTAGTTATTAAACATTGAATTAATTAATATATTATTATTTAGAATATTAATGAATTTTCATAAATATAGATTATATCATTAATATTTATTTTAAATTTAAATAATAAAAGATATACTTGATGTGCGCTAACTCTAGCCATTTGACTTTTCAATGTCGTCATGGACCAATGAAATAAAGCCACACACACCTTGTAATTTTTCTATTGATGAGTGCTTAAAAAGCAATAAAATTACCATGATTTAATATACTTTAATTGATTAAATAAATTTATATTTGTATGATGTAATCATATTTTTATATAAATTTGTCGTTATAAAATCATAGGTATTTTTTATTATTTATCAGGTATTTTTGTTCAAATATAACTTAAAGACTAGAAGAAAAAATACTAAAGGCAATACATCACAAATATATTGAGAAAATAAATGAGAAAAAGTCAAAAAGATGGAAAAATTGGACAAAATGGGTCAAATCGTGCACGCAGTTGCCTCAAGAAATACGCCTTATGTACCACACAATGCCAATCATCTGCTTGTGCATCTGTGCCCATCCACGCGTACCAACACACTCCTCGATGTGTCGCGCTCGTACCAACCGCCTGTCTGTCAAGATTTTTGCTCCCCATATGTGTGCCAACCTGTCCAAAAGCGTCCAAATTCAAATTTTGAAATATTTTCTGCCATTTTTTGGCCTTTTCCTCACCTACAAAAGGACCCCCGTCCCTCATCCCAAAACACCCAATTTTCTAAGCACTTTCTCTCTCTAGATATCTCTCTATAAAGTTTTCATTTTTTTCGTTCTAAAGTTCTTCTATTTTGGGAAGAACTAGCTATGTTTTTATATATTTTTAGTTTTATTATTCAATAAGCATATATGTAAATTCATCTCGAGGTTTTTTAGTAAAAAATTAACATCAAACTATTATAAGGATACTTTTAAGGTATTCTTTTAATAGATTCTTTATAGTTATCATTTTTATATTTTATTCTTATATATTATATTTAATTTTATGTGATTAAATTTAACATAGCTACGTGTTTGTAAATATGATATAATTATAACGTTGTTATGCTTGTGAAATACTAAATGGGTAAAACATTTCAATAAAATAAATAGATTTTGGTTTTTATTTAAGATTTTATATTAAGGATGATAGAGAGAAATATATTATTTTTCATTACAAACATAAATATGAAAATTATATTTTAAGGTTTAATTATCCAGTCTCATTTAGAGTAATGCTCTTTTATTTGTTAGTACAATCGCCCGATAGTTAGAGTTAAACTCTATTTCAAAAGTTTTTAAAGGAATTAATATTTGAAAATGTATTGACAACATATTTTCAATAATAGATTTAAAATTTGAAAGTTAGTACTCATATAATTAATTTTTTATGTTTAATTTAGACACCTTGAATAAAGTTTCAAATGTCTAACCCCACCAAAAGTGTCATTTAAATAGTTTATTTTAAATCTCTTAAAAAAAAGAAAGGAATTAATTTAATTAAAAAAATTAGTTATCGCCCCACCCATAGGTATTAATTGTTTGTTTAATTAACAAAGAATATCTAAACCCACGAAATGTGGTATTCATATAAAAAAGAAAGAATCAATAAATATCAGTTTATATCTTTAATAACTTAAATAATAAGAGCAATTATAATTAACTTAATTATTATATCCTTAAATACTCCACTCTTATAAATGATAAATATTTTCATTATTATTTATTTAATCCATGTCTATGTTTATTTATATTATGTCATTAGATTAGAACACAAAACCAAAATATCGTGACATAATGTTTAGGATTTAATTTTGTTTTTAATATTTGGAATAATAAATTAAAAACCATATATATTCCTTACTTAGATCGACCTTGAGAGTATACTTATCATTTTACATAAAATGATACGAGAGTTTTACAAATAATAAAACCATAAAGGGTATTTCGCAAGATTGGTATTTGTAATACTAGTCTTTTGACTCATCATTAAGTTTTTGGCAATGTTACCGGGGAATGAATAACATTTTTAAATTATTTATCAAAATTTTGAAAACTTTTCATGTTTTAAATAATTGTGATTTTTTTTTATTTTGAATTAAAAAAAAACCACTTTTAATGGTTTAGTATTATTTTATTTTACCTAATTTGTTTTGTATAGTTATTTTATTATTCTTATCCTTTGACAGGTGTTTTAAATTTACGATTTCACTCATCTATGCATGGTAGAATATCCTTAGGAAACCCTCTTACACCCTACATAGATAATATTTATAAATTTAAACAATTGTCCACAAGGCTGGATTCTAACCATCAGCCTATTTTTTAGCCAAAAACATAATGAGGCCTTAATCCTTTACCATAACCAATAGAAATGGGAGAAAACCCACATGTTAGTGAAACCACCATGAAAGAGTTTACATGGCTAGTAATTGGCACGGAAACTGCCTCTATCTAGCTAGGTGAGGGTGCTCATAATTATGACTTGAAAAACCTTCATTTTTCCATGCTTCCTTCATTCAATGGGTTATCTAATGAAGATTCTATTTCCTTTATTAGGGACTTCTATGCCATAGTCCAACCCTTCCCCCTCGGTATTCTAAACAAGGATCATCCTAGAATGAGGTGTTTCCCCTATACACTGAAGGACAAGGCCAAAGCTTGGTTAATGTCACTCCCTCAAGGTTCTCTAAGGACCTGGGAGAATATTTACAATAAATTCAAGGGAAAATTCTATTCCCACTAAAAACATCATAGTTGAGAGCAAAGATTGTCACTTTCTCTCAAATGGAAGAAGAACCAGTCCATGAAGCCTGTAATAGATTTAAATTATTCCTCACTCAATTCCCTAATCATAGCTTCCCCCTACAGTTGCAGAACCAATTCTTTTACGATGGACTTACACAACAATGCCAGTTCATTGTTGACAACGCTACTGGAGGAGCTATGGGAGAGAAGACAACCTTAGAGACATACAACCTCTTTGAGATGTTGGGTGCAAATTCCCAACAGAAAAGTTCATGGGTGAGAATAGCCAGAGTTCATGAAATCGATTCTAGCAATGAAGTTCAACAACAACTTGTTTAATTAACCAAGCAAGTTACCCTTCTCACTACACAAATCAACACCAATAATGAAGATTGTGGTTTGTGTAGCAACATTGGACATGGTACTGAAGCCTGTCCATATCAAGGAGAAACACAAACTAGACTTTAACAGATTAATCTTTTGGGATCATATCAATAGAGACCAAGATTTGACCCCAAATCAAGTACCTACAATCCTGGGTAGAGGAATCATCCCAACTTCCCTGGAGGCAAAACAACCCTCATTTCGCCCAAGGCTCAAATCAGCCAGGCCACTAATTTCACCAACCCATTACAAGAAGCCTTCCCAATAAACTAACCTTAGAAGACAACCTGAATTATTTTATTTAAGTCTGTAGAGATAACCAATCTAAAACTAATCAAAGGTCTCACTCTGTGAAAGCTTCTATCAAAAAGGTGAAGGTCCAAGTGGAACAGTTAGCTGAGCATTTGAAAAAACAAAACAAGGACTAACTGAATGGTCAAAGTGGATCAAATTTATTCAAAGAAGAAGAGACACTGAGTTTGTCATTCTGAAATATCCAAGCAACGTCTTACTAGAAGACAATAAATTTTAGTCATGAGTGAGAGGTCACCCATTATTGTATTTTCTTTTCTTTTAGTTTGTTTTATTTTGTTTTTATTTTAAGAATGTGTAATAAAATTCAAATGAAATAAAAGATATTCATTTGTTTCAAAAAATTGTGTTCATTCTTTAAATTTTGCATTGCAAAAAAAAACTTAATTAACTAACTTAATGAACTTAGATTTTCACTTAACTTAAATAACTTAGATTTTCAATAAAAATAAATAAAATAAAGAAAATAAAGAAAAATAAAGAAAAATAAATAAATAAAAAATAAAAAAAATGGGTTCCCTACGTCTTTCATCTTCTTTAAACCTATACATTTTGTTAAATGAGAAATTTTTCTTAGAGAAGCCTACTATTTTTCAATTTAGGAGCTAGATACGCAAGAGGAGAAGGACTGATTTCCACTACAAGTAGCCATAGGATATACTGGAGATAGGTAGAAAATGATGAAGGACTATGCAATGCCAATCATTCGATATGCAACTTTTGGCATACAACTACCAGAGGCTACAAGGAACTATATGTTGAAAAATATTCATTATTCTTTGTTGCCTTCCTTTTATGGTATCCCTAATGAAGACCCTTTGCATTTCATTAGAGAATTCTATGATATTGTTCAAACCTTTCCACTCCAGAAAATTGATGAAGACCATCTTAGGATGAGGTGTTTTCCTTACACCCTCAATGATAAAGCTTGGTTATGGTTCATTACTCTACAGCCGGGTTCTTTAACAACTTGGGAGGTAGTCTATGAAACATTTATGGGTAGATTCTATTCCCATCAAAAGACTACTAATCTAAGAACGAAGATAGCAACATTTTCTCAAATGGACGAAGAGCCCTTTCATGAAACTTGGGAAAGATTCAAACTTCTTTTCATTCAATATCCTCATCATAGCTTTCCATTACAGATATAGAACCAATTCTTTTATGATGGATTGACAATACATAGTCAATATATGCTTGATAATATTGCTGGAGGAGCTATGAGAGAAAAAAATAGCAGAGGAAACCTATAGTCTCTATAAGCTTTTTGGGTTCTAATTCCCAACAAAGAAGCACTAGGAGAAGAAGGGCAAGAGTCAATGAAGTTGGCTCTAGTAATGAAATAACCTTATAACTTGTTGAATTGACTAAGCAAGTGTAACTTCTCACTACCCACCAAATGCCAAATCAAGAGGTGTGTGAAGTGTGTTTTTCAATTGGGCATGATGCTCGTAATTGTTCATATACTTGTGATTCTAGTATGGATGCCATAGAGAAAGTCAATTCCATTCAAAGGTATCATCCAAACACCAATAATCATCCTAAACATCATTGAACACCAAACAATTATCCAGCCTATACCCAATGTCAAACACTAAAGCCATGTAAAAACGTCCATTATCTACCAAATCAATCTTTTAAGCCAATCTTAGAGGATAGCTTGAATGCTTTTATTGAAATAAGTTGTGACAACCAATTGATGAATAATCAAAGGTTGAGAATCATGTAGGCTTCAGATAAAAGGATTGAAACTAAAGTTGGGTAGCTAGCAGAACAAATGCAAAGGCAAGAACTAGGAAATTTACCCAGTCAACCTGAACATGTGAAGGATGTAAGAACCCTTCAAAGTGGTAAGGTCATCAATACTAGTATACTTGAAATCTCAAAAGATCTACCTTGTTGTTCAAGTAACAAAGAATGTGAAATTGTAGTCTTGCAAAAAGGAGAGACAAGTGCTAAACTTGAAAAACCTTCAGAAAAACTCATTGAGGAATCATCTGATATCCCCAAAATTCAAAAGACAATAGAACCACACCAGCTACAAGTACCTTTTCTACACCAACGGAAAGAATCCAAACAAGATAGGAAATTCTATGATCTTTTTAATATGCTTTCTAAAGTAAATATCAATTTACCATTATTAGAAGTGATCATGAATGTGCCCTCCTATGTTAAGTTTTTCAAAGAGTTGAACACTAAGAAAAAGAGATATGAACTTATTAAGTAAGTAGTAGTATTAGAAATTTATATTTTTGTACTTCAGCACTGACTTCCCCCTAAGTTGAAAGACCCTAGAAGTTTTATCATAAATATAACTATAGGGGATAAGAAGGTTGCTAAAGAAATTCTTAATTTAGGTTCTAGTATAAACTTGATGCCCTACTATATATTCTTACAACTTGATTTTGGATATTTAAAACTCACAACTATATCCCTTCAACTTGCAGATATATCTCTTAAGTATCCAAAGGGAATAGTTGAGGATGTGCTAGTAGAGGTAGACAAACTGATAATACCTATTGACTTTGTGGTTCTTGATATACAAGAAAATCTAGCCTTGGAAAAAGAGCACACAATATTGCTTGGTAGACCATTTATGGCAACTACCAAGACTATCATTGATGTCCAAGATGGAAATTTGACAATGACAGTCTTAGGAGAGACTGTTCATTTTAAAGTCTTTGATTCTTCAATTTTTCCTTCTATTTCTACCATTGATGAAATATTTGATATTTACCCTTTGGATAATCTTGTCCAAAGCACCTTTTCTTGAGCCAAAATAGAAGACAAGCTTGAAACTATTCTTACACTTGAAGAGGTAGAAAACAATTTCGATGAGGAAACTAAGAGGTACCTTGAACTAGATAGTGATGAACTAATGACAAAATCTAGTACACTCTTAAATCTACCCAATTCCCAATCTATTAAAGGGGTAGATCCACTAGAACTTGAACTCAAAGACTTACCTAAGCACTTAAAATATTTGTTTTTGGGAGAAGGAGAAACTCATCTAGTGATAATTTATACGACATTGACCAAAACCCAAGAAAAGTAACTTATAAAAGTTCTTAAGAAGTTTAAGAAAGCCATAGGTTGGAGTATTAGGGATATAAGAGGCATTATTCCTACCATGTGAATATATAAGATCAACTTAAAGGATGGTGCTAAACCCGTATAAGAGGCCTAAAGAAGACTAAACCCAAACATGCAAGAAGTAGTTAAGAAATAAATTCTTCAATTGTTAGAAGAAGGAATTATCTACCCTATTGTCGATAGTAAGTGGGTTAGTCCAATTCATGTGGTACCTAAGAAATATGGGATAATAGTTGTTTAGAATGACAAAAGTGAATTAGTGCCCACTAAAATAATCACTGGATGAAGGATGTGTATAGATTTTAGGAAACTGAATTTATATACTAAAAAGGATCACTTTCCTCTTCCATTCATTGATCAAATGTTGGAAAGATTAGCTAGGCATGAATTTTACTATTTTCTAGATGGATTTTCTGGATATTATCAAGTACCCATAGCACTAGAAGATCAAAAAAATACCATATTTACATGTCCTTTTGGGACATTTTCTTTTCAAAGAATGCCATTTGGGTTATGTAATGCCCCCGCCACGTTCCAAAGATGTATGATGTCTATCTTCTCAACATGGTGGAAAAATTCATTGAGGTTTTCATGGATGATTTCTCTATCTTTGGAAACTCATTTGATGATTTCTTAAACACTTTTACTTTGGTTTTAGAAAGATGCATTGAATGCAATCTAACCCTTAGTTGGGAGAAAATTCATTTTATGGTTCAACAAGGGATAGTGTTAGGACATATCATTTCAAAAAAAAGTATTGAAGTTGATAAGGCAAAAGTTGATCTGATTTCCAAATTACCTCCCCCTACATCTATTCAGGGGATAAGAAGCTTCATAGGACATACAACATTTTACAAACGATTTATTAAAGATTTCTCTAAAATAAGTTGTCCCTTATGTAACCTGTTATCAAAAGATGTTTATTTTGATTTCAACAATGACTGTCTTATTGTCTTTAATACATTGAAAGAGAAACTGACATTTTCCCCTATTACTATGGCACCAAACTGGTATTTACCCTTTGAAATAATGTGTGAAGCTTTCGATTATGCTATCAAAGAGGTCTTGGGATAGAGGGTGTATAAGCGTTTGCATGTCATCTACTATGCTAGTAAAACACTCATTGATGCTCGTATGAATTATACCAGTACTGAATATGAATTCTTGGCTATAGTGTTTTCTTTAGACAAATTCAGGTCTTATTTAGTAGGATCTAAAGTGATTGTGCATTTTGATCATGCTACTTTAAGATACCTATTGAGTAAACCAAATGTCAAGCCAAGATTAATCAGATAGGTCTTACTCTTACAAGAATTTGACCTAGAAATCAAGGATAAGAAAGGTAGTGAAAACTTAGTAGTTGACCACTAGTCTAGGTTAATTTATGACTTTAATTCTCTTAAGGGTGAGAGTAATGAAGATATAATTGAAACCTTTCCTGATGAATAGTTATTTTCAATAGGTCCAAACCCTTGGTATACTAATATTGTAAACTATCTTGCCATTGGTTTTTTGAGACCTAACACTTCATATCAAGACAAGAAAAGGTTCTTTAAAACTATCAAGGACTATTTCTGGGATGACCCTTATTTATACAAGATTGGTCAAGATCAAGTCATCCGGAGATGTGTACCAGAAGAAGAACATAAGAGCATATTGACTTTTTGTCATGAACTTCATTGTGAAGGCCATTTTGGTGGTGAAAAGATAGTCCGTAAGATATTACAGTCTGGATTCTTTTAGCCCACTCTTTCTAAAGATGCTCATATGTTTTGTGCACAATATGATAGATATCAAAGAATAGGTAACATAAGCAAAAGAGATGAAATTCCTTTGAAATCTAATTTAGTTGTTGAACTCTTTGATGTGTGTAGAATTGACTTTATGGGTCCTTTTTCCCTATCCAATAGTTTTAAATATATTCTGGTTGTTGTGGATTATGTATCCAAGTGGGTAGAAGTTATCCCCAATAAAACCAATGATGCTAATGTTGTTATAAAATTGTTGAAGGATTCAATATTTATCAAATTCGAAATTCCTAAAGCTATAATAAGTGATGGAGGTAGCCATTTTTGTAACAAAATCTTTGATGAATTATTGAAAAAATACAACATCACACATAGAGTAGCTACTCCATATCATCCTCAAACTTTCAGCTTAGTGGAAGTAAGTAATAGGAAAATCAAGGTAATTTTGGAACACACCATACATCCTTCAAGAAAGGACTAGGAAATCAAGTTGAATGATGCCTTATGGGCATACCGCATAGCTTACAAAAAACCCATTAGGATGAGCCCTTATCGGTTAATTTTTGAAAAAGCATGCCAACTTCCCATTGAACTCGAACATAAGGCTTACTGGGCAATTAAAGAGTTAAACATGAACTTAGATAAAGTAGGAGAAAAACAGTTACTCCATCTTAATAAGTTGGAAGAAATTAGGAACGAAGCCTATGAGAATGCCAAATTATACAAAGAGTGTACTAAGCGCTATCATGACAAAAGGCTAATTACTAAGACACTTCACCTTGGAATGAAGGTTCTTTTATTTAACTCTCATTTGAGATTGTTTCCATGGAAACTAAGATCAAGATGGGATGGACCATTCAAAATAGTACAAGTATTTGCTCATGGAGAAATATAACTACTGGATTGCAAGGCACAAACAACATTCAAAGTCAATGGGCATCATGTAAAGCCTTATTTAGAAGGACCACACAACCATGCCAAAACTGATTGCATATGGTTGGGTTATCCTTAGCATCATAATGATGCATCTTGCTATAACGTTAAACTAAGCGCTGGATGGGAGTCAACCCATCATTTTAGTTAACTTTCTTTTATTTATTTTGTTTATTTTAGTTTAATTTAATGTGAATAATTTTAGAATTATTAAAACTGAAACTATTTATTGAGATATTAGAAGTTCACAACAATCTCTCCGTGCGAACTTTAATGATGAACATGAAGGATGCACCTGTAATTTTCCATCACTATTTGCACATTCTCAGGAAATAGGTAGTTTTTCTTCTCTTTTCTCTCTATCTTTAATTTACAGCCATTGCATTGAGGACAATGTAAGTTTTAGGTTGGGGTTGATGAAAAGTCACTATGCTTAATTTCAAAAATTTCCAAAATTTTAACAATTTTAAAATTTTTATGTTCACATTTTCATTTTTATTATGTTTGATTTTATTTTCTTTGTGTGATTTAGTAATTTTTAGAATTTTAGGATTAGTTTTAAAAAATTTCTTACAAAAATATATCATTTCTTTAAATCAAATCTAAGTAAATATTTAAATCTTTTGAACTGTTAGATTAATTTTTGAAAACATATCATAAAGTATATGATAATTAGTTAGTTTTTGTCATAACTAGTATTTCTTGATAAGTTGTGGAAATTATATTAAACCCAAAATCGGTGTTTAGGAATCAAATAGTATAGACTACCCTTGTGAGATAATTTAAGCCCATTATCTTTTATTCTGAGTGATAAATATTTTTTTTCTACTCTAAACACTTCTCTTATTTTTTTCAACATTATTAGATGATCTCTATAGGAGTTATCATTGAATGTCTGGATTTTTTAAATCTTAATGAAGTGTTATATATTTATTTTTCATTTACTTAGATTAAATGATTTAAGTAAAAATTGATAATATGTATCTTTCTTCATTCATGCATGATTTCTATTAAAAAAGAGATATATCCATTGTTACCTATACAAATACAAACAGAAAAGCCAAATGTTAACCATTCACCTTACAATATAAAAAATGTACAATCTGTACATGAGTCCACTCTCTAAAAAATGTATTATCTTATTAAAAAAAGAAGGAGAAGAAAAAATATAAAGAAAGAGAGAAAAGAAAAATGAATAGTATAATATATATACGATGACCCAAAAAGCCTAAACAATTGTGAGAAATGATTTAATACAAAAGAAAATATAGGAAGTAATTCCCTAAGAAGTCATTTCATTTTCCTACATTTTCTAAAAGGCATTACTTGATTTTTTTTATTTGAAGAATTTGATTGATGCATGAAAGTAATATATAATATTTTATAAACCCTTACATTTGATTCCTTTCATGAGATCAATGTTAAAATAACACTTAGAGCATTTTTTTCTTTATACATATGCGAACATATTAGTTTATTTCTATGCATCAACTCTTTCACATATAAATTAATATAAGTGTTTGAACCCATAGGATTCAGTGCTTTTTTTTGAGTATTGACTTGTGAGGAATAGAGTCAAAGCGAATTTGGATTCCTCACACAAACTTTGGGTGAAATTAAATTGATACATTTTTTTATTTGAAATATGAAAATGATTTTCAACTACTTATTATAATAAATCATGATTGTTTAGGAAGTTAAAATAATATATGCTTAAGATTTTAATTATGAAGTTTAAAAGAGATTATAAGCATGATATATTTTTTGTATTTCACTTCATTTTATGTTAGTCTTTTTACTTTATTTTAAATTTTATTTAACTTATTATTTTATTTGCTTTATTTTTTTTTCATTTTTTTGTTAATGTTTGTAAGTATCATTACTGAAAACCCTCACGAGACTTAAACTCATCCACTAGGGCAATTTAGGGGTTTAAAGGTTTGTTGCATACATTAAATGCAACTGTTTCAATCCACGGAAGTGATTTAGGATAGTTTAAATTTTAGTTTTTATTTTAGTTTTGATCGCTTCTCTTGCTAAGGGACTAGCAAGAAGCTGGTTAGGGGTTGTGATGAGTGCTTAAAAAGCACTAAAATTACCATGATTTAAAGTACTTTAATTGATTAAATAGATTTATATTTTATGAATTTATCATATTTTTATATAAATTTATCTTTTCAAAATCACAGGTATTTTTTATTGTTGTTTAGGTATTTTAGTTCAAAAATAACTTAAAGACTCAAAGAAAAAAACTACTAGAGGTAATACATTACAAATGTATTGAGAAAACAAATGAGAAAAAGTCAAAAATATGGAAAATATTGACAAAATGGGTCAAAAATGTCAAAATCATGCCCAAACGTGCTGAGAAATGCACACAGTGTGCCATACAACGCCGATCATCTGCCTATGCATCTGCGCCCATCCACGAGCACCTGTATACTCCTCATCGTGTCCCACGCACGCCTACATGAGCCAATTGCATGTCTGTTGAGATTTTGCACTCATACGCGCACCAACCTATCTAAATGCGTCCAAATTCAAATTTTGAAATATTTTCCCCCTTTTTTGGGTTTTTACTCACATAAAACGGACCTTTTTCCCCATCCCAAAACACACAATTTTCTAAGCACTTTCTCTCTCTAGAAAGTTTCATTTTTTTGTTTTCAGTTTTAAATTTCTTCCCTTTTGGGAAGAACTAGCTTTTTTATTTTATAGATTTTTGTTTTTTTATTCAATAAGCACATATGCAAATCCGTTTGGAGATTTTCTAGTAACAGAATTAATATTAAACTGTTGTAAGGATTCTTTTAATGTATTATTTTAATGGATTCTTTAGAGTTATTATTTTATGTTTTATTCTTATATATTATATGTAATTTGTCTATGATTAAATTTAACATGGCTGCATGTTTGTAAATATGATATAATTATAATATTGTTATGCTTGTGAAATATTAAATAGGTAAAACATTTCCATAAAATAAATTGATTTTGTTTTTTATTCAAGATTTTATATTAAGGATTTTAGAGAGAAATACATTATTTTTCATTACAAGCATAAATATGAAAATTAGATTTTAAGATTTAATTGTCTGGTCTTATTTAAACTAGTGCTCTTTTATTTGTTGGTACAATGGCCCAGTAGTTAGAGTGAAACTCTATTTCAAAAGTTTTTGTAAGAATTAATATTTGAAAATGTATTGACAACATATTTTCAATAATAGTTTTAAAACTTGAAAGTTAGCAATGAGATAATTAAATTCTTAGGTTTTATTTAGAAACCTTGAATAAAGTTTAAAATGTCTAACCCCACTAAGGGTGCCATTTAAATGGTTAATTTTAAATCTCTTAGAAAAAAGAAAGGAATTAATTTAATTAACAAAATTAGTTATCGACCGCACCCATAGGTGTTAATTGATTTGTTTAATTAACAAAGAATATGTAATCCCATCAAAGGTGGTATTCATATAAAAAAGAGAGAATCAATAAGTATCAGTTTATATCTTTAATGACCTAAATAATATGAGCAAGTATAACTAACTTAATTATTATATCCTTAAATACTCTACTGTTATAAATGATAAATATTTTCATTATTGTTTATTGAATTCATATCTATGTTTATTTATATTATGTCATTAGATTTGAACACAAAACCAAAATATCGTGATAGGATGTTTCAAATTTAATTTTGTTTTTAAGATTTTGAATAATAAATTAAAAACCACATATATTCCTTCCTTAGATCGACCTTAGGAGTATACTTATCATTTTCTATAAAATAATTCATGCACTTGCAAGAGTTTTATAAATAATAAAACACATAGGATATTTCACAAGATCGGTATTTGTAATTCCGGTCTTGTGACTCATCATCATCTATCCAGGAACAAGTAAAATGCATATATCTAGTATCATGTTACAATGATGTGAATGCAATTTGTTTTAAAAATATGGAGTGAAATTCAGAAAATTGCATGGAGATTTTTCTAATGCTATTCATGTCTCACAAAATGAAATTTAGAAATTCTAAGTCTATTACTTGAAGTGTAGTTAAAAAAAATTCATTTATGTTGGGAATCGAGACTCAAAAATCTCAAGAAATCAAGAACACAAACTATTCAAAATGTGTAACTCTCACAATGAAGTTATACCACATAAAACATATAGCAAATAATATATATAACACAAAGAAATTACATAGTTTATGTACTAACACCTTCATCCATAGAAAGGGAGAAGAATAATACACTAAATTAATCAAAGTTACAAATGCCTATAGGACTCATTATAAGTCAATATAATGGGACTCAACAACATACTAGGAAGCCATTACAATACATTCCTAAACTCAAAAGACATATTTCTCATGAAGATGAGGTGTTTACATAGAGAAAACGCTAAGAAATTAAGAGACATACAAAAGAGAGACAAAAATAAGAATAAATAGTGAACGATGTAACCCTAGGAGAGAAAAGTGAGAGGAATATATTGCCATTTGTCACAACTATCATAATGCCCTTCAAGAAGCTAGATAATAAAACGATATACTAGATCATATATCTATCACAAGTCTATACATTTAGGCCTCAAGTATCACAAATAATTAGGCTCAATTGAGGAATATGTGAAAAATATGAAGTTACCATATTTCCCCTCTCATACTCAAAGACTAAAATGTCCATGCATGTTCTATGCCCACTTTGTTTTAGGTGACACAAAATTACAATCCTCAACTTTGTAAACTAAGGTGAAGTGGATTAGTTTTCTTTTCCTCCTTCCAAAACACACTATCCCTATGTGGTTTCAAATTTAACCAAGTTTATACAAAGTTAAAACTTGCATATAAGGATTGTTTTGGTGAGTGGGTCTATGGGATTCTCCTAATTAGCTACTTTTTTATCCTAACTAAATTATGTGTTACGATATCTCTTATAAAATTTGGTTTTACATCAATATGCTTTGATCAATTATGGAATAGATGATGTTTGGATAGATGAATAGTTAACTTGCTATCACCATACACTACTCTTGATGTATCTTTAGTGGTAACCTTAAGTTGCTTGATGATCTCTTTAAGCTATAGACTCTCCTTGATATCCTTTGTACATGCTATAAATTATACTTCTATAGTAGACAATGCCACACCTTATTTCATGATAAATTTACATCTCACTAGATTGTCAAATAAGTGCATACGTATCCTAATAGGTACCTATTCTTGTCCTTGTCACCTAATAATCAAAATTTTAATACGCCTATACAAATTGAAAACTCATCGGTTCCTTTTTATACACTAAAATAGTGCATAGAGTGCCTTTAATATATCTCAAAATCTACTAAGCTTCTAACGAGTGAGGTTTACTACGATTGGACATATATCTACCCAAAACAATCACAACATATCCTAAATTTAGTCATGTACAAACCATGGAAAACAAAATAGAACCAAAAACACTAGAATATGGATCTGTAGACATATATTCAATTTCTTTAATATTTTTTGGATAATCATGCAAAGATAGATTAAAATTTTCACCCAAGAGAATTTGAACCGATTATACATCAAGCATGGAAAACATTTTTATTAATTTTTTTTGGAATAAGGTCTTTAAGAAACACAAAGTTTACCAGATTTGATATATCTACTTATATCCATGCCTAATATCTTAGTAGAGTTCCTTCCTTATATCCTTCATTTCAAACTCAGAGTTCCATTTGGTTTTAAGAAAGTGTATTTCAGTCTCATATATACTAGCTATCAACATCTCTTTAACATATAGTAAAATATTTATAGGTTCAATAACATCAAGAACTATGAAATACATACAATTATCATAATCACATCCATTAAAACTAATACCAAGCATAAAACTATTAAATCTCATTTACCACTATCCAAGGAATTGTTTCATACCATAAAAGATCATTCTTTTGCTTTTTCCATAAAATTTTCAAGTTATTTCATATAAATGCCTTTTATCTAACTCACCATGTAAAAATGCATCTTAATAACCATTTGTTCTAAATGCATTCCATACTAAACAACCATGGACAAAAATTCTCTAAATGAATTGAATTTAACAATAGGTGAAAATACTTCATTATAATCGATACGTTTCTCTTGAGAAAATCCTTGTGTAACTAATATAGCTATATATTTAACCCAGTTAACACTCTAAACATCCTCCCTTTTTTCTAAAGATCCATCTAGAACTAACTAGTTTAACATTTTTAAGTTTCTTCATAAGAATCCATATTTTATATTTTATTCAAAGAATTCATTTTTCACACATTTCATTATACCATTTATCGCTATTAGAACAATTCATGATAACAACATAAGTCTTAAGTTTAGTATCATCAATATTCATATCAAAAATGAAACATAAGCAACAAGGTCTAAGTTATCATACATCAGGGGAAGATATATAGGTCTCATTTCCCTATCCTTGGTCAATTGGTAGTTTAAAAGATCTACAGGGTCACTTGGAGACTTTTCTAGAGACTCAACATCCCTACTCTAGGTAGTATTTGTTCCTTTAAGTTTAGGGATGGAAAATGCTTCCACCTTAATCTCAAAAACATCTATATCGGATTGAGGGGATGCACTTATCTTAATCCTAATCTAATCATCCTTTAAGGGCCATGTGTACCATTGATATCTTTATACACTTGTTTTTCATTGAACATAACATTCCTACTAATAATGCATTTCCTAAGACTTGGAAACCAAAGTTTATAACCTTTTACTCCTCATGGTATCTTAAGAAAAGACATTTTAAGGATCTAGGATGCAAGTTATCTTTTTTAGTATGAAATTATGCAACATAACCAAAAACTCTTGAAATTCCCCTAATTATCTAGTTTTTAGAACATACATGTTCATGAGTTTTTATCTCTAATGCATAGGATAGGTATCTATTTATAAGGTCTATAGTTGTTTAGATGGCATGAACCAAAAATCATTTTGGTATACAGAGTTAGACAACATGCACCCAACTTTTTCAAAAATGCTTGCATTCATCCTTTCAACCTAACCATTTTGTTGTGGCATTCTAGCTATAGTTTATGTCTAATAATGTCATCTTCCTTAAATAAAGAATCAAAACGTTCATTATAAAATATATGCAATTCCACAATTAGATAGATGCTAATCATCTATCAATAGACTATGAGTCAATGCTAAGAATTTTAAGCTCAAGCCAGGTGTTATTTAGATGGCATGAGTAAATCAGTTTGAGGGTATAGTCAACGATGACCCAAATCTTTATTTAGCTTCATTCTTGAAAATATATGACACCTTTAGGATGAATTATGTATCAAATGATGCAATTCACCTTTGCTTGTTTCCTTTCTCATTGAGGGACAAAGTTAAGGCTTTGTCACATTATCTAACTACCGGGTTAATCACTACATGAGATCAATTGGCTTAAAAATTCTTAATAAAGTACTTCTTGCCTTCAAAGTCATCTAAGCTTAGAAAAAATATCATATCGTTTTAGCAATTTGAATCGGAGTCACTTTTTGAAGCTTGGGATTGCTACAAAATTTTGTAGACAAGATGCCCACACCATGGTCTTCCAACTTGGTTGCAAGTACAAATATTCTATAATGGATTAATGGGGCAACCAAGGTCCATAATTGATGTTGCAGCTGGAGGAGCTTTAATGAGTAAAAGTGATTAGGAAACTTTTAGATTACTTGATGAGATGTCATCCAATAATTGCCATGTCCTGTGGAAAGGCTTAACCTAATGAGACTAGTTGGAGTAGTAGATGTAGACACCATAATGGACTTTGTACCATACTTACCTCCACACTAATTCCATCCAAATTCTTAGTTAAACCCAATAACAAGGTATTAGTTTGAGGCATGTGGAAAAATTCCTAAAGTAGTGAACTATGTCAATAATAAAAATCTCCAAGGAAACCCATACTCTAACACATACAACCCAAGATGGAGAAACCACCTAAATTTCTCTTTGAACAATAACAACAATCAAGGTTGTAATCAACTTAATAGTCGACCCTTCCCACCACCTCATTTTCAACAACTACAACAACCACAAGACTAAGGGAAGAAGACATCTAGTGAGAATAACACAAGTGCTTTAATAGGAATGATGAAAGACTTCATTCATTCAGTAAATACAAAAGTGGATTGCATAGAGTCCACTTATGGGATTTCTATCCAAAATTTGGAGATCCAAGTAGGGCAACTTGCCCAAACCGTAAGTCAAAGACCTTAAGTTAACCTTCCAAGCAACATAGAAGTAAACCCATGAAGAGAGGGTAAGAAGTATTATAAAGAAATAGCCTTGAGAAGTGATACAACTTTAGAAGAAAAGCAAGAAAATAAAAAGGATGAGGAGGAAAAAATGGACAAAGAGAGTACTAAGAATGAAATAATTCATCTAAAGAAGAGCAACCCCTATAAGCCCATGATACATTTCCCATAAAGACTCCAAAAGAAAAACTTAGATAAGTAGTTTTCAAAATTATTGGATGTGTTCAAGAAGTTACATATAAACATACCATTTGTAGATGATCTTGAATAGATACCTTCATATGCCAAATTCATGAAGGACATCATGTCTAAGAAAATGAGGCTTGGACATAATGAGATAATAACCCTGACTAAAGTTTGAAGTGCCATCCTTGATAGAAAACTACCATAAAAATTGAAACATCTAGGTAGCTGATCGATGCAAAACTACAAGTGCACATTACCGTAGTTTTATAATAAAGTTATAAGAAGAGTATCGTCCTTGAGGATTGGTAACTTATTTTTGAAAAATAACAAAATTATACTAATCTTAATTTTATCTAGAAAAACACTAAATTTATTGTAATTGAAATTTAAAATAAAATAAATTTAAAGAAAATATGTAAAATAAAATAAAGATGTTATTTAAAGATCAAATTAATAGGAAGAAAACTTTTAGAAAATTTATTTCATCTAATCTCTCACTATGTTTTACTCATCTAGCTAATTAAATTCAATTCTCTCTATTTGTTAGCAATCTCCAAAAAATATATCCAAAAGCCTCTTTTAATAGTCAATTGGAAATATTCTTGTTCATTAATTTACACAATAGTATGCAATTTAATAAAGAAAGAAAGAATTAAGACCAATGATTTTAAAACTATACAGGTTCATAAAAGTCTTTCGATCATTATATTCACCTATGTTAAAATATTCCATATTTATCCTATAATTCCGTCTTTCGATAGTAAATCACAAGACTAAAATCATCTAATTAATGGCCAGTTAATTAGAAGCATTAAACTCAGAATAAATTAGAAAAACATGAAGAAAAATAAGTCAAATTAACATAGAAAATCAAGCATAGTTTGGAATTAAATTATAACTTTTTCCTAGAATAAATAAAATTTAGTTCATGCTAAAAAATAAATTTAACAAAAAGAAATTCACCATAATTTTCTGAGAGGATTTGAAATGAAAATGGATCTCAAAAGAAACTGCTTTCATTTTATTTTTCCCAAAGTTTTTTTTTCGCTTTGTGTTCTTCGCTCCTCTCTCTCCTCTTTTGTTGCCCCTGATTCTTTTTCTTTTTCTTTCTCCCTTGGTGGCTCCCTTTTTGCATAGCTCCTCTTTATATATATATATATATATAGAGAGAGAGAGAGAGAGACATCTTCATTTAAATTAGATTTAAATAAATCTTCATTTAAATTTAAGAGTCCTTAGATGATACGCTTCTAAAAATTTTGGATCTTCATTATATTCAAATTTGCAATTAAATTTAAATAATAATAATAAACTCTGAATTCAATAAAAAATAAATAAAACTAGACTAAATTTAAAGTTGAGAAGTGATAAACTATATCAAATTATGCAAGTCAACAATAACCTTGACATCCCATGTGCAATTGGGAATATGCACTTTGGCAAGCTACTATGTGACTTGGGTACAAACATTAACCTTATGTCCTTATCATTTTTCAATACATTGGGGGTTGGTAAATCCAAACCCACTTCAATAACATTACAAGTGGTAGATAGGTCAATCAAGCAACCTTGATGTGTGGTAGAATTTGTGCTAGTAAAAGTGGAAAATTTCATTTTTCTAACAGATTTCGTTATACTAGACATGAGAAAGGATCGTGACATTCCTATCATACTTGGTCATTCATTTTTAGCAATCAGAAGAGCACCCATTGATGTATGAAAAGGTGAGCTTACAATGAGAGTGTAGAATGAATAGGTAGTATTTAATGTTTCCAAAATAATTAAATTTCCTAATATTGATAATACAAGTGATTACTTTACGATAGATGTTATTGATGAGCTATCCACTATTGTGCTTCATAACATGTGTCCTAGTAATATTTAGAATATGTTCTTGTTAATTCTGTGAACACAAGCTGATGAGTATCATGAAAATCACTTAGTGGCACACACTCATGATGATAATTTAACTAAATCATTTCAACCACCCATACTTGAGACTTTAACACATAATGCTATGAACCATGAAATAAATTCATTAGAAAAAACTCCACTTACTTTAATTATGGAATTATGAAATATATGATGTAAGTTAATATTGTTGAGTATGTAAACTATTTGAAGACCATACCTCCCATGTGTGTATCTAATGTGGTTGTGGAGTGTCTTGAGATAGGATCTAGGCTCAAACCATCCATTGAGAAGCCACCATTGTCATAGAAAATGAATGAAATGAGTTAATACCCACAAGGACTATCACGGGATGGAGAGTCTGTATAGATTTTCGTAAGGTGAATAAAGCTATAAGGAAGCACCATTTTCCTCTCTCATTTATTGATCAAATGCCTGATAAATTAGTCAAACATTCCTTCATTTTCCTTCTAGATAGATATTTTGTCTATAATCAGATCTTTATTGTACCTAAAGACCAAGAAATACTATCTTCACATATCCTTTTGGAACTTTTCTTTCAAGAGAATGCCATTTGAGTTGTGCAATGCATCTGTAATATTTCAACAATGCATAATGGCTATTTTCTCAGACATGGTTGATAAGCATTTGGAGATCTCCATAGATGACTTCTTGGTCTTTGGGAACACATTTGATGAGTGTATACAATATCTCTCCCTAGTGCTCCAAAGATATGAAGAAATCAACTTGGTTTTAAATTGGGAGGAGTGTCACTTCATGGTATATTAGGTTATTATATCAAACCACAAAGTCTTAGCTAATGATACCGAGATGGATAAAGCTAAGATAGAAGTAAATGATAAGCTACCACCACCTACTAGTGTTAGAGGAGTTAGGAGTTTTCTTAGGTATATGAGCTTTTACCGTAGATTTATCAAAGATTTTTCTAAAGTCTCCAAACCCTTATGCAATGTTTTAAAAAAAGATGTTCCTTTCAAATTTGATGATAAATATTTAAAGGCATTTCAAGTGCTTAAAGCTAAATTAGTGTCAGTACAAGTTATAGTAGCACCAGATTGAAGTATGCCCTTTGAGTTAATATAGATCCAAGTGATTTTTCTATTAGGATTGTTTTGGGGCAACGAATAGAAAAGATGTTCCATGCCATATATTACTCATGAAAAATGCTCAATAATGCTCAAATGAATTATGCCACTATAGAGAAGGAACTCCTAGCCATTGTATATGCCTTTGAGATATTCAGATCTTATTTGGACCAATGTAACTATCTACATGGACCATTCTATAATTAAATATCTCATGACAAATAAGGATGCCAAACCAAGATTGATTAGATGGGTTCTCTTTCTATATGAGTTTGACTTGGAAATCTATGATAAAAGAGGGACAAAAAATCAGGGAGTAGACTATCTATCAAGATTAGATAGGGAAGCTACTATGGATGATAATATGGTGATTAAGGAATCTTTCCCAAATGACCAACTTCTTTCAGTGGCTCAAAAATTACATCCCATGGTATGCAAACATTACAAACTTTTTGGTTGCCAACATCCTTCCACCTGATCTCACATGGAAAAAAAAAGAAGAAATTCTTCTGTGATGTAAAACATTATTTTTGGGATGATGATAAGTGCTCAAAAACACTTAATATATCATGACTTTAGGTATGTTTGGTGATTATATAGATTTTTATTTTCTTTCTTTACAATTATTTTATGCAAATCTATCTTTTCAAAATCATAGGTATATTTTGTTATTTTTTAGGTATTTCTTGTAGTAAAATAAATCAACATGAAGAATTATTTTTGAAGCATTCTATTACAACTTGGAATATTAAAAGAAAAAATTTGTAAAGAATTACATATGTATAAAAAATAGAAAAATAAATTACATGAAAATTAGGGTTCCAAGTGATGCAGTTTAAAGCATGCCACGATAGAAATTTGTTGTGAGTCCTGGTGCCAAGTCAAAGGAAAATATTAAATGCATCACGGATATGATGTGGGCCATGGCATCAAAAACTTGTGTGCCATGGTGTAAAAGGAGTGGATTATGCTCATACCGTGTACATGATATGTATGATGTGGCATGGAAAAATTGTTTGCCACGATGTCAAGTTGAAAAATCCATTTTTTCTCCTTTCCTCACCCTATAAATAGGACTCGATTTATTTTTCAAAAATATATCTCTTTCATCCCATCAGCTTTCTTCTAGCTAATTTCTTAACTTTTCTTAGTTTTTCTTTTAGTAGTTTAAAGTTCTTCTCTCGTTCGAGAGTTGTATAAATTTAGTTCATGTAATAACTTTTAGTTTCAATTCAATAAATAGGACAACAATTTTGTCTGGAGGTTTTTTAGAAAATATTCTAAGAATTTTATTGAAGTATATTGAAATGCATTCTTTTCAAAGTATTTCTAAGTGTTGCTTTACATGCTATATGTTTAATTTATTGATAATTTATTAAACTATGCAAGTCTTGTTATATATAGTATCGGATATTAGTAATGTTGTTATGCTTGTGCAATATTAAAGTAAATTAAATATTTTTGTAAAATGAATTAAGTTTTATTTCCTCGTTAAGATTGAAACCAAAGTTTGTAAATGAAAAATATATCAATGAAGTCTTTTTCATAATAAAAAGAGTTAGATTTAGGATTTAAATTATCTAAATTTTATTTAGAGTTATACTCTTAAATCTTTTGGTCTATATCAATTGTATAGTTATAGTGGGATCTATTTTAAAGATTTTTATAAGAATTATTTTTGAAAGTATATAGATGACATATCCTTCATATGGTTTTAAAATTTGAAAATTAATTCCAGATACTTAAATCATAAATCTAACATAGACACATTGAAGAAGTTTAAATTATCGGCCCGACGAAAGTGGTAAGTTACATGATTTAGTAATTTCTTAGAAAATGAGGGCAATTTAAAAAAGGTTTAAATTTTTGGTCCAACTAAAGGTGGCAAGTCAAAGTTTAATTAACATAGAAAATATCAATTATGGATCACATACATAAGAATCATACATCTGTGCCTAGAAATAATGCATGTTATTTAATTAAGATCAACAATTAAACAATTCTCTCAAATCTAGTAATTTTCTTTATAGATCAATTGTTGGCCAAACAATTAATAGCATAAAAATTAGATTAAATAATATATTCAAATTGAAATCATAGCTAGGACAAAATATTAGATCATCATAAGTAAAAAAATTGGGTTCATAAAACCCCTAGATTAAAAAATTAGCTAAACATAGTTGTACTCATAAAGCTCAGATTTTTCATAAAGAAAGACATAAAAATTGATGAAGAAATGAGAAGAAGGATAAATACAATAAATATCTTGAATTGTAGTATCAATCTCCTCTTGAATCTCCAGCAAAATCATATACTCTTTTTAAGTTTTTCTATATTTTTCTCTCTACTTGGCACCAAAAAATAACAAAAGATATGCTAATGGGATCACGACACGTGACAAGGGAGAAAGATGGGACCAATTAGCATATGACACGTGGTGGGGCGGACTGGTCGTGGTCAATGCATGTTAAGTCAGCATCATGTGGCATGCTTTGATTCACTGATACAGATTGCATGGCACTCCCGTGGAAAGAAAAAATAAATCCCATAATGACACATGGAATACTTGTTAATTATGTTGTCAAATTTTGAATGAATGATGCATCGACACATGGAAGAGTTAGTGTCACCTAGTACACACGACGCACTACGATTGGCTCCTTTATGATAATTTAGCATCCACATGTTGTAAGTTGTACATGCATCACGAATTTATTGGCTCTCCTTGCTTGCATGGAATCCACATGTCCTATTTTGATTGGTCCTACATTAAAAAATTCAAAAAAAGTTCTAAGAAAATTTCAAAAAATATATTTTCACCCATTTTAACTAGAAAGTTCATATTTAGTATTTTTAACCCCAAAAGTACCACTTCTTGAATAAAAAAAATAAATATTAAGTAAAATATTTCACTAATAACTCTACTTTTATATATTTATCATAACTTCAAACTTAACTCTACTTGTCCTCAAATAAAGCCAAGTCTAACAAGATAAACTGGCATGCACAATATATATACATGCATATTCATTGAAAACTATCTCACTTAAAAGTCGTATAATTATAATACAAAAAAGATGTGTATATTTATCAATCAATGTTTCATCAATACAAAGATATGCAAGGTTTTTGACAAATTGATTCATGGGTGTGTGTTACACATGATATCATCCAGTGCACTTATGAAATCAACCTATATGAGCATGCTAATCAATTCATTCTTAGAACAAATTCATAATTCTATTTTCACATCCCTCTCCACTAATATAAATATGCATTTAGCTAAAAATCAATAAGGGCTTTACATGCTTATAATATAAGGCTTAGGTGGGGCGATAAATGAAGACATTTAGGCTCTTTCCACACTTTATATTTCTTTTTATTCATCATGTACTTTTTAACTATAATTGAGCTTTTACTTGGTGTTTTAGTGCTTCTTATCTTATCATTCTCTTCATATTCTTTTGTGCCATATATTTTTGTAACTTCACAACACCCCCAAACTTATTTTCACTTTTATTTTTTCTTTAGAGAGATAATAGTGTTGTGAGTGTTTTCTTTAGGGTGCATTATATTTAACCTTACTTTATTGCATACATGATTACATATTTTTCATTTCATACAAGCTAAAGGTGCAAGGGTAAAGGTTATGCTTATTAGTTAGGCATAAAATATGACTTAATGATATGAAAGGTTCTTAGTTGGGCTTAAATGTGCGAGTAAAGATATTAACAGTGGTTAGCTTGAAAGGATCAATCAATCCAAATAAGGCCTAAATCATTTCTTATGTTAAATACTATTTAGGATTTCACCTCAAGGGATGATAATAGATTCTAAAACATGGTAGACATCATCAACTCACATAACTCATCACAATTTTTCTCTCAATAAGAATACCAAAATTAATCATGAACATGTGCATAAAATTTGACTCAATCCAATCAAAACTAGCAAGCATATCACATGTGATTTCTTTATAAATCCATTCATTTGATTCCTTTCATAAGATCAATATGATGCACCATTTTGAGCTTTTTATTCTTTAAACATATGCGAACTATAAGTTCATTTCTATACATAACCTCTTTCATGTATACTTTTTAGTGAGTGCTTGAAACAATAAGATCAGTGTTATTAAGAGTATGCTTTGTGAGGGTAGAGTTGAAATGAATTGGAATTCTTTACACAAAAACTGGGTAAATTTTATACTAATACATTTTCTAATTGAATATGAAATTGATTTTTCAACTAATTATTATAATAACTCATGAATGTTTAGAATATTGAAATAAGTTGTGCTATAGTTTTTAATTATAGACTTAAAAAGAAATTTTAAAAGCATGAGAAGTTTTTTTTTATCTTTTTTACTTTTTTCTTAAATTTTATTTATTTATGTGTTATTTTTTGTTTTTATTTTAACTTTTTGTTTTGCTTTTGATGTTTGTGGATATCATATATGAAAACCCTCACAAAAAAGACTTGTTTCATATGCTAATGCAACCATGTCAATCTATGAAAATGATTTAGCATAGTTTAATTTCTAGTTTTTGTTTTTAGTTTATTTCATTCTTACTAAGAGACTAGCAAGAAGGTGGTTAAGAGTTGTGATAAGTGCTCAAAAGCACTTAATACATCATGATTTTATGTATATTTAGTTATTTGCTTATTTTACTATCATTTTATGCAAATCTATCTTTTTAAAATTATAGATATATTTTTTTTTTGTTTTTTAGGTATTTCTTGAATTAAAATAAATCAATTTGAAGAATTATACTTGAAGCACTCTGTTACAACTTGGAAGCTTAAAAGAAAATATTTGTAAAATATTAAATATGTTTAAAATTTTGAAAAAGAAATTACATGAAAATTAGGGTTCCATGTGATACAATTTAAAGTGTTGTGAGCTATGGCGTAAGGCCAAAGGAAAAGATTGAATGCATCCTAGATATGATGCACATCACAGGAAAAGATTGAATGCATCCTAGATATGATGCACATCACGGCATAAAAACATTGTATGATGTGGTGTAAAAACAATGGATCATGCTTAAATCATGTGCATGTTGTGTATGTCACGGGGTGAAAATATTGTATGCCACGGTGCTAGGCTAAAAAATTCATTTTTTTCTCCTTTTCACGCTATATAAACTTACACTTCTAAATAACCCTTAAAAGTACATTTTACTTTTGAAAATGATTTAAGATAATTAATATTTCACATTTTTAATATTCAAAGTACTAAGTTTGTTTGTAAATAAATGACGAGGAGATAAGAGAATTAAGTAACAATCAATTTAACTGATCTCTCGTAAATTTGCTTCCAAATGACATAAATAAATAACTTATTTTTAAAATGTTATGCATTCAATCGAGTTTACTTACAACTCTTAAATAAGTCGTGATTTTTCATTATTTCAAAAATTGTGCTTATAACATATGTAATCACTCATAAATAATTACAATTATAACATATATAACCATTCGTAAATAATTACAATTCATCCGAAAATAGTACTCTTTTAACTATAAGTTCCAATCTTTCAACATAAAATAGTATTTTATTTTCTAAAATTGTTACTCTTTAAAAAAAAAGATAGATACTACACCTAGTAATTTTTCATTCAAATGTACGTTTTTATCATTTGTTACTGTTATTATCATTTTGTTTTTCAAACTGTTCCAACACATGACTAATGAACACTTTTTATGACTGCAAATGAGTTTGGCCCATGAATGAAGACACAAATAAAAAAAGAAACAAAATAAATAAAAAGGATTCCTTACCAATCAGCCAATGAACTAACTAACAAGTGTAATAAATATCATTTGAAATACTTTTACAATATCTTTTATTAAAAAAAAAAAAAGAAGGAGAGAGAGAGATGTCATATATGTTGGTGGGAATCTGGATGGATGTTTATTTAAGTGAGTTTATTTTGGAGGTTTGTGTTGGAAAGTAGTAGGTGAATGTGCCCACTAAGTCACATTCTTGGACTTTTATCTAAACTAATCTCGTGATATTTAACACTCTTCCACTATTTCTTTTAGTCACTTTCAACATAATCGTGAGAACAACCGACCCATTACAGTCTTCAATCACGGGTGAGCAACTAATATTGGACCCATCATATTCTATTTTTCAAATTATGCAGTTCACAGGTTAACTACTTCATTCCTACTCTGTCCAAGACTTTAAACCCATCAAACGATGTTGCTTTTTTACTTGGGAAAGGAGATGCACCGGACACTCTCACTTCTTCCTAATAAAAAATTTACTTATATTTTTTATTAAATTATAGACTATGTTCCTATATTTTAATTTTTAATATCTTTATACAAATAATTTTAACATATTTATATCTAAATGAAATACATATATAACATTTTTTTTATTCAAAAAAATAACACATATTTATAATCATGTTAACTTTGTTTTATTAATTGTTATTTTAATAATTAAATTTTAGATTATAATAACTTAAAAATAAATAATATTAATTTTTACTCCCCTACCCCTCTTGAATTAACATGCTAGATCTGCCTATGCATGTAGTCTTGGTGAAATTATAGGACACCCAAATATGCGACAAATTTGTAATAATTTGAAACAGTAAATTAGGTGGACAAAAACAGTAAGTAATTGTACATAGGGTAAATATAGTTATTATAATTTTAAAATTACTTATAATTGAAATTCGAACATATATGTATGTATATATTAATTTTATTGTTATTATATTTTTTATATAGCTATAGTTAGTTATGTAGGAAAAAATACTTTTATTAATATTAAATACAATAAACTTTAATTAATTAAATTTTTTTTAATACTTTAAATAATTAGATTAAATTTTATTATATATATATATATATATATATATTTATTTATTTTGAACAAATGCATATTGTAGTTAGAACACTTTGGTTCAATAGCTTTTTTTTTCACAATTTAGTTATCAATCCGAAGAAAGTGACATAGCAAGTCTAAATAGTCAATTTTTAGGTTTTTTAAAAACATTTTTGTTATTTTTTCAATGGAATTTAAAATAATTTTTTTAATATAAATAATTATTAAAGCAATTGTTTCAAAATAGATAAAAATGAAAAAAAAATATTAAAATTGATCATCTAAACGTACGATGTTGAAAGCTCTTAAACAGACTTAATAAAATTAGAATAAGTGAATAAGCTATTTTTAAAATTTATTAATTTATAATTTAGTAACCTAAACAAAATGGACTATCGCATGTAAATAATAAAATGCAAAAATAAAAAACAACATATGATATTTTTAGGTAGAAATAACCTAGGTTACAACCATAACCTAATTTTTAACTATGAAAACCAAACGTTCAAGTACAAACTCGATCTTATGCTACCCTCCTTAGGAGACTAATCTAATCTACCTAACTTACGAGTCTTTACTCTGTTTTTACAGTTTTCAAGATTAGAGTGAGTGATATCTAGATTAATATACTAATTAACTTTCTATCAATCAAACATGTTCATGGATCAACCTCCGACTAGAGTTAGCAAAAAAACCCAAGTGCTCGTGTGTGTTTTAAAAAAGATTTAATAATGAATAATCCTAACTAGATTATTCAAACATATATAAATTAAATAAAATAAATTAACAAATCATATCGATCCTTCCAAGGGGGATTGATCCCTTGTGTAAAACTAGTGTGTTCAATTTTATGTAGAGAGGGAAGGATCAAAGTGGGATTGATTTGTCTACTAAGGGGATCAATCCCTCTATCTAAAAAGGCTAATATTTTTATCATGCAATACCATAATTGATCCAATCAAGAGCCTATATGAAATGATCCTAAACATGTACACAATACTATATGTTATAGTTATAAAAGATAAACCTGAATTAGAACTATATAAAATATGAGCATTTCTTTGGTTTTTCTTAAAAGACTAGATAGTGAGCTTAAACAAAGATCACATATAAATATTTTTTCTACGAAAATAGTCAACACTTATAATCCTTATAAACTCCCCCTTTGGCATTTTCATACGGAAAAACCTCTCATTCACTACATCATACTCATAGAAATAAAGCAAAAAATGCACTGATATCTTAGACTCCATAATAGAACTATCATATGATCTGGTGAAATCATCTTCGGTGCAACTAAGAGAGCTAGTATGTAACTAAACCTACATAGACCAGGCATACGATAACTTGGCTTCGAAGCTTCATTGTTCATTAATTCAATTTACATAAAAATAAACGAAGTGAAAGATAAATCATGTAATGCATGCATTCACATTAAACTATCTCACAATTAAAACATAATGATGCAAGGAAAAGCATTCTACCCTATATTCAAACTCTCATGAAACATGATAATCACTCCCCCTTTTTGACATACGAAAGCCACAAAGCAATGAAGAGAAATCACATATTTAAGAAACAATTGGAAATTATTTATTTAAAGATGTTATGAGGCTAAACTCACCTTAAAGGTAAAAGTGCAATGTAAAAGTAAAACAATGCAAACTCCCCCTCAATACAATGACTCATCTTAAGTCGTATATCTCTCTAAATGTAAAACCAATTAAAAAGTTAATAATAGAGGAGAAGATATAAATAAAAATAACAAATTAAAATCTGAATTTTTATTTTATTTATTTATTTTTTATAAATAGCAACATAAGATATTAAACTATTTTAATAACAAACAAGCACATAACTAATTGATAACTCATTTTTACTCAAACTTTGATCATTTGTTGTATAAATAAGCAAGTAGAAATAAAAGGCACACAAGCGCACGTATCACATATAATGACAAATTGATATGTATTTAAAAAGAGTATACATGTTTGAACTCTACTAATATGCCAATTAATTTATTTATTATCAATCACAAATGACTCAAAAGAAAAAGTATTACATATCATATAAAACTACAATTAAGTCTTCAATCTCAGAAAATAAAATATATTTAACAAGAGAGAACTTTAACCTTTTTGTTTCCCTATATTTTGTAAAAGAGGTATAATATTATTTATTTATTTTAACCTCTTTTGGCTCTTTCATTTTGTACATGCCAAGTATATTTTTTATAAATAGTCATTTTTTTTGCAAAATATTTTAATTTTTTTTACATGCACAAGCCATAAACCTAGTATGATAACTTGCACACTAATTGCGAGGTAACCCTCTCAATATTACGTACCACCCTATGGTAAAAAAAATTAGAAATCAAGAAATATAAATCAAGACAATTTTATAGTCAAGATAAGTTGAAGTATTGGAGTGTTTCAAGAGAAATCATAAACTTCAAGCATAACTACATGTGTGTTCATGAGTGTGTTAATAATTTCATGTTAACATCGATCATCAATAATTTCATGAGTGTGTACTTTTATTATTTTTTACTGAGCACTTATAAAAAACTAAACTTAAAATAAATGCAATCCTATGAAATTGCTCACTTAAGATTATTTAAGAACTCTAATAAAAGTACTTAAGTTAATCAATTAAAGACGGACATGTGATCGAAAAAAGACTATCTAACCCTAATTTTCTTAAATTATTCTTCGACATGGTCATACTTTTCATATTCATCCCAAATGAAGATGCAATATGCAAAGTATAATAATGACAATAAGTCCTAGAATTAGAAGTATTGAATTTTACTTGTCTTTTTAAACCTAAGACTTCATGCTTCCTAGTAAAATGTGGTTTTTATGTACAAGTCGTAATAGTATGATTAGAGTTAGAAGGCCTTATAAATGTGACTTTTGATATTGAAGGTGTGGAGCTCTCATCCTTATAACCAAGATCACATATATTACCATGTGACTTGCCATAACTCAAAACATTGTTTAGTTTTTTAGCACCTAATGTCAAGTTTTTCATTGTCTCCTTAGTGGCAATAAGTTTTTTTTTTTGAGTTTAGAGTTTTCTTGTTTTGTTCCTATAAAACTTAGATCAAGAGTATTAATATGCTCATATATATTTAAATTTTCTTTTCCTAAGTTATTTTTTTAATACTAATTATTTCACTCAACTTTGCCATTTCAATTGAAAGTTTATCTTTTTCTTCCCTAACATCGATATAATCCTTAAATAATTCTTTAAAGCTAGATGCATTATATTTTTCTAAAAGAAAAGAATTGTTAACTCCCTCATCATCTTTATCTGAGCTAATGTAGGATTAGTTTGAATTTATAGTGGCTTTTGCAATAAAGACATAGTTGTTGGTTCCACTATCTTCTGAATCATTTTATTTTTCCAGTTTACTTTATGTATCACTAAGAGTAGTATTTAATGCTCTTCCACATTTCTACTTATTATTTGTACACTCTAAAAATATATGACCAAAATACTACAGGTAAAACATTGAGGAGTAGTGGGTTTAGATTTCTTACCATTTGAACCCCTAGGGTTAGGTTCCTCTAACATTCTATCCTTGAACATATTATGTTGTCTCTTGTTTAGTGAGTTGTTTTGTTTGGTCATTGTATTAAGATACTTTTTGAACTTATGTGCAAATGAAACAATATATTCATCATCTAAATCATCATCACTATCACAAGTTACCTATTTTGAGCTTTTGAGTGCCACATCTTTGTTCTTACTTGGTGGCTCAAGAGTAAACTCATATGTTCAATTAGACCCAACTAGTTCATCAATATTTCAAGTCTCTACATTCTTACTCTCTTTTGTAGCAGTGACCATCATCCTATAATCTGATATCAAAGAACTTGAAGTTTGTGTACAAGTATAGGTTGAGGAATTTTCTCACAAAGTGTAAAGCAAGCATTTGTAACATCGTAAAATTAGCATAAAATAGACCAAACATTTTAGTACTATGCATTTTACGAGAGATAAACTGAGATGTTAGCAGTCTTAGTTTAGTTTGTTTCATTTGGAAATTTTTCTCATGAGCAAGAGCCAAAGCATTGCATGCATCTTTTGCTATCTCACAGTTGAAGATACAATAAAACTCATCTATTGTCATTGCAGCCAAAAATAAAACTTAACCCTTTTTGAATTGATCCATTCAGAGTTCTTTTTTTAGTAGTTCATTATTTTGTTATCTTTTTGGTTATTACACCATTTTTGGTTACGGAAGGCGGTTTCCAACCTTCAAGAATGAAATCCCAAACTTTCTCACCTTGTCTAAGATATGCTTGCATGTGAGCCTTCTAAAAAGGGTAATTATACCCATCAAAGAGTGAGTGTCTTATAGATGACCCATCTTCTTTCATCAGGTCCATTTGTAAGTGTGTGTCCCTACAAATCAAAATCATTAAGTATGTGTAGTGTAGGTTCTAATACCAAATGAAAGTTGTAAAAAATACCTAATAAGCCTAAAAGATGATGGATAGGTTGTTTTTATTTTTTATAATTTATAATTTAGTAACAAAAATAAAGTAGCCAAACATTCAATCATATATAAATAATAAAATGTGAAAATTAACAATAACAAATTTTATTTTTATGTGAAAACAACATATGCCATAACTATGGCCTAAAAAGAAAATCATTAGTCTACTGGACTACCTAACTTTTCATTGTGAAAACCAAACGTTCAATTAAAAACTTTGTTTTATTCTACCTTCTTTAGAATAATATTCTAATGTACCTAACTTATGAACCTCTCCTATATTTTAACTATTTCCAAGATTAGTATGAGTAGTATCCAAACCAATGTTATAATTACCTCCTCACCAATTATTACATTTACTTATCAACTTGCAACAAGGGCTAGCACAAAAATTACAAGTATCCATATGTGTTATAGAATGGATCTAATAATAAATAATCATAATTAGATGACTCAAAACATATATCAGTTAAATCAAATCAATTATCAAATCTTAAAGAAAGCAAATTAAGCAAAAGTTTAATAAAAATATCTTATTTGAAATTTAATAATTAAATCAAATAATCATGATCAACATATAGTTATTTGATCTAATCTTACAAGATGCTAATCAAGAAGAAGCTACATGTAGATGAAAATATGAAGCAAATAGGCTCAAATATATACTAGTATAATCATATGAAGATATATGATGAAATGATGAAGTTTAACCTAAATAAACAAAAGCAAAAGAGAAGAGAAACAAACTGTTAAAACCTTGTCCTCTTTTAGAAAACTTCTTTCTAGCTTTATTTATTATTATGAGAGAAGAGTAATGTATATAAAAAACCTAAAGAGAAACACAAATATTATGTGGCATAATTCTACAGGTAATTGGCTACTGATTGGGATTAAAAGACAAATCAAAGAGGAAGAAATACATCAGTTTCTAATAGTGATATTGATCCCTCTATGGATGGACCGATTTTTCTTAGGTGGGAAACAATCTCTCTTTCCAGACTTTCTTTTAAAAGTTAAGTAGAAAGAACATGATCGATTAAGGATCAAAATTAGATTGATCCTTCCAAGAAGGATCGGTCCATCCATAAGGGGGATTGATCCCTTGTGTAAAATTGATATGTTTGGTTTTATGCATAGAGGGAAGAATCAAAGTGAGATTGATTATATATCAATCTGTCTACTAGGGGAATTGATCCATCTATCTAAAAAGGCTGATATCTTTATCATGTAATATTAGAATTGATCCAATTTAGAACCTATATGGAATGCACTTAAACATTATGCAATACTTTGTATCATATTTATAAAATATATATATGAATTGCAATTATTCAGAATATGAATGTTTCTTCTGTTTTTCTTAAAAGACTTGATAATGAACTTAAAGAAAGATTACAAGTATATATTTTGTTCATAAAGCCAATACTTATAGTTTTTACCATCACCCGCCCTTTTATTTTAATTAAAAATGTGTGATACATAGTTAAATAATGAAATTTAATGTTAATATTTTAAATAATTTAGTAGAATAAGTATTATATGTTGACATTTTAATTTCTTTGAAATGACTAAAGTTTTGAATAAATATTAAAATATGAGTATCTTGATTAAATCTTGAAAAAACTACTACATGTTTATAACAAACTATTAATTGGCAAGACTCTGTGGTTCAGATATAGATACTAGCATGACCATCCTTACTTGTGCCTACGCACATCCCTCACATGCTATTCAATATTTCAATATTTTTTGGTAGTTTCATTTTGTATTAACTTTATATTATTACCGTTGTATAGTTTTTTTAAATCATATTGAGTGTGATAATTCATACGTTTTATGCTTACTTATTTATTAAATGGTTCGAGTGTGATCAATTTATTTATGCCGGATCATATTTTTGTTAAATTAAATATATTTTTTAAATTAAATATTTTTGTTTCTAGATAATGTCATATTGCTTATATCAATTAAACAATAGTCAACTAATATATAATTTTTAAACAAAATATGCTTATAAAGAATCTTATTAAATTCAATTATGTCTTGTCTGTCATGTTCATATCAGATCAACTTATTAAATATTAATAAAATATTAATGAAATAAATTCATTTGTAATTTTTCTTATATTTGAATTATTTATTAAACAAAGTCATGAAAGTATTGTTAATTTTGTGTCAAAACACTCATTTTATTATCATGTTTGGATTGTATGTCTCTCACAAAGTATCGTACCTACAACCTATTTGTTAATGCTAATAAAATAATAATTATTATATATTTAATCTTTACTTAAATAATAAATTAATTAGCTATTGTTTTAAAAGTATTTTTGTCGACCATTCTAACATTTTTTAAAGGGAAAATAGTGGAATAAATCTTTTACTTTTAACAAAATTACACTTTAGTGTTCTACGTATTATGTACGGCAACATAAATAAGTTACATTTACGAAAAGGCTACAAAAATTTATTTTATAAGTAATGTACTTATATCGACCCAATTTCGAAGTGGACAAGTGGGCCAACACAAGTCCATCACTTTACAAAATAAAATTTTACGACACTTCTTGTAAAATTATCAGACTTGTATTACCTAAAGTATAGGTCTAAAGTACGCTTTTGTTAAAAATAAGGATTTGAACGAGCCTTTGTAAATTTTTTGATCGTGTGTTATAATAAAATTAATACACTTTAATAAATTATATTTAAAGGATATATGTTTTCTTTTAATTTTTGAAATAATAACATTTACTACTATTATATACTAATTAATTTTAAAATATGGAGGGTTCAAAAATTAGTATATCAATATCAATGTCCACGAGAGAATGGAAGGGAGAGAAGCAATTCTATAATTTCAAAGGTTAATTATGCATATGGGGTTTCCTAGCTCATGTAGTCAACCAGTAAGATGTGATCCATCGTATGACCACATTAATTATCGGAGGCTACAAGTTTTATTTCCTAGTAATATGCATATATTTTATTATTTGCAAGAGGCTTTTCAAGATATGGAACAGCGATTTGCATAATTAGTGAAAGTCAAAAGGGTTATCATGTTATGGCAGTTCAAGAATAACCAATTAACCAAGAGCCGAAGTCAAAATTTAGGAACTTTTGACTCTAAAAGAACAAATCGAATCTGTGCATTTGTACTTGGATTCCAAGAGCACAAAAAGAAGTTAATATTGAGGTGTTCATGTTAATAGTATTTATGTTGTATTTATTTTGTATTATTTTTATCATATTTTGATATTAATCGAATATGATTTTTATATTAATTGACACATGAAAATATTTACATGATTTTTTTCTTGTTACCTATTTATAATAATAAGAAATAATAAAACCATTAAAGACACGATAAAAATATTGTTCAATTCTATAATCGATCACACTTTAATCCTTTTCTTTTTACGTAAAATTTAGCATATTAATTTTACATAAGGGATCGATCCTTAATCGATCATGTTCTTTCTACATAATTTTTAAAAGGAGGTTTGGAAAGAAGGATCGATCCCCACCAGATAGATCTATCCTATGTCTTGTTGTCATACCTTATTTTTATAAGGGATAGATCCATCTTATAGAAGGATTAACTTCGCTCTTGGGAACTGATATAATTCATCCTATGTGATTCATTTTTTAATCATATCCAATAACCAATTACTTATAAAATTATGCCTTACCAGATATGTGATGCTTTTTTATTTAAGTTTTTTTATAAATATGTTACCCTTCTTTCACAATTATACACAAACAACTATAGAGCAATTTTTTAAAGAAGCACAAGGTTTTAACATTTAGAATTGGTAGCTAAGAAAATATATAATAAAATATCAAGAAATGCTTAATCTCTCAATTTTCTAAGCATATTCTTACGTCCCGTTCAAATTGTGCCTTAAAATCCAAATAAAGATCTAAACTCTTCAACATGAGAAAGTTCTAGAGATGTCTAGAAGGAGCTAGAGTTGGATGGACTCAACTCAAGCCTTGAAGACTTTGGAATGTTCTAGAGCATGCTGGAAGGTGCTGGAATATTCTACAACGTGTCTTATGGTTCATAATGGATGTGGAAGTCTCTATAAGCTTACAGAACATCCTAGAACTAGCATGAATGTACTAGACACTCCTAGAAAACTCTAGAGTTGGCTAAAAGGTCCTAGAACCTTGTGGCATATTGTAGATAAAACTAGAGCATTCTTGTACATTCTAGACACAGAAGGATCTAGAAAGTTGTGGCATAGCCTTAAGCTTGGAGCCACACTATAAATAGACCCATTGGTCTTCATTTGTATTCATCTTGGGAAATCCTTGGAAATCTTGGGAAATTGTAAGATAATCTCTCTAGAGCAATACAAGGCATTCTTTACAAACTTTCTCTCTAGTTCTTGTTTTGCTCTTAAATCCTCTAAATCTCTAAGTCTCTTTCTAATCTATTCGGAGTGTTTCGTTTGGGTTGAAAAGCATGCTTAGTGCAATGGACCGTGCTAAATGTTGCACGATCACTATTTGAAATTTAAGGTCGTGATAGAATCAAAGAAGGGTTAGAGTGTGATGCCCTGGCTCAAAACCTCCTTGCCCTTATTAAGGAAGGAAAGGCAAGGCGATTTTGGTTAAGTGACGGACAACTCTATACTAAGCAGAATTGCATCTTTTTGCCGAAGTGGGACAACTTGAGGAAGGAGCTGATCAAGGAATGCCACGATTCACTGTGGGTTGAACACCTAGGAATGAGGCGCACCCTTTCCTTAATCAAGTCTATTTACTATTGACCTCAACTACGGGATGAATGTTGAAGCCTATGTGAGGACTTGTCTTGTATGCCAACAGGACAAGACATAGTAGCATGCACCTGGAGGGTTGCTAGAGTTGTTGCCTATTCCAAAGAGACCATATAAGAGTGTCTCTATGGACTTCATCACTTGCTTTCCAAAATCAGAGGGCTTTGGCAGCATAGTTGTCATCATTGATCACTTCAGCAAGTATGCAACATTCATACCTACCTCAGCAGATTGCACTATGGATGAGATGACACGGTTGTTTCTCAAGCACATCACGAAGCATTGGGGAATTCCATCCAACATTGTGAGTGATAGAGACCCTCAATTTACTAGGAAGTTTTGGATGAAATTGTTCAAGTTGTTGGGATCAAACTTGAACTTCTCCACAAGCTTTCATCCACAAAGCGATGGACAAATGGAATGTGCCAACGCATTATTGGAGCTTTATCTCAAGCACTTTGTTAGTGCTAACCAACATGATTGGGCTAAGTTGCTAGATGTAGCCCAATTTTCTTATAACCTACAGAGAATTGAGTCCACCATGAATAGTCCCTTTAAGATCATCACGGGATAGCAACCCATGACTCCTTATGCTTTGGCTACAAGCTATGAAGGGAAGAGTCCTACTGCCTTTAAATTTGCTAAGGCATGGCATGAGCAGGTTGAGTTAGCCTAAACCTATTTAAAGAAGGTGTCTAAAAATATTTAGAAGTGGGCTGACAAGAAAAGGAGGATGGTAGAATTTTAGGAAGGAGATTTCGACCTTGTCAAATTGTTGCCCCAACAGTTCAAGTCCTTGCGGAAGGTACACATGGGGTTGGTACGGAAGTATGAAGAGCCATTTCTAGTTTTCAAGCGAGTCGGTAAGGTGTCTTACAAACTGCAACTCTCTTCGAAGCTTAAAATCTATCCAGTCCTTCATGTAAGCATGTTGAAACCCTATCATAGAGACGAGGAAGACACAGGTCGGGGAGAATCAAAGAGGGCACCCACCGTAGTAGTAACCTCTTTGATAGAGGAGTGGACTCTATCTTGGCAGACCGCCTAATCCCGTATAGGAGTGTACCAAGTTATCGAGAATACTTGGTCAAGTGGAAGAATGCCCCAGAAATATAGGCAAGCGGGGAACCGGAAGACTCTTTGTGGCAATTCAAATATTACCCAGAGAGGTTCAAGCTTGAAGGCGCGATGAGGGCGTCGCGAACTTGAATGGGGGAGGGTGTTACGTCACGCTCAAATTGTCCCTTAAAATCCAAATAAATGGTGGTTGTCTAAAGGATCTAGACTCTTATACATGAGAAAGTTCTAGAGTGGCCTAGATATGTCTAGAAGGAGCTAGAAATGGATGGACTCAACTCAAGCCTTGAAGACTCTAGAATGTTCTAGAGCACGCTGAAAGGTGCTGGGATATTCTATAACGTGTCTGATGGTTCATGAAGGATGTGGAAGTCTCTATAAGCTTACGGAACATCCTAGAGCTAGCATGAAGGAACTAGACACTCCTAGAAAACTCTAGAGTTGGCTAAAAGGTCCTAGAACCTTGTGGCATATTGTAGATAAAACTAGAGCATTCTTATACATTCTAGACACAGAAGGATCTATAAAGTTGTGGCATAGCCTTAAGCTTGGAGCCACACTATAAATAGACCCATTGGTCTTCATCTGTATTCATCTTGGGAAATCCTTAAAATCCTTGGAAATCTTGGGAAATTGTAAGATAATCTCTCTAGAGCAATACAAGGCATTCTTTACAAACTCTCTCTCTAGTTCTTGTTTTGCTCTTGAATCCTCTAAATCTCTAAGTCTCTTTCTAATCTCTTTGGAGTTTTTCATTTGGGTTGAAAGGCAGGCTTAGTGCAACGGACCGTGCTAAGTGACGCATGATCGCTATTTTAAATTTAAGGTCGTGACAATATGCATGAATCACTAAAATCCATTCAATATAATTATCAATTAATTACATGATCAATTGAATCTATTTTCCTAGTATAGATCTCACCTTATTTGTTTCATATTTTCATGTTCATATAGCTTCTTCTTGATTAGAATCTTGCATGTTTAGATCAAATAATTATGTGTATGATTATAATTATTTGATTTAATTATTAAATTTCAAAAAAGTTATTTTTATTGAACTTGTGTGTGATTTGCTTGCTCTAGGATTTTCTAGCTGATTTAATTTAATTATATATGTTTTGAATCATCTAGTTAGGATTACTGATGAGTGCTCAAAAAGCACTAAAATAACCATGATTTTATGCACATTAATTGATTAAAAATATATATATTTATATGTTTTATCATATATTTATATAAATTTGTCTTTTCGGAATCTGGTATTTTTATTGTTTTTTGGTATTTTGGCTTAAAAACGCAATGTAAATACTCAAAGAAAAGAATACTTGAAGCAATACATCACAAATATATATTAATAAATAAGTGGGAAAAGGTCAACAAACATGGAAAAATTGGACAAAATGGGTCGAAAAGGTCAAAAATGTCAAAAAGACGGAAATCGCGCGCCACGGCCCGCGCCTTGATTCTGCCCGCGCGCCGCGCAGCGTTGACCTCCACTGGCGCGCGGCGTGCGGGCAGCGTTCACGCCGCCCGGAGCTGCGCAGCGGGCAACGAGCTCCCGTAGCCAGCGCGCAGCCTCCGGCCAGCCAGCCCGGCTCCCAACACGTTTTCACCCGTTTTTTCACGTGCGGCAGCCCTGTGATGTCATGCTGGCGTCATTGATGACCCGGCATGTCCATTACCGCGTTTTTAATTTTTTAATATTTTTTTAACGTTGTTTTACTCATTTTCTTTCCATCCTCACCTATAAATACCCCGCTTCCATTCACTTCAAAACACACCTCAAAACCACACTTTCTCTTCTTTCTTTCTCTCGTTTTTTATTTTTGAGTTTTTCTTAGTTTCTTTCTTAGTTTCTAAGCTTTTCTTAGTTTTCTCTTAGTTTTTAGTTCAATTGTCTTTGGTTTAGAGTTCTTCTCTTTTTGAGAGGAACTTGTAATGTTTTGTAATAATTTAGATTTTTGATTCAATAAATAGAAGTGCAAATTCCGCTTGGAGGTTTTCTAGCAAGGAATATCGTCGAAGTTCTATAAGGATTTTATTTTCTTTCTGAGTTATTTTTATGCTTTATTCTTACATGTTATATTTAATTTGTCTGTGATTAAATTTAAGCGTGCTAGTAATTTATAATCATGATATAATAATAACGTTGTTATGCTTCTGAAAATATTAAATAGGTGAAAATTTCTAAAATGAATTGATTTTATTTTTATTCAAGATTTTATATTAAGGATGTTAGAGAGAAATATATTATTTTTCATTACAAACCTAAATCTGAAGATTAGACTTTAAGGTTTAGTTATCCGGTCTAATTTAGAGTAGTGCTTCTTTTATTTGATGATACAAATCGCCATTAGTTAGAGTGAAGCTCTATTTCAAAAGTTTTTATAAGAATTATTATGTGAAAATGTATTGACAACATGTTTTCAATAGTGGTTTTAAAACTTGAAAGTTAGTACTCGGATAACTAAATTCTTAAGTTTAATTTGGACACCTTGAATAAAGTTTAATGTATCCAACTTGAAATGTGGCATTTAAATGGTTCATTTTCGATCTCTTAGAAAAAGGAATTAATTTAATTAACCAAATTAGTTATCAATAGTAGCGTGTTAATTGATTTGTTTAGTTAACAAAGAATATCTAACATCCAAAGGTGGTATTCATTACAAAAAAGAGAATCAATAAAATATCAATTTATATCTTTAATAACCTAGATAATATGAGCAAGCATAATTAATTTAGTTATTATATCCATAAATACTCCACTAATATAAATGATAAAATTTACATGAATATTTATTGAATACGTATTTATATTTATTTTTAGATAAATATTTATTGAATTTGTATCTATGTTTATTTTTACGTTTTTAGATTATATTTAATTAATCTGTATATATGTTTATTTTATGTTATTAGATTAGGAACATAAAAACCAAACTATCGTGACGGGATGTTTAGGATTTAATTTCGTTTTTAAAAGTTTGAATAATAAATTAAGAACCCGCATACGATTTCCTGCTTAGATCGGAAGCGGGAGTATACTTATCATTTTCTACAAATGATTCGTGCATATGAGAGTTTTACAAATATTAAAACCAAAGTATTTGCGAGAATCGTCTTGATTTTAGCTCATCAAGCTACAATCAAATTCTTGCGGGGGATGGCATCAAGTTTTTAGCGCCGTTCTTAGTGATGGAATAAGCGTTTTTAATTTATTTATCAAAATTTTAAAAATATTTTTGTCTTTGTAAATAATTGTGATTTTTTTGTAAAAAAATAAAAAAAAAAAAATTTAATCAAATTATAAATTTTAAATTTCATAAGAAATAATAAAAAAATAAAAAATAAAATTTTTTTTTAATAAATTTTAAATAAAAATAAAAATAAAAAAAAATAAAAATAAAAATAAATAAAAATAAATAAATAAATAAGAAAAAAATAAAATAAATAAAAAAAAATAAAATAAATAAAAATAAATAAAATAAATAAATAAATAAATAAATAAATAAATAAATAAAAAATTAAAATAAAAAAAAAACCAAAATTTTAATTTTTTTTTTAGTTTAATTTTTACTATTTTTTTTTAAATCATAATTTTATTTTTTTTTTCTTTCACCTTTTTCAATTTTATTTTATTTTATTATTTTTTTTATTTTTCTTTCTTTAGCTATTTTTTTTTCTTCTTGATTTTTATTTAACTTACTTAACTTAGTTTTTTTTACTAACTTAATTAACTTAGATTTGTTTTAACATTAACTTAGGTTTACTTAAATTTTCATTAACTTAATTAACTTAGATTTTTTTTACTTCAACTTAATTAACTTTTTTTTTCACTTAAATTAATTAACTTAGATTTGTTTACTTCATTAGCTTAATTAACTTTTTACTAACTTAATTAACTTAGATTTTTTTTAACTTAACTTAACTAACTTAGATTTTTTAATTCACTTAACTTAATTAACCTTTTCTTTAAACTTAATTAACTTAGATTTTCATTAACTTAAAGATTTATTTAACATAACTTAATAACATGAAAAGTAAAGATCTAAGGGAGTTAAATGCAGGAGACTAGTTCTTGGAAGCCTTTGTCTTTAGTCTTTCACCGGGAGCGTTGTTACGTACAGGAGGATGGTTTTTAAGGAGCCTTTGCACCACCGTTTCTTTCCTGGGAGCACTCTTGGTTATCTTGATTATGTTAGTTAAAAAAAACAAAAAAACAAAAAAAAACAAAATTTTTTGAACTATCTCCAAAATTTTAAAGTTTTAATTACAATCTAAGGAGCTAGTTTCTTTGTTTAATCTAGGTACAATTGTGTTTTTATGCCTTAATTATTTGATTTGTACCTAGATGTGGGTTATCTAAAACTGAAAATATGCCTACAGTTTTAAGTACGAGAAAGAAATGCGAAAATCAAAGGCGTGGTGAAAAAGTATAGGTAGACAACCTTGTCTTACTGCAGTTTGATTGACTCGATGATGAGGGGACATTGAGTTTACTTAAAATGCAATCCCAGTTACGTCTTGCTAAGACGTTAAACTAAGCCATTGGATGGGAGGCAACCCGTCATTTTAGGTAATTTTCTTTTATTTCTTTTATTTACATGTGAATAATTTTTTAAATTGTTAAAACTAAAAATATTTGTTGAGATGTTAGAAGTTCAAAATAATGCGTATACTGGCTTTAATGATGAATATGATGGATACTTGTGCATTTTCCATTACTTCTTGCACTTTCTCAAGAAATAGGTAATCTTTCTTCTCTTTTTTCTTTATTTTTAATTTACAGTTGTTACATTGAGGACAATGTAAGTTCTAGGTTGGGGGTGGTGAAAAGTTACCATGCTTAATTAAAAAAAAAAAGTTTTAACAATTTAAAAATAAAAAAAAAAATAAAAAAAAATAAAAAAAAAATAATATACTTTTTCATTTTTTATGTGTTTGGTTTTATTTCTATTTTGTGTGATTTAGTAATTTTTGGAATAAAAAAAAAATTTTCACAAAAATTTATCTTTCTTTAAATCAAATTTAAGTAAATAGTTAAGTCTTTTGTACTGTTAGATTAATTTTTTGAAAACATATCATGAAATATTTTGTAATTATTTTTGATAATTAGTTAGTTTTTGTCATAATTAGTATTTCTTGATAAGATGTAGAAATTATATTAAACCCAAAATCGGTGTTTATGAGTTTTTTTTTAGTGGAGACTACCTTTGTGAGATATAATTTGAGCCTAATTTCCTTTATTGATGAAATATATATTTTTTTCTACTCCAAACACATTTCTTATTTCTTCAAATTTTTAGATGATCTACATAGGTATTAGCATTGAATGTATGAATTTTTTTTCATCTTAATAGAGTATCATATATTTTTTTATTATTATTTTTGCTTAGATTAAATGATTTGAGTAGAAATTGATAGTATATGCTTATATCTCATTTATGCATGACTACTACAAAAACAAAAAAGACATATACGGGGTTACCTAAACCAAGATCAAACAGAAAAACCACAAAATTAACCACTCACCAATCCAAAAAATGTACAATGCAATACGTGGGTTGACTTCTATAAAAAAACACATATTGAAAAATATCTACAGGAAAAAAAGAGAGAGATAAAAATAGTATCATCTACATCTTATAGCATTGCGTGCCTACAAAGTTGTGAGTAAAGGCTAATTACAAAAGAAAGATATAAGAAGTAATTCCCCAAAAAGTCATTGCAATTTCTTCATTTGTAAAAGGCATATATCTTGAAATTCTTTCTTAATGAGTTTGATTTATGCATGAAAATAATTTTTATATATGATATCTTTATAATTTATACATTTGATTCCTTTCATGAGATCAATGTTAAAATAACACTTTGAGCCTTTATTCTTTATACATATGCGAACATATTAGTTCATTTCGATACATCAACTCTTTCGCATATAAATTAGTATGAGTGTTTGAACCATAGGATTGATGTTTTGAGTATTGACTTGTGAGGAATAAGTCGAAACGAATCGATTCATGACAACGAAATTTGGTGAAATTAAATTGATACATTTTTGATATGAAATATGAAAATGATTTTTCGACTAATTATTATAATAAATCATGATTGTTTAAAGAGATTAAAATAACTTATGCTTGAGATTTTAATTATGATCTTAAAGGAGATTAAAAAGTATGAGACATTTTTGTGAGATGTTGATAATTTGTGATTTTGTTGTAAATTTAATTTTTAAGTTGTTTTTATTGTTTCTTTTGTTTTTACATTTAGTACAATGTTTGTGGGTATCATTTCTGAAAACCCTCACGAGACTCGAGCTCGTCAACTAGAACTTGACCTAAGGGTTTAAAGGCTTGTTGCATAGGCTAAATGCAACCGTGTCAATCCACGGAAGTGATTTAGGATAGTTTAATTTTTAGTTTTTATCGCTTCTCTTGCTAAGGGACTAGCAAGAAGCTGGTTGGGGGTTGTCAACCGTGTCAACCGTGTCTATTTTCCTAGTATAGATCTCACCTTATTTGTTTCATATTTTCATGTTCATATAGCTTCTTCTTGATTAGAATCTTGCATGTTTAGATCAAATAATTATGTGTATGATTATAATTATTTGATTTAATTATTAAATTTCAAAAAAGTTATTTTTATTGAACTTGTGTGTGATTTTCTTGCTCTAGGATTTTCTAGCTGATTTAATTTAATTATATATGTTTTGAATCATCTAGTTAGGATTACTGATGAGTGCTCAAAAAGCACTAAAATAACCATGATTTTATGCACATTAATTGATTAAAAATATATATATTTATATGTTTTATCATATATTTATATAAATTTGTCTTTTTCGGAATCATAGGTATTTTTATTGTTTTTTAGGTATTTTGGCTTAAAAACGCAATGTAAAGACTCAAAGAAGAATACTTGAAGCAATACATCACAAATATATTAATAAATAAGTGGGAAAAGGTCAACAAACATGGAAAAATTGGACAAAATGGGTCGAAAAGGTCAAAAATGTCAAAAAGTCGGAAATCGCGCCAGACCGGCCGGCGTATTCTGTAGGCGCGCGGTTGACACCCACTAAGCCAGCGCCACGGTAATGCTGATTCCGCAGCGCCCGAACTGGTTGCGGTAACGACCAGCCCAGCCTTGTATCGGCGCCCGGCCAACCGCCAAGCGCTCCAACACGTTTTCACCCCATTTTTCACGTACGGCAGCCTGTGATGTCATCTTGCGCGTCATTGATGACCTCGATGTCCGTTACACGTTTTTAATTTTTTAATATTTTTTTTAACGTTGTTTTACTCATTTTTTTCTTTCCATCCTCACCTATAAATACCCCCTTCCATTCACTTCAAAACACACCTCAAAACCACACTTTCTTCTTTCTTTCTCTCATTTCTTAGTTTTTGAGTTTTTCTTATTTTCTTTCTTAGTTTCTAATCTTTTCTTAGTTTTTCTCTTAGTTTTTAGTTCAATTCTCTTAGGTTTAGAGTTCTTCTTTTTTTGAGAGGAACTTGTAATGTTTTTGTAATAATTTAGATTTTTGATTCAATAAATGGAAGTGCAAATTCCGGCTTGGAGGTTTTCTAGCGGGAATATCGTCGAAGTTCTATAAGGATTTTATTTTCTTCTGATTATTTTTATGCTTTATTCTTACATGTTATATTTAATTTGTCGTGATTAAATTTAAGCTTGTGCTAAAGCTGTTATAATCATGATATAATAATAACGTTGTTATGCTTCTTGAAAATATTAAATAGGTGAAAATTTCTAAAATGAATTGATTTTATTTTTATTCAAGATTTTATATTAAGGATGTTAGAGAGAAATATATTATTTTTCATTACAAACCTAAATCTGAAGATTAGACTTTAAGGTTTAGTTATCCGGTCTAATTTAGAGTAGTGCTCTTTTATTTGATGGTACAATCGCCCGGTAGTTAAAGTGAAGCTCTATTTCAAAAGTTTTTATAAGAATTATTATGTGAAAATGTATTGACAACATGTTTTCAATAGTGGTTTTAAAACTTGAAAGTTAGTACTCGGATAACTAAATTCTTAAGTTTAATTTGGACACCTTGAATAAAGTTTAAACTGTCTAACCCCACCAAATGTGGCATTTAAATGGTTCATTTTCGATCTCTTAGAAAAAGGAATTAATTTAATTAACCAAATTAGTTATCAACCACCCATGGAAATTGTTAATTGATTTGTTTAGTTAACAAAGAATATCTAACCCCACCAAAGGTGGTATTCATACAAAAAAGAGAGAATCAATAAAATATCAATTTATATCTTTAATAACCTAGATAATATGAGCAAGCATAATTAATTTAGTTATTATATCCATAAATACTCCACTAATATAAATGATAAAATTTACATGAATATTTATTGAATCTGTATTTATATTTATTTTTAGATAAATATTTATTGAATTTGTATCTATGTTTATTTTTACGTTTTTAGATTAGGAACACAAAAACCAAACTATCGTGACAGGATGTTTAGGATTTAATTTCGTTTTTAAAAGTTTGAATAATAAATTAAGAACCACATACATTCCTTCCTTAGATCGACCTTGGGAGTATACTTATCATTTTCTACGAAATGATTCGTGCACTTGCGAGAGTTTTACAAATATTAAAACCAAAGTATTTGCGAGAATCGGCGATGCTGGTTTTCGCTCATCAATTACTCATTATTAAATCCATTCTAAAACACATGCAAACACTTTTTTTTGTTGCTAATCCTGGTTACATGTTAATCTTTGAATGTGTCTGATTGGTGGGGAGCTAACTAGAACGTTGGTCAGGATATCATTCACCCTAATCTTGAAAATGATTAAAATAGAGAAGAGGCTCATAAGTTAGGTACATTGAGATAGTACCTTAGGAAGATTAGCTTAATATCGAGTTTGCACTTGAACGTTTAGTTTTTATAGAGAAAAGTTAGGTGGTCCGGTGAACCAATATGTCATGGTTGTGGCCTAGGTTATTTTCATCTAAAAATATCGCATGTTATTTTTAATTTTGGACTTTACTATTTACATTCGATTGAATGTCTAGCCGCTTTGTTTAGATTACTAAATTATAAATAGATAAAATTGAAATAACCTATTCACCACTCTATAGACTTATTAGGTTCATTTTAGAATTCTTAATTGTATTAGAGCCTATATTATACACACTTAGTAATTTTGATTCATAAGGACACACACTCACTAATGGACCTAATGAAAGAATATGGGTAATTTATTAGACCCCTACTCTTTGATGGGTATAATTACCCTTATTGGAAGGCTCGTATACAAACTTATCTCAAACAAGATGAAAAAGTCTTGGATTCAATTATTGAAGGTTGAAAACCACATTCCGTAGCCAAAGATAATGTACCAACTATAATGATAAGAAAAGAATGGACCACTAAAGAAAGAATCCCTAGTGGATCAAATAAAAAAGAGTCAAATTCTATTTTTTATTATAGTGTCGATAGACAAGTTCCATCACATCTTTGACTATGAGATTGTGAAAGATTCATGGAATGCTCTTACTCTTACTAAAAAGGAAACTTCAAAAGAAACTAAACTAAGATTTATAACATCTCAATTTGAATATCTTAAAATGAGATACATTGAAACATTTGGTCAATTTTATGCTCATTTTTGTGATGTTACTAATGCTTCCTCTACACATGGTGAGAAAATTCCTCAGCCTATAATAGTACGCTAACTTCTAAGTTCTTTGACAGAAGATTATTAGATAAAGATCACTACTGTAGAGTAGAGAAAGAATGTGAACATCTTGAATATTGATGAACTAGTTGGGTCTATGTAAACATATGAGCTTTCTCTTGAGCCACCTAAGAAGAACAAGAATGTGACATTCAAAAGTTTCAAAAAAGTAACTTCTAATAGTGATAATGATTCAGATGATGAACATATTAATCATTTTCTTATAGGTTCAAGAATGACTTTAATACAAAGAACAACCAAAACAACTAAGCAAACAAGGGACAATAGAATCAATTCAAGGACCATATGTCTAAGGAACCTTACCCTAGGGGTTTAGATGGTAAGGAATCTAAACTTGCTAGTTCTTAATATTTTACCTGTAGTAGTTTTGTTTATATATCTATAGAGTGTGCAAATAATAAGAAGAAAGATGGAAAGGCCCTTAATACAACTCTTAGTGATACAAAAAGTAAATAGAAAAAATAAAATAATTCAGAAGATCGTGAAACCAACTACTATGCCTTCATTGTAAAAGTCATTATACATTCAAACTACTTATACCCTAGCTTGGATGAGGATGATGAAAGAGTTAACTCTTATTTACTTTTAGCAAACTATGATTTATTTAGTTTTGAAGAATTATTGAAGGGTTGTATAGATGAGAAGGAAGAAAAAGACAAGCTTTTAATTGAAGTGACAAACTTGAATGAAATAATTAGTGTTCAAAAAACAAACACTTTTGCCATAGAAAAAGAAAATTTAAATCTATCTGAGCATATTGATACTCTTAATCTAAGCCTTGCAAGAACAAAACAAGGAAACTATAAAATCAAAGAACAACTTCTAACTCTACTCCTATTGTTACAACTTATACACAAGGAACCATTGCACCTATGGTAGAAAGATCTATTAAATTTGTGCCTATTTTTCATCATTGTGATAAGAAAGGCCATATAAGGCCAAAATGTAATATTTTGATTAATGCTCTTAAGTTTAATAATTTGTTCCATATTTCACATAGTATGACTCATAACCATCATCCATCTATGCATGTTGCATCATATTCTAAGATGAATGAAAATTTTAGTAACGTGTTCAAAAATTATACAAGGAAGCATGAAGTCTTAGGTTCAAAGAGGTAAATGAAATTCAATACTTCTAATTCTAGGACTCATTATCATCATCCCATTATGATTATTACATCTTCATTTGAGATGAACACTACTACAAAAGGGGTATTTAAGTCGATATGTAAAATTAGTTTTTGAAAAAAACTGACTTATAATTAATTTAAAGTCGGTTTGGTGTAGAACAGACGCTACACATAGCATCGATTGACGTGATGAACCGAAGCTACACACATGGATAGCGTCGGTTTGACATGTCAATCGACGTTACGAACTACTTGGATAGCGTCCATTGACAAGTAGAACTAACGCTACACACATGAATATTTTTCTTTTATCTTATTTCTTCTCCATACAGAAACTATTCCAAGCATTACATATCTCAAAAACCCAAAACCTCCTCCATTCTTTTTCATTTTCTAGCCACCTACGACCACTAATTCCAGTACTGCTTAGTGAGTTTTCTTCCTCTCTAACTTATTTTTAGATCCCCTATTTTTTTGAGCAAAATACTCAAAAAATTTATACCCATTTCTTACTAACAAAACACAATTTTTTCTTCATTTCCTTCATTTTGTCACTTTATTTACTCTTATAAGTATTTCTATTAATCATACGTACTTATTATTAATACTTTTTCTGCTATATCATGTGTTATTATTTATATATATAAATTTTTGTATTATATATGTAAGTTTTGTATTATAACATCAAGAGAAGAATATGATGATCTTGAATAACATAGGACAACACTATGATAATTTTTTTGCTATTAATTAATATTTAATTTTTCAATTATTTGTGTTATTTAAACTATTTGTTAAAGAGATTTTGGGTTTTTTCTATTATTATGTAGTGATCAAATGCAAGTTTTAATTTGAGTATAATAGAAATGAGTAAATTTTGTAAAACAAAATTAAAAATTTAAAGTCAGTTCACGTTGTGAACCGACTTTACATTTTTAAGTCATCGTATTTAAAGTTTGTTCACAGAAACTGACTTTAAAGGTCCGTTTTGTAGTAGTGGAATGTGAAAAGTATAACTAAGTCCAAGAATATGCCTATGAGGCCAAAGTAAGTTAAGTCCCAACTAAGAGACATAGAGAAACAAAAATTCAAGAAATTTTGATTAGGAAAGATAATATCTTTTTGATCACTTGACCATATTTATTTATTTACTTAGGTATTTTTGTTAGAGTTCTTAAATGACCACATGTGAGCAATTTCATATATTTTTATTTATTTTAAATTTAGTTTTTTTATAGGGGTTAAAATAAAAATAATTATAATTATATAAGTAGAATCATTTTGGAAAATAAGGTAATAGACTTGAACAATACTTGTATACATATAGCCTTATTTTTAGTGGTTCAACTCATTTTATTTTTATCGTATAAATGACTATACAATTTTGATTTGTGTACACAAATTTAGTTTTACATGTGACGATCAATGTTGATATGAACTTATTCACACACTTATTTATTATGCTTAAAGTTTATGATTTCTCTTGAAATACTCTAGGAACTTTAACTTATTTTGACTACAAAATTGTGTTAAGTTATATTTCTTGCTTTTTAAAATTTAACTGTAAGAAGATGCTTAGTATTGAGAGGGCTACCTACTGTGATATATGAAACTACCTCAGTGAGCAGATATGACTACCTTATAATTAGTGTGAAAGTCATCATTCTAGGTTTATGACTCATGTATATGAAAAAATAAATTAAAAATATTGCACAAAAATTAACTGTTTATAAAAAAATATACTTGACATGCACAAAAAGAGATTGTCTAAAGAGGTTAAAATAAATAAATAATATTATACCTCTTTTATAAAATAAGAAGAAAAAAAGTTTAAAATTTTCTCTTAGTAAATATATTTTATTTTATGAGATTGAAGACACGAATGCATTTTTATATGATAGATGATACCTTTTCTTTTGAGTCATTTTTGATTAATCATAAAAGAATGAATTGGCATATTAGTAGGCTTTAAACATGTATACTATTTTTAAGTAAATATAAACATGCCATTATATGTGTTAAGCATTTGTGTACCTCTTTTTATCTACTTATTTATTTACAATAGCTAATCAAAATTTGAGTAAAAATGAGTTATCAATTGGTTGTGTACTTCTTTGTGATTAAATGAGTTTAATACATGATGTAGTTATTTATAAAAATTAAAAATAAAAATAAAAAGTTCTGATTTTATTTTTTTATTTTATTTTTATATTCTTCTCTTTTATTAACTTTTAATTGGTTTTATATTTAGAGAGTTATACAAATTTTGGGAAGTTATTGTTTTGAGGGAGAGTTTGCATTGTTTTGCTTTTACATTGCACCTTTAGAGTCAGTTTAGTCTCATAACATCTTTGTATAAATAATTCCAAATTGTTTCCTACATGTGTAATTTCCCCTCATTGTTTTTTCCCTTTTGTATGTCAAGAAGGAGGAGTGATGATCTTGTTTCATGTTGTTATGCATATAGGGAGAGAAATTGCATATATAGGAGAATGCTTTGCCTTGCATCGTTATGTTGTAATTGTGAGTTGGTTTGATATGAATGCATGCACTAAATAATTTCTCTCTCACTTTGCTTTTGCTTTTCTTTGTATGTAAATTGAATTAATGAATTATAAGGCTTCCAAGCCAAGTCTTCATATGCCTTATCTACGTGGGTTTATTTACATACAAGCTTGTTGAATTACAGGAAAAATGATTTCATCGGATCATGGGATAGTTTCACTATAGAGTTTAGGACATCAATATATTTTCACTTTATTCTTATGAGTGTCAAGTAATGAGTGATAGGTTTTTTCACACAAAAATGCCAAAAAAGGAATGTGTAAGGACTATGATTGTTAGCTATTTTGTGGACAAAATATTAGCACGTAATCTTATCTTTAATCTCACTATCAAGTCTTTCAAAAATAGTCGAAGGGACACTCAAATTTCAAATAATTGTAATTCAAGTATATCTTTTATAGCTATCACAAATAGTATTTGAAACATGTTTAAGTGTATTTCATATATGCTCTTGATTTGATCAATTCTAATAATGCATGATAAAGACATTAGTCTTTTTAGATTGAGAGATCTATCGCCTAGTAGACTTTGGAGTAATTCATAATAAATCCCACTTTAATCCTTTAATCTTTACGTAAATTGAACACAATAGTTTTTCACAAGGGATCAATCCTTTTTATAGATGGATCAATCTCCCTTGGAAGAATCAATTTGATTTTGATCCTTAATCGATCATGTTCTTTCTGTGTAACTTTTAAAAGGAAGTCTAGAAAGAGGGATCGGTCCCTACATGAGACAAATCGATCTCTTGTCTCGTTGGTGTAACTTATTTTTAGGAGAGATCGATCCATCTTATAAAGGAATCGCTCTGTTGGGAACTAACATATTTAATTCTCTCTAATTCATCATGTAAATATAACTTCTTCTTGATTAGATTTTGCATGTTTAAATCAAATAATTATGTGTGTGATCATGATTATTTAATGTAATTCATAAATTTGAAAGAAGCTAATTTTATTGAACTCGCGCTTAATGTGCTTGCTTTAGGATTTGCTAGTGGATTTGATTTAATTGATATATCTTTTGAATAATTTAGATAGAATTATTTATTATTAAATCTATTTTAAAACACACAAGAGCACTTATGTTTTGTGTGCTAACCTTGATCGCAGGTTGATCCATGAACGTGTCTAATTGGTGAGGAGGTAATTAGAATGTTAGTTTGGATACCTTGCATGCTCATCTTAAAAATTATGAAAATAAAGAAAAGGCTCATAAGTTAGGCACATTAGGTCAGTATTCAAATAAGGGTAGCATAAGACTAATTTTGTACTTGAACATTTGGTTTTCATAGTAGAAAATTACATGATTCATTATATCGGTAGTTTTTCTCTTAAGTTATAGTTGTGACTTAGTTTGTTTGCACCTAAAAATATCGTGCGTTATTTTTAATTTCCACATTGTACTATTTACACGCGATTGAATATCTGACTGTTTTGTTTAAATTATTAAATTATAAATTGATAAAATTTAAAAATAAGATGTTTATCCCTATAAGAATTTTAGTTCAGTTTTAGAACTTTCAATATTGATCGTTATATTTGTTAACATATTGGATGGTTAGTAGCTATCATAATTTTTTTAATATGCACTTAGAGTTTTCGTGTTTCAATATTTGCCTCGGAAAACACACTAGGACCCATTACCTAGCCCTCTAGCCACCATCTGGAACTTGACCTCAATCTCAAGCTTTGGTGGAAGCTAAAGCCACTACCCAAAGAGAAGACATTATTCCTTGCCATTCTCGTATCAGAAAGAAGGTTTGCCTTTTTGGTTATTTTTCTTTTAATTCCTCTTTTACCCATTTGAAGATCTTGAAAAAACAAAACCTTGATTGGTTTTGCCATTTTCCTGCTTTTTGGTGCCCTTTTTTGCATCCATTTTGATTTGTTTCAAACTTGATCTCTCATTTCTTTCTTCAACAAGTTTAAGGACTTAGCAATTGGAATCATTTTATCGAGACCTTTTCATCAAGATGTGTTTTGCGTTTCATTTGTTGGATTTTCTTGTCACTTTGTTTCTTGCTTTGTCCTAATCAAAATTCATGTGCTACAAATTTAGATGATACAGAAAATGTTACAGATGAATAATATGTTTTATTATTTCTCTCAAGTGTTGTTTTATGTTTTTCTAGTCAGCATTTCTCCCATTTTTGTCTATTGTTCAGATTAGTTATTTTTTCTTTGTTATAGATGTCACAACTGAATCGCTGGCCATAACATGAGTCATGAAGCTTGAGAACAAGCCAGTCCCTATCATGGCTAACATTGCATTGAAAACTTGCTCGTAGGCACCACTTTGACTCATCTTCATGGTGCTTTAACCAAATGAATATGGTTGGTGAAAAATGAATGGTTGAAAGGAAGAAAGCATTTTCTTAGTGATATGGGTTTAATCATATAACACGATTATAATTAAAATAAGACGATCTCTTACTATCTTATATGTTTGGCTTATAAGATGGTAAATAACTGTCCCCTTTCCTTAATTCTTATAAGATGCTTTATTATAGGATGGTCGTTGCCAGCCTCATATACCATTTAGGGAGTTCATGTTTTTCATGGTAGTATAAGTATATTATAATGTGTATATTTATATTTTTGTATATAATATGTTAAATTTATCTTTGTATTTTATGTAACATGTTATATATATATGTCACATGTACAATTATTTTTTTTATATAATATGTTAAATTCACGTATTTTTTTTGTATTTATATCAAACTCTTTGTTTATAATATGTTATATACACCTACGAATAACTACCGAAGCTTCACACAAATTACTAGATGTTAATTAGAGCTACGATAATCATTATTGATGAACAATGGAGTTTCAACGACACAACGTATATAACATATTATTTTCATATTTATTGATATTTTTGTATATAATATATTAAATTTATCAAAATTTTGATGCGATCCTATTGTGGAACATTATTGGAATAACTGAAAGCCTGGTAGTGCTATCGACTCGAACAGTTGAAGATAGATGAGTCTGATATTAATCTTATTTTATTGAATTTACCTTTTAATTTTTTTATTATATAATTTGTTATAAAATTATTAGTTATTAAATGAGTACTGTTAGTTGGGAATTTTAATCAATGTTTCAAAAATGAAGAGGTATTTGCTTTTGACTCAGAAAAGTAATTCTGCATTTGTTGGAATATCACTCTCCCTAAAATTTATTGATATATTTAAAAAATAAAACTTTAATCAGATAAATCAAAAGCTGCCCATTATTCTATATATATATATACACCCTTAGTTTATTTATCTCATCAGCACCCAAACAAATTCCAAAGGGCCTTTCTCACAATGGATTTTCCATGGAAGAACCTCTTAAGAACTCATGTATAGATCTCAATGCCCAAGCTTCGTTATGCACATATAAGTTGCGCGTCTCTTTACTTGTGTTTTTATTAAAAGTAATTTCAGACATAAGCTATTGAAAGTGCTTCTGAAAGCAATCATAAAATATATTTTTGAGTCCTGAAAGAGCTTTTAACAAAAACTTTCTATTCGATACCGAAGCGCTTAGGGTGCCATAAGTCTGAAATGAACTTATTTTGTGATAACAAAGCAGCCATTGCCATCTCTCACAATCCAGTTCAACATGATCGCACGAAGCACGTTGAAGTGGATCAGACTTCATCAAAGCAGAATCTTGAAGAAAAGATTATTAAGCTTCCATTTGTTAAATCGAAGATCAATTGGTGATATACTCCAAAATGCGTATGCGAGAACTACGCAACTCAACCAAGTTGGGCGTAAGAGACATATATGCACCAACTTGAGGAGGAATGTTGGCATGTGAGTAATATGGCGAGAAAACAAGGAAACATCAATCCGGGAATTATAGCGAGATAATCAATGGAACAAAGAATAATAATGGAAATTAATATTGTTATAATTTGTTTACTTTTCGTTTCTTTTTGTATACAAATAGAATACATTTGTCTGAGAAAATATCGGAAACGAGAAATAACATGAAATATACATGATAATTATCGGAGAAATACAATATTTTGACATGGTATCGAAGCAGTTATTCTTTGACTAATGGAACTACGCGATTGTAGGCTGGCGATTTCGGTTTTTACATTTGTAGATTTACGTTTTACTGCCGATTTGATTCAGTTTGTTTTCTGTTTTCTGTTCTTGATTTACATTTTTCTGTGATTTACGATTTACTGTGATTTACATTTTCTGCTTCTTGATTTACGATTCTGGCGATTTACATTTCCATTTCTTTGTTTTTGATTTACGGTTTTACTGCAACACCTGCGAATCGATTTACAGGGTGGCCGTTTTGGTTTGCGATTTTTTCTCGACAGGTTCGACTTATGTGGTCGTTCGACTTACTCGTTGAAAGCTTAGTACCCGATCTAATTGGTTGGCTCCAATTTGGTTTCCTCGCGGTGTGGGGCGGTTCCACCATCAGTTTCTTGTATGGAAAAGCGAACACAGCGATAACGAGTATTGATTTCTCGTTGGTGTGAAATTATCGCGATTTCTCTGTCATTGACCTATATTTTGTGGTTTGTCTACGTGTAGTTGTGGGTAACCATCTTGTGTGGAGCAAAGAAGGAGCTGCCTGGTACAGCGAGACGCCTTGATGAAGAAGGCTGCGTTGAGGAACTAAGGAAGAAGAAGGCTCGGCGAGGAAGAAGAAGGCGGCGAGGAAGAAGAAACTGCTTATTTGAGAAGGAAGAAAGAAGGCTGTGAGGAAGAAGAAGAGGCTGCGCTGCGCTGAGGAAGAAGCTACGCGATTTTTGAAAAAAAAATTTAGGGTTAGGAGAAGAAGCTGCACGAAAATGGAAAAGGAGGTTTAGGGTTACGAAATTTTTCTATATATAGTGTTTGAAGTGTAAAAAAAAATGAATATGGAAAAAAAAAAGGAAAAACGGAAGGAAAAAAATTTTAGATTTCATGGCAGAATCTAGAGATTTAACCACCAATTTCATATTGGAAGATTTAACGACGAAAATGACGGAAGTTCTAACCCGAGGCTCGGGCAGTGCTGACCTCTCCATTGGCCAGAGCGTCGGCCCCCCAGGTGGTATCAAGTTGGGAGGATCGACTATGCTTTGTGGTCAGGGTGGTGGAGATGTATATCTCACGGCAAAGACAAGCGGGATATATTAATGGGGATTTTCCTCGGCACTGCTTTGAGCAGGCCCACTGCATTCGGGAGATGTGTGAAAATGCCATTGTTAAAGGATGGTTGATCAATTCGATGGACCCTATTGATTGCAAATTTTATTCGATTCCCAAATGCGAAACAAGTTTGGGATGCCTGCTACCACATACATGATGGGACGGAGACACGTCTCGAGTGTATGATCTTCGTAGTCGAGTTACTCGTATGAAGCGGGCGGGTGGATCCATTGAAAAAATACTACGATGACATGAGGGTTGTGGCGAGAAATTGATTTCCGTCGTCTAATCCAATGGAGTGTGCGAAATGACATACAAAAATACAACTCCATTCGTACGGAAGATCAGTGTATACCTTCCTTGATGGACTTGATGACGGTCGACAAAACTCGAAGTGATGTGCTTCAAATCAAACCATTCCCTACGGTGGAACAAGCTGTGGATTCATACGTGGGGAAGAAGTCCCGACAGGCAGTGATGATCACGGGTATAGATACAACACACTGGAGCAGTTATGGTTTTAAAGGGGTCGAGGACACCGTAATATGATGCCACAGCAGGAACCTCTTTGGGTAGCAAGAAATCCTCGGGAAATCCACCATCTCTTGGCATGTAATGTGGCCATTGCGGAAACTCCAAACACACGCCGTGAAAGCTGCTTGAAACTCACATGGGTATCGAGAATGGTGGAATGATCTTGACACGGAAGAAACGGGACACAGTTGGGTGGCAGTGTGGCTACCAATAATGCCTCATTTATCCACCTTCTGGGGCCGAATCTTCCCGGGATCTAGGTATTTCAAGTAAAGCATTTCACATCTCTCTGCACTCGTAGTGATAAAGAGGATTGGATTACGGACTCTGGAGCTACGAGATCACGCGTGACATTTGATCCAAACGATCTCTCGATACAACCCGGCCGAGACGGAGCCGTGTTGCCAATGCAAATGGGGTCGCTTATCTAGTTACGGGGCTGGAGCAGGTGACCTTATCTCCTTCATTATCATTATCTAATACTTTGCTTGTACCTACTGTCAAGCCGATTAATGTACGTAAGTCGAGTCGGCCTTGGACATAGCTTGTGTAGTATTGATGTATTCTACTTTTGCCTTCTACGGGATATTCTCGCAAGGAGATCATTGGGCGTGGTACTAGGAGAGGAGGGCTATATTATGTGGATAACCTCGGTTCGGGAAGAGCTAATCACATCTGACATACTATTGGTAACAAGGAGCAGCAGTTGGCTATGTCATCGTAGATTTGGGCATCGGAAATCATTCGGGTATTTAAAGCACTGCTCCCTAGGTTTATTTTCAAATATCACACATTCGGATTTCAAATGTGATACGTGTATCTAGCAAAAAGTCATAGGGCATCTTATCTATGAGCGTGAATAAAAGTATGACTGCTTTTGCTTTGGTACATTTTTGATGTTTGAGGGACCTTCCCGATCGTTACATACGTCGGGTTATCGTTGGTTTGTTATTTTTGTTGATGATTGTACCACGAATGACATGGATTACCTTCTCGAACATAAAGATGAAGTATTTGCTACATTTCACTGTTTCCTGCATGATTCGGACAATTTTTAGAAAAAATTAAGATACTTAGGTCGATAATGAAAGGGAGTATGTTAATCAACAATTAGGACATACTTGGACAACCGTGGTATTACTCCGTGAAACCTCGTGTTCAAGGCCCCATGACAAAATGGAATTTGCGGAGAGGAAGAATCGGCATATTTTAGAAACGGCTCGGGCCTTACTAATCGGTGCACGTATGCCTAATAAATCTTTGGAGTGATGCTATTACTACTGGTGTATCTTGAATCGTATGCCACGCGAAAACCTTACAATTTCAAACTCCGTTAAAGGTGTTATCGATCGTCTTCCCTTTCTTATTTTGATGCTTCCGTAGAATTTTTGGATGTGTTGCTTTTGTCCACCTCAGCCAAAAATCAACGAACTAAGTTGGATCCATGTCTTTGTCAGATGTGTATTCTTGGGGTATGGTTTACAAAAAAGGGTTCACCGATGTTATGCTCACGATTACTAAAAGAATCTATACTACCATGGATGTCACGTTCCTCGAATCGAGAATGGTTTTCCCGTCGCGATGTCAATTACACTCTTCGGGAGGAGAGTTATGGTGAAGAACGAAGTGGCTTGATGTTGAAATATTAGACACTAGTCAACATACTCGGATCGTGTCAATAATATGGAGGACAGTGTCTGAACAGGAGCTTGAACTTCGAGGCGAAGGCGAGTAGTAATTGAATCTCCAGAAGATGAAGTGGTTGATGTACCCACTCCATTCTACGGTACCCGATGATCCTCCTGGCGAGAACAACTCGTGAGGTAGCTATCCTACACCTTTACAAACTAATGCTATAGATACATGCGGTTGGTTATGTTTTACCTTTCGAGACACTGATCGAGGTAAACCTCCCGAATCGATACTATAGGAAGAGAAGAACGACAACCAGTATCGATAGCAAATTATGTATCTCTTCGAAGGTTATCGAGAACCTATCGGGGCATTTGCACTGAGCTCTTCTCCTCGTGTCCAAATTCCGAGTAGCATTGAAGAAGCCTTATACGATCCAAAATGGGCTCGAGCTATAAAGAAGGAGGAATTTGAGGCATTACATAAGAATAATACATGGGTGTTAGCGAGTTGCCTCGAGGAGGAAGATGGTAGGATGCAAGTGGATTTTCTCCGTTAAGTATAAAGCGAGATGGGTTAGTTGATCGATACAAGGCGAGGCTTGTAGCAAAAGGATATACACGAAACATGGGATAGATTATCAAGAAACCTTATACTGTGTGGCTAAACTAAAAGCGTGAGAGTTTTGTTATCTCTTGCTGACAAATTTAGATTGGCCATTGCGCAAACTTGACGTGAAGAATGCCTTGGCCCATTGGTGACATGAAGAAGAGATTTACTGTGGATATCCGCGGGATATCTTGTTACATCGAGAAAAAGCTATGCGATTACAACGGCGTTGTATGGACTAAAACAATCGCACTCGGCGTGGTTTGGTAGGTTGAGTTAATGAAGAAATATGGGTTCCAATGAAAGCAACTACGATCGTACTCTCTTTCCTAAAACATCGATTAGGAAAGATAAACGGCCCGTTATAGTCTATGTAGGCGACATGATCATTCTGACCCAATTGCCGTCTATCTCGTAATCCGGTTCAACGTGATCGCCTGACACGTTGAAGTGGATCGGAGAACAAATCAAACGGAGAATCTTGAAGAAAAAGATTATTAAGCTTCCATTTGTTAAATCGAGGAAGATCGATTGGGCGATATCTTTCGCCAAAAGTACGTGTCTGCGAGGAAGCTTTGACAACGACAAGTTGGGCGTAAGAGACATATATGTGACTTGAGTAGAAGTGTTGGCGTGTGAGTAATATGGCGAGAAAACAAGGAAACATCAATCAGAAATTATGGCGGATAATCAATGACGAGAATAATAATGGAAATTAATATTGTTATAATTTGTTTCTTTTCGTTTCTTTTTGTATACAAATAGAATACGTTTATGCTGAGAAAATATCGAGCGAGAAATAACATGAAATATACATAATAATTATCAGAGAAATACAATATTTTGACATTTTTGTATATAATATGTTAAATTTATCTTTATATTTTATGTAACATGCTATATATATATGTCACATGTACAATTATTATTTTTATATAATATGTTAAATTAACGTATTTTTTTTTGTATTTATATCAAACTCTTTGTTTATAATACGTTATATCCACCTACGAATAGCTACCGAAGCTTCAGACAAATTACTAGATGTTAATTAGAGCTACGATAATCATTATTGATGAACAATGGAGTTTCAACGACACAACGTATATAACATATTATTTTCATATTTATTGATATTTTTATATATAATGTGTTAAATTTATCAAAATTTTGATGCGATCGTATTGTCGAACATTATTGTAATAACTGAAAGCCTGGTAGTGCGATCGACTCGAACAGTTGAAGATAAGATGAGTCTGATATTAATCTTATTTTATTGAATTTACCTTTTAATTTTTTTATTATATAATTTGTTATAAAATTATTAGTTATTAAATGAGTACTGTTAGTTGGGAATTTTAATCAATGTTTCAAAAATGAAGAGGTATTTGCTTTTGACTCAGAAAAAGTAATTCTGCATTTGTTGGAATATCACTCTCCCTAAAATTTATTGATATATTTAAAAAATAAAACTTTAATCAGATAAATCAAAAGCTGCCCTTTATTCTATATATATATATACACCCTTAGTTTATTTATCTCATCAGCACCCAAACAAATTCCAAAGGGCCTTTCTCACAATGGATTTGCCATGGAAGAACCTCTTAAGAACTCATGTAAAGATCTCAATGCCCAAGCTTCGTTATGCACATATAAGTTGCTCGTCTCTTTACTTGTGTTTTTATTAAAAGTAATTTCAGACATAAGCTATTGAAAGTGCTTCTGACAGCAATCATAAAATATATTTTTGAGTCCTGAAAGAGCTTTTAACAAAAACTTTCTATTCGATACCGAAGCGCTTAGGGTGCCATAAGCATAAAGAAACATACCTTAAGTTTTCATTCTTTTCTTTCTTTCAAAATCACTAATGGGTACTTCTTCTTTTTTAACTTGATTTAACAGGTGAGTAAAATAGTAATAATAGTACTAGTTGTGGTAAACTTCCAAAGAGGAGCAGCGAGCAGAAAAGCAAGGATTTTGGAATCATATGAGTACAGTGCTATAAGTTGCAGGGCACATAGTGCTTCACTGACTGATTATGGAGGAGTTGGAGATGGCAAAACTTCAAACACTAAGGCATTTCAGAGTGCAATTGAACACCTTAGCAAGTTCTCTTCAAATGGAGGCTCACAGCTCTTTGTTCCACCTGGTAAATGGTTGACTGGTAGTTTCACTCTCATCAGCAATTTCACTCTATACCTTCACAAGGATGCTGTTCTTCTTGCTTCTCAGGTTCTTATCCTCTTGTCCTTCGCGAATTAATGTCACATTACACCATTAAGTGCCTCTACTTTTCATTCAACCCAAAAAAAAACACAAAAGAAAAAGAAAGTGCCTTTACTTTCCGATTTCTTTCCGATTAACAATTACGCATACACAGAGACAATTTTAATTCAGTATTAAAGCTAAAGCACGCTGAAAAAGTATATTATAGCACTAGAAATATAAATGGAAAAGTGTAAATGGACTTCACTTTTATAAAATTTACTTAATTATTATACTTTAATCACTTAATGAATTTTATTATTTCTTTTTATTTTTTATCATTAATTATCACTTTATTTTCTCACTTTTTGTCCTTTCTTTTGTAAAACATTTTCCTAATGAAAAATTCATCAAACCCTTACCAGTAAGTTTTTACCAGTAAGTTTTAAATGATTTCAATTTTTTTCCCAAAAAATAAAGAGACCCAAAAATCAAAATTGGAAAAAAATGATTAAAATGTAAAAAAAAAAAAATGTGTATTACTTTTAAAAGTTTAGAATTGTGTATTTGATGTTTAAATTTGGTGGTTTAGGACATAAATGAGTGGCCCGTGCTCAAACCCTTGCCATCGTATGGCAGAGGAAGGGATGCAGCTGCTGGAAGGTTCACCAGTCTTATTTTTGGAACAAATCTAACAGATGTCATTGTGACTGGTAATTCAGAAAATTTATTTTTTACTACTTTGTTTTTTTAATAATATTACAAACTCACATGTTCATGTATATATAAGTACAATAATGGATTTAACACATGACTTCTTAATGTAAAATACTGACCACAAGGCAATTAACGCTTATTAATAGGAAAAGTTAGGGTTTTTAAGTAAAAAAATTATTTTCATTTTATATAACGTTAAAAAATATATATTTATTTATATTTTTAAAAAAATAAATAAATAGTTTTTTATTGACATTTAAAAATATAAATTGAAAATAATATTCGATACATGAAGAAGGTCATGTGATGTAATTAAACCTATTTAAAAATCTTTTTTGTTTTATGGTTAAAATATTTTAAAAAAATAAATAAACAAATTAAATTTGATTTTTGTGTAATTCAAGTTAAAAATGACTTGGCATAACTTCAATCAATTTTCTAAAATAGTTATGATCTCCTGCTATTTTAAAAACAATTTATTTTAAGCTGTAACGTCAAATTATTTGGACGACGTCTCTGTTAATTTCAGGGGATAATGGCACAATTGATGGTCAGGGATCATTCTGGTGGCAAAGTTTCCACAAGAAGAAGCTAAAATACACCCGACCTTACCTGATTGAATTTATGTTCACAAACAATATCCAAATTTCAAACATAACCCTCCTAAATTCCCCATCATGGAATGTTCATCCTGTTTATTGCAGGTAATTACAAAGACTTTTTCAATTGTATAATATTGCTGTAACTCACAAGTTGTTTGATAGCCATTTCAATATTCTTAGTTTTCTAATTAAATTTTTAATTTTTAAGTTTTTTTAGAAAAAAATATTTGTTAAGTGAAAATTGAAAATCGGTGTTGCATGTTTGCTAACCAAATTTTAATTTAGAATGTTTCAATTTTTTAAATTCTAAAATTTAATTAGAAAAACAACAAAAATAATGATCTTAAAACTTATAACTATAAAAATAGTATCATTTATGTTAATATCATACATTTTCACTATTAAAAAAAAGTCTATATAATTTCATTTTAAATATTATCTAATTGGATATTATTCAGGTTCGATATTCAATGCAGTCCAATTAAAATTCATTTAATGTTATCGTTGTGTTATTTTTATTATTATAAATTTTAGACACATTATTTTTGTAATTTTTCAATTTATTTTTTCAAATTTTTCTAAAAATTTATCTTTTCAATCAAAATTTTGGGTAATATTAAGCATAGTTGGATCACAATTTTTTGTATTAAGAAATAATAATACAATTTCAAAATTGATTTTTTGAATTTATGATAAAATTTTAAAACTAAATGTGAAAATTTAAAATATGGAAACTAGAAATTAGGTATCAAAGTAACTTTATTTCAAAGTTAGAAATATTAAAATGCCTTTAAAGTTGTTGAATTTGATTAAAATGAATTTGTGAAATTACGCAGTAATGTTATTGTACAAGGCATCACAATTATTGCCCCCATTACGTCTCCAAACACAGATGGAATCAACCCAGGTTCGTCTCTCAATTGTATGATCGTAGATTCATATAATGATGATCAATATAAATTTTGTTTGAATTTCAATAAATTGCAGACTCTTGCACAAATACTAGAATTGAAGACTGTTATATTGTCTCTGGAGATGACTGTGTAGCTGTGAAGAGTGGATGGGATGAGTATGGGATATCATTTGGATGGCCAACAAAACATCTTGTAATCAGACAGCTCACTTGCATTTCCCCTTACAGCGCTGTGATTGCATTAGGCAGTGAAATGTCTGGTGGGATTCAAGATGTTCGAGCTGAAGACATCGTGGCCATCCATACAGAATCAGGGGTCAGGATCAAGACAGCTGTAGGACGAGGCGGGTATGTGAAAGACATATATGTAAGAAGATTGAACATGCATACAATGAAATGGGCATTTTGGATGACTGGTAATTATGGATCACACGCAGATAGTCACTACGATCCAAAGGCATTGCCGGAGATCAAAGGGATCAACTACCGAGATATGGTTGCTGAAAATGTGACAATGGCTGCAAGGCTAGAGGGCATATCAGGCAACCCTTTTACTGGAATTTGTATGTCAAATGTGACTATCACCATGGCAGCAAAGGCGAAGAAGCAGCCTTGGACTTGTGCCGATATAGAGGGGATCACAAGTGGCGTTACTCCTCACCCATGTGATCTTTTACCTGATCAGGGTCCAGAGAAGATCACAACTTGTGAATTTCCTGAAGATAATCTTCCAATTGAGTTGGTAGAGTTCAAGAAGTGTACTTATACAATGAGATCCATGTAGAACTTATCATTGTCTAGCTGCTGCTTATTAGTTATACGCAAACTACCAAAAAGAAAATACTATTGCTTTATATCAAAGTTATATTAACCGAGATTGAGGTGCTGATGAAGTTGATGTTTCAAGGTGATCAATATTTTCAAGAAAATACTATTGCAAGGAACAATTTAAAAAACATTTTTTTTTGTTTTAGTTAATTATGGGTCTTTTATATTTAGTAATTTTTATTTTATTAAATTATGTCTTATTTATCATGAGTTTTTTTAGTCTTTTATTTTTTTAAGGATGGATTAGGTCCAATCTACGACTAAATAGCTCTATTAGGGTTAAACTTGTACCTAGGGTTTATTTTTGGTTTGAATTGGTGTTTTTTCATAAGGCTTATAAAAGAAAAACGAAGCTATGTTAGGCACAACAAATATCATTAATAAAAAAAATATTTTAGAAAGTTTTTGTTTTGTTTTTTTGTGTTTTTGATTAAATACTTAATTCAACTTATCAAAGGAAGTGATTATCTTTTGTGGCGTCTAAGATTATGGTTTTAAGGACTTTGTTTCCTTAGGGTTCTAATCTGATCATCTTGAATACGTTCTTAACAATTCAATCATTTTTATTCTTTTATGTTCGTGGGTTCCTAGGGTTATTCGCCTAAAGGATCTGCATCATTTAATATCAAAGCTTTAGTTATTGAAAACATGTTATCTATCTTTATATATCTTTGTTTTGAATTCTTGATTTCAAAAAAAATATTTTATCCTTGTTTGTTTATACGTCTTTTCAACAAAAAAAATCATCCCTTTATTTGTTTAATTGTTTTCTTGATTCCAAATTCATAAAATGAAATCTGTTTTGATTCCAAATTTGATTGTTTTCTTTCCTAATTTTCTTTCAATTTCTTAGTTCTCTTTGAAATCTTCATATCTTTTCTTGTTCTTTATTTATATGTTTAATCTATCTTTGTTCTTCAAAAAAAATAAGAGAAGATGGTTACGTTGTTCATAGTTTCAAAAAACAAATTGATAAATCAAAATTGTAACTCTGAACGGCCATAACTTTTGAATTAGGTAACGAAATGACTATTATAATATATCTAATCAAAACGTGTTTTGATTTCTATAAGTCAAATTAAGCCCCCCTTCGTTCTGCTCCGTTTGTTGCACCTTTTTGCATTGTTTTTTATTCTTGTTTATTAGGGCCGCAAATTTGTTTTTATGAAGTTTCTATTCACAAAAGACGTAGCAACAGTAAAAAAAAGGAAAAAAAGAAGAAGAAGAAAGGGAGAACAATGTAGCAGATTGTTCAAGATTTCAATTCTTGTTTTTCTTACTGAGTTTTCTTATTTTTGTTGAAATTGGTTTTTTAAATTTTGCTCTAGTTTTGTCTATTTCATTCTAGAGAATCATCAAACTTGGTGTCAAGTCTGATTTAAAAAAAAAGGTCATATTGTGTTTAATATTTTTTTCTTTAGAGTCCTCTTTAGACTTTTATTCTATCCTAATTAAGTTTTTAAAATTTTGATTTTCTAGATCTTGAAAAGATTCTTTTTGGGTCTTTAAAGTCTTATTTGGACTTTCTTTTTGTCATCTTTTGTCATTAATTTTTTAAAATTCTAATTTTTGAGATTGTCATCAATAAACAAATTAATTCTTGAGATTAATTGAATTCTTTGATTTTGTTAAGAACATAAGAGATAAAAAAGGATGTTGAAATAGTGAAGAAGAAAGAAGAAGCAAAAATCGTGTGAAGAAAAAAAAAGAGTGAGAGTAAACAAGTGAGGGAATGTGTGAGTTATCTCATTTTATTTTACAGATTGAAAACATGAGTAAAGAGGAGAACCACAAGAGATCGACTTGAAATTCTTCATCAAAGGTGTTAATGACCAATTTAAGATGATAAATGCAAGGTTGAATGATTTAGAATCCTCTTCCAGTTCTGAATCACATAGAAGAAGACATAGAAGACATGAGTTCGAGGAAGAAGAAGCGAATTCCATTGTAGAGGAGAGAACAAGTTATAGATGGGGCAAAAAGACTAACTACAAATAAGATAACAATATAGGCAGTATAAAGATGAAAATTCCTCCTTTTCAAGGAAAAAATGATCCTGAGTTATACTTAGAGTGGGAAAGAAAGGTTAAATATGTATTTGATTGTCATAATTACTCCGAAGAGAAGAAACTAAAGCTAACATCCGTAGAATTTAAAGATTATGCTAGTATATGGTGGGAAGAGATGAAATTGGTGATGCGTAAAAGGTTCATACCTAGCCATTACTATATGGACTTATATAGAAAGTTGCAAGGGCTGGTTCAAGGACCCATGAGTGTAGAAGATTATTATAAGGAGATGAAAATTTCCATGATTAGAGAAAACATAGAGGAAGATAGAAAAGTAAAGCTAGATTCATTGTGAGATTAAATAGGGAAATTACTGATGTGGTTGAATTGCAACATTATGTAGAGATGGAAGAACTACTACAAAAGCCATTAAAGTGGATAAGCAAATCAAGTCCAAAAGGCTCATATATAGTTTGTCCTCTAGTTCTCCAACGAAATCAATTGCCTTTAGAACAAAAGGTGAAGCAAAGTAAAAAAATACAGTTGATATTCCTAAAGATAAACTCGAAAGTATAACTCTTACTAAGTCACATGATATTAAGTGTTTTAGGTGCTAAGCACTCAAACATATTGCTTCTAAATACCTAAACAAAAGGGTTATAGTTGTACGAGAAAATAGAGAAATCAAAAGTGTTAGTTCAAGTGATGATGAAATGCCATCATTAAAGGATTGCTATGATGTAGAAGTGGAAGAAATTGTGCACCTGAAATTACTTATCACAAGGAAAGCCTTGAATATATAGCCCAAGAATGAAGGAGATGAGGAGCAACGTAAGCATATTTTTCACACAAGATGCCATATGAAGGATAAAGTATGTACATTTATTATTGATAGTGAAAGCTGCACTAATGTTGCTAGTATTTTGTTAGTAGAAAAGTTGAATTTGAAGTGGCAAAAGCATCCCAAACCGTACAAGCTACAATGGCTGAATGATTGTGGAGAAGTGAACATCAACAAATAAGCTTGGGTACCTTTTTCAATTGGCAATATGAAGATGAGGTTCTTTGTAATGTATGCTGCTCATATTTTTCTTGGACGACAGTGGTAGTTTGATAGGAGGGTGTCATATGATGGGTTTAAAAATCGCTATTGTTTTGAAATGAAAAACCAAAAATTTGTATTAGCCCTTCTCAAACCGTTACAAGCTTATGAGAACCAAATTAGGATAGCAAGAGAGTGTAAGATGAGGGGAAAATAAAAGTGTGAGCAAGAAGGAAATAAAAGGAGAGCAAGTGAGGTTGAGAGGAAAATTCTAGGGAAAGATGAGCAAAAAGGAGAGAAAAGTAATGAAAAGGGAGAAAAAAAGTGAGAAAATAAGAGAGAGAAATAAAAGAACGAGTGCATTATCTAAAAAATATGAGATTAAGAGTGCTTTGATGAAAAGACAACAAGTACTTGTACTAATGTATAAGGATGTTTATCTTTCTACTAATGATCTTAATTTATCTTTGCCTAGTGTGGTTATGACTTTATTGTAGGACTTTGAGAACCTCAATCCTGAAGAGATTCCCCATGGATTATGATGAAACAAGATAGGTAAACATACAAATCCTACAAATACTTTGATTTTATATTTGTAAAATTCTCATAAGTGCATGAATCATTTTATAGTAAATGATAAGTATACTCCCCGAGTCGATCTAAGGAATGAATATATGTAGTTTTTAATTTATTATTCAAAATCTTAAAAAATGAAATTAAATCCTAAATATCATATCACAATATTTTGGTTTCTGTGTTTCCTAATCTAATAACATAAAAAATAAACATAGATATGGATTCAATTGCAAATTTTTGTAATTCATAACAATAGAGTTTGAAGGATATAATAATTAAATTAATTATGTTTGCTCATATTATTTAGGTTATTAAATATATAAATTGATATTTATTGATTCTCTCTTTTTTATATGAATATCACCTTTGGTGGGGTTAAATATTCTTTGTTAATTAAACAAATCAATTAATACCTATAGGTGGGGTCGATAATTAATTTGATTAATTAAATTAATTCTTTTTTTAAGAGATTGAAAACGAACCATTTAAATGTCACATTTGGTGGGGTTAAACATTTTAAACTTTATTCAAAGAGTCTAAATTAAAACTAAGAATTTAATTATATGAGTACTAATTTTCAAGTTTTAAAATCATGATTGAAAATATGTTGTCAATACATTTTTGAATAATAGTTCTTATAAAAACTTTTGAAATAGAGCTTCACTCTAACTACCGGGCGATTGTACCAACAAATAAAAGAGTACTACTCTAAATCAAACTGGATAATTAAACCTTAAAATCTAACTTTTAGATTTAAGTTTGTAATGAAAAATAATATATTTCTCTTTAACATCCTTAATATAAAATCTTGAATAAAAAAAATCAATTTATTTTATATAAATGTTTTACCTATTTAATATTTTGCAAGCATAACAACATTATTATTATATCATATTTACAAACAGCCAGTCATGTAAATTTAATCACAAGAAAATTAAATATAACATATAAGAATAAAACATAAAAAAAAATAATTGTAAAGAATCCATTAAAATTATACTTTAAAAGAATCCTTACAACAATTTGATTTTAATTCTTTTGCTGGAAAACCTCCAAACAAAATTTCATTTCCATTTATTGAATCAAAACCTAAAACTCTTCAAGAGCATAGCTAGTTCATCTCAAAATGAGAAGAACTTTAAAACTAAAAACTAAAAAAAGAAAACTTTCTATAGAGAGAAAGAGATGAGAAAATTTTGTGTTTTACAATGGGGGAAGAAAGTCTTTTTATATGTGAGGAAAAGGCCAAAAAAGGTGGAAACAAATTTAAAAAATTGATTTTGGATGCATTTGGACATGCTGGCATGCGTGTGGGATGCAAAAATTGCAGTAGACAAGTGTTTGGCACGGGCAGGGCACGACGCACGTGGAAATCGGTGTGACATATATTGGGTGTGTAAAGGGCATGTGCTGGGCATGTGCCACTTGCGTGCGGCCGTGTGATGGGTATGTGATGGCTGCGTGCGGGTATGCGCTATGAGCGCGTGCAGGACTCGGCACAGATGGGTAGTTGCATATGTGATTTCTACCTTTTTAACATTTTTGATCGTTTTGACCCATTTTGTCTAATTTTTCCATCTTTTTGACTTTTTCTCATTTCTTTTCTCAATATATTTGTGATGTATTGCCTTCAATATTTTTCTTCGAGCCTTTAAGTTATTTTTGAAAGAAAATACCTGAAAAACATTAAAAATACCTGTGATTCTGAAAAGAAAAATTTATATAAAAATATGAATCTATTTAATCAATTAAAGTACATTAAATCATGGTAATATTAGTACTTTTTAAGCACTCGTCATAATCCTCAACCAGCTTCTTGTTAGTCCCTTAGCTAAAGAAGCGATAAAAAATAAAAAGTAAACTATCCTATATCACTTCCGTGGATTGACACAGTTGCATTTAACACATGCAACAAGTCGTTAAACCCCTAGATTGCCTTAATGGACGAGTTTAAGTCTCGTGAAGGTTTTCAGTAATGATTCCCACAAACATTAACAAAAAAATGAAAAATAAAATAAAACAAATAAAATAAAAAGTTAACTAAAATTTAAAATAAAGTAAAAATACAAAAATAAAATACAAAAATATATCATGCTTATAATCTCTTTTAAATTTTATAATTAAAATCTTAAGCATATATTATTTTAACTTCCTAAGTATTCATGATTTATTATAATAATTAGTTGAAAATCATTTTCATATTTCATATAAAAAATGTATCAATTTGATTTCACCAAAACTTAGTGTGAGAAATCCAAATTCACTTCGACTCTATTACTTACAAGTTAATATTCTCAAAAACACTGAATCCTATGAGTTTAAACACTCATACTAAGGCGTATGTGAATAGAGTTTATGTTTAGAAATGAATTAATAAGTTCGCATACTTATAAAAGAAGAAAGGCTTAAAAATAGTGCATAACTTTGATCTCATGAAAGAAATTGAATGTATAAATTATAAAGATATCATATATATTATTTTCATACATCAATCAAACTCATTTAGCAAATATTTCAAGATACATGCCTTTTAGAAGTGTAGGAAAATTAAATGTAATGACTCCTAAGGGAATTATTTCCTATAACTTTCTTTTGTAATTAACCTTTTCTCACAACTGTGTAGACTATATAGGTCATAGTATGTAGATTATACTATATATTCTTTATCTCTATATTTTTTTAAGGGATTTTCAACATTTTTTTAGAGTAGACCCATGTATAGATTGTACATTTTTGTAAGATTTTGATGAGTGGTTAATTTTTTGGTATTTTTGTTTGATTTTGGTTTAGGTAGTCCCGAATATATCTCTTTTTGGTAAAAGTCATATATGAATGAGATAAAGGCATATACTATCAATTTCTAGTTAAATCATTTAATCTAAACAAATGAAAAATAAATATACAACACTATATTAAGATGAGAAAATTCATACATTCAATGCTAATACCTATAGAGATCATCTAAAAATTTGAAGAAGTAAAAAAAATGTTTAGAGTAGAAAAAATATTATTCATTCAGAATAAAGAAAATTAGGCTCAAATTATATCTCACAAGGATAGTCTTCACTATTTGATTCCTAAACACCAATTTTGGGTTTAATATAGTTTCTACACCTTATTAAGAAATACTAGTCATGACAAAAACTAACTAATTACCATATACTCCATGATATGTTTTCAAAAATTAATCTAATAATGCAAAAGACTTAACTATTTACTTAAATTTGATTTGAAGGAATGATAAATTTTTCTGAGAATTTTTTTAAAACTAATTGTAATATTCTAAAAATTACTAAACTACATAAATAAAATAAAATCAAACACAATAAAAATGAAAATGTGAACAAAAAAATTCTTAAAATTGTTAAACTTTTTGAAATGAAGCATGGTAACTTTTCACCACCCTCAACTTAGAACTTATATTGTCTTCAATGTAACAATTGTAAATTAAAAACAAAGAGAAAATGATTTTGTTTTACCTATTTCCTGAGAATTTGCAAGTAGTGATGGAAAAATGTAGGTGAATCCATCATGCATGTTTATCATTAATGTTCACACCAACAGATTGCTGTAAATTTTTAATATCTCAACAAATAATTTTAGTTTTAACAATTATAAAATTATTCATATGCAATTATACTAAATTAAACAAAAAATAAATAATATTTTTTTACCTAAAATGATGGATTGCCTCCCATCTATCACTTAGTTTAATGTCTTAGCAAGACATAAATAGGGGGATTTCATTTTAAGTAAAATCAATGTCCCCACATCATTGAATCAATCAAACCAATAGGTAGGACAGATTTGTCTATCTATACTTTTTAAATCATGTCCTATAGATTTTCAAAATTTATTTACTTATAACTAAGGACATAATTGTGAGTTTTAGATAACACATTTCTAGTTACAAGTCAAATAACTAAGGCATCAAAATACAGTTGTACCTAGATCTAACAAAATAATTACCTCATTTTATCATATATTGTGATTAAAAACTTTAAAATTTTCTAGATAGTTTTAGAAATTTTTTTATTATTTTATTTTTTATTGTAATCTTTAAGTTAAATAAAATAATTAATATTAACCAAGAGTATTCCTAGGAAAGAATGGTGGGGCAAAGCTTCCTTAAAAACCATCCTCTTAGACAAAACAATATTCCCAGGAAAGACAAGTGGCACAAAGGCTTCTAAGAACTAGTCTCATAGACATAACTCCCTTAAATATTTACTTTTTATGCTATTAAAATCTAAGTTAATTAAGTTAATAAATTATGTTTTTTTACATTAAAATTAAAAATGAAAGTTAAAAGTTAATTATTTTTAAAAATAAATTAAAATTAAAAGTTAATATTTTTAGTAAATGTTTTTTAACTCAAAATAAATAAATAAAATAAAAATTATTTACAACACAAAAAATTTTCAAAATTTTGATAAATAATTGAAAAACGATATTTCTTCCCCGACAATGACGCCAAAAACTTGATGAAACAAGATCAGTAATCATACCGATCATACAAATACTTTAGTTTTATATTTGTAAAACTCTCACAAGTGTACGAATCATTTTATAGCAAATGATAAGTATACGTCCAAAGTCGATCTAAGGAAAAAATATATATGGTTTTTAATTTATTATTCAAAATCTTAAAAAATTCATATCACGATATTTTGGTTTTGTGTGTGTCCTAATTTAATAAGATAAAAAATAAATATAGATATGCATTCAATAAACAATTATGCAAATTTTTATCATTCATAATAGTGGCGTATTTAAGGATATAATAATTAAGTTAATTATACTTGGTCATATTATTTAGATTATTAAATATATAAATTAATATTTATCGATTCTCTTTTTTTATATGAATATCACATTTAGTGGTGTTAGATATTCTTTGTTAATTAAATCTATTAATTAACACCTATGTGTGTGGTAGATAATTAATTGTGTTGATTAAATTAATTCTTTTTTTCTAAGAGATTGAAAATAATTTAAATGCCACATTTTGTGGGGTTAGATATTTTAAACTTTATTCAAGGTGTCCAAATTAAATCTAAGAATTTAATTATTCGAGTACTAACTTTCAAGTTTAAAACTATGACTAAAAATATGTTGTCAATACATTTTCGAATAACAGTTCTTATAGAATCTTTTGAAATAGAATATCACTCTAACTACCAAGCGATTGTATCAACAAATAAAAGAGCACTACTCTAAATTAGACTGGATAATTAAATCTTAAAATCTAACTTTCAGATTTAAGTTTGTAATAAAAAATAATATATTTGTCTTTAATATTCTTAATATAAAATCTTGAATAAAAACAAAATTAATTTATTTTATAGAAATATTTTACCTATTTAATATTTCGTAAGCATAACAATGTTATTATTATATAATATTTACAAACAGCTAGTCATGTTATATTTAATCACATGAAAATTAAATATAACATATAAGAATACAAAATAACTGTAAAGAATTCATTAAAATTATACCTTAAAAGAATCCTTACAGTAATTTGATTTTAATTTTGTTGCTGAAAACCTCCTAAAGGATTTAAATTTCAATTTATTAAATAAAAATCTAAAAATCTATAAAAGCATAGCTATTTCTTCTAAAAAATAGTAGAAATTTAAAACTAAAAAAAAGAAAACTTTCTAGAGAGGGAAAAAGATGAGAAAATTGTGTGTATTACAATGGGAAAGAAGGTCCTTTTATAGGTGAAGAAAATGCCAAAAGAGATGGAAAAATATTTTAAAAATTGATTTTGAATGGGTTTCGACAGGTTGGCACACGTGTGGGGTGCAAAAATTACACCACATAGGTGTTTGGCCCGCGCGGGACTTGACGCAGGCATGTGCTGGCTTACGTAAAAATCGACATGGTATGTGCTTGGCATGTACTGGTTGCGTGCGCTGGTTGCGCACGTGTAGGCGTGTACTGGCTGTGGGCGGGTACACGCTAGTGTGCATGGAACCTAACGTGAATGGGCGGTTGCGCGAGGGATTTGGGCCTCCTGTATTTTTATTCGAGTCTTTAAGTTAGTTTTGAACGAAAATACCTGAAAAACAATAAAAATAACCGTGATTCTGAAAAGACAAATTCATATAAAAATATGATAAAATCGTATAAATATAAATCTATTTAATAAATTAAATAACATTAAATCATGGTAATTTTAGTGCTTTTTGAGTACTCATCAGATTTCATCCTTTGGGAGGCATGCGACAACAACTGGACTTCATATCTGAATCCATGGTGAGTGCTTAAAAAGCACTAAAATTACCATGATTTTATGCACATCAATTGATTAAAAATATATATATTTATATGATTTTATCATATATTTGTATAAATTTGTCTTTTTCGGAATCACGAGTATTTCTATTGTTTTTCAGGTATTTTCACTTAACAATGTAACTTAAAGACTCAAAATAGAATCCTGGAGGCAATACATCACAAATATATTAATAAATAAATGGGGAAAGGTCAACAAATATGGAAAAATTGGACAAAATGGGTCAAAAAGGTCAAAAAGGAGAAAATCGCGTCGCCCAGCCGCACCGAGCCCTGCGCGTGCCATGCTGTCGTTCACGCCCACACCCGCGCGCATCATGATGTCCTTCCGCGCGCGCCCTGCTGCTGCCCCCGCGCGCCCTGCGTGCCCCTGGTGTTGTCTGCGCGCGCCGCTGCCCATTTTGCCCCATTTTCACGCACAGCCTCCCCATGACATAATGCTGACATCATCAATGATGTCAGCAATTACACTCCATGATTTCACAATTTTTTAACATTTTCCCTTACTTTTTCTCCCCATTCTCACCTATAAATACCCCCCTTCTCTTCACTTCATACCACACCTCAAAACACACTTCTCTCTTCTTTCTTTCTCTCTATTTCTTAGTTTTTAATTTTTTTTAATTTTTCTTAGTTTTTAGTTAATTTCTCTTAGTTTTAGAGTTCTTCCCTTTTTGGGAAGAACTAGTTATGTTTTTTTTGTAATTTATTAACTTTTTAATTCAATAAATGGAAGTGCAAATTTCGTTTGGAGGTTTTCCAGCAACGGGAATAGCATCGAAGTACTGTAAGGATTTTATTTTCTTTGCAGTTATTTTTTATGCTTTATTCTTACATGTTATATTTAATTTGTCTGTGATTAAATTTAACTTTGCTGGCTATTTGTAAACATGATATAATAATAACGTTGTTATGCTTGCGAAATATTAAATAGGTAAAAATCTCTAAATGAATTGATTTTATTTTATTCAAGATTTTATATTAAGAATGTTAGAGAGAAATATATTATTTTTCATTATAAACTTAAATCTGAAAATTAGATTTTAAGGTTTAATTATCCGGTCTGATTTAGAGTAGTGATTTTTTATTTGTTGGTACAATCGCTCGATTGTTAGAGCGAAGCTCTATTTCAAAAGTTTTTATAAGAATTATTATCTGAAAATGTATCGACAACATGTTTTCAGTAGTGGTTTTAAAACTTGAAAGTTAGTACTCGGATAATTAAATTCTTCGGTTTAATTTAGGCACCTTGAATAAAGTTTAAACTGTCTAACCCCACCAAAGGTGGCATTTGAATGGTTCATTTTCAATCTCTTAGAAAGAGGAATTAATTTAATTAACCAAATTAGTTATCAACCCCACCCATAGGTGTTAATTGATTTGTTTAGTTAACAAAAAATTTCTAACCCCACCAAAGGTGTTATTCATACAAAAAAGTAAGAATCAATAAATATCAATTCATATCTTTAATAACCTAAATAATATGAGCAAGCATAATTAACTTAGTTATTATATCCATAAATACTCCACTATTATAAATGATAAAATTTGCATAAATACTTATTGAATCTATGTTTATTTTTATGTTAGTAGATTAAAAACACAAAAATCCAAAATATCGTGACATGATGTTTAGGATTTAATTTCGTTTTTAAAAGTTTGAATAATAAATTAAAAACCACATACATTCCTTCCTTAGATCGACCTTGGGAGTATACTTATCATTTTCTACGAAATGATTCGTGCACTTGTGAGAGTTTTATAAATATAAAACCAAAGTATTGATAGAATCGGCGATGCCGGTTTTCGCTCATCAATCCACAATACCAAATCAACCTGCTTACAAAGTTAAGATTCAAGGACAAATCTTTTTTAAGAGGAGGGGAATAATGGAGATCGAGATGTTGATCAAGTTAATATTCCTAAGTACTGACCAATATTCTCAAGATTCTACAAATATGCTAAAGATCTTACACAAGGGAGACATTTGGAATATCAAATTGGATGCAAGAAATAATTTAAGAAGCAATTTTTTTGTTTACTTAATTTTGTGCCTTTTATGTTTAATAATTTTTGTTTTATTGAATTGTGACTTTTTTTGTCTTATTTATCATAAACTTTTTACTCTTTTATTTTTTAAGGATATTAGGCCAAATCTATAACTAAATAGACCCATTAGGATTGAACTTGTGCCTAAGGTTTATTTTTGGTTTGAATTGGAATTTTTTCATAAGGCTTATAAAAGAAAACCAAAGCTAAGTAATTAGCCTAACAAATATCATTAATGAAAAGTATATTTCAAAAAGTTTTTACTTTGACTTCTTATGTTCTTGATTAAATGCTTGAATTTGACATATCAAAGGAAATAACTATCTAATATAATTATCTTCAATACGTTCTTCGCAATTCAATCGTTTGATTTCTTTGATTTCATAGATTCTTAGGTTTAATATATATATAGCTGAGAAAATCTTCACTGCTTTTGTACCAAAAGTTTGTGGACCGTTTTAAGATTGATGGATTACATTTTAGTAACATTGTCACCATATTTACTGCAAAATATTAAATAAGTATCCAAAGCAGTCAGAAGATCTCTTCTTCTGATTTTCATCTCAAGAAGTCAATTTCAGATACAATCCCAAACACAAAACTCGACCCTCGTCGGGAATTGGGCAACCTTCTAGGGTATTTACATATTATCACCTAATAATTCTCAGTAAATTACATTAGGATTAAATTTTACAGATTATTTCCGGTTGAGCTCCTTGATATTTTCTTTAGTAAATGATGGCTGCTCAAAATCAACACTTAAAGGCCTTGGGCAGACATGCTCCTAATTGTTATCATGATGAGCCAAATATTGGTGCCAAAGAGCCCCATCAACTGCCTAAAAAAAGAAAAAAACAACAGTTCTTAAGACTTTTTTTTAGTTGATAGAAACAGAATCACTTCATTCTTGTTAAAGGACAGTTCTTACAACGTTCATCTGAGATACATCATAAAAAACAGTATCCCAAACATCCAGGGGAACATCAAAATCCACGAAACATGACTCAGATTGTCTCAAGCTAGAACAACAAGTGTATGAGCCACATTGTTAACTTCATGCTTCTTAAACTATAACTATGAGCCACCAACACTCATACACTCCTTAATACCATCCACTAACACAGCAAGAAATCGCCTACACAGAATCAGATTCAAAAAGTCCCTATCCTTTGGAGTGATAGAAGCAAGCCATAAAGCTTGTAATTCAGCAGTTAACACAGACGAAAGAGGCTTCTTTGGAGTAGCACAAGATAGCACCACATTGCCAAGATCATTTCTGAAAACCACACCTAACCTACCCTTACCTTCCTTAATGAAAGCACCAACATTTGCCTTTAACCATCCAGCAGAAGGAGCCCCCCAAGCAACAGAGGCTCTTGGCAGCTCCTTAGTATGCACACAACAAGCATACCTATCATTGAAGCTCTGAAAATCAGTCAATAACATATGCTTCCATTCTATCATGCATGAGGGAGTTCTACTGTGCTTTCTATGCGTAAGTTTATTAAGATTATGCCAAACTGCCCAACACAAATAACAAAAAAATAAACATACAAAATAAAACAAATTTTCCAAATATAATAAAAAATATCAGCAAAGGGAAGTTGATACTTGCCCTCCAGTAAGGAACTGAAAAAAAGACCCCTTCCACACTTTACTTACAATCTGACACTTCCATATGCTACGATTTAGATCCTCATTAATGCTATTACAGACTCGACCAAACTACCTTCACATTTTTCTTCTGGTAAAGATTGCACATTGAAGGAATGATGTTATTGTTGAGTAAAATTTAGAATGAACAATTCTAAATTTACTAATATTATATCCAAACAAGTAAACAAACTACTTGTATTATATTCACTATAACAACTTTCAAATGCAACTCACAAATTGAAGAGAAATACAAACACTCAAAGAGAAAGCTCTTAACTCACACTCAAACTAAGAATACAAAGACTTATTTGTTTTTGATGGAATGATTAAACCAAATGCAAGGTAGGCTATTTATAGTTCTCACCATGCAATCTACACCACACAAATATAAAACTAAGAAATAATCCTAGCCATACAAATCTTATCTACACACTTCTATTTTCTACAACCTTCAACCACTTCATTTATTTCTACAACCTTCAACTACTTCATTTATTTCTACAACCTTCAACTACTTCATTTATTTCTACAACCTTCAACCATTTCATTTATTTCTCTACCTCTTCAACCACTTCATTTATTTCTCTACCTCTTTAATTATTATTTTGGTGTTGATTTTCAACAGTTATGACAAGCTCTCCATACAAAAACCTTGAACTTATTAGGAATAAGGAAGGCCCAGATGCGAGACCACCATTTAGACACCTCGATGTTACTCGGACCAGAGCCCAAGCCATCCCTACATCTTAGTAGACGAGCCTCCTCACACACCCAATAAGCACTTTTAATAGTGAAACAACCATGACTAGTCTTTCCCCCAAGCCAACCTATTATGATGCCCCCCATTAGCCAAAGGAATGGCTTTAATTAACTCAACTTCATGCTCCAAAAAATGTTCATCAATAAACGAGTCATGCCATAAACCAGCTTGATTAATTAAGACAGAGACTTTTGAATTATTAGGGAGAGTTCTGGGAGACAAGACAGTAAGAATAGTACTAGGCAACCAAATGTGCTTTCGTTACACAAAATCGGCATCGGTTTAACAATATCGATTTTGTAGATAATTTGATTTTATATTTATAAAGTATATTTTTAACGTCGATGTAAGGAAGAAATACACATGATTTTTAATTTATTATTCAAATTTAAAAAAAAGAAATTAAATCCTAAATATTCATGTAAGATATTTTGATTTTTTTTGTTTCTTAATCTAATAATAATAAAAAAACATAGATATGCATTCAATAAACAATTATGTAAATTTTTATCATTCATAACAGTATAGTATTTATAGATATAATAATTAAATTAATTATGTTTAATCATATTATTTAAGTTATTAAAGATATAAATTGATATTTATTAAATTCTCTATTTTTTATATAAATATCACCTTTGGTAGGGTTAGATATTCTTTGTTAATTACAAAAATTAATTAACACCTATACGTGGGGTCAATAATTAATTTGGTTAATTAAATTAATTTTTTAAGTGAACCATTTAAATGCCACCTTTGATGGAATTAGACATTTTAAACTTTATTCAATGTGTCCAAATTAAACCTAAGAATTTAATTATCCGAGTACTAACTTTCAAGTTTTAAAACCATGATTGAAAATACGTTGTCAATACATTTTCAAATATTAGTTTTTATAAAAACTTTTGAAATAGAGTTTCACTCTAACTACCATACAATTGTACCAACAAATAAAAAAACACTACTTTAATTTAGACCGAATAATTAGATTTTAAAATCTAACTTTCAGATTTAAGTTTGCAATGAAAAATAATATATTTCTCATTAACATCATTAATATAAAATCTTGAATAAAAAGAAAATCAATTTATTTTATAGAAATATTTTACCTATTTAATATTTTGTAAGAATAATAAAGCTATTATTATATCATGTTTACAAATAGCTAACCATATTAAATTTAATCATAGACATATTAAATATATCATATAAGAATAAAACATAAAAATAACTATAAATAATTCATTTTTAAATTATACCTCAAAAGAATCCTCATAAAAATTTGATGCTAATTCTATTTTTGGAAAACCTCCAAACGGATTTGTATTTTTGTTTATTGAATCAAAAACTAGAAATTTAAAGTAGCATAATTAGTTTTTTCTCAAAAAGAGAAGAATTTTAAAACAAAAAAATTAAAAAATAAAATAAAGCTTTCTAGAGAAAAAAAAAGAGAGAGAAAAGAGCTTAGAAATTGTGGGATTTGAGGTATGATTTTTACATTAAGGGAAAAGGTCCTTTAATAGGTGAAGAAAACGCTAAAAAAGTGGGAAAATATCTCAAAAATTGGTCTTGGATGCGTTTGGATAGACTGACACGCGTGTGGGGGCGAGATTTGCGGTAGACAAAAACTGGTGTGTGGGACTTAGTACGACATGCGGGTCAGGAACTTGGGATAGGCGTGGGACACGTTGCGAGCATGTGCTGGCCACATGGGGGCTTGTGCTGGCCACATGCAGGCTTGTGCTGCCTGTACGTGAGGCGAGCACAAGACTTGCCATTTTTGACAATTTTGACCTATTTTGTCCAATTTTTCCAATTTTTTTGACTTTTCTTCATTTCTTTTTCAATATATTTGTAATGTATTGCCTCAAGTATTTTTCTTCAAATATTTAAATTATTTTTGAACGAAAATACCTGAAGAACAATAAAAATACCCGTGATTTCGAAAAAAAATATTTATGTAAAAATATGATAAAATCGTACGAATATAAATCCATTTAATCAATTAAAATATATTAAATCGTGATAATTTTAGTGCTTTTTAAGTACTCATCATGCTTATACAACAAAAATGTTCTCCTTGTTTCCAACCCTCTACTTCATATCCTTCATAAATACCTCCCCACCCTACAACAAACTCCTCCACAAATAGAAAGCATGAACAAGCAACTTAACATCTAAAATGCTATAATTGTTAAGTACATACCCTTAAAAACACAAAAAGCTAGGAATTTGGTTGTTAAAGTAACCTCCAAATATGTTTTGATAACAAAGCTTGATTAAAAGAGATGAGATTTATAAACCTAGCCAACCTAAAGTCTTTGGTCTGCACAACTTATCCCAAGATAACCAGATGGTAGTTCTTTTTTCTGCATCAAAACCTCCTCATTATGCTATTTATGTTATTATATAAGCTAAAAGGGAGCTTAAAATAGCTCATGGTATAGGATGGAATAGATTGAATAACAACCTTGATCATGACTTCCTTACCAACTTTAGAGAGACACTTTTAATTCAAGGTTTTCCTTTTTGAACAAACTTTATCCTAAATCATCTCAATTTTTTTTATTCCTTTTAGAAATAGTGGGTAAACTAAGGTACTTCTCATGAAAATTTACCAACATAATTCTCAATCCATATTGAGCATTCTTTTAGCATCCTTAGTAGCATTTAGACTACAAACCATAGCTAATTTGGTCAAATTCACTTTTGGACCTGAATAACCTTCATAGCACAAATAGAGACATCATTAACCTCCATGAAAACAAAGCTAGCAAAGAACATATAAGAAACCATAAGACAGCTTCTAGCTACAAAAATTCCTTTTAAAAATCCCTTATCTTCAGTCTTCCTCAAGAGAACAGAAAGCTCCCTAACATATAAAATGAAAAGGTACAACGATGGTGGATCATCTTACCTAAGTATCCTCTTAGGAAAAAAGGTTTGGGTTTGGGAATCATTCATCAAAAGATAGTAAGAGACAAAAGTAACACAGTTAATCAGTAATGTTACCCAATAATCATTGAATCCCAACCTTTTTAACAAAGCCACCAAGAAATCACATTTAATTTTGTCATAAGCCTTATAGATATCTAATTTTATAGCTATTTTAACAAACTCCCTATAAGGCATCTTTTCATAGTATTAATAGTTTCAAAGGCCACCAAATAATTGTTAGAGATCAAATGATAGGGGATGAAAGCACTTTGAGAATTAGAGATAACATCAAATAGCACATTCTTTGTTCTAATAGTGATGCATTTAGCCATGAATTATAAAGTACATTACAAAGCCTTATGAGCCTAAACTCCATTACAAACTATGAGATGTCCACCTTGGAAATCAAAGAGATAAAAGTATTGTAAGTCCCTCCTACATTTAAGAGGAAGAAAACACAAATGGTAGGTGCAACCACAAATGGTAGGTGCAACCACCAATGGTAGGTGCAACCATAAATGGTAGGTGCAACCACAAATGGTAGGTACAACCACAATGGTAGGTGCATCTAACATTGATATGCAATTTTGCCTATAAATAGGCAATGCCTTTGCCTTAAAGAAACATCAACACAATAAACAAGAAGAGAAGCTAAGGAAAGCCAAAGGAACAATTTCCTTTGAAGAAAAATAGTGTTGTGTGAGAAAGTGGGAGAGAATATCTTAGAAAAATATTGGGATATTTTTCTGGGTAGTGAGTGACAAAATAGTGAGTTTGGGAAACACTTGTGTGACACTATTTTGGGTTTATCTCAATTTGTTGTATTGCCTCTCACTTTGTACCCATTAATCTTATTAGTGGAAGAAATAATTCGGAGTTTGTCCCATGGACTTAGCCCAAATTAAAGGGTGAACCATGTTAAATTTCCGGTGTCATTATTCTACTCTGTTGAATTCATTTTATCTTTACCCGCTGTGCCCAACAACTGGTATCAGACCTGGCCTAGTAAAATTCTTAATATGCTTGTGGTTGCGTAAGATGTGACGATCTTCCACATCGGAAAAGATTTTATTAGGTCCAGGTGTATTGATTTACTGATAAAGAAACACGGCGAAAAAAAAAAAATGTCAAGCCAAAAGGTAGATATTGAGAAATTTAATGGCAATAATAATTTCTCTTTATGGAAAAGGAGGATGAAAGATATTCTCATTCAACAGAAGGTCCATAAGGCGTTGTTGGGAAAAGAAAAGATGGTAGCAACCGTCACCGAGGAACAATGGGAGGAAATAGATGAGATTACAGCTAGTACAATCCGTCTAAATCTCTCAGACAGTGTCTTGCAAAATATTGAATCAAAAAATTGCAAGACTGCTAAAGAAACATGGGAGACTCTAGAAAACGTGTACATGTCAAAAAACCTTGCCAATAAATTTTATTTGTGGAACGAGCTATATTAGATGAGGAAGGAAGATAATGTGAGCATGATACAACATGTTAGCAATTTCAACAACAAGCTTTCTCACTTAGCAAGATTTAATGTGAGTTTTGGTGATGAAGAGAAAGCTGTGATGTTGTTGGCATCACTACCCTCATCATATAATCATATCACAACAACTCTGACTTATGCAAAAGACAAGATGGAGTTTGAAGTTGTTGTAGAAGCCTTGTTCTCATATGAGAAACAAAACAAGGAAAGAGATTCAGAAGCACAAGCCCTTATCACAGAGTCTAGAGGAAGGAGACTGTACAAAGAACAAAAACCCAGAAGTAAGAGCAGAGGCAAATCAAACAAATTTGCCAATGTTGAATGCCATCACTGTAAGAGGAAGGGCCACATTAAGAAATTTTTTCGGGTGTTCAAAAAGGAACAAGAAACGAACAAAGGCAAAGTAACAAAGAAGGACGACAATAGTGATGATGAGCAAACAAATACCATAGACGAGTTCAATATCGTTTATGATGAAGATTTTATCAATCTTGCATCACACGAGACCAGTTGGGTGATTGATAATGGTGCTACAGTTCACGCTACATCGCATAGAGAATTTTTGTCATTATACATAACTGGAAGTTTTGGTGTTGTTAGAATGGGAAATGACCACAAAGGTAAGGTAGTAGGAAGAGGAGACGTTTGCTTGGAAACAGAGAATGGAACCGGACTATTTCTCGAAGGATGTCGCATATTCCGGATATACGTCGAATTTGATCTCGTGCGCGAACTTGAAAATGAAGGATATTGTAGCTTAACTTCATTTATGACAAATGGAAACTTACAAAAGGCTCCTTAGTAGTGGCTGAGGTGAGAAGCATACAACTCGTATATAATGCAAGCAAAGCTCTCCTCGACACATTATATGCCATGTAGAGAAAGATAGTGCAACCGAGTTATGGCATAAGAGACTCGATCAATGGGTGAAAAAGGTTTGACAAGTCTAGCCAAAAAAGAAGATATTACTGGAATGGATGAAGTTCTTTTGGAGAAATGTGTTCATTGTCTAGAAGGAAAGCAAAATAGGGTTGCTTTTAAGAGCTTCCCTCCTTCCAGAATGAATAATATTTTAGATCTGATTCATTCAGATTTGTGTAGACCAATGTCAAAGTCACTTGGTGGTGCTCAATACTTTATGACTTTCATTGATGGTCATTCAAAGAAGATGTGGGTATATCTTCTACAGACAAAGGATCAGGTGCTAGATGTCCTCAAAGAATTTCATGCCTCATTTGAGAGACAGACTGGAAAGAAGCTGAAGTTCATCCGGACAGACAATGGTGGAGAATACATAGGACCTTTCCATGCTTATTGCAAAAAGCATGGTATTCGGCATCAGATGACACCTCCAAAGACACCGCAGTTGAATGGCTTAGGCCGGTAGGATGAATAGAACTTGATGGAGAGAGTTAGATGTCTACTCTCACATGAAAAGTTGCCTAAAACTTTTTGGGGTGAAACCATACTCACAGTTGCACATGTGTTGAATCTTTCACCCTGTACTCCTCTCAAGATGGATGTTCCAAATAATGTTTGGTTAGGAAAGGATGTTTCCTATGATCATCTACGAGTGTTTGGCTGCAAAGCATTTGTTCATATCCCCAAGGATGAGAGATTCAAACTTGATGCCAAAACAAGATAGTGTATTTTTATTGGCTATGGTCAAGATCAATTTGGCTATAGATTTTATGATCCAGTTGCAAAGAGACTTGTCAGGAGCCGTGATGCTGTATTTGTTGAAGATGAGACCATTGAAGATATTATCAAAATGAAGAAAGATGTTCCTAATTCCAATGGTGACTCATCAGATTTGGAATTAATTCCTCCAACATCAGTGCCAAGATAAGTTAGAGATGAAGACCAGGTTTATCCATCTGATGAAGATGATGCCCCCATAGAAGTTGGTTTTGAAGATGAGAGAAATGATGATATTCATTATCTCGTACTAACACCTGTGGCTTCTCCTGTTCCACTGAGAAGAAGTGATAGAGTGAGATGACCCTCTATCTCATATCCTCCAGATGAGTATGTAACTTTCACTGATGGGGGGGGGGGAGAACCTGAGAGTTATGAAGAGGCCATGGATGACGAATCCAAACAAAAATGTATTGAAGCCATGCAAGATGAGATGAAGTCCTTGCATGAGAACAAAACCTTTGAGTTGATGAAGCTACCCAAAGGGAAGAAGGCCTTGAAAAATAAATGGATGTTCAAGGTGAAGCATGAAGAACACAGTTCTAGTCCGCGATACAAAGCCAGATTGGTTGTCAAAGGATTCAGCCAAAGAAAAGGGTTAGCAGTAAGTCTTGACTTGGAGGTTGAGCAAATGGATGTCAAAACTTCCTTCTTACATGGTGACTTGGAAGAAGAGATATACATGGAGCAACTAGAGGGTTTTCAGCAAAAGGGAAAAGAAGATTATGTCTCAGCAAATTGAAGAAAAAGTCTCTACGGCTTAAACAGGCACCAAGACAATGGTACAAGAAGTTTGAGTCTGTTATGGGAGAGCGAGGCTACAAAAAGACTACTTGGACTACTGTGTTTTTTGTGCGTAAATTGTCTAATGATTTTATTATTCTTTTGCTCTATGTGGATGATATGTTGATTGTTGGTCGAAATATTTTAATCAACAACTTGAAAACACTGATTGAGTAAGTCTTTTTCCATGAAAGACTTAGGACCAAAGAAAATAGATTCTTGGTACGACTATTATTAGAGAGAAGGCGCAAGAAATTATGGTTGTCACGGAAAAGTACATTGAGAAAGTACTTTAGGATTTCATATGAATAAAGCTAAAGCGATTAGTTGTCCCTCTGCTAATCACTTTAAGCTAACTTCTAAGTAGAGCCCTTCTACGTATTAAAAGAGAAGGAAGAGATGGAAGAGGTTCCATATGCTTGATTGAAAAGTCTAATGTATGCCATGGTTTGTACACGCCAGATATCACTCATTACAATTGGAATTGTGAGTAGATTCCTTTCAAATCCCGGGAAAGGAACATCGGGTCATAAAGTGAAATGGATTTTCAGGTATCTTCGAGGTTCTTCCAAAATATGCCTATGTTTTGGAAATGATAAACCTGTGTTAGTTGGATACACAAATGCAGATATGGCTGGTGATGTGGATTCCAGAAAATCCACTTCAGGTTACCTAATTACATTTGTAGGGGGAGCTGTGTCATGGCAATCAAAGTTACAAAAATGTGTGCATTGTCCACTATCGAAGCAGAGTTTATAGCAGCAATGGAAGCATGTAAAGAGTTGCTATGGATGAAAAAGTTCTTGAAAGAACTTAGGTTACAACAAGACAGTTATCAATTATTTTGTGATAGTCAGAGTGCTATCCATCTTGGAAAGAATGCCTCCTTTCATTCGAGATCAAAAAATATTGATGTGAGATATCACTAGATTAGGGATGCAATGGAGAAGAAGCTATTACAACTTGAGAAGATCCATATAGAAGAAAATGGATCAGACATGTTAACAAAAATTCTCCCGAGACAAAATTTTGAATACTGTCGTTTAGCTGCTGGATTGGTGGAGCCCTCTATGTTGTCGGGAAGGGGAGATTTGTAAGTCCCTCCTACATTTAAGAGGAAGAAAACACAAATGGTAGGTGCAACCACAAATGGTAGGTGCAACCACAAATGGTAGGTGCATCCACCAATGGTAGGTGCAACCACCAATGGTAGGTGCAACCATAAATGGTAGGTGCAACCACAAATGGTATGTACAACCACAATGGTAGGTGCATCTAACATTGATATGCAATTTTGCCTATAAATAGGCAATGTCTTTGCCTTAGAGAAACATCAACACAACAAAAAAGAAGAGAAGCTAAGCAAAGCCAAAGGACAATTTCCTTTGAAGAAAAATAGTGTTGTGTGAGAAAGTGGGAGAGAATATCTTAGAAAAATATTGGAATATTTTTCTAAAAGGGGAGTGACAAAATAGTGAGTTTGGGAAACACTTGTGTGACACTATTTTGGGTTTATCTCAATTTGTTGTATTGCCTCTTACTTTGTACCCATTAATCTTATTAGTGGAAGAAATAATTTCGGAATTTGTCCCGTGGACTTAGCCCAAATTAAAGGGTGAACCACGTTAAATTTCCGGTGTCATTATTCTATTCTGTTGAATTCATTTTATCTTTACCCGCTGTGCCCAACAAGTATGACTTTTCCCATTCAATGGAAAATTATTATTTAAGACATGCACAATAGCTTCACTTACTTGACCACTAACTGTATCCCAAAAGTTTTGATAAAAGAGAGCTGTCATTCCATTAGGGCTTGGATTTTTAACATGATACATTTGGTTGAGGACCATCTCACCATCCTCCTTAGAAAAAGTCTTATCAATAGCAAATTCATCTCCAGGGTAACCTTTGGAGATAAGCACTCTATAACAATATCTATGTTGGAAACCCCTTCACTACTAAAGAGCTCAGTGTAGTACGTAAGGAACATCTACTCAATTAACATAACTCATTATTGTTGCTCATCCATTAGTCTAGCAACATGAATCATTTTCCTCCTTCCATTGGCCTTGCTATGAAAATACCTTGAGTTTATGTCTCTATTATTAAGACAAACATATCTAGACCTCCATCTCCACATTACCTTATCCCATTTAAACAAATAATTCATCTTCTTTTAGTTCTCAAAGCCTTCTCAATATTAATATCATCAGGAGCCTTGCTCTTTACCTATTTCAGTTTAATATCCAAGTTTTCCAATATTCTTTGTACATGACCTATAAAAGACCAGTTCCGATTGTCAAGAAATTAGCCAATTATTTTAAGACACCATTAAAAGGAGACCCATTACGAGGACTATCCCAAGCATTCTTCATAATGTCTATATTAGTGCACTTTTTTACTTAATATTTGTTTATTTTATTTAATAAGTAATATTTTTAAGGTTAAAAATATTAAAATATTAACTTTCTAGCGAAAAAGGTTAAACATATATTTCGAGAATTTTCTAGAATGATTTAAAATTTTTATGGATTTTTTATGAATTTTTTAATACAAGATTAATCAAAAGATGTCACGTGGAAGCCATGAAAGCAAGTTGACCAATCATCGCCACATGGATATCACATAAGCAAGGGGAGCCAACCATAACACGTCATATATATTGGGTGATATAGGACTACTACTTGTTGATGCAACATTCATTTCGAGTTTCGTCAAGTGTTTAATAGGTATGCCATGTGTATCATGTGATTTATCCATTTATTTCACTAGGGCACCATACAATCCGTATCCATGAACCACAGTGCACCACGTGTTGCTAACTAAGTGTGCATTGACCATGACCAGTCTCATCTTCCATGCATCGCACTCTAGTTCACCCAATGAATCTCCCGTGCCACGTTTAGTATTCATATTGGCCAACATTATTAGTTTTTCTTTTTTTTCATCTCAACCCTTGATCTGAAGCTGATGTGATTGTCTAAATTCCACCTAAATCTAATTTAAATCCCTATTTGCCCTAAAAAATATAATAACCAAAATTAACATATTTTTTATCAATTTTTGGAGCCAAAAAGAGAGAAAAATATAGAAAAATTCAAAAAGAGATATAATTTTGGTGGAGATTCAAGAGGAGATTGGTGCTATAAATCAAGAGATTGATTATATTTATTCTTATTTTCTTTTCCTTATTAATTTTTATGTCTATATTTATGAAAAATATGAGCTTTATGAACAAAATCATGTCTAGCTAATTTATTAATCTAGGGATCTTATGAACCCAATTTTCTACATGTGATGATTTAATATTTTACCCTAATTGTGATTTCAGTTTAATTATATTATTTAATCTAATTTTTATGTTATTAATTATTTGGCCAACAATTGATCTATAGAGGCAATTAAATAGATTTGAGAGAATTATCTAATTGTTTGTCTTGATTAAATAACATGCATAGGTTTTAGGAAACAATGTATGATTCTTTTGTATGTGATCCATAATTGATAAACTTAATGAGTAGTATGCAATTTAATTGACATGAGAGTATGATTAGGTTAATTACTATACAATGTTTAGTTTACATTAGAGAGGAATATATATTAGTTTAGATTCAATTGATCATGTAATTGATACGTAATTATGTTTGGAGGATTTTAGTGATTCACATGTTAAGAAAATTGGGAGATTAAATATTCTTAGATATTTTCTCATGTCTTTTTAGCTACCAATTTTGAGTAAATTAATTACTACTATCTATTTTTAGTTCCCTTAAATATTTTTCTCAACACGCACAAAAAAATGATATTATCTTTTTAGTTTTAAAATTTGCTTTTAATAACATAATCTACGAGAGAATGATATTTTCTTATCATTATATTACTTATTGTGATATATATACTTGCATATTCATTGCACACAATTCGTGTTGATCAAGTTTTTGGCTCCGTTGTCGAGGATTATAAAATTAAAAATTAATTTTTATTTATTTTCATAATTTTAATCTTAATTAAGATATTTATTTTTAATTTTGGAATCTCCTTAATGCTATTAGAACTATATTTGATTCTATTGCATAAGCAAAGTTTGTAAGAGAGAAATTTTCCCTTTTGATCCCAAAATCAAGCATACTTGGAGATCAATAAAAAAAACACAAGTTACACCCAAGTAGAAGAAATGACTAATCTATTAGAAATAAACAATAATGGGATAAATTTTAAACACATGGTACCTTTAAGGGAGCTATGAATGATTATGCATCCTATGATTATGCATTACCTATGTTGGAAAGGTTAAATCCAAGTATTACAAGGCCAAAATTTACTCTAATTAGTTTGAACTAAAGCCAATGATATTTCAAATAATATAAACAGTTGGGTAATTTAGTAGATTAATAATAGAGGATCCTCATATAAATCTCATATTATTTATTGAAGTTGGAGATTTATTCAAATTTAGTTTTGTGACTAAAGATGCGTTTATTCTTAGATTGTTCCCTTACTCTTTGCGAGACCATACCCGAGCTTGGCTAAAATCTTCACTACCTGATTCCATTACTCTTATTGATCTTTTTTATTTTTAAAAATAAGATTTTAATAATATAATCTCCATGGGAACGATATTTTCTTATTATTATATTACTTGTTATGATACGTATAATTGTATATTTATTGTACACTCTAAGTATTATAAGTGTTGCTATTTTCGCGAACAAAATATTATCATATAAACTTGTTTTTAATCTCGCTATCAAATCTATCAAGCAAAGTAAAAGAAATATCATAATTTCAAGTAGTACTTCAAGTATATCTGTTATAAATATAAGACATAGGATTGCACTCACGCATTTAATAGTACATATTCATAAATCTAGAATTATTTTTGTTGCAAAAATATTTATGCTAAAATATTAGACAAAATATAGCCTAAATTATAGGCTAAATCTTAGCCTTAAATATACTTTAAAAGAACTATTCTTTAAATATGAGTCTTTTTAATTAATAAGTTTACTTTAAAAGAACTATTCTTTAAATATGAGTCTTCTTCATTAATGAATAATACTAATCCTATTTGTAATAGAAAATATATTTATCAATTACATAGGATTAAAGGTTTCAATTTTTCCTATAAATAAAACTCAATGCTCATTGTTTCAATCAACCACACAAGAGTGTTATTCTCTTCTTAATCTCTCTCTTGTTTTAAAAATATAAGATCATAATTCTTTAGGTTTTTTTTATTTGGTTAATCTATCAAACATTAGTGGTTATGTTTGATTGATTAATAAGCTTAATAAGCTTATGATATTTTGATCATATGTTCTTATAGCTCGTTTTTTATTTTTGTACTTGAATTTTTTAGATCAAATAATTGTATGTGTCATATCATAATTATTTGGTTTGATTATTAATATTTAAAGAAGCTATCATTAATGAACTTGTACTTAATTTAATTGCTTTAAGATTTTCTAGTTGATTTGATTTAAGTAACAAATGTTTTGAATTATCTATTTAGGATTATTTATTATTAAATCCATTTTAAAACACAAACGAATACTTGTGTTTTTGTGGTAACCTGTTGCAATTGATTCATGAATGATGTGATTGGCGAGAAGCTTATTGGAACGTTGGTCTGGATACTACTCATGATAATATTAGAAACTGTGAAAATAGAGTAGAGGCTCGTAAGTAAAATACATTTGGAAAGTATCCTCTTAATGGTAGCATAAGATCGAGTTTGTAATTGAACATTTGTTTATTCGTAGGTCATGATTGTGGCCCATATGTCTATTCTTTCATTTTTTATTTTCTTCTTACACCCGATTGCATGCTTGGATACTTTGTTTAGTTTATTAAATTATAAATTAATAAAAATTAAAAATAACCTATTCACCTCCTTTAGGTTAATTAAGTCTATATTTTATAAAATTTCAAACATAATTCATGTTGGGAAACTGGTAATAGCATCAAAGACTAGCAAAAGTTTGTATCATCAAGTTCTTTTGGTGTCGTTGTCGAGGAATAATAGCGCTTTTAAATTTGTATTATCAAATTCTTTAAAAAAATGTTGTATTATAAATATTGTGATTTTTATTGAAAATTTTAAAATATTTAGGTTATTAATTAATTTTATATAACTTAAATTTAAATTTTTTTTACAATGTTTTTTTAATACTAATAATATTTTCAACACTTAAAATATTTGAAAAATTTAAGATTTTATTTATTTAAAAAAATATTTATTTACTAATAATAATATTTTAAAATCTTAATGCATTTGAAAATTTAAGATTTTATTTATTTAAAATAATAACAACAATAATAAAAATTTAATTTTCTTTTCTTTTTTATTTATTTGAAACAATTATTTTTCTTTATTTTAAATTTAAATTTAAATTTTTTTTATTTATTAATTCCTTTATTATTAATTTATATCTTTTAATTTATGTTTAGTATTTTTTATACTAAATTAATTCTTGTATAATTTATTTTCTTTTATTAACTTGTGTATTATTATATACTTTTAATTACTACGTTATAAATAGACTATCAAGAAGGCTAGACTTTGAGGTCCTATAACTTTAGTTGAACAAATTTTTGAATCAAACCTTGACCCTTCACCTAAGCCAAAAAATATGGGAAAAAATCCACCACTTAAGAAAACAACTATGAAAGAGTATGCAAAGCCACTTATTGGCACTACTATTGCCTCAATCCAACTATGTGAAGCTACTCGAAACTATGAATTGAAAAACATTCATTTTTCCATATTACCTTCCTTTAATGGACTAACTAATAAAGACTTATAGTCTTTCATTAGGAACTTCTATTCAACAGTCTAAACATTCTCCTTCGATGCACTCAATAGTCCAAGGCATGACTAATGTCATTCCTCCAAGTTCCATAACAACCTAGGAGGATGTTTACAATAAGTTTATGGAAAAATTCTATTCCCATAAAAAAAATATTAGAGTTGAGAGCGAATATTGCTTCTTTCTCTTAGATAAAGAGAGAACATTTCCATGAAGCATGGGATAGGTTCAAACTCTTTCTCACTCAATTCTCCATTATAACTATCCTATACAGCTAAAAAACCAATTTTTCTATGATGGATTGACTCAATAATGTTAGTTTATCATTTACAATGTTGGTAGATAAGTGATAGGATAAAAGAATGCCTTCGAGACTTACGATCTCTTTGAGATGTTGGGTGTTTATTCTAAGCAGAAAAGCTCTAGAGTAAAGAGAGTTAGAGTCCATGAAATGGACTCTGTATTGAAGTTCAAATGCAGCTTGCTCAACTAAACAACTAAGTTTCACATCTCTTAACACATGCCACAACAAATAAAGAACAATATGGTTTGTACAGTACTTTAGGACATTGTACTGGTGCCTATCTCTATTAAGGAGAAGTAAGCACTGAACTTGAGTAGGTTAATGTATGAAGATGATACCAACCAAGACCAAGGTATGATCCTAATGATAATATCTATAATCTTGGTGTAGAAATCATTCCAATTTCTCCAGGAGGTAAAGTAACCCTCCATTTCTTAAACCAATAGGACAACCAATTCCACTAATAAGTGCCGAGGAATCCTACCAATAAGCCAACTTTAGAGGCTAACTTGAATCATTCTTTCAAGTGAGTAGAGATAACCAATCACAAGCTAATCAAAGGTTGTACTTTATGGTGGCTTCCATTAGAAAGGTGAAAGTACATATGGAATAGGTAACTATGCACTTGCAAAAGCAAGGCAAGAATAATTGCCAGGTCAAAAAGACAACAAAACTCAATAATGTGGGGATATTGAGTTTGTAAAATGATGAAATCCTCTAAGCAATGTCTAACTAAAGAAAATAAATATAGTCATGAATGTAAGATAACCCATTATTTTATTTTATTATTGCTTTAATTTAATTTAATTTATTTTTCATATATAATTATTTGTATTTAACGTATAGATTTTTGTGTGGTTATTTTACTGTTATATAATAATATAAAAAGGCAGAGTAACGTAAAAATTATTATGAAGAATAGTTTGTTTTACATTGCACCACAATATGGGTATGCTTTTATACTGTGATGTAACCTACATACTACTTTTGGCAAGAAATACCTCCCCTACATGAAAACATACTCATTTTCTCTCAAAAAAATCATAAACCCTAAACTTTCTCTACCATTAGACATCTCAAAACCCTCAAAAATCCCAAATTTCTTCAATAATGTTTTACAACCTTTCACAAAAATCATCTTCCTAATCATTTCCTACCAATGCCATAAAGAAATTTTCAAAAACCATCAACAATATCAAGAACCTTCATTTTTGGTGTTCTTCATTTTCTTAAATCCATAATAACACAAGTAAATATTCATAAATTTATAAGAATTTAAGTCTTAAAATTGAATTATTTATAATTTATGGATTATTTGTGAATATTTAAGAGTTCCAAACCCTAATTAGGACTAAGAGGGACAAAGAAAATATTTTTGTATAATTTTGTGTTGTTATTTGGATTATCCAAGAACTTATTGGAATTTAAATTTATTAAAATTTTTGAAATGCCACCTAAAAGGGGTAGACATGATATAGGAAAGGGGTTTCAACTTCTGCAGAATATGATTAGGTCAAATTTTCAAGTTTTGAGAGAAAATTATGTTTTGAAAAAAGGTACAAAATTTCATAAAGGTTTTATACTTGAAAGAGGGATGGAATTTGATTATGAATGAGAGGGAATTACATATTTCATAGTAGTTTTTGGATAGAAAAATTCATTAAAGAACCTGATGCTGCTATAGAATCTATTGTTTGGGATTTTTATGCTAACGTTTTTTATGTTGTTGATAATGTAGTAAAAGTACTGGATATACTAGTCTCATTTGGCCTAGAAGATATAAATGCACTTTATTATTTAGTGAATTTTGGGTAGGGTGAGTATGAAAATTATTTAAGTTATGTCGATTATACTACTATATTTTAGACCTTAACTTTATAAGTAGCTGAATGGATATATACTGGTGGTAAACATAAAGGATTTAAAAGCAATGTATTTGGATAAGATTAATCATATTTGGAAATACTTTGTGTGTTCAAGTTTAATACCCATCAGACATTATAGTTCTATTGATAAGAATGGGGTAACTTTACTGTATGCTATTGCATCCAAAATGATTTTGGATGTAGGAAATATAATTCATCACAAAAGAAATTTATCTGCTAACAATCTCTACTTTATGTAAGAAAGCGGGGGTACCTCATTCAAAAGGTGAAGTTATTTTACAACCTGGAGAATTATTGAACCTGACATATTATGATGAACTCAATTCTGATATGTGCATTGCTCAAAAAGAAAGAAGGGTCATTCCTTCATCAAAATTGACTATGAAAGAAGATATTCATAAATTTCATGAAAGAATAAGCTACTAGGAAGCCGTCCAACAAGCAACATTTATGAATTAACAACATCATATCAAATGGATCATAACAGGTTGATGTATGAAATAAAATGGTTGCAACTAAGTCATTTTGGGATGGATATAAGACATTTAGTAATACCCAAGTATCATAAGTATGATTTCACCTTTACACCACTAGAAAGAACATGTCAATAACTTGAATAAAAGATCCAGACAATATAGAGGAGGAGCTTCAAATTTGATCCAGAGATTTTGTGATTTTTTTTGTTTTGTTTCATCTTATTTTGAGAACTTTTGTTTTATTGATTTTGGATATTACATTTATTTTTATTTTATGATAATTATTTTGTTTCCTATATGTGAACATTGTTTAGAATTGTTAATTTACAACCATTTGTTGAAATTTGTGGGAGTATTCTATCTGTGTAAATTTAAATTTTAAATTGATGGATGCACCTACAATTCCACACCAACTCGAACAGGTTCAACAAATAGGTAACTTTTCTATTCTTTACTCTTTATCTTGAATTTATAATTTTTACATTTAAGGAAAAATAAGTTCTAAGTTGGGAGTGGGAAAAGTTTATAAAATTGAGGCTAATTTAAAATTTTGTTTAAACATATGTTCACATTTTGGTAATGTTTACATTCTTACTTATTTTTGTGTGTTTTTATTTATTGGATTAGGAATTTTTAGGATACTTTTAAAATTTTTCTTGTAAAATTATATTGAATTTTATTTAATTTTAAGTAAATGATTAGGTCTTGCATTTTAGATTAATTTCAAAAATATATCATTGAGTATTGTGATAATTTGTATTTCGTGATGAAATATTGAAATCATGATAAACCCAAAATTGGTGTTTAGGAATCAAATAGTAGAGCATACTTTGTGAGAACATGTTGAGTCATTATCTTCCCATTCTTAGAGATAATATTTTTCTACTCTTTTAAACACTCTTCTTATGAATTCTAAATTGTTAGATGATGTTTACAGGTTTTTGCATTGAATGCTAGGATTTTTACATAAATAAAGTATTATATATTTATTTTTATTGAAAGAATATGTCTTTTTCTTTATTCATGCATAACTTCTAAAAATGGAGATATGTACATAAGGTTACCTAAACTAAGACAAAAGAAAAAAAAAGAGCCACAAATTAGCCACTCACTATATCATCCAAAAATATATACAAATTGTAGATGAGTCTTCTCTAAAAAAAGAAAATCTTTAAAAAAGAAAGGAGAAAGAAAAAAATAAATGATATAAACTAAGTACTATGACTCAAATATCGTATAAAACTTGTGAGAAATGGTTAAATACAAAATCAAGGTAGGAAATAAATCCTCAAGAATTCATTGCAATGTTTCATTCCTAAAAGGCATATTACTTGAAATATTTATTTGATAAATTTGATTGGTGTATGGAGATAGTATTTTATTTCTTTATAAAATCATTTTATTTGATTCATTTCATGAGATCAATATTATACACTACTTTGACCCTTTCTTCTTTAAACATATGCATATATCTTTGAATAAGTGCTTGAACTAATAGGATCAATGTTATTGATAGTATACCTTATGAGATTAGAGTCAAAGCGAATGCGGATTCCATTAATTGAAATTGAAAAACTTATTATTGATACTTTTTTTATATAAATATGAATAAAAATTTTAACTTATTATTATATTAATCCATGAATATTTAGAAATAACCTATGCTTTGGATTTTAATTGTGAACTTAGAAAGAAAACGTGAGAAGTTTTATTGTTCTTTTTTACTTTGTTATTTTTCATTTTTCATTTTGTCTTGATTAATTTAGTTTATTATTTTTTATGTGTTATTTGTTTGTTTTGTTAATTATTTTCATTTTTAGTTTGATGTTTATGCATATCATCTATGATATTCCTCATGATTTAAACTCATCCACTAGCAAAATCTAGGGGTTTAAAGCCTTGTTGCATATGATAAATGCAATCATGTCAATCTATGCAAATGATTTGGGATAGTTATTTTTATTCTAGTTTTTTTTCTTAGTTTTTCACCTTTCTTGATAAGAGACTAACAAGAAAAGTTGTAATGAGTGCTTAAAAGCACTTAATATGTCATGATTTTATGCACTTTACATGATAAAATATATTTGTATTTGCATAATTTTATTATCAATTAAAGCAAATCTATTTTTACATAATCATGAGTATGTTTTGTTATTTTACATCGATTTTAGCTTAAAAATAATTTAATTGATCAATTCTCAAAGAATAGTACTTGAAAGCACTACATTACAATATTGAAGCTTAAAAGATTTACATATGTTCCAAACTAATGAAAAATGGTGTATTAGAAAATAAGGATTCTAGTTGTTTAGAGGAACGCGGGGCGCGATGTGGAAATAATGTGTGTCAAAGCACGTGTGTCGAGTTTCAAAACATGTATATCCTATCTCATGCCATGGTGTGGAAATAATATGTTCCACCGCACCAACCTATCTGATCCACTATGTTCTCTTTTTCTTTACCTATAAATTGGACCCCATATTCTAATTCTAAAGCATCATGCAACTTAATTGTAGGCTGATTTCTTAGTTTCTTCTAGCTTTTCTGTTCTTTTAGTAATTTTAAAGTTCTTCTCTCAAATTCAGAGATTAACAATTATAGTTTATGTAGTAATTTTACTTTCAATTCAATAAACACTGTTGGTAATTTTGTTTGGAGGTTTTCTAGAAATAGAAACAATATTGATGTTCTTTAAATATCTAATTGAGGTATACTTTAAGTGTATTCTTTTCATATTACCTTTATGTGTTGTTTTATACGTTATGCTTAATTTATGGATCATTGATTAAATTAAGCATGCCTAGCTAAAAATACTATGTGATGTTAATAATGTTGTTATGCTTGTGAATATTAAAGTAGTTAAACATATTTTATAAAAATGAATTAAGCTTTGTTTCTTCATCAATATTTATACAAAAATTTTTTAAAGAAAATTATATAGCTTAGTATTTTTCATAAATCTAAAAAGTTACTTTCTAAATACTTAATCATGAACCTAACTTTGACACCTGCTTGGCCTTAAGCATTAATTATATGGTTTGTTATTTTCCTAGAAATAAATCATAATTTAATGATTAATCAATTGTTAATCATGAACTTAGGATATTAATTTGCTTGCTATTAGTAAAGAATGTGATTTTGATTGAGGATATTTTCTTATTAAAAATTGAGAATCAACAATTTTAATTCATATCTTTAATAACCTAATTAATAATGGACAAGAAAAATTAACTAACTAATATATCATATAAACTCTTCATTGAATGTAAATTTTTATTTTCCCATTGTTTTATTGAATCTGCCCTTTATTTTATGTTGTTAGTTTAGAAATTATAAAACTAAACAATCGTGACAAGATGTTTAGGTTTTTTTCGTTTATAAGAATTTGTTGAATTATTTAAAAACTACATGATTCCACTTTAAATCGACCTTTGAAGTATATTTATCATTTTTTATAAGTGATTTGTGCACTTGTGGGTTACTTTAAAATATACAAAATTTCTACACTAAGTTTTAGCACAACAAGTTTTTAGCACCATTGTTGGGGAATTGATAATGGCATCAAAAAGTAGCTAAATTTTGTATTATCATCACGAATGTCTATATTTAATTGGTATTGTAGATCTTTTTGTATTAATATAATTTTATATACATAATCAATCTTTTTGTATTTATTTCTAAATTTATTTTTAATCTACTAGCCATTTATTAAATCTGAACATGTTTGGATGAGTACTACTATGAGAAATCATTTTTTTCGCCGTGTTTGTGAAGATTAATTTAGGCAAATATTTTTATCAAACAAATTGAGATTATTTCTTTATTCAATATTTTTATTAAATTTATTATCGATGACATATGTTTCATAAAAAATTTAAAATTTGAAAGTTAGGTTTTAAAAATACCATCAAGATATGATTTTGGCACCTTGAATAAGAATTTAAATTGGTGACTTGAATGGATGAAAATGTTAACTAATTTTCAATTCTATTGGCTATTTACGAGACAAAATTAGGCGTACAAATTTTGTATAATTTATAAAATAGCTCATAAGTGCATGAATGACTTAGAAAAATGACAAGTATGCTTCCATGGTCGATCTATAGAGGAATCATTTGGTTTTTAAATCATTAAACAAGTTCTCTTAAAAATAAAATTAAATCACTAAAACATCATGTCACAATTATTTTGAGTCGAGTTTCTAACTAATAACATAAAACTAAAGATAGATTCAATAAAAATTTAAGCAACTAAATATTTATCATGCAATGGAGAATTTATGGAATATATTAGTTATTTAATTATACTTGTTCGATAGTTAGTAGGATATTAAAGATATTAATTAAGATTATTGATTCTTTCATATAGGTATGAAAATATCCCAAGGTAGGGATCATTTTCCTTTTTAACTTAACTTTAACTTTCCATATTCGGTAGGGCTAACACTTTAAACCTTAATTAAATTACTCTCATTTTCTAATGAATTACTAAACCATTCAACAGGCCAACTTCGATCGAGCCGACAATTTAACTTCATCAAGATGTCCAAGTTAGGTTTATGATTTAAGTATCTAGAACCAACTTTCAGATTTTAAAACTATTATGAAGGATATGTTGTTATTATATCTTCAATAATAATTCTTATAAAAACCTTTGAAATAAAGTCCATTCTAACTATATAGTTGAGATAGATCAAAATATTTAAGAGTGTAAATCTAAATCAGCATCAGATAATTTAAATCCAAAATATAACTCTCTTGTCTATTATAAAAAACATTTTGTTGATATATTTTTTATTTATAAACTTTGCTTTAAATCTTGATGATGAAATAAAAATTAATTCATTTCATAAATGTTTTTAATATTTACAAGCGTAACAACATTACTAATATCTCATGCTATTGATGGTCAAACATGTAGAGTTTAACAAATAATTAATAAATTAAACATATATCATGTAAAAACAAAACTTAGAAATACTCTGAAAGAAAAACATTTAAGTATACCTAAATATAATTCTTAGAATTGTTTTGGAAAACCTCCAGAAAAAATTGTTGTGATGTTTATTGAATTCAAACTTAAAGCGATTACATGAACAAAATTTGTTCAACTCTCGAATGAGAAAAGAAATTTAAAATAATAAAGGAAAAACTAAGAATTAAACCAACTAAAAGAAAGTTGATGGGAGGAAAGGATATATTTTTAGAAAAGAAATAGGGTCCTACTTATAAGTTGAGGAAAGGAGGGAAAATCATTACGGCACACAACTTTTTCCATGTTGCAGCATACACAACTTGTATATGGTTTGAGCATGATACACTCTTTCACGTCATGGTACACAATTTTTTAATGTGTAGCTTGCATCATATTTGGGATGAGTTTAATCCTTTTCTTTGACCTCTTGGCATGGTTCACAACAAAAATGTGTCATGACACACTTAAAACGCATAAGTGTGAACCCTAATTCCCATGTAATTTTTTTCCCAATTTTGAAACATATTAATATTTAACAAATGTTTTCTTTTAATCTTCTAAGTTATAATGGAGTGCTTCAAGTATATTTCTTCAAGTTGATTTATTTTAATACAAGAAATACCTAAAAAATAACAAAATGTACCTATGATTCCAAAAAGATAGATTTTCATAAAATGAAAATAAAATAAGAAAATATAAATCTATATAATCACTAAACATGCATAAAATTATGATATATTAAGTACTTTTGAGCACTTATCATAATCTCCAACCAATTTCTTGCCAGTCTCTTAGCAAGAATGGTGAAAAATTGAAAACAAAAACTAGAAGTTAAACTATCCTAAATAATTTACGTAGATTGACATGATTGCATTTAGCGTAAGTATCAAGCTTTTAAATACCTAGTTTTCCCTAGTGAATGAGTTTAAATTTTGTGAGGGTTTTCAGAAATGATACCCACAAATATAAAGTACAAAATAAAAAAAAATAAAAATTTAAAATAATGTAAAAAGATAAAATAATAAGAAAAAAAATTCCCATGTTTAAAAGTTCTTTTAAGTCTACAATTAAATTCTATAGCATAAGTCTTTTTAATATTCTAAATATTAGTGATTTATTATAATAATTAGTTTGAAAACCGCTTTCATATTCAAATAAAAAACATCTCAATATTAAATTTACTCAATTATAAAAGTGTATCACTTTAACTCTAATCTCATAAGTTATACTCTTAATAACACTAATCCTATTGGTTCAAGGACTTATTCAAAGGTATATGAAAAAACGTTTATGAATAAAAATGAACTAATAGTTCGCATATATTTAAACAAGCAAAGCTCAAAGAGATGCATCAATATTAATCTCTGAAATGAATCAAACAATGTAAAGACTTTATCTTGTTACTAACTAATTATCATATAACTCCATATAATGCTTTTGAAAATAATATAACAATGCCAAAAACTTTATCTTTAACTTTATAAGATATGATGATTTTGTAAGAAAATTAAAAATAAACCACAAATTCCTATTTCAATAAAAATAAATAAAAGCACACAAAAAATAAATAAAAACATATATAAAAATGTAAACATGTAAACATAAAATTTTAACTTTAACTTTTCACGTTATTTCATAAATGTAACTTTTTCTACCACTAACCTAAAATTTACATTATTCTGAATGTAACAGTTATAAATCGAAGGTAAAGAGTAAAGAAATAAAGGTTACCCATTTATTTGAACTTGTTCAATAGTTGGTATGGAATTATAGGTGAATCCATCGATCCAAACATATTAAAATTTCATAGATGTTTACTTCTCACAAATTCAACAAAAAATTATAAAATTAATATTTCTAAATAATGTTTACAAAATAAGAAATAAAATAACACAACATAAAAATACATACAAATACATTATCCAAAATAAATAACAACTAAAGTTTAAAAAAAAGAAAAAAAAATACATAAAAAGAAATAAAACTCTGGATCATTTAGAGCTTATCCTCCATGTCATCCTAGCCTTAATCTTCAAGTTCTTGTTGTCATGATCTTTCTAGAGGTATAAAATTGTAGTCATAATGAGGATACTCGAGTGTTGATAAATGCTTGTATCTATCCCATAATGACCAGATTATAATCGGTTCATTTCAAACATTAACCGATTATGTTCCACTTGATCATGATGCTACTGATTTAGAATTGCTACTAATTTTGTAAAATAAGCTTGTTGATATTCTTCCATGTAGCTCACTTTCTTACCAAAGTTATGAAATTGATCTTTCATAGACATTCTTGATAAAGGAATGGCTTTCCTTTCTCTTGGAATGATGTTCATACTAGAAGTAAGCTCATCAAAGTAAGTCATATTCAATAATTCATTGAATTGCATAACAACCTCACATTTTGAATAGGGTACAATGCTTTCTTACTTATAGCAACTAAAGTTAGGGGAAAAACTATATGGTAACTATTTACAGATAGCTAATTCATTGGTGAATCATTGCTCTAACATCTATGGACATCTTAGATGCAATTTCATACTACAAAATTGCCCTCTCTCTATCAATTATGTTATAATGTTTGGTGCGAATCATCCTAGAACATAAACATTATTGCCAAATTATTGAAATTTTGTCTAAGTACTTTGCTTAGAAACTTTTATGTTTACCTCCAGCTATATTCCATTCAGCACCTTGTATAGTCAAGGCTTTTAATATTTTAATATAATATACATTACTAATATATTGCTCACAATCACCTTCTCCGACATATACTAAATAAAAGTGAGCATTTATATCATTAAGTCCACAGAGAAGTAGCATATTTCAAACAAAAAATTTATCATTAATAGCATTGGAAAAATTTCTGAAATAGAGATTCAATAGCAACCTCTGTTTCCATTATAAAATTTTCCAACCTAGGACTACTATTACATCAATAATCCCTTCACGTCCATCGTTAAATTCCATTCTCCTTTGTGGAATAAAGCGTTTGTTAACTTTCGTTTCTTTTTCAAATGGACCTCTTAGGTACCATTTTCATAATTTATTCCAAATAATTTATAACCCTCTTTTTATCTTAAATAGAGTTTTGAACTCTTAATAAATAAATAAATAAATACCCCACAAATTCTAGAAAATTTTAATTCCAAAAATTATGAAGATTTACATTTTGTTGTTGAATGAAGGAAATGAAGAGCACCATTTTAATGATGAAAATCTTTGATGGAACTTGGAAAATTTTGAAAATTGAAAGAATGGTATAAATTGGTTTTTAGAAAATATTTGTGAAAACAATTTGAAGAAATGTGGGATTTTGGGGAATTATATGTGTTTGGGGTGAGAAAATGTAGGATTTTTAGAGAAAATGTAAGAAAAAATGAATTTTCACGGATAATGAAAAGGGTTATAGGAAAAAAGTTACTCATTACGTGGAGTATAATTTTTCATGTCGTGGTGCACATTCTTTTTATTCTGCCCATTATGTATTTAATCCATATAAATTTCATACCATGGCGTGCTCTTATATGCTTCAATTGTTACATATGTGTATTTCAGCCCTTTTATTAAAAGAATTTATATTAACCAAAAAAATTAAAAATCACACAAAATAAAAAAAAATTACAAAATTACAAAATTCAAGATAACTTAAATATTTAAATAAATAATAATTAGTTACCTCCCATCTAGGACTATTTTTATTGTCTTTAGTGATATGTTGCTTTGTGAAATTTCATCTTGTAAACTAAATATTCTCTCATTATTTAGGTTTTTTTCTTACTAATCTTGTAGATATTCCTTGCAATGCTTCAGGAAGTGCTTAGTTAACTACTCCACCTATATTTTCATTTTTTAATAGAAATTTTTGTAGAATCTAACCTTTGATTAGCCTTTGAACTTTGGGAAAAGGGAGGGTTTTACTTCCAAGAGGAATTAGGATGATTCCTACACCCACGATTAGAGGTATTAGCATTGGAGTCATACCTAGATCTTGGTTGGTATCCCCTAAGTACATTGACCTGGTTGGGTTTGGGAGTAGCTTCAAATTGATAGGGATAAGAACAACACCATGTCCCAAAGTGTTGCATATACCATATTGTTCTTTATTTATTGTGGCATGTGTAGTTAGAAGTGCAACTTGCACGGTCAACTAAATAAGCTACATTTGAACTTCAGTACTGGAGTCAATTTTATAGAATCTAGCTCTTCTTACTCTATAGGTCTTTTGTTAGGAATTAACATCCAACATTTCAAACATATTTAAATCTTTTAGGTTATTTTCTCTTCCATCGTTCCACTAGCAGCATTACCAAATGATGGATTGATATTATTGTGTCAATCCATCATAGAAAAATTGGTTTAGAAGCTGTAATGGGTAGTTATGATGGGGGCACTAGGTGAGAAAAAGATTGAACCTATCCTATGATTCATGGAAAGGCTCCTCCTCCATCTGAGAGAAAATAGCAATCTTAGCACTCAATTCTGATGTCTTCTAATAAGTATAGAAATTTTTCATAAATTTATTATAGATCTCTTCCCAAGTCATCACCGGACCTAGAGGAAGTGACATTAACCCTGCCTTGGCCCTATCTTTAAGATGTATGGAAAAAACCTCAATCTGAGTTAATCCTTGGTGAATACACTGATGGGAAAAGTTTGGACTGTAGAATAAAAATTCCTCATGAAGGACACTGAGTCTTCAATAGGTAGTCAATGGAAAGAAGAAAGTATGAAAAAAAGAATGTTTCATAATTCATAATTCCTAGGAGCCTCTCTGAGGTGCATAGTGATAGTTACAATGATAATTACTTGCCTTACAAACCTATTCAGTATGGTCTCCCAAAGTAGTGGGCCTTTCCTCATGTTTAGTAGATCAAGTGAAAGGTCAAGGTAAGGTTTGGAAAATTGTTAAAAAAAATACTGAGAGATGTTTAAGTTCAACCTTCTTGACGGTATAGTAGGCCTATTTATATTCTTATTTAAAGGTATAAGAGGGTGCCATAAGGATCTTCTACGCTGCATATACAAATAAAAATAGAATGTAATTTCACCTATCAAGTTGAAAAATAAAAAGATAAAATAAATATACAAAATTATAAAAAAATTAAATGTTCGAACATATAAAGACTAAACACTTAGCAAAGAATAATAAAATTATACACATGTTAATAAAATAAATAATCATGAAACAAATTAATTACAATTTTTTAAAAAAGAAATAAAGACTAATAAAGAAAATTAAATTAAAAATAAAAATAAAAATAAAGAATTGTTTTAAAAAAATATTTTTTTTATTTTAAAAATAAAAAGGAAATAAAGTTTTAGAAAAAGAAATAAAAATAAAATTTCTTTTCAAATTGTTTTATATTTTATTTTTATTTTTAAAAAAATAAGAGAAAATTTAAAATTTTTTAAATATCAAAAATTTTAAATAAAAATAACAATATTTACAACACGATTTTGTTTTCAAATTTTGACAATAAAAATTTTAAATTGCTATTCCTCCCTAGTAATGACGTTGAAAACTTGAAGCTTACAAAGGTTAACTAGTTTCCAATGATATTACTAGTTTAAAATTACACCAAAATTTTAATGTACAAAAATTAAACGTATAAATTTTATATAATTTATAAAACATCTCGCAAGTGTAAGAATCACTTACTAAAAATGACAAGTATACTTCCAAAATCGATATAAGGAGGAATTATGTGGTTTTAAAATCATTGAACAAATTATTTTAAAAATGAAATTAAATGACCTAAACATTATGTCACGATTGTTTTGGGATGAGTTTATAAACTAATAACATAAAAATAAAGATATATTCAATAAATATTTAAGCAATTAAACATTTATCATGAATGTAGAATTTATAGGATATATTAAATATATGAATTTAGATTATTGATTATTTCTTATACGTATGAAAATATCCTAAGACAGAGATCATTTTCTTTGTTAACTAAACTTTAACTTATCGTCTTCGGTCGGGCCAATAATTAAAACCTTAATTAAATTACACTCCTTTTCTAAGAAATTACTAAACCATTTAACTTGTCACCTTCGATTAGGCTAAAACTTTAGACGTCATCAAGATGTATAATTAGGTTTATGATTTAAGTATTTAGCACTAACTTTTAGATTTTAAAACTATTTAAATGATATATTGTCAATATATCTTTAATAATAATTCTTATAAAAATCTTCTAAATGGAGCCCACTCTAACTATAAAGTTGATAAAGACCAAAATATTTAAGGGTGCAACTCTAAATCAGATTCAGATATTTGAAGTTCTAAATTTATCTCTCTTGTTTATTATGAAAAATACTTTGTCAATATATTTTTCATTTAGAAACTTTCGTTTAAATCTTGATGATGAAATAAAACTTAATTAATTTTATAAAATTTTCAATCTACTTTAATATTTCATAAGCATATTACATGTAAAACAACACTTAGAAATAATCTCAAATGAATACACTTAAATATACCTCAACAGAATTCTTAGGATTGTTTGGAAAACCTCCAAATAGAATTGCTACACTATTTATTGAATTGAAAGTATAAGCTATTATATGACTTAAATTTGTTCAACTCTTAAACGAGAGAAGAACTTTGAACTACTAAAATAAAAACTAAGAAATCAGCTAGAAGGGAGTTGATGGGATGAAATGGATTTATTTTTACAAAATAATTATGGTCATATTTATAGGATGTGAAAAAGAGGAAAAAGTGATTTTTTTAGCCTGGCACCGTGGCAAGCAACCACACTGTTGCATATATAATCTCCACATAGTTAGAGAATAATCTCCTATTTTCACATCGTGGTACACAATATTTTTATACCGTCACCCACATCATATCTAGGACACATTTAATCTTTTCCTTTGGTCTCGTGCCGTGGCTCACAAAAAAATCAAGCCGTGACACACTTAAAACTGCATCATTTGGAACTCTAAATTTCATGTAATTTATTTTTCCAATTTTCAATCATATGTAATGCTTTACAAACTTTTTCTTTTAATCTTCCAAGTTGTAATTGAGTGCTTTACGTATATTTCTTTAAGTTGATTTATTTTAATACAATAAATACTTGAAAAATAACAAAATATTCATGTGATTTCAAAAATATAGATTTTCATAAAATGATAGTAAAACAAGTAAATACAAATATATATAATCATTAAACATGCTAAAAATCATAATATATTAAGTGTTTTTGAGAACTTATCAAATTTCACCAAAATCATTGATTTAAATGACTTAAATGGTTTGATTTAATCTATCAGTTAATGATCCCTATCAAAAGACTCTAGATTTTATTGACAATAAATATGATTCCCATCAAAAGAATTATTCATCTATAAAAGGAAAAATCAATAACCTTAGTTTATATATTTAATAACCTAACTAATTCTAAGCAAGTATGGTTAACTAGTTAATTATTCGCATAAATTCTTCATCTATTGTTAATTTATTATTTGCCTAGAATTGTTTGAATCAATCATATTTCTATCTTTTTATTATTTTTATTATTAGTTTAGAATTTTCAAAATTAAATATCATGATAAAATGTTTAGGTTTATTTTTAGTGTTTGTTTTTGAGAAATTTATTGAATTATTTAAAACCATGTAGTTCCTCTAAACCGACCTTAGGAATATATTTATGTTTTTTACAAGTAATTTCTAACCTTGCAAGCTTATTATAAATTTATAAAATTTAAATATCAATTTTTTCTTCATCAAAGTATAGCCAGCCATTGAATAGTAGATCTATAAGTTAGTTCCAGCTTTTGTAGCTCCATGCCTTTTAATCCCAAAGTTCTACTAGGAGTAACAACCAAATAACTAGATGGGCTTGCATATGAAAGAATGCGCCAAGAGCCTTGTAGCTTAGTCTTTTACCCCCTTCTAACATAGTCGTACCATAACATCTTTTGTAAAAGCATGTGTAACATGTATCAACTTATATATATATATATATAGCATTAGAAGGTAATGTTCATTTTCCATTACTATTCGTAGCATATTTCTAACATTATGATGACCCATTTTTAATACCTTTGTTCAAAAATAATTTCTAATATATATAAATTATTTTGAGCGTGGTGTTAAAAAACTCGAGATCCAGCCAGTGGCAACCAACACACCAGCTGAAAACAACCACCAACATATTAGTGGGGAGCAACAGGCTGTCCAAGAATATGATTCTCCATAATTATGTTTATTTTTAATTATTACAATTTTGCTTTTCTTTTGTATAAATTAGATTGTAAACATTCATTTATTCATACAATAAAACCATTTTTTACATGGTATCAGAGCTTAGGAAGTAATTCTTTGAAAATTTAGCTCACATAGAAACTTTTTCTTCCATTCAAATTTTGTTTCTTTTCAAAACCAATTTCGATTCACAAAAACAATTTCAATTTCATCCTATTATAATATCCAAAAAATTCTGAGCAATCTGCAATTATTTTCAAGCCAAAACATTAATCCGCGCACTCACACGCGCATTGTCTGAGATCACTGGAGTTCCACGCGTCTCACCGGAGTGACCCATGCCAACACGCACGTTGAGGAAGACGACTTAAACAACAAGTTGTTCAGCCCGCCTCTAAAGCAAATGATGCGTCATTCGTTTTATTTCGGTCTTTAACCGGTTCTATCTTCAGTTGGTTCACTAATTTTTCAACGGGTTCTTTGGCTGAAATTTTCGGTTCTGGAATCCTTGTTACATTTTCTATAAAATACATCCCATTTCAGTTCATTAGTAGTTTTATAAATAGTCATCGTTGTCTAAAAAGACACTAAATCTTATCTCGTTTTCGAATTTTTCACTCAAAATCATGTCTAAAACTACCAATGACATTTGTACACAATATCCTTACAAGAATTATCCACAAATGAACTCACATCTCAAGTGAAATCGATGCAACAATATCGGCCACAATTCTAAAAGCTATCAAAATTACCTCAAATGTGATTTTTGTGGTCTCAATGGACATAATTATGAAAACTGCCAAAATGCCTCAAATGTGATTTCTGTGGTTTGAATGGACATTACATCAACATATGTCGGAAGAAAAGGGAAATTCAAGATAAGAGAGATGGAAGTTATGGATTTCCCTCTAAAGCTCACCATACTAATCTTCAGGAAAGCAGCTCTAACACAAGGACACCATCCCACAACCTTACATATACCCAATATCATGAGCTTCTTACACTTCTCAATCAAGCCAAATCAGGTAGCATGGTAAGACAACATGACTACTTCTTTAGGTAACATATCATATGCAAATTTTTTCCATTCAGAAACCTGTTGGATTCTTTATACATGAGCAACTGATCACATGGTCTATTCCCAAAACCTTATGAGCTCCAGCATTCCAGTCACTAATTGGCATGTGCATTTACCTGATCATTCACTTGCCTGTGTCACAAATATTGGCACAGTACATTTCCCCAATAATTTCATACTCCATAATGTCTTATGTGTTCCCTCCTTTAAATTAAACTTGGTTTCAATAGCTAAACTAACTCAAACTACACTTTGTCATGTCACCTTCACTAATAATATGTACTTTGTTCAGGACAAATGCTCAGGAAGACGATCGGGATGGGAACTGAGAAAGTAGGACTATACTACCTGACTATTTCGAAGAAGGCTGGATGTTTCTTTGTTTCAAATACTACTCCAACCAACCCTCATCTATGGCATCAAAGACTTGGTCATCTATCTAATAACAGTTTGCATGAGCTTTCTCTTTCCATTAGCATACCTTTTTGTTCTATTAGTGATTGTTCTATTTTTCGACTAGCTAAACAAACTCGTAATTCATTTCCTTTAAGTTCCATCAATACAAAAGCACCTTTTGAACTTATTCATGTTGATATTTGGGATGGCTATCACATTCCAGTACTTAATGGAGCACGTTATTTCCTCACTATTATTGATGACTACTCAAGATGCATATGGGTCTATCTCTTAAACACTAAATCTGATACACACATATTTCTCACCACCTTTATTAATCTTGTTGAAACACAATTTACATCCATAGTTAAAATCATTCGTAGCGATAATGGATTAGAATTCTCTATGACCCAATTGTTTTCTAGCAAAGGAATCCTACATCATACCAGTTGTGTCTCTACCCCTCAAAAAAATGGTGTTGCTGAACACAAACACCATCACCTTCTCAATGTGGCTTGTGCATTGCTCTTCCAAGCCAACCTCACTAAACAATTATGGGGAGATTCTATTCTTACAACCACATACCTCATAAATCATACTCCAACACCTGTTCTCAAGGGTAAAATGATGAGCAGAATCGTGATCGCCAAATACTTTGATGAACAAAAACTTGATGAACGAAAACCGGCATCGTCGATCCTGCCAATACTTTGGTTTTAATATTTGTAAAACTCTCGCAAGTGCACGAATCATTTCGTAGAAAATGATAGGTATACTCCCAAGGTCGATCTAAGGAAGGAATGTATGTGGTTTTTAATTTATTATTCAAACTTTTAAAAACGAAATTAAATCCTAAACATCCTGTCACGATATTTTGGGGTTTTTGTATTTTTAATCTAATTACAGAAAATTAAACATAGATTCAATAAACATTCATGCAAATTTTATCTTTTATAAATAGTGGAGTATTTATGGATATAATAACTAAGTTAATTATGCTTGCTCATATTATCTAGGTTATTAAAGATATGAATTGATATTTATTGATTCTCCCTTTTTTGTATGAATACCACCTTTGGTGGGGTTAGATATTCTTTGTTAACTAAACAAATCAATTAACACCTATGGGTGGGGTTGATAACTAATTTGGTTAATTAAATTAATTCCTTTTTCTAAGAGATTGAAAATGAACCATTTAAATGCCACCTTTGGTGGGGTTAGTCAGTTTAAACTTTATTCAAGGTGTCCAAATTAAACCTAAGAATTTAGTTATCCGAGTACTAACTTTCAAGTTTTAAAATCACTACCGAAAACATGTCGTCAATACATTTTCAGATAATAATTCTTATAAAAACTTTTGAAATAGAGCTTCACTCTAACTACCTAGCGATTGTACCATCAAATAAAAGAGCACTACTCTAAATCGTATGATAACTAAACCTTAAAAATCTAATTTTCAAAGTTTAAGTTTGTAATGAAAATAATATATTTCTCTCTAACATTCTTAATATAAAATCATGAATAAAAATAAAATCAATTCATTTGAGAGATTTTTACCTATTTAATATTTCGCAAGCATAACAACGTCATTATTACATCATGTTTACTAACACAACAGCTTAAATTTAACCACGACAAATTAAATATGACATGTAAGATAAAAACAGAAAAATAACGAAAAGAAAAATGAAATCCTTACAGAACTTCGACGCTATTCCCGTTGCTGGAAAAACTCCAAGCAGAATTTGCACGCCCATTTATTGAATCAAAAAGCTAAAATATTACAAAACATAACTAGTTCTTCCCTTAAAAGGGAAGAACTCTAAAACTAAGAGAAATTAACTAAGAAAAGCTAAAAACTAAGAAAACATAAGAAAAACTAAAAATCTAAGAAAAGAGAGAAAGAAAGAGAGAAAAGAATGTATTTGGAGGTTTTGAAGGTGTTTGAAGGTGTGTGAAGGTGTGATTTGAAGTGAATGGAAGGGGGGTATTTATAGGTGAGGATGGAGAGAAAAAATGAGTAAAAAAATGTTAAAAAAATAATAAAAAATTAATAAACGTGTAATGGACATGTCGTAGGTCATCAATGACGCGCATGACGCCAGTGGGCACGCTGCACGTGAAAAATGGGGTGAAATGCGTTTGGCGCACGGAGAAGGCGGCCGCCGATGCGCGCGCGCGCCGGCCGCTGCGCGCGCGAACAGCAGAACCCGCGCGCAGGCCGCGCGCATGAACAGAATCTCGCGCGCGTAGTGCTGCGCGCATGAACAGGTAACCGCGCGCGCAAAGGCCGCGCGCATGACATACCCGCGCGCAGTGCCGCGTACGAACAGTACAAGCGCACGCAGCCGGGTGCGGGCGCTGCGGCTGGGCGGCGTGGCGGCGCGTTTTTCTCCTTTTTGACATTTTTGACCTTTTTGACCCATTTTGTCCAATTTTTTCCATATTTGTCGACCTTTACGCATTTATTTATTAATATATTTGTGATGTATTGCTTCTAGTATTACTCTTTGAGTCTTTAAGTTGCATTTTTAAGCCAAAATACCTGAAAAACAATAAAAATACCCGTGATTCCGAAAAAGACAAATTTATATAAATATATGATAAAACATATAAATATATATATTTTTAATCAATTAATTTGCATAAAATCATGGTTATTTTAGTACTTTTTGAGCACTCATCATAAAACACCATTTGAAATCATTTTTCACAAAGTTCCTATGTATGAACATCTTCGTGTCTTTCGTTCTCTTTGCTTTGCATCTGCACATCATAATGAACACACCAAGTTTGATGCTAGATCACATCGATGCATATTCATTGGGTATCCATTTGGGATAAAATTTTATCGAGTCTACAATCTAGAAACATGAAAAACTTTTATTTCTCGTGATGTTATCTTTCATGAACATGTGTTTCCTTATTCCACTTCCGTTGTCAACACTCCAACTCTATTCACTCCATCAGAAAATACTATTTATGATGACATGCCTAACATTCATCATTCAACTACTCCAAATACATCACTTCATCATACATCATCTATCCTTCCAACAATCGACTTAAACATTCTTAATCTTTAAGATTCATCTCCTAATCCACCAATGTTCCTAGCTACCTTCATAAGTATCATGTAGAAGCTTCCTTTCCTTCTCGGTCCTTCCCTTCTTCTAAATCAACATCGTCCAATAACAAAGGTACTTCTCATTCTCTATCTCATGTATTTACTTATGATCGATTATCACCTGCACATCATGCCTTTGCTACTTCTATTTCCATTCTTAGGGAACCAACCACCTTTGCTGAAGCTTTTAACGATCTAAAATGGCGACTTTCCATAAAACAAGAATTGGATGCTCTTGAAACTAATGGCACTTGGAAGTTTCAATAGCTTCCTCCAAACAAGAAAATAGTTGGTTGTAAATGGGTCTACAAAATTAAGTATAATCCTGATGGCTCTGTGGAATGATACAAGGCTCGGTTAGTGGCCAAAGGATACAATCAGATTGAAGGTTTTGACTACCAAGAAACTTTTACACCAATAGCCAAACTTGTCACTGTTTGTCTCCTTCTTGTCGTTACTACTATTCAAAATAGACATCTTTTCCAAATCGATGTCAACAATGTTTTTTTCTATGGTGATCTTCATGAAGATGTCTATATGTCTCTTCCACCTGGATCTAGTTGAAAGGGGGAAAGACGAGTATGTAAGCTACACAAATCTTTGTATGGACTCAAACAAGACTCAGGACAATGGTTCATTAAGCTATCAAAAACACTTAAGCTAGCTAGTTTTAACCAATCCAAGTATGATCACTCACTATTCGTCCGAACCGATTTTAATTCCTTCTCTACTCTTCTTGTCTATGTATATGATATAATCCTAACAAGAAACAATGTACAAGACATTGAAGAAACTAAGAATCATCTCATGTGACAATTCAAGTTAAAAGATCTTAGTGAATTAAAGTATTTTTTAGGCATAGAAGTTTCATATTCCAAGAAGGGAAATGTTCTGTCACAATGCAAGTATACACTTGAAATATTGGAGGACATAGGTTATCTTGGTGCCAAATTTTCCAATTCACCTATGGAAACTCGCTAATTTCTTGGAAGACTAAGAAACAAAATATTGTCTCACAATCAAGTGCAGAAGCAGAATACCGCTCTATGGCAGTAGCTTGTTTCGAAGTAACTTGGTTACGATACATTTTGGATGATTTTGGTATCAAACACTCCCAACCGACCAAGTTATATTGTGACAATCAAGCAACCTTTCACATTTCATCAAATCCAATGTTTCATGAATGAACCAAACACATAGAGATTGATTGTCATCTAGTGAGAGAAAAGAATCAGGTTGGAATGATCAAGACTTATCATATCTCTACATTAGAGTAACCAGTAGATATATTTAACAAATCCCTGAGTTTTCCATAGTTATTGAGCTTACTTAATGTTGTGTGTTTTGGAACACACATAAAATCGTGCAAGCATACACGGTCACAAGTAATAACATTTGTAAGTAAAGTATCGTTCTCACGAGGATTTGTTACTATAGTTTGTTGAGTACTAAAATTGTATCTTTCTGATTTTATCCAAAACAACCGTTGATTGTAAAAGTTAAGAAAATTGTTAAAAAAAATAAAAGAAATCTAGGATTGCAATTTTTCACCAAACTAATCCACTCACATCATGTTATTTTCTTTTGATTTATATTTTTTAGTACATTTAATTTGTCAACCAAAAACTTCTTTTTTATTCATACATCTCTTCTGAGCTCCGTATAAACACACCTCGTTAAATTAATTCACTATATATCTATGAGAATTAAATTTAATAAGATTCATTAAGTTCTAAGTTCTCAAATGGCCACACATACAATTAGGGTATATTCCTATCCTTCATCATACATGTCATTCTATCTACGAGCAATATACACAAAAATGCCTCTCTCAAGTTTATTTTTATGCCACAAATCGTTTTGATAAAATTTGTAAATAATCAAAAAGCATTAAGCACAAGATAGAGTGAACAAATCGAACGTCTTATAAATCTTTCAAAAAAAAAATAATTAAAATCAAAGCTTCATAAATTCAGATCAAATGCAACCCTAGAAAAATTAAATTACTTCATTAAATTAAAATAAAAATAACATCAACTACAGAAAATTATAAGAAGCAGAAAGGAAAATTAAAACATCACATACGAAAATATTTGGCACACGCAGAACACAACAAAAGCCAAAAAATGGCTTCTGCGTGTTCTGCCGTCCAAAACCTAATACCACAAAAATTCTAAACCAAAAAAAACTTCTAAACTCTATCATAATATCACCTATTTATAGCCAAAAAAATACATCAGAAATATTACATTTTTTTATTTTATTTTTTTTGTTTTCAGAAACGCGTAAAAAAATATTCCCTCGAAACTAATTTCGACGCGTTTTGAAATTCGATATCGACAAAATTAGAATCACGCGTAGCCAGGCGCCGTTTCTGCATTTTTTAAAATCAAAGTGCATGCCACGTTTCAGAGCCTGATTCGCTGAAACAAATAGTGGGACACGTGGCCGCATCTCATTCGTTGAAAGGGGGGCGTGATCCAGCGCGGTCGCGCGCATTGTAAAATACCACGTGTCATAATATTGTTGGCTTCAAATAAAGGAGACACGTGGCTACTTCTTATTCAGGAGACCTTGATATTGCACGTCGCTTGGATGAACCGTGTTGCACACGATTTTTAGACAAACGGTTCGGTGCGCGACAGCTTGGTTCCACGCGCTTCAATCTGGACCGTTCATCTGATCCAACGGACAGCGATGCACCTCGGGATAATTTCTGCGCAGCCAACATGTGGGTCCCACTCTGCATGCGGCACACGGCGGGTGGGACCAGGTGACACGCCGTGAGCCGTGCGAGAAATCTTTAGGCAATGCTTACTACTTCGTCTGGAATGCACTCGCTACATCGGGACCGTTGATTGCGATCGAAAGGTATGTGTTGGATGCGTTGAATGATCGCGAGTGGCATTCTTCTCTCGCTTGTAATTTAAAACTTTCCTTAATTGTATTTTGACCCACAAATATATTTAAAATTAGATTTTGAACTTTCTTAAATTACTGATTAAGCCTTTGCTTTAATTTTAAATTAAATTTTTAATCTTTTAATAATTATAATTAAGCCTAAATTCAATTTAAATTATATTTTCGATTTTTAGAAATTGTAATTAAGAACTATATTATTTGAAATTATATTTGTTGACATAAATATGAAATTAAGTACATTTTCGATACAAATTATTTAATTTTAGTAAAAATGTATTTCTTAACACATAAAAGGTAAATATTAATTTATTTAACTAAAATTAAACAAAAATGTAAAGAACATAGCAATTATCATTAATAAAATCGATGAAAATAACTGTATAAAATACAGTTATCACTTAACAAGTTGGGAATAATTAACATATATTCCAACTTGAAGGGAAATGTTAAAGAACTTGAGATCTAGCTGGTGGCAACCAACACACCAACTGGAAATAGCCACCAACAGATTGGTGGGGAGCAACAGACTGTCTAAGAACATGCCTCTACATAATTATGTTTATTTTTAATTATTACAATTTTGCTTTTCTTTTGTATAAATTAGATTGTAAACATTTGTTTATTCATACAATAAAACCATTTCTTACATGTGGGTTCAAACATGCTAGGAATGTAAATAGCTAATGATTGGGATATTATGTATTGAACAAGGCTCTCTAATGCCCTATATAAGATTATATAGGATACTCTTGTCATTTCAAAGGAGGTACATGTAGGTCTATGTCAGAGCGCAAATTATGTAGGGTACTTGAATTACAAATCTTAATAAGTAGACTGATCATGAAAGAGACTCAATCAATCAAGAAGTATAATCAAAGCGCAAATTTACTTATTTTTGCACTAACTGCTAATCCTAACCATTGGGTCAATAATAATCTAATCTTAATTAAATCAAGCTAGAAAATTCATTATAAAAAGAACCCATCAACTCATTAAAGACACAATATTGCTATAAATAATAAGAGAGATCAAGACTTCACAATTTCCATCATTATAATGATGATTCATTTAGAATCTATGTCTAGTTAAACATCTAATGTGATTATGAGAAATTATAAGTCCTAAACAATGATTTAATCAATTTAATATTGTTAGATATAAGAAAAGATCTAAAGTTTTAAGTGAACCTACACTTCTAAAGCTAAAGTGAAGAACTCAAAAAATGGTTTTAAATTATAAAAGTGATTTGGAACTTAAGCAATTAATTTACATTAATGACATGTTTAATAAATTTGTAGGCTAGTGATGAAGATAGTCTTATAATCACATATATCACATAAAAATTTTGCAACTATCCTTATTATTGTATGTTATTTTCCTTAAAAAAAATTCAAAACCCCTATTTACCAATTGTACCTAACCCATTAACAAACTAATAAGTAGTAGGAAAAATTGTCATCAATTCTCATGAGTATAAAAATCCTAATTCTTAAAATTATTCATCATTTTTACATTATCAAATATACACTACTACAAAACGGGGTATTTAAGTCGCTGTGTAAAGTCAGTTTTTGAAAAAAAAAACTCACTTATAATGAATTTAAAGTCGGTTCGGTGTAGAACCGACACTACCCACATGGCTAGCGTCGGTTTGCCCCTTCAACCAACGCTACCCACGTGACTAGTATCGGTTCGCCACGTCAACCGACGCTACGTCCTATTTTTTAAATTAAAAAATGGATGAAGTAAATACAATTGAAATTTTTTTAGGTCATTAATTATTATTTTATTTGACTCTTTAGAATTTAATTTGGATATTAATATATATAAATAGTATAATTTTTCTTTTTTTAGACAATTAGTTTTTAAAATTATATAATTTTGTTTATTTGTTTGGATATTTAAATATATATATATATATATATGTACAATATATCTTTATTTAATTTTGTGTATATGTTTTAATTAAATATTATTGTAAAATTATTATTTTTCTTTTTCTATAGGTACGTATATGCATAGTTTAAATAATATAATAATTGACAAAAAATAAATAAATTTTAAATTGCGTGGATAGTGTCGGTTGACGTGGAAAACCGACACTAGCCGCGTGGGTAACGTTGGTGGACGGGAAAAACCGACGCTACACACGTAATATATCCGTTCGCCTCATTTTTTCTATACAAAAACCCAAAAAATTCCATTTTCTCCCAAAACCGAATTCACACCCACCCTCTTTCTCAATTTTCGACCACCATTTGCAACACCGTTTTGTGGGTTATATTCCTCTTCTCATTATCTTTCAGATCTACTATTTTTTTGAGCAAAATTCTCAAATTTTTTATACCCATTTTTTCACTTATTCCCACTTACAAAACACCATTTTCTTCTTCTTTTCTCCATTTGGTCACTTCATAACATTCTTGTTAGTATTTCTATTAATTTTGAAGCTTATTATTCAGTTTGTTTTATTTTTGTATAAATTTTTGATTTAGGTTTGTTTTTTATTTTGCTTGTTATTATATGTTTGACTTATTTTCTGTGGAAATAATATCTGAAATGTTGTGGGTTTGAGGGATTTTATATATTTACCGTGTGTAGATAAATTTATTTATATATAAATAATTATATTTTATTAAGTAGTGAATAAAGGAAAAGTAATATGTTTTTTTAAATTTTTAAGAAATTATATTGGTATCAATGTTATACGTGTTATCTCTTGACTCTTAAAAAATTATAACTATATATTTATAAACTCGATAATTTAAATAATATATATATATATATATATATATTAATAAAAATCAAATAATAACTAAAAACTAAGTAGTATTATTATTTTTATTTATATATGCTACTTATGTGTTAAAATGTTAAATATGTTACTATAGTAGCCCCTACTTCTATATAATGTTATATACATATAATTAATATTAATTTTTAATTATGATATAGTAACATGTTTAGAAATTAGAATCAACCAAAGTGATTTGTTTTTATATATTCATGCTGGCATGTTGCTTATTTTTTAATTTGTATATAAATGAGGTTGTTTGTAACTTTATATTTTCATTCCTCATTTAGGTACAAATTGACTCCCAACTCTAACCCTATTTCCCAAAGTTATTTATATATAATAATACTTGAAATATATTCATTGGATACATAATTAATTAATATGTTTAATTAATGTCATTAATAAAAAATGGACAAATCTTAGATGTCAAAGTGTAGAATTGAGCAAGACTATATTTCTGGAGTTGAAAGTTTCATGGAATTTGCTTGTAGAAATAGTAATATTGGAATTAGTATGATTCGATGCCTATGTGTTAAATGTAAAAATATGCGATTTCATGAATTTGATGAGGTTAAGTATCACCTTATCCATAATGGTATTCTTTTGAGCTATAAATGTTGGTATTATCTTGGAGAAAATATTGATAATACTCATGGGGAAAAGATGAATAAGAATGTGAGTGGATTACATACATCTTATCATAATGTATAGATAGAAAATATGTTTCATGGTGTTGAAGATGAATTAAGCAAGGATGATCCCGAAACCTTTAAAAAACTTATAGAAGATGCCGAAAAACCGTTGTATCTAAAATGCAAAAAATACACTAAAATGTTGCGATTGGTTCATTTGTACAATGTGAAGGCAAAACATGGTTTTCCTGACAAGGGATTCACAAAATTACTAAATCTACTAGTCGATATGTTTCCTGAGGATATTGAATTGCCATCTTCAATGTATATAGTGAAGAAATCTCTTAGTCAATTTGGCATGGAATATCATAAGATTCACGCTTGTCCAAATGATTGCATTATTTATAGAAAAGAATATGAGACATTAGATGATTGTCCTATATGTAAAGAATCGAGATATAAGCATGGTACAAATGAGACAACACATAAGAAAGGCGTGCTTGCAAAGGTTCTTTGGTACTTTCCTCCGATTCCTCGCTTTCAAAGGTTGTTCAATAGTAAAGATACATCAAAGATGTTGACTTGGTATTCAGATAATCGATCTGATGATGGGGTGCTATGTCATCCTTGTGATTCTCCAAATTGGAAAGTAGTAGATAATTTATCTCCTCAATTTTCATCTGATCCGCACAATCTTCGTCTTGCCATTGCTACTGATGAAATTAACCCACATAGTTCCCTCAGTAGTAGATATAGCTATTGGCCAGTAATTATGGTAACATACAACCTTCCTCCCTGGTTGTGTATGAAAAGAAATTCATGGTGTTAACATTATTGATCTAAGGACCGAAACAACCCGGTATTGATATTGATGTATATTTGCAGCTTCTGATAGATGATTTAAAGATGTTGTGTAATGATGGTGTAAATTTTTACGATGCACATAAAGAAGAACACTTTACATTGAAGGGGGTCCTTTTATGGACAATTAATGATTTTCCTGCCTATGGAAACTTATTAGGACATGCAACAAAAGGTTACAAAGGATGCCCTATATGTAGTGATGTAACTTCTGCAACTTATCTTGTTCACGGACGAAAGATGTCTTATAGAAGACATAGAAGATTTTTGTCATCTGGACACAAGTTTAGATACCAAAAGAAACCATTTGATGGTGAAGAAGATCATGATCATGCAACTCGATCTTTGCGAGGTGTTGAGATATTAAGGCAATTGAATGGTATGACATTCAAACGATATGGAAAGATGAAAAAAAATCACTAAGGTAGGGAAACGAAAGAGGTCAACTAATGAAATGGGTGAAAATGAAAAAGAGTTTGAACCGACTTACCATGGTTGTTGGAAAAAATCAATATTTTGGGAATTACCTTATTGGAAAGACCTACACATTCGTCACATCTTAGATGTCATGCACATTGAGAAAAATGTATGTGAGAGCTTGATTGGTACTTTACTTAATATACTTGGAGAAACAAAGAATGGAATTAAAGCAAGATTGGATTTAAAGAAACTAGGCATACAACCTAAATTGGAACCAAGGGTGGAAAATTATAAGAATCGAACCTACTTACCACCAGCATCATATACAATGTCAACAAAAAAGAAGGATGCATTTTGTAAATGTTTGGAAGGTGTGAAAGTTCCTGATGGTTACTCATCCAACTTAAGAAATTTTGTGTTTATCACCGATAAGAAACTGTATGGATTGAAATCACATGACTGTCATATCTTAATGCAAAAGTTATTACCAGTTGCTATTAGATCAATTCTTCTAAAACATGTTCGACTATCAATAATTTAGCTTTGTTCATTCTTCAATACAATATGCAAGAAATCTATATCAATTGGTGAGTTAAATTCTTTACAGAAAGATGTTATAGAGACTTTGTGTCTAATTGAAAAATATTTTCCTCCTTCTTTCTTCGATATAATGATTCACTTGTGTGTTCATTTAGTTTGAGAGGTTCAATTGTGTGGTCCTACTTACTTAAGGTGGATGTATCCTTTTGAGAGATATATGCAAGTCCTTAAAGGATATGTAAATAATAGAAATCGACCTGAAGGATGCATGGTGGGATGCTACATTGTTGAAGAGGCAATTGAGTTTTGTTCTGAATACTTTAGTGGTTGCACTGAAATTGGGAATCCTACACACAAGATGTTCTTAGAACGTCACATGATCCAAGTAGGTAACCCTATGCTTAGTGGAAGTAATAAATTATTTATTGATCGCACTCGATGGGAAAAGGCACACTGAATCATTTTGGTAAACAATAATGAGGCACAACTATACATAGAGTAAGTGATGTTCATTGTTTCATGATTGCAAAAATCATTTTTTATTTAACTATTAATGATGATATATAACTTCATATATATTTAATAACATTACAGGATGCATTTAAACTTGTTGAAGATTGATCCTCGTTAAAAAAGAGAGGAGAAAAATGGTTGTATGATGAATATAAGCGAGAGCTTATTAATTGGTTTCGCAACCATGTAAGTGTCACAAACAAAAATTCATGCATGTATCTTCCTAGATCTATTCAATGTTTTAAAACTTTGCTCTAAACACATTTTGTGTTTTTGTATACATAGATTCGAGATTAACTCAAGAAACCCAATCATAAAATATCAGAAAGTTTACAATGGCTTGCACATGGGCTAAAATTCGATGTCAAATCATTTTATAGTTTCACAATAAATGGATCAAGGTTTACGACTCAAGCTAGGGACAAAGTCTGAGTAAATCAAAATAGTGGTGTGAAGATAGTTGCACAAACTATGCAATTTTCTAGTTCAAAAGATGTTAATCCTGTACTTTCTGATAGAACATATTATGGTATAATACAAGAGATTTGGGAATTGGATTATGAGGTATTCCATGAAACAGTTTTCTTGTGTGATTAGGTCGAAGATGTTATCAATGTTGGATATAAAATAGATGATTTTGGATTTACCATTGTAAATTTATCCAAGATAAGTCACACTGATAATCCTTTCACGTTAGCACTTCATGCAAAACAAGTATTTTACGTGAGCGATCAAATTGATCCAAGATGGTCTATTGTGTTAACGCCTCCAAAAAAAGAGTTTTACCATTGTGATATTGTAGAAGATGATGACTCTATTCTTGATACATTAACCAATATTATTAATTTCTCAAATAAATTGCCTAATGTATGTGATGATCTAATTGATGATGATGATTCTTCGTCATGGGCTCGAAGTGATTATAAAGGAATATATGTATATGATAAACAACCTAATCAAACATAACATATGTTCTATATTATTGTAATAACTCTTATATATATGTATGTTCCTAAAATTGTCAACTAGTTTATATTTCTTCATTGTATGCATATATTTCATGGATCCTCGGGTAAAAGAGCTTGTAGATCCAAATGATCCATTAGGGTATTTGAAAAGAAGGGGTTGGGCGAATATACATGATGCTCCACTTAACATAGATGATAGAATACCTACTCTATTTGATTATACTGGTAATCCAATAGGGAAAATGGTAAACAATTGAAATCTTCTATTGGTCGACTTGTGAAGTCCAGTATACCAATCAATATAAATGATTGGTCTCAGGTTGACAATGCAGAAAAGTTCAAAATATGGATAACCATTTGTGTAAGTCTCTTATATTTTATAATAAATATATATATTATATCTTTTTTGTATTATATCTAATCTTTTGTACTGTGTTTTTATAGAAATTATGTGTTTCCATATTTGGAACCACTTGATGAGGTAGAGCTCTACAAAATCCCTGAAGAACACCCCTGGATTACACCTCAAGTTTGGAAAGACTTTGTGGATTATAGACGTTCAGATGAATTTCAAATTATTAGGGAAGAACATCAAAATATACAAATGCATAACATTCTTCTTAACCGTACTGGGAGGTCTTCAAATCCTGAAGTTAGATATAGAATGGTATTATTAATTTGTCTTAATTTATAAATATTTTTTATTTATTTTCCTCAATTTAATTTCATGTCATTGTTAATAAATTTTTCATAATTTATGTAGGAAGCTGAATTGGGTAGACCTGTTAGCGAACTGAATTGTACATAAAAACAAAGACTCCTAAAATGAAGAATTCAAGACTGATGACTAAGCGAGGAGAAGAACAACTAAATAAGTTGGTTAGTAATTTTGGTTGATAAAAAGTCTTAATGATTTTTAATAATTGATGTAATAATGAATGATATGTTTGTGTGCTTTATTATTTGTAGAGAGTTGTTCAAGAAAAAATATCCAAGAGTGAAATAATCGAAGAGCCTGGGAGAGATGCTTTTTATCATACATTCAGACGCAAACATCCTAGTCGTGTAAGGGGAGGTAGCTAATATGATGGTTATATGGAGTATTTTAACATTCCAAAACAAAAGCCTCATACGGTAAGTAAGGAGAAGTACACTAAAATTGAAGAAGAATTCAACTCCTTTAAGGCCTCAATGCTAAGTGAGATTTCCAGTCTAAAAGAATATTAATCACAACAAATGTCAGCCATGGCATCATTCTACAACCAGGGTATGCCATATTGGCCAAGCAATAACCATCCATGCCAGGCATGCCACCATCTATGACAAGCATGCCACAATCCATGCCAGGCATGCCACAATCCATGCCAGGCATGCCACCATCCATGATAGCAGGCTACCATCCATACCAGGCATGCCACCCACGCAATCTCATTGCGCTCAAACTACATCCAGTATGGGATATAGTCATCCTATTGGTCCTCACTATATGCCAGGAATGCATATGCAATCAAGTAGTGGTTCATTTTCTCCGATGCAATCTGCACATTCTTACCATCAATCAAACCACGATGAACGTTTTGGTGAGAATGTACATCCAATAGCTACCCCACATGGGAGTCCTCTTCTATTTGATGAATCATATATGGTAAGATTTTAATTTCTGGTGTATATAATCTATTATTTTTAAATTCTTATTATATGTTTTATTTTTTATATATAACACTTAAATTTTTTACAGAATATGAAATGTTTGTTGAAACATCCTTCATCAACGGACTTTTTTGCTATTGGAACGGTACTGCAATTGAGTGATGATCAGATGATTCATAATCAATATTTGCCTAATCATTGGTGAATAGTAATTGAACAATCATTGTTTCATGATTTTCCACTACCTGTGCCTTCTGATGCTACCACAGTCTAAGAGGTGGTTGGACAGTATGTGGCTTGGCCGTCGATTCAAGTTGTTCTAAAATTTGACGTGGTACTATTTTTTAACTTAAAAGATAACACTTTTTTACTACTATTATTTTATTATATCTTATATTGTTACTAAAATACATATATAATACTTTTTTTTAGTCTATTATACCAGAACTCTTAAATGTGGCACATTTAAGAGATACGAAGCAAGTATCTCGTGCTAAATCTATGTCTAGTGGCCAATCATTGCGCACCAAGTCATTCAAGAAGAAGTCTTGGAAAAAGTATAGTTATAATTATGCTTTAAACTTCAGCATAAATCTTGGCACTTTGATGACTATTGTTGGGAGGGCATCTAGTATAAATGATGGATGGACTGTGCCATTTCCTATAAAATTTATGGTGTAATCCTCAAACTATTTATTTTTCTTTCATTTATGTAAAACATATATAATTATATTTATATGATCTAATTATTTATATATATATATCTTTTATCTATGACGTACTATTATCGACTTCAACATAATCACTCATCACATTTAGCTATGTTCTATGATTCTTCATATTTTAATCAATATCAAGAGAAGGATCTTAGCATCAGAGCTAAACAATTATGTTATAGGGTATTAACGCTTAACAGAAATCAAAAGTTGATAATCCCTTGGCCATTAAGGTTTAAACAAGGCCAAGATCATTAGATGTTGGTAATCATTGATCTGTTCAATAATCATGCTTGGTACTGTGACTCAGCTTCTATAGAACTGAGTAAAGATACAAAAACAGTTGTTGAAATGTAAGAGTTATAGCTACATATTAGTTTCTTCTATTATTTTTTGTAATATTTAATAAAAACTAACCGTTTTAAACCTTGATAGGGTATGGAAGTTGTGGAACAAGTTTAGGGGCGTTGTCATTAAAAAATCTCATAAGCTTATATGGACAAAATTTATGGTATGTACAAGCCAATATTAATAATTTTATTAATTTTACAATTGAATAATAAAGATGTTCGAATATGAAAAATCATGTACACTTGTTTTTTGTAGGTTCCACAAAAAAATAATGGAGTCATGTATGGTTATTATGTCATGAAGTTTATGAACGAAATCATCACAAATATCAAAATTCTAATTGATGATGTGATAATATCTTTTACCCATATACATAAATATTTTTAACATATTTGAGTTATTTTTTGTAAATAAATGAAATTACATTCTTATTTTGATTTTAAATACATGTAGTTCTTTGGTTGGAACAAGACGGGTTACGACCAGCAAATTTTTGATGATTTACGATAAGAATGGGGAAAACACATGGTTCAAATTATATCATCACAAGAAGAATCAGGAGAAGATTCTGATGATCTTGAATAGTATATGACAATATAATGGTAATTTTCTTAATGATTTAATTTCTCTATTCCTGTGTTTGAAGTCCCTTGTTTGATGAATGATTATATGCTCATGTATTTAGGGGAATGCATTTTTTTATGGACCTATTTTTGGCCCAAACTACATCTCATCTCTCTTGCCTACTTTCCTTATGACAACAATTAGCACTTTATTAATTATTTGTCTATAAATATGAAGTTATCTGGAATCTTTGCTTATATTTTTAATGTTATAATAAGCTCTAAATATGAAATTAGGTGTAACTCCGATTTCTTTCTTGGTTTGTATGAGTTTTGGTGCCCATTAACATGTTCCATACATTTAAGGGCACCAAAACTCACACAAGCTAAGTAAGAAATCGGAGTTACACTTGATTTCATATTTAGAGCTCATTATAGCATTAAAAATATGAGCAGAGATTCCAGATAACTTCATATTTATAGACAAATGATTAATAAAGTGTTGATATGAGTTCGTCGAAGGGTTATATCACTCGGATGTCACTGTGGTAATCTCTTTTTGATGGTAATATTTATAATGATTTAATTTCTCCATTCGTATGTCTTTGAAGTTTAGACTGCTTGTTTGATGGATGTTTATGTGCTCATGTATGTAGGGGAATATGAATTGTTATATGAATCAATTGTTTTTTGTCTAGTTTCCTTGTCATAATGCTGGTGATTCTTAGCCAACCAAGCTTGCTCGCACAATCCAATTACACTGTGACGACATTATTTTATTTGTAATTTAAGTTAACTATATGTATTGTATATACATTATTTGTTTTTTGTAATTTAAGTTAACTATATGTATTATATATACATTATTTTTTTTGTAACAAATTTAATTATCAAGTAATTAATTATATTTAAATTTTTAATTATGTGTATTAATTTATATTTTAGTTTTTTTATGCTATATATATTGAATATTGAATACGAAAAATGAGAATAAAAATAAAAAAATTCATAAAATCTACTTGTAAAGTCGGTTCACGCGATTAAACGACTTTACATTTTAAGTCACTCAATTTAAAATCAGTTCAGCGAACCGACTTTAATACCCATTTTTGTAGTAGTGATACTTGAATATTCTCAATCGTATAAATCTACTAGCCCTTTTCCATATTATTATTTGTGTCATTACTATTACAATACATACATATGGTCTCAGAAATTTAGTCTTGGTTTTTTTAAAAACCGTGGCCATAAGTTATATCAATTTTTTTTCATTTTTCTTTTCATTTTCCCTCTCCTTTTCTTCTTTTTTTCTTTTTCCCTTTATTCTTTTTTTCTTTTTTCCTTTTTCCCAGCTTTATTTTCTTTAATCATTTTTCCATATCTAGATCTTAACTTCCTCTTTCCCGACCCTATCGCAGACCTCTCCTGGTGCTGGTCGTTAGTCGCTGGTCATTAGTCGCTAGTGCTGATATTGGTGTTGGTGCTGGTGCTACTACTGATACAGGTATTAACTGGTGGAGAATTTTTTGTCTGCATCAAACTAAGAAAGAGTGTTTTTTATTTAGCTATTAAGGTAAGAAGTTAAGCTTTAAATTACTTCCAAGCTGTGATAGTTTTCTTGACAATTTTCCTATTCCAAACTGTGACATTTTTTTTTCTGAAACTATGATACTTTATTTGTTGAAACTGTTATGATTTTCATGCTGAAGTTGGATAAAATTTTGGCCAAAATGGTGTCTGTTTTTGAGTAAAAATATGATATAAATGCTAGTTTTTTTATTGCTTGAAATCGAGAAAACTTTTGGGTAAAAAATTGTTATAAACGTATGGTATTTTTTGGGCTTGGAGGTGAAATTGTTTTGGATTTACACTATTATTTTTTATTCCAACTGTGTTCAAAAAAAGCTGAGACAATTTTCATTATCAAACTATGACAATTTTTGGTAAAAAAAAACTATGATAAATTTGGTTAAAAATAGTGATTGTTTTTGAGATTAAAGATGAGAAAATTTTCTAATCCAAATATGTCATATTTTTCGATTCAAAACTATGCTAATTTTTTGCTAAAAAATTGACAATTTTGGCTAAAATTTGTGATGGTTTTCTTGTTTGGAATTGAGTTCATTTTCTGGTTCAAATCAATTATATTTTATAATTAACAAACTATGATCATTTTTGTTCAAATCTACGCTATTTTCTGCTTAAAATTTTGGCAGTTTTCTATTCAAAATTGTACTAAATTTCAGGTATAACTTATCATAATTTTTAGACATACCCAATTTTTAAAGTTTCGAGTTGAACCAGTAGAAATGGAAAGAACAAAGAGCACGGCTAAGAAGGCCATAACAAGAAGGAAATTCGTTATGGAAAATATGATGAAGTTATTACCAAAAGGTCTTTATGTGTTTAAAAAGTGTTCATTTTTATGACTAGAGAAAATGCGGGGTACTCATTATGTACAAGAAATTATTGAAAGAAATAATTGGTATGAGTTAGCTTTCCGGTTAGAGAAATGGCAAGCATGATATGACGATGTTTTTGCATTTATGTTCTTAATCATTCTGGTACTTACATATATTCTCTTCTTGTAGATTGGGTGGATCTGGCGGGACAAGACTGATTAGTTCCAGACTCGTTATTCTTCTATATGCAAGTAGATCCCATGACAGCTGATCCCATGATTGGACTTTTTATGAAGTCTTTGGAACCTCTCGTGGAGTGGCTGGATAAGGCATAAGAAGAATACGCCCTTGATGTATTATTGTGATTAGGTACCTTTATTCTCTCTCTTCTTGATTAATGGAGTGTTGGATTTGATTGGTTTTAACAAAAGTTACATGACCAAATCTCTTTCAGATTTATGATGCAATAATCACGGTTACTGAACCAAAGCCTGGAGCCGCACAAAGTCTAATCTAGGCCTTTGTAATGTGTGAGAATGAGTCCACGTGATATATTTATCCAGGTAATACATATACAATAAATTGGGCGTGTATGTACTCTGTAACACGTGTTGCAGATGAGTTAAAATAGTGCTACCATTTGTTTTTGTTTTCATTCAGTCTGAGTTTCAACATGGAAACAGCTTGTTGCTTATTGTGCTCTATACAACCTTGACGTGACTTCAACTAAGGATTAAGAAGATTTGGAGATTGCTGAAGTTATTTTGATGTATTGTGAGTCCTTGAAACTTTTAACAACTTATCTGGATGCAGACACATTTTGCTTCCATTAGCATATTGTGTCAAAATATTCTCTGATAATTATCATGTATTTTTCATATTCTTTCTGTTCTGTATTCTATACAAGTGTTGAGATATATGTATACAAAGAAAAACGAAAATTAAACAATAACCATAATTCCTGCATATCCATGTTTTATGGCTCCACTACTATTATTATATGCTCCATGTTTTACTCCACTGAGCATTGGTGTTCACATCGCGTGTTGCGGCATCACAACACACACCAACACTGGCCCTCAAGTTGGCGCATATATGTCTCTTATGCGCCAACTTGTCACGTGAGTTGTAGAAGTTCCTTCAGAGACACGTATTTTGTGAGTATATCAGCCAATTGATCTTCTGATTTAACAAATGGAAGCTTAATAATCTTTTCTTCAAGATTCTATTTAATGAAGTTCCGATCCACTTCAACGTGCTTCGTGCGATCATGTTGAACTGGATTGTGAGAGATGGCAATGGCTGCTTTGTTATCACAAAATAAGTTCATTTCAGAGTTAGGAGCAACACCAATCTCACTTAGAAGTTTTTTCAACCAAAGGAGCTCACATATTCCCTTGACCATTCCTCGAAATTCACCAAAGACCGGATAAGGCAACTACATTTTGCTTCGCTCCTCCACGTAACAAGATTGCCCCACGAAAGTAAAGTACCCAGTAGATTTCCTATCCTTTCATATTCCCCTCGCCCGGGGCCTGAATCTATATATCCAAGGACTTCCAATCGACCATTCTTTGAAAACATAAGTCCTTTGCCAGGAGGATTTTAAGGCAACGAAGTATTCGCACGATCGCATCCATATGGTCTTCACTTGGGCAATGCATGAATCGACTCACGACACTCACATCATAAGTAATATCGGTCGAGTATGAGATAAATATACGAGTTTACCTACTAACCGTTGATATCTCTATTTATCCGCTGGTACTTGGTCCACATATTCTCCGAGTTTATGATTTTGAACCATTGGAATATCGACAGTTTACAATCTAAGAAATTCCGCTCTGCTAAGAGGTCCAAAGTATATTTCCTTTGGGGAAAGACATATGCCTTTTTTGATCTTGTTACCTCAATACCTAAGAAGTATTTGAGCCCTCCCAAGTTCTTCATTTTCAAACTCATTTGACAGCTTGTTCTTTGGCTAGAGATTTCTTCTTTATCATCCCCCGTAATGATCATGTCGTCTACATAGACTATAAGCGGTTGTTATCTTCCCTAATCGATGTTTTAGAAAAGAGTAATGATCGAGTTGCTTTGTTGGAACCCATATTTCTTCATTTCTCGAACTCAACCTACCAAACCACGCTCGAGGTGATTGTTTTAGTCCATACAATGCTCGTTGTAATCTACGCAGTTTCTTTCCCCTCGATGTAACAAGATATCCTGCGGGATATCCATGTAAATCTCTTCTTCAAGGTCGCGAAGGAAGGCATTCTTCACGCTGTCGGGTGCAATGGCCAATCTAAATTTGCTGCAAGAGATAACAAAACTCTCACGCTTTTAGTTTAGCCACGGGTGAAAAGGTTTCTTGATAATCTATCCCACACAAGTTTAGATATCCTTGCTACAAGCCTCGCCTTGTATCGATCAACTAACCCATCTGCTTTATACTTAATGGAGAAAATCCACTTGCATCCTACCATCTTCCTCCCTTTAGGCAACTCGTTTAACACCCATGCGTTATTCTTCTGCAATGCCTCAAATTCTTATTTTATAGCTCGAGCCCATTTGGATCGGATAAGGCTTCTTCAATGCTACTCCGAATTTGACACGAGCAGTGTTTGTGCAAATGCCCCGATGTGTTCGATAACCTTTGAGTAGATACATAATTTGCTATTGGATACTTGGGTTGTCGTTCTTCTCTTCGGGGAGTATCGATTTGGAGGTTTACCTCGACACGTGTCCGAAAGGTAAAACATAACCACCGTATGTATCTATAGCATTAGTTTGTAAAGGTGTGATAGGATAGCTTACCTCAGGAGTGTTCTCAGTAGGAGGATCATTGGGTACTAGAGAATGGAGGGGTACATCAACCGCTTCATCTTCTAGAGATTCAATTACTACTTCAGCTTCAATTCTTGGAAGTTCAAGCTCGGGTCTAGTTACTGGCTCCTCAATATTATTGGCACGATCCGAGTATATGGGACTCGTGTCTAATATTTCAGTATCAAGCCAATTTCGTTCTTCACCATAACTCTCCTCCTAAAGAGTGTAATTGGATACCGGTGATGGGAAAAAACATTCTGATTCGTGGAAAGTGACATCTATGGTAGTATAGATTCTTTTATTAATTGGATCATAACATCGGTACCCCTTTTTTTGTACATCATACCCCAAGAATACACATCGGACAGCACATGGATCCAACTTAGTTCGTTGATTTTTATGGAGGTGGAAAAAAGCAACACATCCAAAAATTCGGGGCGGAAGCATCAAAATAGTAGGCAAGGGAAGATGATCAGATAACACCTTTAATGGAGTCTAAAATTGTAAGGTTTTGTGGGCATTCGATTCAGTAGATACACAAACCGTAGTAACAAAGATCACTCCGCATTTATTAGGCATATGTGCACCGATTAGTAAGGCCCGAGCCGTTTCTAAAATATGCCGATTCTTCCTCTCCGCAATACCATTCTCACATTGTGGGGTTTGCTCATGAATCACGAGGTTTCACGGAGAATACCGTTGTCCAAGTATGTCCGGAATTGTTGATTAACATACTCCTCTATTATCGACCTAAGTATCTTAATTTTTTCTAAAATCGTGCTTGAACCATGCGTGAAACAGCGAAATGTAGCAAATACTTCATCTTTATGTTTGAGAAGGTAAAGCCATGTCTTTCGTGTACAATCATCAACAAAAATAACAAACCAACGATGACCAGATGATGTAACGACCGAGGGAAGGTCCCCAAACATCGAATGTACCAAAGCAAAAGGAGTCATACTTTTATTCATGCCATAGGATAAGACGCCATGGCTTTTTGCTAGAATACAAGTATCACATTTGAAATCAATATGTGATATTTGAAAATAAACTCAGGGAGCAGTGTGCTTTAAATACCCGAATGATGGATGCCCAAATCTACGATGACATAGCCAAATCTGTCATTCCTTGTTACCAACAAGTATGTTGCATGTGATCGCTCTTCCCGAACCGAGATCATCCACATAATATAGCCCTCCTCTCCTAGTACCACGCCCAATGATCTCCTTGGTGAGAATATCCCGTTGAAGACAAAAAGTAGAATACATCAATACTACAGTTAAGGTCCGAAGTGACTCCGACTTATGACATTAGTCGGCTTGGCTGCAGAGTGGCAAAGAAAAGTATTAGATAATGATAATGAAGGAGATAAGGTCACCGTTCCAGCTCGTAATCGGATAAGTGACCCCATTTGCATTGGGCAACACAACTCCGTCTTGGCCGGGTTGTATCGGGAGAGATCGTTTGGGTCAAATGTCACGCGTGATCCGTAGCTCTGAGTCTAGAATCCACTCATCTTTCTCACTACGAGTAGAGGTGTGAAATGCTTTACTTGAAATACCCTGGATCTTGGGAAGATTCGGCCCGAGAAGTGTGATAGTGAGGCATTATTGGTAGCCACAGCCGCCCGCAAGTTGTCCCGTTTCTTCCGTGCTCGAAGATCATTCCACCATTCTCGGGATACCCATATAGTTTGAAGCGGTTTTCACGGTGTGTTTGGAGTTTCCACAATGGCCACATTTCATGTCAAGTTACGATGGTGGATTTCCCGTGGATTTCTTGCTACCCAAGGAAGTTCCTATTTTTGGCGGCATTGGGTTGGTGTCCTCGACCCCTTTAAAAGCCATACAGCTCCGGTGTCGTATCTACACCTGTGATCATCACGATTCACTCGATTTCTTCCCTATGGACAAATCCATAGGCTTGTTCCAATCGTAGGGAATGGTTTGATCTAAAGCACATCACTTCGAGTTTTATCCAATCTATCATCAAGTCCATCGAGGAAAGTATACACTCGATCTTCCTGTACGATGGAGTTGTATTTTTTTATATCAATCGCACACTCCATTGGATTAGGACGACGGAAATCAATTTCACGCCACAACCCTTGAAGGTCATTGTAGTATTTTTCAATGGATCCACCCGCTTGCTTCGTACGAGTAACTTGACGGCGAAGATCATACACCTGAGACGTATATGTCCCATCATAGTAAGTGGTAGCCACCGAATCCCAAACCTGTTTTGCAGTTGGGAATCAGATAAAATTTGCAATTAAGGAGGGGTCCATCGAATTGATCAACCATCCTTTGACAATGGCGTTCCAAGTTTCTCCACGATGGCTGCTAGTAAGAGACGTTGGTCAACTGCGACAGCTTCATGAGTGGTTCAAATGAGCAGCTAGATCAGTATGGCTCCCTGAAGTGTTCTATTGAGGTTGCAACGGCGGAACTGACGTTGAGAAGAAATGGTGACTCTGAATACTAGATGGTCGCAGCACTGGTGAGGCTGCACTGTCTACCTACACAATGTTCTTACACAATGTTCTTTGTACTGATGTTGTTGTTTTATTTGATATTTTTTTTTCAGTATTGCAACACTGATCGGTTTCAGAAATAAGAAATCAAAAACCAGAAACAACTTCGGGACAAATACAAACCCGTAGATCGAACTCAAGAAAAAAAACAAAACAGGGTGCTAATCAACGACCACCCGTAGAATCGTAAATCGACCAGAATCGTAAATCGTAAATCGAAATCAAGAATCGACAAATCAAAGAAATCGATTCGTAAATCAAAATGGTAGTTCCATCAGAAATCAGCAGGTAGTTTCATTAGTCACCAATAACCTGCTCTGATACCATGTCAAAATATTCTCTGATAATTATCATGTATTTTTCATATTCTTTCTGTTCTGTATTCTATACAAGTGTTGAGATATATGTATACAAAGAAAAACAAAAATTAAACAATAACCATAATTCCTGCATATCCATGTTTTATGGCTCCACTACTATTATTGTATGCTCCATGTTTTACTCCACTGAGCATTGGTGTCTGCCACTGTTGCAGCATGCATCACAACACACACCAACATATTACATGCCCTTTCTTTATAACTTTTATAAGAGTGATCATAATTAAATTGAAAGCTAAGGTTGTCTTGAGCATATCTTAATTTAATATCTGCTAATGTCCCACTAAACTTTTCTATTAATTAAGATCATCTCAGTTTATCAACATCAAGCTTAATTATAGATGGCCATTGAATTTCTTTTGATTCCATTATTTATAACTTTAAAAGATAAAAGCATCATACAAGAACTTTAACAGTTTCACTTGTAGTGTAGTTATTTATCAAAATAAAGCTTGATGTTGAATGGGACAGGAAAAGAATGACCTTATCGACAGAAAAAGGAGGGAAAACACCCAAGATAAAAACCGTGTAAAGACATATAAAGAACAAATTGGAACAAGTATAATCCCAATATTGATGGAAAATTTGAATAATGATAATGTCTTATGGCCCATAGGTTGTTACCTCAAAACATAAAAGTAGCCCCTATCTTAAATTAATTAGAAAAGCTTTATGGCACACGACCTGGCTATTGGAGAAAATATTTGTATCACTACTTAGTATTCCCAAATTAATATTAGTCACTTGATTTAGTCTTTTCTTTTACATTTAATTTTTTTATAAAATGAAGAGTTAAGATAAACCTGTTACACTATTTGTCAATACTTCAGTTCTATGTAAGATTCCCTCTTGGCTGTTTACCCTCCTGTCTTGGCTGTTTACCCTCCTGTTGTTTCCTGCCAATGTTAATAAATATTTCAAATTTCAGTCTAGGGAAACTAACAAACATTAGTCATTTCTTGAATTAACCTTTTTTTGTTTTTGTTTAGGTTGAATAAACTTATTGATTCTGACATGAATGTTTGCAACAGTAATTTTCCTTTCGTATGTCACGTGAAAGTATGTGTGTATACTTTAAATTTTTCGTTAAAAAGTGACTACTTTTACCTGTTATGTGATTATTTTGTTACTGTACAAAATGGTGACATAATCATCATTTTTGTAACTGGTGTGTATAGATTTAATTTATGAAAAACTCTAGAGGTGCACTTTCAAAGTGCTCTTCGTCACTGTTTTCATCTTGTCATTCTGTAATGTGTACTACAAGCCAATTGATGTTTATCTTTCTCTCTTTTTTAGTAATGTTTGATATCTCAACAACATTGCCTATCTTTCTCTCTTTGTTACTGTTTAAATGCAAAGCTTGAGCCGGAACAGTTGAACACGTTTACAGACCTTTTTTTAATTTTATTTCAAGAGTTTTTTTTTACTTAGATATGTATTAGTTTTTTTTACTTAGATAAGTATTAGAATAAGTAATAAGCAAACTTTTACGAAGGCTCGAAACCTCCTCTTATGAGGTGACCAGAAGAATAAAGAATATTGTCAATCATGTGTTATTATCTAGTTAAATTTTATGAGACATTATACCTACTGTAAGTATATTTGTCTCTTTTTGTAATGTCATTCCTAAGTTTGACTAATGTTACTTCTAAATGATTGTAATAATAAAAAGTCATTTTATAATAATAATGTTATTATTCATAATCAATGTAAATATTAGAATTAACTAGTCATGTTTTATTATGTTTTAATGTATAAACTCTTAAATATAATTACACTTTTAATTTTAATATAATATGATTTTTAATATTATAATTAATAAATTTATTATAATTTATATGTATTTTTAATATTGTAATTAATAATTATATTTGTATTTAAATTTATGACCATAAATATGTCTATGGTTTCGGCCTTAGTTATGTAAAAAACAAAAGCCATAAATATACCATATGATCTCGTTTATTGAAAAACTAAGGCCATAGACATACCCTATGGCCTCGTTTATTAAAAAACTGAGATCATATACATATCCTATATCTTTGATTATTGAAAAATCGAGACCATATACATACCATATTGTTTCGGTTATTGAAAAACAGATGTCATATATATACCCTATGATCTCGGTTATTGAAAAATCGAGACCATATATTTTTCCTATAGTCTCGGTATTAAAAAACCGAGACCATAGGTAACAGTCTATGGTCTCTCTTACTTAAGTTTCGGTTCTTATAATAGTGATCATAGACCTACGATAACGATTAAAAATCAAGACTATTATATATGTATTGTAGGAGTGCATCCACATGGTTACATATGTAAATGTAAATATATGTTTCTCTTTTAAATCAAAGCCCAGTAGCAAATATGATATTAAAAATCCACCCATATTATTAGAACCCTAAATAGCACAGGTCATTAAGATCACGGGGTATACAAAACTAACTTATTCTTTTAAATATGTTATGCTTTCTCTTAAAAAAAATAACATCGGGTTTATCGAATTCACAAGCTTTCACATTCATGGACATGTAAATCAACATGTTTTTTATAAAACAAATATGTATGTATTATATTTTTAAACATGATAAAAAATATATTTTTTTACATTATGCGACAAAAAATATATGTACACTATGTTGATGGATTAAAGAGAATTATAATATGCAGTGTTTCATTCAAGGCCATGTTATAATGCTTTTTTCCATATTATTTAACCTTTAAATTTGAGAACACCGTGCCAAGATGGGCATTATATTTTTTCTAAGAAACGTAGGCATTTTAAACTGCACAAATTAATTCAGCTTTAGAATTACAGGATATGATTTCCAAAGGCACATTAATAGTCCAATGAACTATTCTAAAATATTACACATATTCTAAAATAATACACCTAATACATAACATGGGTAATGTTGAAAATCAACACCAACATAATAATTAAAGATGAAGAGAAATAAATGAAGTGGTTGAAGAGATAGAGAAATAAATGAAATGGTTGAAAGATGTAGAGAAATAAATGAAGTGGTTGAAGGATGTAGAGAAATAAATGAAGTGGTTGAAGGATGTAAAAATAAATGAAGTGGTTGAAGGTTGTAGAAATAAATGAAGTGATTGAAGGTTGTAGAAAAGAGAAGCGTGTAGATAAGATTTGTGTGGCTAGGATTATTTCTTAGTTTTATATTTGTGTGGTGTAGATTGCATAGTGAGGACTATAGATAGCCTACCTTGCATTTGGTTTAATCATTCCATCAAAAAAACAAATAAGTTTTTGTATTCTTAGTTTGAGTGTGAGTTGAGAGCTTTCTCTTTGAGTGTTTGTATTTCTCTTCAATTTGTGAGTTGTCTTTGAAAGGTGTTATAGTGGGTATACTACAAGTAATTTGTTTACTTGTTTGGATATAATATTAGTAAATTTAGAGTTGTTTATTCTAAATTTTACTCAACAATTGGTATCAGAGCGTGACGGTTAGGGATCGTTCTTAGTGGAGCTATCTTGAGTCGTGAGGAGTTTGGTACTCTGCAAGTTTATTAGTCAAGCTTGTTCGGTATAGTCAAAGTCTTGCCGACACGATGGGTGATCTTCAAGTAGTTGGAGGAATCAAGAAGCTCAACAACAAAAACTATAACACATGGGCAACTTGTATGGAGTCTTACAGAAGTGGAAATTAAAGAAGGTAAAGCGATGTTTGCTTTGAAGACCACAGTTGAAGAAGAAATGTTGGAGCACATTCGGGATGCAAAAACACCAAAGGAAGCATGGGACACTCTTGTTACACTATTTTCAAAGAAGAATGATACAAGATTGCAACTTCTAGAGAACGAGTTGCTATCGATGGCGCAACGCGACATGACGATTTCCCAATACTTTCACAAGGTAAAGTCGTTATGTCGTGAAATTTCAGAGTTAGATCCGAAAGCTCCTATTGGGGAAACAAGGATAAAGAGAATAATTATTCATGGTTTGAGACCCAAATATCGAGGGTTTGTTACTGCTATACAAGGATGGCTGACACAACCATCTCTTGTTGAGTTTGAGAATTTGTTGGTCGGTCAAGAAGCTATGGCTAAGCAAATGGGAGGAGTCTCGCTGAAGGGTGAAGAAGAAGCGCTCTACACCAGCAAAAGCAAAGGCACTTTCAAGAAGTACAATGGAAATAGATATAAAAATGATGGCAACAAAGGAAAAATTCCTCAAGGAAATGGAGGCATCGTCCTGGGGGAGCTTGGAAGAACCGCAATAACAATAGAAAATTTGACAATTAATGTTACAATTGCGGGAAGATGGGTCACATGGCAAAAGATTGTTGGAGTAAGAAAAAGCTTGTTGAAAGCAATACAGCTACTTCTAGTTCTAAGGAGCATAGTGAAGATGGTTGGGATGCTGAAGCATTATTCGCTATAGAGGAAGAAGAATTAGCTCTTACAGGGACAACATCAAAACAAATTGACTATAAGAATGATTGGATTGTAGATTCGGGCTGCTCAAATCATATGACAGGTGATAAACAAAAGTTGGAAAGCATGACTGAGTACAAGGGAGGTCGTGTAGTGGTGACAGTTGACAACTCAAGGTTACCGATAGCCCACATCGGTAAGACGATAGTTACGCCTCGATATAGTACTAACCAAGTACCACTTTAAGATGTTTATCATGTCCCAGAAATGAAGAAAAAATTTCTATATATGGCTCAATTAACATCATTAGGCTACTATGTCTTGTTCGGTCCCCGAGACATGAAGGTATATCGTGATCTCAAAATCTTAGAAACACTGACAATGGAGGTGTAACAATTGGAATCAGTCTATGTGATGTCAGCAGAATCTACATATATAGACAAGACAAGAAGAAATGAAATAGCAGATCTATGGCATATGCGGTTAGGTCACGTTAGCTATTCCAAGCTAAGTATGATGGTGAAGAAGTCGATGCTTAAAGGGCTTCCTCAACTAGACATGTGAACAGACACAATTTGTGAAGGATGCCAATATGGTAAAGCTCACCAATTTCCATATGAGGAATCGAAGTTTAAAGCAAAAGAACCATTGAAGTTGGTTCACTCTGATGTATTCGGTCCTGTTAAGCAACCATCAATTGGCGGTATGCGATACATGGTGACATTCATTGATGACTTCTCAAGGTATGTGTGGATTTTCTTTATGAAAGAAAAATCTAATGTATTCTCAAAGTTTAAAGAGTTTAGAGAGTCAACTGAAGGAGAAGTTGGAAAGAAGATCCATTGTTTGCGCACAAACAACGGAGGAGAATATAGCTCATGCGAGTTCTCTCAATACCTAAGGGAATTTTGAATACGTTATCAGTACACTTGTGCCAACACGCCGCAACAAAATGGTGGAATAGAGAGAGAGAACTGAAATCTTGTAGAAATTTGTCGGAGTATGCTATATGAAAAGAATGTACTTGGGAGGTTTTGGGCTGAAACGATGAGGACTGTAGCCTTTGTGATCAACAGACTTCCTCAACCAAGGTTAGAATTTGTTTCACCCTTTGAGAAACTATGGAACATGAAACCTACAGTTAGCTACTTTCGAGTATTTGGCTGTGTGTGTTATGTATTTGTTCCTGATCATTTATGGAAAAATATTGACAAGAAAGCTGTTAGATGTATCTTTGTGGGATACGATAGCCAAAGAAAAGGGTGGAAATGTTGTGATCCAACGAGTGGAAGATGCTACACTTCATGAAATGTGGTGTTTGATGAAGCATCTTCTTGGTGGTTGATTAGCAGAATTGGGATTGCCAAAAACTTTGATGCCATCCCCGGCAATGGTGCAAAAAACTTGATGCCATCCCCGGCAACGGCGCCAAAAACTTGATGAATGAAAACCGGCATCGCCGATTCTGCCAATACTTTGGTTTTATATTTATAAAACTCTCGCAAGTGCACGAATCATTTCGTAGAAAATGATAAGTATACTCCCAAGGTCGATCTAAGGAAGGAATGTATGTGGTTTTTAATTCATTATTCAAACTTTTAAAAACGAAATTAAATCCTAAACATCCTGTCACGATATTTTGGATTTTTTGTGTTTTAATCTACTTACATAAAAATTAACATAGATTCAATAAACATTTATGCAAATTTTATCTTTTATAAATAGTGGAGTATTTATGGATATAATAACTAAGTTAATTATGCTTGCTCATGTTATTTAGGTTATTAAAGATATGAATTGATATTTATTGATTCTCCCTTTTTTGTATGAATACCACCTTTGGTGGGGTTAGATATTCTTTGTTAACTATACAAATCAATTAACACCTATGGGTGGGGTTGATAACTAATTTGGTTAATTAAATTAATTCCTTTTTCTAAGAGATTGAAAATGAACCATTTAAATGCCACCTTTGGTGAGTTAGACGATTTAAACTTTATTCAAGGTGTCCAAATTAAACCTAAGAATTTAATTATCCGAGTACTAACTTTCAAGTTTTAAAACTACTACTGAAAACATGTTGTCAAAACATTTTCAGATAATAATTCTTATAAAAACTTTTGAAATAGAGCTTCACTCTAACTACTGGGCGATTGTACCAACAAATAAAAGAGCACTACTCTAAATCGGACTGGATAATTAAACCTTAAAATCTAATTTTCAGATTTAAGTTTGTAATGAAAAATAATATATTTCTCTCTAACATTCTTAATATAAAATCTTGAATAAAAATAAAATCAATTCATTTTAGAGATTTTTACCTATTTAATATTTCGCAAGCATAACAACGTTATTATTATATCATTTTTACAAACAGCCAGCATAGTTAAATTTAATCACAAACAAATTAAATATAACATGTAAGAAATAAGCATAAAAAATAACTGCAAAGAAAATAAAATCCTTACAGTACTTCGATGCCATTCCCGTTGCTAGAAAACCTCCAAACGGAATTTGCACTCCCATTTATTGAATCATAAAGCTAATAAATTACAAAAACATAACTAGTTCTTCCCAAAAAGGGAAGAACTCTAAAACTAAGAGAAACTAGCTAAAACATAAGAAAAACTAAAAAAAACTAAAAACTAAGAAATGGAGAGAAAGAAAGAAGAGAGAAGTGTGTTTTGAGGTGTGTTTTGAAGTGAAGAGAAGGGGGTATTTATAGGTGAGAATGGAGAGAAAAAGTGGGTTAAAAAATGTTAAAAAATGGTGAAAACGCGTAGTGCAAATAGTGAGGTCATTGATGACGTCAGCATGACATCATGGGGGCGGCTGCACGTGAAAAATGGGGCGAAATGGTGTCGGCGCACGCGGAGGGAAGATGAACAGTGACAGCGCGCTGCGGCGCACGCGGAACTGGAGGAAGGCGCCCACGGATGCGCACAGAATGTGCTGCTCCGGGCGCGATTTTCTCCTTTTTGACATTTTTGACCTTTTCGACCCATTTTGTCCAATTTTTCCATATTTGTTGACCTTTCCCCATTTATTTATTAATATATTTGTGATGTATTGCTTCCAGTATTCCTTTTTGAGTCTTTAAGTGACGTTTTTAAGCGAAAATACCTGAAAAACAATAAAAATACCCGTGATTCCGAAAAAGACAAATTTATATAAATATATGATAAAACATATAAATATATATATTTTTAATCAATTAATGTGCATAAAAGCATGGTAATTTTAGTGCTTTTTGAGCAATCATCAGTGGTCATCAGAGAAGAAAGCATTGCTAGACTCGAGAAAATTTGGAGATAAGCTGCAACAAAAGATGGGGGAGAATACTATTCAATTCCAACCAAGTTTAGATGAATCCAGAGATCCAGAGATGATGGTATCGAACAAAGAGTAACTCAAAATCCTTGGCAAACTGGCATATATCAACAACTAAATGAAGAAGGTGGGCCTAGTGAAATGGAAGAATCAACTCCGTAGGTCAACAAGAACACGAAGGCCAAATCCTAAATATGCCAATGTAGCCATAATTGAAGAAGCAATAGAGCCTGAGACGTTCGAAGAAGCATCGCAGAGTTCTCAGTGGATGATAGCTATGAAAGAAGAGTTTGATGCACTTAAGCAAAATCAGACTTGGGATCTCGTGCCAAAGCCAAGAGATGTGAAACCCATATCCTGTAAGTGGGTTTACAAGATAAAGCATTGCCCAGATGGGTCAATTGAGAGATACAAGGAATGATTGGTAGCTCGTGGTTTCTCTCAATAGTACAGACTAGACTATGATGAAACGTTTAGTCCGGTGGCAAAAATTACAACTGTACAAGTCCTACTTGCACTTGCAGCCAACAAAGACTAGAATTTATGGCAGATGGATGTAAAGAATGCTTTTCTTCATGTAGAGCTAGATCAGGAGATCTATATGATCCAACCAATGGGTTTTTAGAGCCAATATCACCCTGAATATGTGTGTAAGTTGCGAAAAGCACTTTACGGATTGAAACAGGCACCCATGGCATAGTATGGTAAGATTGCTGAATTTTTAACACAAAGTGGTTATTCAGTAACACCTACAGATTCTAGCTTGTTTGTTAAAGCCAATGAAGGAAAGCTAGCTATTGTACTAGTGCACGTAGATGATTTAATCATAATTGGTGATAATGAGGCAGAAATTCTTCAAATAAAGGAAAATTTATCAGTCCGTTTCCAGATGAAGGAACTTGGACAGCTCAAGCACTTTCTTGCTCTAGAGGTTGATCGTACACAAGTAGGAATATTTCTTTGTCAACAAAAATATTCCAAATATTTGATAAAGCGTTTCAGAATGCTTGAATGCAAACCAATTTCAACATCGATGGAGCCAAATGCCAACATGTGTGCACATGAAGGAAAAGATTTAGAAGATGCGACAATGTATCGAAAATTGGTAGGCAGTCTGATCTACTTAACCTTAACTCGGCCTGACATTTCTTATGCAGTTAGTGTAATGAGTCGGTACATGCAAAATCCAAAGAAGTCACATTTGGAAGCAGTTCGAAAAATATTGAGATATGTGAAGAGTACAATTGACTATAGTCTTTTGTACAAGAAAGGTGGAGACAAGTTAGTTGGTTACTGTGATGCTAACTATGCAGGAGATCATGACACTAGGAGATCAACAACTGGGTATGTGTTTAAGTTTGGTTCTGGAAAAATTCTTGGTGTAACAAAAGACAACCAACAGTATCATTATCAACCACTGAAGCTGAGTATCGAGCAGCGGAAATGGCAACTCAAGAGTGTACATGGTTGATATAGCTAATGAATAATCTACATCAACCAGTAGATTATGCAGTACTGTTGTACTGTGACAATCAATCGGCAGTTCGTTTGGCAGAGAATCTGGTATTTCATGCAAGAACTAAGAATGTTAAAGTACACACTTTATCAGAGAAAAGGTTCTACAAGAAGAAATTGAAATGAGGCAAATCAAGACAGATGATCAAGTTGTAGACTTGTTCACAAAAAGCTTAAGCGTTGGCAAGTTCGAAATGTTTCTCCGTCAGCTTGACACAGTAACAATAGTGAGAGTTAGTGTTGAAGGGGAGTGTTGAAAATCAACACCAACATAATAATTAAAGATGTAGATAAATAAATGAAGTGGTTGAAGGATGTAGAGAAATAAATGAAGTGGTTGAAGGATGTAAAAATAAATGAAGTGGTTGAAGGTTGTAGAAATAAATGAAGTGGTTGAAGGTTGTAGAAAAGAAATGTGTGTAGATAAGATTTGTGTGGCTAGGATTATTTCTTAGTTTTATATTTGTGTGGTGTAGATTGCATAGTGAGAGTTATAAATAGCCTACCTTGCATTTGGTTTAATCATTCCATCAAAAAAACAAATAAGTTTTTGTATTCTTAGTTTGAGTGTGAGTTGAGAGCTTTCTCTTTGAGTGTTTGTATTTCTCTTCAATTTGTGAGTTGTCTTTGAAATGTGTTATAGTGGGTATACTACAAGTAGTTTGTTTACTTGTTTGGATATAATATTAGTAAATTTAGAGTTGTTTATTCTAAATTTTACTCAACAGTTAACTTATGTAAAGTCATGGCTTTATGTAATTCCATGCACGAGTATTTCTTTGGAAGTTGCAGAAACATCTTGCCAGATTTGCATCTCCAAAATACATATGACCTTGGATGGAGTACCAAGAGCATATGTATAGTCTACACGGAATGTTATAATATCATCCTAGTAGGAGAAAAAGGCCTTACGAGGAATAACACTAACACGATTGAGTACACACTAGTATACATGATAATGTACAAATGAATGCATTTAACATAGAGGGTTTTTGTACCATAAAGGTTAGTAACAATATTTACTCCTTATTACTAATTAATTAGTAAATTATTAAAGTTAGCATAAGGAAAAAAATAACATAAAGTAATAAAAATGAATTGCACAAGATTTATGAAAGATATATTATTATAGGATTATCTTCACCACTAACCTACAATTTAATTAAACTAGCCATGAATAAAAATTAGTTTCTTGAGTTTAAATTATTTTTAAATTATTAACTTTAGCTTTAAAAGTCTAGGTCCACTTAAGACTTCTCATCTTTTCATACCATGTAATTGTTAATGATATGATTGCTAATCTATCTAAATCCTGAAAAATCTAGATATACGCTTACTAGAATTAATTCGTTCATTGCATTAAGATCCAAAAATATGATAACTAAACTAGACAAGGTTAAAAAAATTGATAACATTTAACATAGGCATTAAACCCTACTTATTATAACAGTCACAAGATACCACTTCGAATAAAAATATTAGCAATTATATATTAATATCTTAAACTAGAAATAATCATATTCATGGAATAAAAGAAATGATCACTCTAATTGATACATGAATAACTTTAACATTTAAATATAGAATTGAATACATCAAGAATCAAGAATTGAAACTAAAATTATCATGACATTAAATTAATTAAATCATAGTCTAGGCTTCGAATTGTCCATAATCACATTATCATCACATTATTAGTTTAGCTATATATAAATTCCATAAGAATCAACAATATATTCATATAGATCTATCAAGAAAAGGATTACGAACATCTTATCAAAATCTCAAATCTTATAGTCAAAATCTCAAATCTTATATTCAAAATCTCAAATCTTATATTCAAAATCTCCTCCAAAAGTTGTCTTTGATATGCTCTTTGATCTCTCATGTTCCTTATAGCAAGTCTTCTCATGTTTAGATGACCCCTTAGATTGTTTATATAGTGTATTTTTTAACCTAATTTGAGTTAGATTAGAATTTTCTTGATCTAATTACAAGGATTAAAATTTAGTGTAGAAAAATGCCAAATTTGAATACTAATTGGATATCTCAATCAATCAAGACCCTTTATCAGGCAATCTAGACCCTTTATCGAGCAATCTAACCATTGTGATTTCTAACCCGTGAGGACTTGATCGAAGCTCAATCAATTAGAATGGTGCCCAATGAATTGAGTGCCTTTTTGTACTGATCAAACCTTACTTTCCATTCTTTCCTTGATTCTTAGATAGATCTTAATCGAAGCTCAACCAATTGAGTGTCCCATTTTTTCTCTAGATACACATTTTTGTCTTTTTTTTGCTCATTTATTCCCTTAATGCATGTATAACACAAAATACAGAAATAAAATGCATAAGGAACAACAATTATTGTAAATATCTATGAATTGATCCATAAATATATGATAAAATGATATCAATTAAACTTACACACCTACTTTTTGCTAAGAAATTAGTCATCATAAATATAATTTGTTGTGATTCATTTCAATAGTTTAATAACACTAATATTCTAAAATATAACAAATATTAGCAAAGGTTTATATCCATTTATTCACTCTAATATTCTGCATGATAATATTGCTTATAACGAGTGTGAATAGCAAACTTAATAGTGATAGTCGAACTATGTAATTTAAACCAATAAAGCTCATGTGCATTCTCCTGAAACATCACCATATTTCTAGAGCTATGTCAAGCACCATATACTTTTTCTTAAAGTTACATATACACTTATCGAAAGTATTTTCTAAAATAAAAAAGTTATTTATTTGGTTGTAACGAGGATAAAGTTTCTTGGTTCAATCAAAAGAAAAAAAAATTCATGAGTACATGGATTAAGAAGAAAAGATCTATGAACAATATTTTTCTTGACTAATCATGTTAACAAAATATGATTAAAATTTATTATTTTGGAGCCAAGCATCATTATTAATATTTTTTTATTTTATTTTTTTGCTATTCGTTTTCAATACTCAATCCCTTTTGATATATTTATTTTTCATATTGTGCTCTTATGATAATAATAATAATTATTTCATTTTTATATATGGGATACATATTATAGAAGGGATTATTTTGCATATGTTAGGTATTTTATTAGTTATGATACAATTTGGCACCCTTAAATCTTATTATGGTGTTTTCGTAATCTATCTTTATTTTATGAAACTCCACTTTTTCTTGGACTATAAAGTGTGACCTATGTATTTGGTTTAAATGGTAAGGAGTGTGTAAACATAATTGACTCATGTTGGCTAAAACTGGTTTACTAAAAATGTTTGTTCTTAATTATTTTTTTCAAAAATACTCTATTAGCATTCGCTTTAATAACCTTAATAAAAATAACTATCAACCTAATCATGCTCACTTCAATTGAAATAACATTCTAAGAAATTAACGTAACACTTTAAAAATTCACATGCATAAATCATCATACATCATTTTAGTTATTGTACATGCATTTTTTGAGTTGGACATTCATAAAGTGAACTTTCAGGTAAGAACAATGTCAAGATTCTATTAACATTCATTATCATTCAAAATCTCATATTTTTAAGCATTTATGATCAATTATATTAGAAAACATAAACATAACATGTGATTTTTTTTTCAAGCCCATCTATTCATCTAAGTATCCTAAAAATGATATAAATAATCTTAAAAATTGAAAATATTTATGGTACTTAATATATAAACACATTTTCCCCACACTTATCACTTTGCTACCTTTGAGTTGGCATTTTGTGGTACATAATTCCTTAAGAAACTTGTTATATATAGGCACTTTCCGAATAGCATCTAGAAATGGAATGGTGACTAGTACTTTTTGAAAAGTACCCAAAATCACCCTTTCACATTCTTCTTTATTTGTGTTTCTAAACTTGTTAGGAAAAGACAAAATAGGTTCATAAGTAGAAATGAGAGTTTTTGACACTATCTTAGGTGCCACATTAGCTTCTTGTGGGAAGGGTCTACTCTTCTTAAAGCTCTTCCTTCTAGTGAATCCTTTCTTTTGGTTTGACATTTATGGGGACTTCTTTGAGATCCTCCAACTACTTGCAACTTTTTAGGTTGATGGCATTGACGGTCACCTTGGCACATTTTTATCTCTAGGTTTCGAGTTGAAGCTTAAGTATACTGCTAAAATTTAGCATTGTTAGTGGCTAAAGTAATGAAAAATTCTTCAAGAGATTTAGCTTGGGACTATTTGATAGGTTATGGTATAGGTTGATATTCCTAAGGTGGCCTGTGATTAAGGAAACCAAGTTGGTTGTTAGAGGTTGCATGATTTGTTGTCGGATTAGCCTAGATTTGGATTATCTTTCTATCTTGCATTATATATGATAGAATGAGGATCATATCTAGGCCTCTATGCCTGAAATCCTTCAATAACATTAGCTTGTTTATAGTTATTCTCTTGAAGAGTAAGACACATATTAGTAGGATGTCCCACAGTAGAATATATGCAACAAGTCTTAACCTATCTAATAGCCAACATTTTCACCAAAGAAACAAGATTATTCATTTGTTACTCAAGGTGAAAGTTGGTGCTTACCTCATGCTACTACAAAAGTGGTTATTTAAATCGAGATTACATTTCTTTGTGGATTACTTCAAGTACCAAATTATTGAGAATTGATTGTCATAGTTACATTTTAAGTTTCTTATCTTCATTAGGGTTTCATTTACCAATGTTCCTCCACTAGCTTCATCTACCATGTTTATCTCCATTGATAAAAGTCACTCATAAAAATATTGTAGGAGAAGTTGATCACTAATTTAATGGTGGTAATAGTTTCCACACAACCTCTTGAATATCCCCCAATGTTCATATACTATGTCCCATTGAATTTTCATATGCATAAATATTTTTTTCTAATGAGTGTGACCCTAGAGGCTAAGAAGTACCATTTTGGAAAGAAAAAAAAATCTCATATCAACTCATATGGTGATGGTACCTTATGGGAGGTAATAAAGGCACTACTTATGACTACAAGAAATTCAGAATGGGAAGGCCTTAAGTTTGATTTGCTCCTCTATGATTTGAACTAATTTCATGCTGGAATAGACTACATGTAATTCCTTAAGTGTTTGTTTGGACTTTAGTTCAAAACCTACCTCCAAGTTGGGATATATTATACATAAGGGTTGTTGCTTCAACTCTGGTACACCTTTCTCTTTAAGAGTTGGATCAACCATTGTCATATCTTCCTTCTCAGATTAGAAATCACTTGAAATTTTTTTTTTTGTCTTCTCTTATAATGGGTTGATTAATAATATTGATCTCAAGTTGCAAAAGTTTTCTCGTTGCATCCAACTTTCACCTGAGAATCAAGAATGAAAAAAACTAGTAATACAAAAACCAAAAAATTATATAGTAAAAGAAACCAGTAACTATAAGATAAATTGTTAGAACAATCTCTGAAAACAGTGTCAAAACCTTAACATGCTTAAGCACACATAAGTATACGTAGTTATGTACAAGATATAAGTAAGTTAAAAATAAGGGTTAACATACCCACAAGGACGGCTAACAATATCAATTCCTAATTACTAGTTTTTTAGTAAGTTCATTAAATTTAGCAAAATGTGAGTCTTGATTGTTTTTGAAGACAATAACATAAAAGTGATAAAAGTGAATTGTACAAGATTCATGAGAGATATATAAATATAGGATTATCCTCACCATTAGCCTACAATATAATTAAACATGTTAGGAATGGAAATTAGTTTCTTACGCTTTAAATTACTTTCATAAATTTGAAAACATTCTTGCATTCCTAACTTTAATTTTAGAAGTCTATATTAGCTTAAGAGTTTTCCCATTTTTTATCGTATAATTTATTAAAAATATGGTTGCTAATCAACCTAAATCATAAAGAACTTAAAGGGATGCTTATTACGTTTAATTCATTCATTACATTAGAATCCAAAAAAATGATAAGTAAATTAGGAAAGATTATAACCATTATTAATATTTGATGTAGACATTCAACCCTATTTGTGACAACAGTCACAAGGTATCACTTTGAATAAGAATATTAGTGATTATGTAATAACATCTTAAAATAGAAATAAACTTATTCATACAATAAACTAGTTCGTAACTTTAATTCATACATGCATAGTTTTAACATTCAAATATAAAACTAACTATATCAAGAATCAATAATTGAGACAAATTATTGGTTTAAGACTTGAAATTACTCAAAATCAAATTATTAGTTTAGCTAGACATGAATTCCATAATAATCAACATTACATCATGGAAAACTATAAAAAAGAAGATTAAAAAAAAAACTTGTGAAAATCTCCTTCAAAAGTTGCCCGTGATGTACTCTTTAATCTTTTTTGTTCCTTGTAGCAATTCTTCTTATATACATTCTTCTCGTGTTTAGATGATCCCTTAAGTTATTTATATAGTATTGTTGTAGCCTAATTTGAGTTGGATTAGAATTTTCTTGATCCAATAACCAAGATTAAAAGATGGTGTTGAAAATTGTTAGATTTTAGTTTTGAATGGATGTCTCAATTGATCGAGACCCTTTCTCGATCCATCTAAATAGTGCCCCAAGATCATTTGATTGATTCTTGATTGATCATCCTAGTGCTCAATCAATCGACTCTCTTTTTGGATCGATCGATTCCCTTTTTGTATGGATCGAACATTACTTGCCATTCTTACCCTAAGTCTTTGATTGAAACTCGATCGGTCGAGTGTCTTATTTTTGCTCTAAATAAACTTTTTTTCCCTCTTTTTGCTCATTTATTCCTCTAATGTATATATAACACAAAATAAAAACATAAAATGCATAGAGAATTATAATTTATTGTAAATACGTGGGAATTGATACATAAAATAACATTAATCTTACTGGTATCAAATCCACTAAATTATGAAGTTATTTATAAGAGTTGAAATATAGTAAATAAAATTAGAAAAGATATTCCTATATCCCATGTATATTAAATTATCAAATATTTTTTAAAGTATTTACGAGAAATATTCTTTAAATATATCATTTACTTTAAATTCAATAATATCTGTTGATTAGTCACTGAATATATACGTTTAATCGTACTTAATTACTTTGATCAGTAAATAATCCTATGAATTGGTTAGAGAGTGACACACATACTTTATGAAATTTCCCAAAAACTTAGTAAGCCAAATTGATAGCTCAATAAATTAAATTAACTTTAAAGGTAGATGATTATAATCAAACTCTATCTATCAGTTTTCTACAGAGAGGTATACGTTTTATGGCATTGAGAGGGATTTCGTAATTGTAGTCAAACTGGGTCCAAATAAAAGTAAGCAAATCTATAATTAATTTTAACCAAGCAAGTAAAAAGTATATACAAGATCGAATGCAGTTACAATGCTTATCCAAAGAGGTTTTTCTTTATTTATTTTCTTTTGTGAAAAAACTGACCCTTTAATTTTCGTATTAAGCATCGATGAAATATATTTATTAAAATTATCAAAAATTGTTGATAATATCAATTAATTATAAGCTAACGTTGTGCTAAAAATCCGATCAATCTAATCTGATCCGTTAGTTTTTTTACGGTTTTGATCTGATCGAAATTAATTATATATATTTAATTAATATGTATTTATTTAGTTTTTTAAGGTTTTTTTAACTCAAATAATTTTATGTTATGATTTATGTGAAAATTAAAATTTTTTATTCAAAAATATCAAAAATAAAATTAATTAAATTTATTGGTCAGATTGATCGAGTTCAATTCAAATAAATTACGGATCGAATTACATCAAATTTAAAAAGTGATTGGATCGGTTCCAAATTAAAATATTTTAATCGAATAGGATCGGATTACATGAATATAAAATCAACCTATTTAATGTATAATACTCCTAGCTAACATTATAATTGTTTATACAGATTGGATATATAGACCAATAATAGTTAAGGTTCGAACATTATCTCATTAGCACATATAACCATATTTTCATCCAAGTTATCTGAAAATAAAAAATTAATGCAAAATATGATGATATTAGATTGCAAGTACTTAATGAATTATATTATTCTACAAAATTATTCATAACTACTATTCTGATTATGTATGCAATATTATACCTAAACCAATAGGGAAATCATTTTTGAAATGATCGAATGGGCGTCATTGAAAACGTCAAGCTTGCATGTAGTACTACTTTTCATTTGCATTTTTATGTGGTGGAGCTTTTAGTATATTATTTATTTTTTCGTTAAATATTATTTTAATCTTCCTCTCCCACGAATCTAGAAGTAATAATTAATAAATATTTAGTATAGCAGGTAAAAGTTGGCATTTCTTGTAAAGTGCCGTTTCGAATCTCCCAATCCAGAATATGCATTAAAATAAAATGGAAACAATGACTATTACATGAAAAAAAAAATTTAATATTTTTTAAAAATATATTAATATTAATATAATTAAATATTTTATTTTATAATTTAATAATTTAAATTTAAAAAATAAAAATATTATTCTAAAATTAACCAAATTTGCTCTAATATTAACAAAATTTGTCTGAACAATAAGAATAACCTTACATAAATCATAGTTGTGAGGACTATAAATGATGATTATTTTCTTGAATAAAATATTTATTTCTAAATTTTTTTTAGAAAATTGTATTTCAGATATATCTTTTCTAACTACGACACATAAAATTACATTCATGCATTTAATAGTGTATGTTCATAAATCTGAAATTATTTTTTGTGTTAAAATATTTATTTAAACTTTAATCAATTTATAAAATTATTAATTAAATATTTTAGATGTGTTTTAATATTTTTAAGATGTGTTTTAAGAAATAATTTTTTATAATATTAAAGTTTTTAATGAGATTTGAAAAATTAAGTTAAAATATATTTAATCTTAATATTATTAATTCATTATTATTATCTGTATATATAATCTTAATATTATTAGTTAATTATTATTATTATTATTATTATTATTATTATTATTATTATTATTATTATTATTATTATTATTAGGGTTAGTTGGAGTGTAGTTAGAAAGAAAAAAAACCGCTGGTGATGCAAACCTCCGAAGAAGAAAAAAAAAATAGAAGCTTATACTGCTGTGAAAAAAAAAATCATAAGCGGTGTCTGGACTTCATATATATTGAAAGGATTAATTCAAAAAAGGTAATATATATATATATATATATATATATATATATATATATATATATGGAGGGTGGTGGCATAACAACAACAGCAAAGCAGCAGATAACATATTTATTTAGGCACACAAGCAATTATATATAATAATATTTATATATAAGAATTGAAACTATTACAATATATACATTTAATCTTTAACATTTAATATTGATTTTTATAAAAACCAAAATTATATAATTCTTTAACATTTAATATTGATTTTTATAAAAACCAAAATTATATAATTTTAGTCTTTGTGTTTAAAAATGTAGTTTAAAAACATAGATTATAGACATAACATTAATTTGTTTTTCTCTTTTTTTTATACTTTTTGTCTCTCTCATTTTTTATTTTTCTTGTCTTATTTTTTTCATTTTCTCTCTCTTTTCGTGTTCTCTCTCTTTTTATTTAATTCCCTCTCTCTCTCTCTTTTCTTTTTTATTTTATTTTCTTCTCTCCTTTCATTTAATCCTCTCTCTCTCTTTTTTCTTTTTTATTTTCCCCAACTGATCAATCCAGAAAGAAAGCTTTGGAAAGCTCTGGAGACGTTTCTTTGTTGGCATCGTTGGCTGTGGCATTGTTGTTAGTGGTTCAGCTCCAATGGGATGACAGACTTAGCGCACGTTGGTGGAGTTAGTGGTTCACTTCGTCTTCTTGCCGTCGTCGTCTCGCGATGGAGGCAAAGTTAATTGTATGCGATGGGACTGAATCATTGGATGGTGATATGTTGATTTTTCCAGAAATAGTCAAGTACAGGTAAAATCCTATTGATTTATAGCCTGAAGGATGGAAACCACAGTTTTACCAGAGTCATTGTCCTTCCCACCTGACGCTCTGAAGGGTTTGTCACTCTTTTCAATTTTTAATTTAGGGTTTGTTACTTTTACCTTCTCTTTCTTCCAAATACTCGTTAAACCACAATTCTTTTGGTTGGGCAAGTTTGGTATAGTTGTTGTGTTTGCTTAGTTCATATGCATAACGTATCAATATATAGCAAGTGCTTGAGATGTCTTTTGGAAGTGGTTGCTGTGTAACATCTGGTGATTGATAATGAATTATTACTTTCCTCCTATAGGTTGGTATGATGCTCAGAGGCATGGGTGATAATACAACTTCAGTGTATGTCACTACTGGTAAGATTTATAAAGCTGAAAAGTATATGGCCCGGTTGAAACAAATGTTTCCACGTTTAGAAACAAAAGATAATCTGGAAACTCCTGAAGAACTTGACCCTTCCAAGGTATCACTTAAGTCCTGTATTTTGCTGCTTGCTTACAAGCTTTTAGGAATGGGTTGCTCTCAAGCCTAGACACTTATGGCTTCTAAAGAATGCTATAGAAAGAGAATCTGTAAGGGTTGATCAAGCTTCAAAGTTCTTTCTTTTGAAATTTGGTTTCTTTTAAAATGTGAGAAGTATCTATTGATCCTTCTCTTTCTGCAGTCAAATGTACAGCATTCAGATCTTTGGGATCCATTAGCCAACAAACATAAACCATGTTCTGCATCTTCAGTTGTCCCTTGTAAGTGATTGAAACATGAACTTTGTAAACTATAATAATATCTTTATTTTGTGTTCATATTTATTTATAAGACTAGGTTCATAGACTTGATGTATCTTTGTTAATGGGTCTTCCTGTTTTAGGAGATATTGCTACCTCATCTGAAATTTTTGGGCCTGAGAAAGCAGAAGATGTAAGAAATAAGGATGAATCAATTTTTCACAATATTGCTAGTGTTCTTATTTGGTCTTTAGTCTTGGTCTTGGTGTCTTCTGCTTAGTCTTGAAAGTTAGTCTTGTGGTCTGGTGTCTGTCTTGTCTTGGTCTTATTCTGCAATCTTGGTGTTGGTGCGCTTGTTGGTGTTGGTACGTTGTGCTGGCATTGGTGCTAGTCTTTGGTCTTTGGTATGCTACACGTACTAGTTTATGTGCATTCTTATTTGGTGTCTTTGTGTTACGTTGCGCTGTGCTAGTACGCTGGCTGGTGCGCTGCGTAGTTTCTCAAATGCTCTTGTAAATGACGCATGTAATGGAAATTGTGTAAGAAACTAGGATGCTTGAGGATGTTTAATGTTTTTCTATAATTACAATTCAATTGATTATTATTCTTGCTTAATATTGCAGGTGATTCGGGTAGGAGAGAAATATTTCAGTTGGCAAAAGATGCAACCGAATATACATTTGTAGAAGATGGAATAAAGAAAAACTTAGAGAGATTTTTCAATAACCTGAAATATAGGAACTATTATTATAATTGTTTTTGTAGTATATTTATGCTTGTAATTAATAGTAAAAAATAGTTTGTAATAGTAAGTTTTTATTATGTTTTAGTATATAATAAACTCTCGAATGTAATTATACTTTTAATTTTAATATAATATGATTTTTAATATTGTTTTTAATAAATTTATTATAATTTATATTGATTTTTAATATTATAATTTTTAATTATATATTTTTTAATTTATGTATACCTTATGGCCTCGGTGTTACTATGGCCTTAGTTATTAGAAAACTGAGGTCATAGATCATTATCTATGGTCTCTCTCACTTAGGCCTTGATTCTTATAATTGTGACCATAGACCTACGATCACGGTTAAAAACCTAGGCCATATTTATTTTTTTGTAGTAGTGTGAGTACAAAGCATCAAGAACAACGGCATCAAAAATTGTTAATATATATATAAATAAGATATTTATTAATAAATTTATTTGATATTTTTAATTTTATATAGCTTATTATTTATTAGTTCTCTAATATTTAGATTAAATACTTTTCTTTGTGATCATAATTATTTGATTTGATTATTAAATTTCAAAGAAATTATTTTTAGTGAATTTATGCTTAATCTATTTGTTGTAGGTTTTGCTAGTTGATTTGATTTAAGTGACATATATTTTGAATCATCTAGTTAGGATTATTCATTGTTAAATCCATTCTAGAACACCCATTTTACAATTGATTTGGGAACGATCTGATTGGCGAGAAGTTTATTCTAACGTTAGTTTGGAAACCACTCACACTAATTTTAGAAACTGTGAAAACAGAGCAAGGGTGCATAGGTAAAGTACATTGGGGCAGTATCCTAAGGAGGGTTGCATAAGACCGAGTTTGTACTTCAATATTTGATTTTTATAATGGAAAGTTAGGTGGTCCGGTGGACCGGTGGTTTTTCTTTTAGGTCATTTTGTTTCCACCTAAAAATATTGTGTTATTATTTGATTTCCGCACTTTATTCTTATACACGATTGTATGCTTGGTCGGTTTGTTTAGGTTATAAAATTATAAATTGATAAAAATTAAAAATAACTTATTAACCCCATCTAGGTTAATCAAGTCTGTATCTTATAAACTTTCAATTGGTATTAGAACTAACACTAGACACACTTAGTGAGATTGATACTTAGGGACACACACTTCTGCTTATGAACCAAATGAAAGAAGATGGGTCATCTGTTAGACCTCCACTCTTTGATGGGTATAATTACCCTTACTGGAAGGCTCGAATGCAAGCCTTTCTCTGACAAGATGAAAAAGTCTGTAATGATATTCTTAATGGTTGGAAACCACTTTCGTTAATGAAAGATGGTGTAACAATCATAAAGCCAAGAAGAGACTATACCATTGAAGAACGCACCCTTAGTGGAGCAAACCAAAAAGATCTAAGCTCAATCTTTGTTGTGTCGATGGATGAGTTCTATCGCATCTCCAACTTTGAGACTGCTAAATATGCATGGAATGCACTTGCTCTTGCTCATGAGGAAACTTCCCAAAGGAAAGAAACAAAATTGAGATTGCAAACATCTCAGTTTGATTCCATTAAAATGAGCAACACTAAAACTTTTGGTCAATTCCATGCTCGCTTTTGTGATATCACTAATGGTTGTTCTAATCTTGGTGAGAAAATTCCATAACCTATACAAGTATGCAAACTCTTAAACTCCTTAACAGGAGACTACAAGATGAAAGTTAAAGCGATAGAGGAAATCAAGAATATGGACACACTAAACATTGATGAACTTGTAGGGTCAATCCAAAGCCATGAGCTTACTCTTAATCCACCCAAGAAAAACAAGGATCTGACATTCAAAAGCTCCAAAAAAGGACATCTTTGATAGTGATGAGGATATGAATGATGAGTCACTAGTCTTGTTAGCACGAAAATTTAAGAAGTTTATGAAGAAGAAAAGTCAACTGAGTAATCAATCTAACAAGGGACAATCCAGTTATTCAAAGGACCGAAAGTCAAGGGAAACCAAGCCTCCTAGCCTTGATAGTAAGAAAAGTAAGCCCACTAGTCCTCAATACTTTACTTGTGAGGAATTTGGTCATATTTCTACAAAATGTGCTAACAATAAAAAAAAATTTGGAAAAGCATTTAATGATGTACTCAGTGACACAGAAAGTGAGCAAGACAATGCTAGTTACTTAGAGGATGATGACACTAAATATTGTGCCTTCACCACAGCTACCAAAGGACACAACAATGACTCCGAATTTAGCTCGGATAAAGAAAATGAAGAAGTAAACTCTTCTTTCTTACTGTCTAAGTTTAATGTATTGGATTATAAGGAACTATTCATGGATTTTCTAGGTGCTAGGGAAAAGATAGATAAATTACTTGTGAAAGTAACTAAACTTAATGATATAAAGCTTAGGCAAGAACTTAGTATTGCTAAAGAGACGGTGAGGAATTTGACCATTGGTGTTAAAATATTGACCAAAGTCCTAGACTATGAAAAGAGACATGAAAATAAGAGAGGTCTTGGATACATAGATGAATAGTCAACACTTTCATCATCCAAAACTCAATTTGTAAAACTCATTATTGCTCAATTAGGGAAGGTAGATTCTACACCTAATCACTATAAGCAAATTTAGTTTGTTCCCATCTGTCATCATTGTGGTAGGAAATGACACATTAGACCTAAGTAGAGATTTCCTTATGCTTATGATTTTATCATGAGTACAAATATTTCTAGAACACCTCAAAAATTTTCAAATTGTAAAGTACCTACTACAAGAACTACACAAAAAGAGGAACCTAAGTAACTAGTGACTTAAACGTCCAAAATTAAGAGGCCTCACACAAACTCTTCCATCCTCAATTTGTGGACAAAGGCAATGGTAATTGACTTTGGGTCACAAATTAGTAACCTATAGAAATTATTTTTTGTCATTTGGGTGATATAGACATCCGTAAATGATTTTCGGTTTGAGAATAAACATATGACTTTGAGCTTTTTATTTGTCATAATTTGGCAGTTTATTCGTAAGACAATATTTTCATGACACAGATCCATGCAAAATACAATGGATGGTCTTTAACTCTTTACTGTATATAGATACAAGGCACCCCATGACGGGCTCCAAGGGTTATGGAGGTTACTTGGAGGGCACCACCTTGGGGATGGATCAAGGCTAATATAGAAGGTGTTTCTTTTGAGTCGCTAGGGTTATCTGGTTATGCAGATGTTTTTAAGGCATCAAGATCCTTTGTTAAGGGATTTTTTGTACCTACTTAGGTCTCATATGCTTTTAAGGCAGAACTAACGACGATTATTCATGTGGTGAGATATGTTCCAACCTTTAGGTAGCATAAACTTTTATTGGAATCAGACTCTCTTTATTTTGTCACTCTTTTTCATTCTTAATCGTTTTCGATGCCATGTAAATAATATTCTTCTTGGGTCACTCTTTTGATCTATTTAGATGCTAACCCCAAACCTACTTACAGGTTTACTTAAGATTTAGTTTATATTTTTTTCATATTTAATAATACTCGTAATTGAGGAATTACATAAGTAGGGTAATACAAATATATCAATCTAATTTAAATGTCCTAATATACCTACCAAACCTATAATCTACTACCTTTTATTAAAAAAATTAATATATCCTTCTAATTTTGATATTTTTTCAAGGTAAAACAAACATCTTCAAGTTTCCTAATAATTTATCTCAAAAGTCATTTTACCTCTGATGCATGTATTCAATAAAATCATATTATATACATTAATACGTATTGATGTTAAATTAAATGTTAAATTAAAAAGGTATAATCTTAAATTAATTATTAAAATATTTTCGAATAATAAATAAATTAAAATGTAACATATAGTTAATACATACATCAAATATATATTATTTACATCATATTAAAATAGTTTTAGTTAGTTTTAAAGTTGAATGTGGTCCACACAACAATAAAACAAACATTAATTACACAATTATTTTAATAGTTATTCAAATTTATTTTTATTATTATCATATAAAAAAATATGTAATATTTATTTTATTTTTATTAGTTATTATATTTAAATATCATTATTATTAAATAAAATAATTATCATTTAAGCTAGAAATTTTTATTAAAAAACCCATTAAATTTCTTTTTTTATTAAATAAGTGAAAATTACACATGTAAAACTTGAATTTGAATCTAATGTGGTAGAGATTGGGAGTTATTTAAGGTGGAACTTTATGGTTAGGCTTGTTGATTTTTTAGATTTTTATGGAGCAAACTCTTGAGAGGATTATTTTATTAGAAAAAGGATGGAGAGAACAAAATAAAAGATGATGTACAAAAAATAAGGATCTATATTTTATAATATAAGGTAAAACAATGACATAGTTTGCATTCTCCAACCCATTCCTCAAAACTATTTACCATATTTTAATAAATATGTAAATTGTTTATATTTTTATTTTTTATAAATAATCTTTTACATTTAAAATCAAATTAATCATAAATAATAAATTATATATTTTATATTTGTCTTTAAGTTATAACATCAATAATTTTTTATTTTTTAGAAATTATTTAAACTATTTATTTAAATTCTAAAAATATAAAATCTTATATTTATTTTATAATTTATTCTTATTATTTTAAACTAATTTGTAACAAGATTCTATCAATATTATTTAGTATAAAATGATTATATATTTGTTATTATACGTATTTTATTTTTCTCCCATTCTCATATATATTTTTTATTTTTATTATTTATTGGTCCGAAATTTTCTTTAAAACCCATGATTGAGTAGACAAAAGAAGAAAGTAAGGAAAATGAATTGAATAGCAAGGGACTTTATGCAATTATCAAGGCTCTCACACCAATGAATATCGACAAATCAAGAGTTATACTACCTCAAAACAAGCTTGGGATATTTTGAAAATTACTCATGAAGGTACTTCTATTGTAATAGGATCCATAATTTTAAAATTGAACAGAGATTTTGAACTTTGTATCATCTAAGAAGATGAAAAATTTGAAATATTATATGCACGATTTTCAAATATTTTCAATTGTTCTTAAAACTTGGGTAGACCTATTAGCATAGAAAGTATATTGAGAAGATCATTGCTAGCCTACCCTATTTGGTTTCACCCCAAAGTTACCATTCTTGAGTCCATGTACAAGCTTGGTGAGGTTACTATCAATGAGTCAGTTGGTGATCTGCAAGTCTTCAAACTGCATCACCTATTACCAAGACAAGATCAATTTTCCATGGAGAAAGGAAAGAGTTTGGCTCTCAAAACCACTAAGGGAAGTGGTCCCAATGAAGAATCTAGAGCCAACCCTAATGAGGAAGAAATGGATTTTCTTTCCTAGAGATTCGCCAGATTCTTCAGAAAGATGAAACCTTCCTCTAAGGGTATTGGAAAATATGCCTCAAGTTATAAAGGGTGAAAAATCTATAAAAGTTAATGAAGACTCATATAATGAATTTGAGAAACCTATCAAAGGCCACTTGAATAAGATCAGATGCTTTGAATGTGGGAAACATGGACATATTATTGACAATTATTTTCAAAAATAAAAATGCACGAACAAGCATGCCATGATGGTTGAGGTTACTTTTTTAGACAATACAAGTAGTGATGATAAAGATGACTCCAAATTTCATGCATTCTTTGTGTCAAGCAATGTCATTGATCGTCCTACTGCTACCTCAGAAGTTTAAGAGGCTATAGCTACAAATGATGATGAAGAAGATGAGCAAAATAAATTTCTCAATTCCTACAATGTGCAATTAATGAAGCATATTAAATTAAAAAAATCTAAGAAAAAGACTTTGGATAGGCTTGATGAAAAAGAGAACAAGTGCATTGAAGAAAACTCTAGAGGAAAGGAAGTCTTCGATTGATGGTGAACAATATGATTTCATAAATAGGTGTGAGGTCATTCAAAAGAGATATAATGATTTGCTTGAAATGTTTAATGCTAATCATAAGAAAGTAAAGAAGCTTGAGAAACAATTAAAGATTCCTACTTCAGGTAAAGCTACTCAATTATTTTCCAATCCTAAACCACTCATGATCATAATGTTGAAGTCGAATGGTTAAATAAGAAAATTATTATCCTTGAGAGCACAACGGAATATTTAGCTTACTCTCTTATGTAAAAGAAGCTGAGATTGAATAACTACATGAGAGAGTTGGGATTCTTCATAATTATGCTACATATCTTGAATCCTTCCTTAAGAAAAAGGAAGATTTGATTAAAGCTTTGAAAAATAGACTCAATGTCAGTTAAAAGGAACTAACTCATTCTACATTTGCTGTCAACACGATGATGACTAGTTCTAAAAATTTAAATGCCAATCTTAACAATACAATAAATTTCTGGGAAAAATGTGATATTGGTTATAATGAAGGAGTTTCTATGTCAAATACTACCACTTCTAAGTTTTTAAATCAACCACTGGAAATCCAAAGATGAAGTCAGCTACCACCATCTAAAAGGGTAAGTCGATTGTGTCATTTCAACCAGTTTCCTCTAACAAGGTGAGTCTCATCGCTCTAGTGATGGTCTAATACCCCTACTAAATATTACTCCCACTTGTCACAACTATGAGGAACTTGGGAATTTGAGATCACACTGTAGGAAATTGACTTCTCATCCTTGTATGAAAGTCAGTGGGAACGCTTCTTCTTCTCCTCCCTCGCATATTACTCCTTGGAGCCAGGGACCTAGATTTTCCAACTCTACTATCCGTACTTGTTATCTATGTGGAACTATTGGCCATCTTGCTAGACAATGTACTAGATATATGAGGAATACATCATAAAGTTCTCAACCTTGCTATCCCACATCCCTTATATCTAAATATAGTTATTATGGCTCATCTGAGCATCTTCGAATAGGTTACATTATGCACCTTAGGCATAATATAGAAATAAATAAATCTTCTTCTAAAAGTCTATTTGGCTCGATTTATATGAATAACTCAACTGGTTTTTTCTAGAAGTTATAAACAAAACAAAACTCGAGTTCCATATACTACTCATACTCATATGACTTAAACTATCTCCTAACTCAGTTACCCTTAACAAATTCTTCAAATAAAGGGATGCTTTTTTATCATTATTTTTGGTGATTAGTATGAGGTTGAGTTGCTTATTTCTTTTCTTATATTTATAGTACTTTTTTATGTGACTTATGTGTAATTTTGATATCTATTTATTTGTTTACTTTTTTTATCTCCCTTCACTACTTTAAATTAAAAAAATCAAAATTTTGTGTTTTGCAACTTAGCACGCTTTTTTTTCTCTTTCTCTCTCTTCTCAGGACAATTCTATAAGTTTTTCTATCCAACTATCATACTATATGTGAAATGATTTTAATAGGGACCAATGATGATATTTTGTTGGTATTCTTTTGACTTGGATTGAAATGTAGTTGTCATGACATATGTATTCTTTAAGCGTATATATGGTTAAAAAAATTATTTTATTTGAAATACTCTATTATATATGCATATACCATAACTTTATGAATTTGTATTTTTCTTTTGAGAATTTTGTGTGGATTTCATGCTTTGATTATTTTTATATCTCTAACAAGCTCTAGAATCTACCTTTGTGTCTCTTGAGGAAAAGTCCTAAGTGCTACTCAAAAAGAGAGGATTTAAGTTTCTTTGGATTTTTTAAACTTTTCAAGCCACCACTGGTTATTTATGTTCTTAATTACCTTTTTTTTAGCCTTTATGTTAACTATCCTTTTCTTTGCACCTATATTTTAACTTACTCCAAATGATTAATCCCACTTACCTTGTACACCATTGGTTGAGTTTCTATCAAATTATTTGTTAAGCTTGTATATTCTAGGTTCTCAAAACAAAACAAAAATTGATTGTGAATGAAATTTGGGAAGTGAAGGGAAAAGAACTTAAGTTTGAAGGTATAATATTTTTGGACCTAAACTCATTGATTTATTATATGTATTTGGTTAGCCAAAGGTATATTTGAGCCTAAAATTTTCTTATCTCACCTACCTATAACATAATCTATTTTTACAAGTTTGAAATACCTATTAATTTCAATCTAAGTTAGCATTTACATTAATGAAAATATGGGCTAAATGTGAACTTATGAAGTTTGGTACTATTTAAGACTATATTTCTAATTGCCTGGTTCACATTACCTTATATTGATGTCATATAGATTAAACATGTTTGGTATAACATACATAGAGCATGTCATCAAAAATTTACTCATACCTTTATATAAATGCACTATGGATTGATAGTCATGTGGACATTTAAGTTGAGTGCAATGGTTAATCTATAAGGACATTTTAATTCATTGAGCATGCTTGAAACCAATATTTCTTATAGTTATGAATGTGTTAATTAATGAGAATGACTATGGTGTGTTTCTTGACTCTATTTCTAGATGATTGGATCTTTTTTATTTATTTTAATCCTATTTTCCACGTTACATGAATGTTAGGATTATTGCATATTTGTACGCCTTTTCTCCCTCATGTAGGGGTGTTTCTTTGACTTTCTGTGTCAAAAAGGGGAAGAAGTTTGTATTTGAAGTAATTCTTTGTGTTGTATTGGCGATGAGTGTAGGATTGCAATGTAAGACTGCAATACATCTTATTGCCTAACTTGCATACACTTATGGGGAGTGTTGCATGAAGTTAGGGGGAGTTATGTACTTTGCATGTGATTTTCCTATTGGAGTTTATTTGTGTAAGGGTAACACGATAGTGTGTGGACAAACTACATATTATTTCTACATGATACATTCATGGGATATTTGTTTGTTTCTTGTGAGTATGGTGCAAGTGTAGATTGAAGTCATAGAGCTTCAAGTATGTTATATGCAGTGGTACTGAGATCCTTTATGTTTAAGAGTGATAAATGTTGGATGAGTTGATGCATAAATATGGATAGAGCACGTAAGATGGACGCACTTGGTTTTAGTGTGTTTTTTGGGTGTGGGTGTACGTTGATGTTTTATTCATGGGAATAAATATCGTTAGATCATCTTCATGATCATCTAATGATTGATGTGTGTCTATAAGTTTTGTGTAGTGTTTTGACGATGAAAGCCAAAGGAGAATAATGTAAATCATATTGTACTATATGTGATTGTGTTGGCTTCCCGTGTACAAAACACGATTTCTATTTAGTTTACTCAGTATTCTGTCTTCCACTATATAAGTTTTGTTACTATGAATCAGTAATACAGACTCGCATATAGTTAGGAAAATTGTGAATGATAGAATGTTTTTCACACACCACGGGGTTGGTTGTTAAGTATGCATGCTAGGTTGTGAGTGCTAGTTTTTGGTTCATTTTAGGTACGAGTATTTATGAAAATTAATCAAAACATTTTGAAACAAACAAATCTTATTTTTGGCACCTTGACAAGACAGCTCACCAAGGGCCTTGCCACACCGTTCGACATGACCTTTTTGAGGTGGTTGGCAACATCCATGGCAATGTTCATTGGTCGTTGGCTCTATAAATACCCCTATTAAATGTTGTAATTGCCTCGAAAATTCTACCAAAACTTTACCAAATTTTTTGATCATTTTGAATACCACTTTCACTCATTATCTTGATTATGTTTTAATAATAGTGATACATTTGTGTGAGCATAAAGTAGTATGATAGACTATTTTACAATATTTGAGAGAATTTCACTATGAAAGTGAATTAAGATGAGTTATTAGAAATTCTGTTTTTTCTAGTTATGTGCGATAAGAGAATAGTTATGAGTACTACTTTGGTTATGTGCAATAAGTTGTTTCTTGGTTTAATCAAATCATTAGTTGTGTGTATACATGGCTTGATTATATGTCTCCTATACATGATTTGTGGTTGGTGGTGGATTGTGTGTCCTTAGGTATTTATTGGGTGTTCACATGCAAAGGTTGTTCTGTTATTTATTCACATAACACATTATTGATATGTACTTCTTGATCACACCACATTGGATGGTGTTAGCTTTGGAGGAGAATTGAATTCATGTGTCAAACTAGGTTGTTGCAAAGGCAACAAACGAGGGCAACAATGGGCAGTTTAGGCAGAGATCTCGACTAATAGAGATAATAGCGATTTTATTTTTGCAGAGTTGTAATTATTTTATTGCTTAGTTGGTTGTTTATGAAAACTACTCGTTAAAAAACTGTTGTCTCAAAAAGAGAACATAAATCGTGCAAGTATACACGGTCACAAGTAATAAAGATTTGTAAGTAAAGTATCGTTCCCACGGAGATTTGTTACTATAGTTTGTTGAGTACTAAAATTGTATCTCTCTGATTTTATCCAAAATAATCGTTGATTGAGAAAAAGGTAAAAAGAAAATAAGAGAACTCTAGGATTGCAATTTTTCACCAAACTAATCCACTCTAATCATATTATTTTCTCTTAATTTATATTTTTTAGTACATTTAATTTGTCAACCGAAAACTTCTATTTTTATTCATACATCTCTTCCGAGCTCCGTACAAACACACCTCGTTAAATTAATTCACTATATCTCTATGAGAATTAAATTTAATAAGATTCATTAAGTTCTAAGTTTTCAAATGGCCACACATACAATTAGGATATATTCCTATCCTTCATCATACATGTCATTCTATTTACGAGCAATATACACAAAAATGCCTTTCTCAAGTTTATTTTTATGCCACAAATCGTTTTGATAAAATTCGTAAATAATCAAAAAGCATTAAGCACAAAATAGAACGAACAAATCGAACGTCTTATAAATCTATCAAAAATAGTTAAAATCAAAGCTTCATAAATTTAGATAAAATGCAACCCTAGAAAAATTAAATTACTTCATAAATTTAAAATAAAAATTACAGTAGATGCAGAAAAATTAAATGAAGAAGAAAGAAAATTAAAACATCAAGTAGCGAACATATTTGGCACACATGGAACACAACAGAAGCCAAAAATGGCTTCTTCGTGTTCCACCGTCCAACCCCTAATACCACAAAAATTCTAAACTGCAAAAAAAAAACTTTCAAACACTCCAAAAAACCTTTCTTTTACTCTAACAAAACATCTCCTATTTATAGCCAAAAAAATACATCAGAAATATAAAAAAAATAATAAAACGCGTAATAATTTTTTTATCGAAAATAACACCCCGACATTCCCCTTAAAATCCGCGCCACGTGAATATCAAATTTCTTATTTTACGACACGCGTATGTAGGTCAACGCGATTCTTGTTTTCTTTGCTTTCCACGTTGCCAGGTGTCGCGTGGCCGATTCTGCTGAAACAAATAGTTGGGACACGTGGTTTGATCTCATTCGTTGAAAGGAACGGCGAACGCAGTAACGAAGCACGGATCGGGCGCCCGAAAAAAAAACGTGGCAACGGCCGGAAACAGGGTTGATTCAAAGGCGCGCTCATTGTAACTTGTCACGTTTCGGCATATAATTTGATGAAATCTTACGTGGGACACGTGGAATATTATGGTTTGTGGAATAACCGGTCGCACGTGAAACAACCACACTGGACAAGGCGCACGCGAAGGCGGGGGACAGCGGCTGCAACGCGTCAGACACGTGGGTCCCACGCTGCACGTCGAGCCGCATGAAAGCGTAGAGCCTACACCCAGTCGCTTTGGTCGGGTTTGATGAACACGCACGAATCTGAGCCGTTGCGTCTTTGATCGAACGGTCCACGTTGGGTGAGTGTCATCTTGCGCGTGGGCTTCGTCTCTCCTGCGCGAAAATTAAACTTCAATTAATTGTATTTTGACCCACAAATTTAATTCAAATTACATTTTGAACTTTCTTAAATTACAGTTAAGCCCTTTGCTAATTTTTAAATTAAATTTTTTAACTTTAAATAATTATAATTAAGCCCAAATTTAATTTAAATTATACTTTCGATTTTTATAAATTGTATTTAAGAACTATATTATTTGAAATTATATTTGTGGACAAAAATATGAAATTAAGTACATTTTCGATACAACTTATTTAATTTTATTAAAAATGTATTTTTAATGCATAAAAGGAAAATATTAATTTATTTAACAAAAATTAACTAAATATTAAAAGAACATAGCAATTATCATTACTAAAATTGATGAAAATAACAGTATAAAATACAGTTATCAACAACCTAAGGATCTTATTACATAGATATGGTGTTACCTCATAGATGGGGTTTACATCATCATATCAGTTGTTATGCATGCTCTATTATTGTACTAGCATAATCTGAGTTTGAATTGTGTATGTTACCATATACTAAAGTTTAAATTCTAATTAGAAAGCTTTTGATTGGTTACCTACTTTCTTCTCTTTTAACATTATCTCTATACTAAAAAATATATATTTATTTGAGATTATATTTTATTGCTTCTATAGTGTGTTTTGTATAAGTGTTTATTATTTTCTTCTTGTAAGTTAGGGACAAGTCTTTTAGGAGTCTATATCTCCTTATCTAGGTAGTGAACTGAGTTGCAGACTTTTTCTATCGTCTTTTGGTTTCAAAAATTATTCAAATACTTTTCATAAATACTCGCAAAAAAACACCAAAACAAACAACATAAATGCAACCTAGCATGCATACTACTTGAACCAACCTCACATGGTGTGTATAAACATGTAAAAATGAAAACTATTTTACCTAAGTGAATATGTGCAGCACTGATCTATTAGTAATTGACCTTCCACAGAGAAAAACATAACACTAATTATAAACTTATTATTTTGCACATAAAAATGCCAACAAAGACTCAAATAACTTATATTACATGACTTACATGAATAATAATGATGGAGATAATTATAAACAAAGCGAACTTCTTTATAACATAAGTTGTGATATAATAATAACTAATGTGATTGATAATTATTGATTAAAATAATATAAATTATTTTTTTCTAACTTATAATTAAGTGATACGTCAATAATGGTAATACCTAGGGTAAATAGAATTTTTATAGAGAAAACAAATGAAATATTATAAATTAAAAAAAATAACAATTATGGTAGAATTTTTTATAAACAAAACTCTATTTAATACGATTCAAATTGTTAAATATCCTTGTCCCACATTGACTAGGAACAAAACACCAATGCTGCTTATAAGTTTGAGCAACCCTTAACTTAATGATATCTTATTGAGTTGAGTTAGGCTTAGGTTTCTAATATGGTATCAGAGCTCTACTCCTGGTGTCTATGTGCTTGGACCTTGGGCTCTACCACAGTCTCACCGTAGCGCTTATATCCACCCTTGTCCGTCGTGTGGAAGGGAGCTGTTAAGTATTCTTGTCCCACATCGACCAAGAGTAAGACAACAATGCTGCTTATAAGCCTGGATAACCTTTAACTCAATAAAAATTTATTGAGTTGAGTTAAGCTTGAGTTTCTAACACAAATGTATGATTTAGATTACGAGAAACATATTCTTACCTATGAGATCAAAGTCTAATTAACTTTATTTAATATGATTTAAATTTTATTTTTATATTTTGATTTATGTGTTTATTTGTTATAAATGATTTTAATTGGTTTATCTAACATTTAATTACATTAATTTATCGCGACTTCATATAGAATACATGTAATATATAAGGAGAAAAAAGTACAATTAATAACTAATATATAAAATAAATTAAAAAATATATTATTAGATTGTTATAAAAATTATAAATATATTATTTAATTTATTGAGCGATAAAAATAATATTTAAATATTATTAATAGTATAAATCTATCATTTTATTTTTTATTAATGTTATAAATTTAACACTAAAATTTTATTAATAATATAAATTTATCATAAAAAATGTAACGTAACTATCTGGTGGTAAATTTATAAAATTATTTACAATTAAATATTATTTTTATCATTCAATAAAATTAAATTATATATTTTTAATTTTTATGATAATTCGATAATATATTTATTAGTTTAACTAAATGTATAATATGATAATCTTACCCACGAAAACAAAGAAAAATATTAATGTTACGTTTATTTTTATATTAATATTATTTAAATTTTATTATCATTATTTTTAATTTTTAAAATAATTATGAAATATATATAAGATATAAAGACTATAGGTGTAAAAATGTACTAGAAATTAAGTGTGTTATCGTTTTAAAAAAAAAAATCACTGAATATGAATATTACCGAAACTCGAGTTGATTACGTTTTTTAGCAGAGACGCCAAGAACGTACTATTGGACAATAATTTTGTTGGCACCGATAACAAGGGAATGGTTTCACATGTTCGACGTAGGTAACTAATTTACAAAATTTACTTATAATTCATAAAAAAAAGGAGAAGAAGAAGTATAATTAACATTATTCTCTCAACTCATTTGAAAATCACCTTAAGATTCAGCCCGTGATCTTGTAGAAATAACCTTTACTTCTCCCATTTTAAGTTACTTCATTTACTACTGGATTGAATATAGAGACTTGAAATACTTATGCTGAAACATATTTAATAGCATTTTCAATCCAAAACTCTATTTTAACATAATTTTTAAATTAATTTAAGATGTGTTTATTAGGAGTGTTTATGTCATGGATTGAATTGAATTTAAATTCAAACAAAAAATGAATCAACAATATGAATTCTTGAAAATAAGACTTGATTCGATTCAATAAAATATATAAAATCGATCTAAATCAAATCATTTAAATTAGATCAGATCAAATAAGTTAGATTGTATTTTGTGTTTTAATTTTTTTTACAATTGGAATAATTTTAAAAAATATTTACTTTTAATAACTAAACAATTATTGTATTAAATTTTATGCTTCAATAATTAATTAAAATTTGGACCTAAAAGTTTTAATTTTTTTCAAATAATAAATAAACAAAAATCATATACTCAATTCTAAATTTCAAATAACATAGAAACTAACACAAATATTTTATTATTTAATTTTGTGTCAATTTAAACATATATTATATGCACAAAGAAGTGCTTAATTTAAAAAATAAAAATGTGAAATGTGCATGATTGTCTGCTTGATGCTTGATGATAGGTTTGAGTCACTTACTCTACTTAAACTTGTGATTGAGGAATTAGATAGAGTTATTGTAGTCAAATCGTTCAATTAGATAGAACTTGTGATCTCACAGATTGGTTTTTGCGGTTGGTTGACTGAAGCCGCACATGTCTAGCCACCATCGTGGGTAGCCGTACCACTCTTCTGTCTCAGAGAAACGTGGAACGCAGCGAAGAAGAAAACGTCGCTCCACAGCCCTCACAACATAAAATGGTTGTTATTCGCGTAGCAAAAACAAATTAGGGTTACAGTGTTTTTGTCCTGTGTATATTTGGCTCGCGTGTAAAAAAAAAAGGGAAAAACAAATTTTTTTTATAGATTTCATGGCAGAATCTGGGGATTTAACCACCAATGCCATAGTGAACAATTTGACTACAAAAATGATTGAGGTTCTAACTAGAGCTCAGACCGCCTCACAACCTCCGCTAACTAAAGCGTCGACTACTTCCATTAGTATCAAGTTGGGAGGATCCAACTATGCCTTATGGTTCTAGGTGGTGGAGATGTATATCTCTGGCAAGGACAAACTGGGATATATTAATGGAGATTTTCCTCAATCTGTTGAAACCTACCCCTCATTCAGTTGAAACCGACCCCTCATTCAGGATATCACGCACTAAAAATGCCATTGTTAAGGGTTGGTTGATCAATTCGATGGACCCTTCTTTGATTGCAAATTTTATCTGATTCCCAACTACAAAATAGGTGTGGGATTCTGCTACTACAACCTACTTTGATGGGACAGCCACATCTCAAGTGTATGATCTCCGTCATCGAGTTACTCGTATGAAGCAGGTAGGTGGATCCATCGAAAAATACTACAATGACTTTCAAGAGTTATGGCAAGAAATTGATTTTCGTCGTCCTAACCCAATGGAGTGTGCGATTGACATACAAAAATACAACTCCATCATACAAGAAGATTGAGTTTATACCTTCCTCGATGGACTTGATGAAAGACTAGACAAGACTCGAAGTGATGTGCTTCAAATCAAACCATTCCCTACGGTGGAACAAGCCTATGGATTCGTCTATAGGGAAGAGGTTAGGCAGACCGTGATAATCACGGATGCAGATATGACTCCTGGAGTAGTTATGTCTTTCAAAGGGATGAAGGGACACCATAATCCAATGCTACCAAAACCAGGAACTCTTTCTTTGGGTAGCAATAAATCCACGAGAGATGCAGCTTATGTTGACCTAAAATGTACCCATTGCGGCAATTCCAAACACACCCGTGAAAACTGCTTAAAACTACATTGGTATCCAAAGTGGTGGAATGATCTTCAAGCATGAAAGAAATGAGAAACCACTAGGAGAGCCACTGTGGCTACCAATAATGCATCACTATCCCTTATTCCTCAGGCCGAATCTTCCCAGGATCTAGGTATTTCAAGTAAAGCATTTCACATCTCTACTCGTAGTGATAATGAGGATTAGATTCTAGACCCTAGAGCTACAGATCATATGATATTTGACCTAAAAGATCCCTCCAATACAACCCAGCCGAGACGTAGCCGTGTTGCCAATGCCAATGAGGTCACTTATCTAGTTACAGGGGCTGGAACAATGACTTTATCTCCTTCATTATCATTATCTAATACATTACTTGTACCCTCTCTTTCAAACAGACTACTATCTGTAAGTCAAGTCACTTCAGATCTTAACTATGTAGTATTGATGTATTCTACCTTTTGTCTTCTACAGGATATTCTTACCAAGGAGATCATTGGACGTGGTAATAAGAGAGGAGGTTTATATTATGTGGATGACCTCAGTTTAGGAAGAGCCAATCACATGCAACACACGATTAGTAACAAGGAACGACAGATTTGGTTTTGTCATCGTCGATTTGGGCATCCATCATTTGGATACTACCTAGTTTATTTTCAAATATTACACACTCAGATTTCAAATGTGATACTTATATCTTAGCAAAAATTCATAGGGAACCTTATCCTATAAGCATGCATAAAAGTGTGATTCCTTTTGCTTTAGTACATTCTGATGTTTGGGGACCTTCCCCGGTCATTACATCGTCGGGTCATCGTTGGTTTGTAATTTTTGTTGATGATTGTACACGAATGACATGGCTTTACCTTCTCAAACATAAAGATGAAGTATTTTCTACGTTTCACTTGTTTCACACCATGATTCAGACATAATTTTCTAAAAAAATTAAGATCCTTAGGTCTGATAATGGGGGGGAGTATGTTAATCAACAATTTTGAACATACTTGGACAACCATAGTATTCTCCATAAAACCTCGTGTTCACAAACCCCACAACAGAATAAGACTGCATAAAAGAGGAATATGTATATCTTAGAAACTGCCTGGGCCTTACTAATCAGTGCACATATGCCTAGTAGATACTAGAGTGATGCTGTTACTACAACTGTGTATCTATTGAATCACATGCCCATAAAAACCTTACAATTTTAGACTCCATTAAAGGTGTTATCTGATCATATTCCCTTGGCTACTATTTTGATGCTTCTGCCCCAAATTTTTGGATGTGTTGTTTTGTCCACCTCCATAAAAATCAACGAACTAAGTTGGATCCATGTGTTGTCCGCTGTGTATTATTGGGGTATGGCATACAAAAAAAGGGCTACCGATGCTACGATCTGATTACTAAAAGAACCTACATTACCATGGATGTCACTTTCCTAGAATCTGAATGGTTTTTCCCATCATCAATATCCAAATACCCTATTTAGGGGGAGAGTTATGGTGAAGAACAAAATTGGCTTGATGTTGAAATGTTAGACATTAGTAACAATCCGGCATACTCGGATTATGCCAACAATATGAAGGAGCCAATACCTAGACCCTAACTTGAACTTCTAAGAATTGAATCTGAAGTAGTAACTGAATCTCCAGAAGATGAAGTGGTTGATGGACCCCTCCACTCTTTAGTACCCAATGATCCTCCTACTAAGAATACTCCTGAGGTAAGCTATCCTATCACACATTTACAAACTAATGCTATAGATACATCCGTTGGTTATGTTCTACCTTTCAGACACAATAGAGGCTAACCTCCAAATCGATACTCCCCAGAAAGAGAAGAACGATAATCCAAGTATCCAATAGCCAATTATGTATCTACTCAAGGGTTATCATAACCTATCAGGGCATTTGCACAAACACTCTCCTCATGTCAAATTCCAAGTAGCGTTGAAGAAGCCTTATCTGATCCAAAATGTGCTCAAGCTATAAAAAAAGAATTTGAGGCATTGTAGAAGAATAACACATGGCTTTTAAGCAAGTTGCCTCAAGGGAAGAAGATGGTAGGATGCAAGTGGATTTTCTTTATTAAGTATAAAGTAGATGGGTGAGTTGATCGATACAAGGTGAGGCTAGTACCTAAAGGGTATACATAGAACCATAGGATAGATTATTAGGAAACCTTCTCACCTGTGGCTAAACTAAAAACTGTTAGAGTTTTGTTATCTCTTGCAGCAAATTTCGATTGGACATTGCACCAACTTGACATAAAAAATGCTTTCCTGCATGGTGATCTTGAAGAAGAGATTTACATGGATATCCCACCAGGATATACTGTTACCTCAGCAAAAGAAACTGCATGTAGATTACAACAAGCATTGTATGGACTAAAACAATCACCTCTAGCATGGTTTGGCAGATTGAGTTCATCAATGAAGAAATATGGGTTTCAACAAAGCAACTCTAACCATACTCTTTTCCTAAAATATCGATTGGGAAAAATAACAGCCCTTATAGTTTATGTAGACGGCATGATCATTACAGGGGATGATAAAGAAGACATCTCTAGACTTCAAGAACAACTGTCAAATGAGTTTGAAATGAAGAACTTGGGAGGGCTCAAATACTTCTTAGGCATTGAGGTAACAAGATCAAAACAAGACATATGTCTTTCCCAAAGGAAATATACTCTAGACCTACTGGCAGAGGCAAGATTATTAGATTGTAACCTGTCGATATTCCAATGGTCTAAAATCATAAACTTGGAGAATATATGGACCAAGTACCAGCAGATAAACAAAGATATCAACGATTAGTGGGTAAACTCATATATTTATCTCATACTCGACCTGATATTGCTTATGATGTGAGTGTCGTGAGTCAGTTCATGCACTGCCCAATTGAAGACCATATGGATGTCGTCATGCGAATACTTCATTATTTAAAATCCTCTCATGGGAAAGGACTTATGTTTTCAAAGAATGGTCAATTAGAAGTCATTGGATATACAGATTCAGATTGGGTAGGGAATATCAAGGATAGGAAATCTACTGCTGGGTACTTTACTTTTGTGGGAGACAATCTTGTTACATGGAGGAGCAAGAAACAAAAGATAGTTGCCTTGTCTAACGCTAAAGCTGAATTTCGAGGAATGGTCAAGGGAATATGTGAGCTCCTTTGGTTGAAAAAACTTATAACTGAGATTGGTGTTGCTCCTAACTCTAAAATGAACTTATTTTGTGATAACAAAGCAGCCATTGCCATCTCCCACAATCCAGTTCAACATGATGGCACTAAACACGTTGAAGTAGACCGAAACTTCATCAAATAGAACCTTGAAGAGAAAATTATTAAGTTTCCATTTGTTAAATCAGAAGATTAATTGGTTGATAAACTCACAAAATCTGTGTCTGCAAAGAACTTCTACAACTCACTTGACAAGTTGGGCATAAGAGACATATATGCACCAACTTGAGGGAGAGTGTTATCATGTGTAATATGTAGTAGAGCAGAGAAGTGGAGATAGTGGAGCAGGGAAGTGGGTATGCAACACCCATGTTGACACAGTGAAGTACGAGTGTGTAGCACACCCATGTGTGCAACACGGTTAGAGTTAACGGCTCTAATTTATCAACCAGTTCTTAGTGTACAAATACCAGAAGAATTGTATAGAAATTAGAACAGAAAGATACGAAATATATTTGTCATAATTAACAGAAAAATGCAATATTTATTAGTTATTAGGTTAGTGTTAGAAAATAATGAATAATTAATTTAAATAAAAATATATAAAGTGTGTTAGTACGAAATAAATAGAGAAAAAACTATTAGTTTGTTATTTTCTTTTACCTTTTTAATAGGTAAAATTATTATATTGAAATAAAATTAAAAAAATATAATATAATATAAGTAAGTTGGAGTGAAAATTTTAACTTCAAGAATCAATCCCCCATGTTGAATCAGTTCTTTGATTTCTAAATTCAACTACGTCACTTAGTTTCAAATTTAAAAGATATAATTACAAAAATACCCCTTATTTAAATATTTTATGTTATTTTTAAAATATTATTTAAATAAATTAATATTTTTATTTCTATTTGTTACCGTTGTTAAATAAATATAAAAAGAGGGCATGAGTTCTGCACTACATGCTCTCTCCATTGTCATTCATAATTCATAATGAATCTTATTCATTACACTAAATATTATACTAAAACATATATTCTTCAAAATATTTTTTATTAATTAATTTTTAATAATTATAATATTTAATCAATTGATCAATTATATATTATAATTTAATTAAATATAATTTTTTTTGTATTTTTATTAATATTTTAAAAATTAAAAAAAATGTTCATGAACATTCTCACTTAAAGATATTACAGTACTATTCATAGCATTCTTTCAGCATGGAAGTTCTCTTGTAGCAATTTTTATTAGAAAACTTGCACCAAAATAATGGGATAAAATCTATTTAAAATTGGTAAATAAAAACAAATAGGGTTGATAATTCATGATTAGGTTAATTTGACTTGGTTCGAATTAATCCACCTTGAACTGTTTGAATTCTTACAAAGATTAAATTTAATTCAAACTAGTAAAATTAAATACAAACTTAAATCATACACAAAAAAATTGGTCTAAATTAGTTTTAATTATTAATTTAATATTTTTTATTTAATTAAAATTTTTTATAATTTTAAAAAAATTAATGATATTAAAGTTCAATAGCACAAATATTATTACATAAATCAACAAAAATGTGAAAGATAATGTTACAATAATTAATTAATCTTAAAAAACACACACTAATAACATTCTATTACATCATCATTTAAATATTAATAATCAAAAGAATTTATATTATATTTTAAACTTTATCAATTTCAAATCATAATAACATTTATAATATTTTATATATGTATTATAAAATTTTAATAGGTTTGTTTGGAATCTAAATTGAGTATTTTGGAGCTATTTGAACTGATTTAAATTTTATCATAATTTAATAGATTTTTATTTGATTTGATTAATTGAATTATGATACAAATTATCTTTATTAATCAAAATCATAATATTTTTTATTTAATTTATTTACTGTGATACTATTAGGATGTATTTGTATCTCACTTTTGAGGCAAAATTAACGGTTGACGTTCAAGCAGTGGGGATGGTATTTTATTTAGGTTAATTGCTTAGAAAAAAGTTACCCTTTTTATATTTATAAAAAATATAATGTTAGTAGATGATAATATAATCTCTAGGTTTATATTTATACAGTAACTTAATGGTAAAATATCTCACTATTTATTAACATTTTTGTTTATTAAAATAATACCGATAAATTTAATTATAAGTTTTATTAAGATTTAATTTATATATTTTTTATTTAACAATATCAGTAATCGACGAATTAAATAAAGAAGATGCTGTAGTTAAACAATTCCGGTGCAGTCTGTCACTTAACCAACCTCTCCTTAAAAAGGTTACACAGAGCTATCATTTTAAATACAGAAAAAAATCAACTGTCCATTTTTTATAAATAAAAATATTATTTAATCTTTTAATTTTAAAAAATATTTATATATTTTTTTACTTATAAAAATATATTTATTAATAAAAAAAATTAAATAAATATGATAAAGATATTTGGTCATTTATACATATCTTATCAAATAAAAATTAATTACAGATATTATATTCTTTTATTCTCAGAAATATTCTTAATAATTTTTATTTATTTTTAAATAAATTTAAAATTATTAAATAAATTTTTTTATAATATTTTTATAAATAAAAAAATTAAATATTATATTTTTAACGTTATAAAATCAAATAATATTTTTTTTTGTATAAATAAAGTAACGCTATAATCTTTCACCCTTTTGTTTCAGTAAGTCGTACCTACACGTGCATTTGCACCTAAACAAGTACAATGATGTAATACTTATCTTTCATGGAAATAATAAATAATGATAAACTATTATTATATGAATAACTCTTTAATATTATTATAAGCATTTTTTTTAAGTTTTAATTAAAAGTTTCTCTTACGCATCTGTTTTTTTTTTCTTCTTTTTCTTAAATAACTAACAAGTGTTGGAAATAGCAATACAAATAGGAACATTGCGAAATTAAATACTTGTATTGTAATTTTTAAAAATACTTATGGTGAAATAAGTTATTTTAGCATTTGATTTATAAAAAAAAGAAGAAGAAGAAGAAGAAGTTATTTTAGCATTTAACGTTTTTTAACAATTCTTTTTCTTCCATAAAAATGTAATATTCTACTATTTTTTAAAAAACCAATAACATAATGGTGGTTTATATTAAATTTTTGATGCATGAGTATTATTTGTTTATATATATATATATATATATATGTATGTATATTCTATAAAAAGAAAAAAGGAAAAAAAGAAACATTGTGATATTAGATTGCTTAAATACATTTTTTTTGTTATAAAAAAAATCTAATTACTTGCTTAAAATAGTATATATAACAGCACGTATTTGACTTATTTTTCTTCAAAATTTATACTAAAATAACACCAAATTTCATTATATAAAAAATTATGTACATTTTTTATATTTAAAACTGTAAGAAATGGATTTATTGATTATGAATAAACGAATGTTTACAACCTATTTATACAAAAGAAAAACAAATTTGTAATAATTAAAAATAAACACAATTATGGAGAAGCGTGTTAAATGGACATTTTATCGCCCATATTGTTGGTGGTGCTTGATTGGTGTGTTGGTTGTCGCAGGTTGGATCTCGTATTCTTTAACATTCCCGCCGAGTTAGAATATATGTTAATTATTCTAACTTGTTAAGTAACTTGAGCGTAAGGCTTCGGTTTGGTAAATATATCTGTTGGTTGCTGTGTAGAGATATGATAAGTTTTGATCATTCCGACTTGAATCTTTTCTCTTACTAGATGGCAATCGATCTACATGTGTTTGGTTCGTTCATGAAACAACTTGGATTTGATGCAATGTGAAGGCTTGATTGTCCTGAATATAACTTGGTTGGTTGAGAGTGTTTGATACGAATCATCCAAAATATATCGTAACCAGGTTACTTATAGCACGTCTGCATTGCCGTAGAAGCGGTGATACGCTTGCGCTTGATCGTGAGGCGTATTTTGTTTCTTAGTCTTCGAGAAATTAACGAGTTTCAAGAAACACTCTGATATCCTGTGGTTGATCGTCGTGTATCTGTATGCATTTTGCCAGGTCTGCATGCATCAAAAGCATTTAGTTGTAATGAACTAGTTCTTTGAGAAAAGAGACCTTACCTGGTGTGTTCTTGACATATCGTAGCACTCGTTTTTAACTGCTTCGAAATGTGGTTGTCGTGGTTTATCCATATATTGGTTGAGAATGTGCCTGGCGTACCTAAGTCGAGACGCTTGTGATGGTCGAGTATATTAATCTCTGACAAGTCTTCGATAGGATGTGGGATTCTTGATGAATTCTCCTTGACCTTCTTGAGGGATAAATTTTTGTTCCATAGGTGAATTAGCGGTTGGCACGAGATAACCCGTATCTCCGATATTTCAAGTGCGTGCTTGCGTTGTGACGGAGAACAATTCCACTGCCGGAGCGATGAAACTTCTATGCGAAAAATACTTTAATTCGAGATCTTTCGGCTTGAATTGTCGCGTGAGGATGATTCTTAGTTTCTTGATGTCTTGTATATTGTTTCTGTTATGATTATATCATCTCGTAGACGAGAAAAATTTGAGGAAGAATTACCAGCGGTTCGGACGACGATGGTGAATCGATACTTGGATTGGTTAAAAACCGGCTAGCTTAAGTGTTGTTGATAGCTTGATGAACCGTTGTCGTGAGGCTTGTTTAAGTCCCATTACAAAGATTTATGTAGCTTACGTACTCGTGTTTCCCATTTACCGTCCAGAATCCGGTGGAAGGACGTATGACATCTTATGAAGATCGCGTAGAGAAAAGCATTGTTGACATCAAGTTGTCGAAGATGCCAATTTTGAATAGCAATGACGGAGAAAGCTTGAAACGGTGACAAGTTTGGCTGCGGTGCAAAAGTTTCTTGGTAGTCAAAACCCAATCTGTTGTATCCTTTGGCCCATGCTTGTCGAGCCTTGTATCATTCCGCGAGCCATCGAGGATTATACTTGATTTTGTAGACCCATTCTGACAATTTGGTTTCTTGTTTGGAGGAAGGCGGTAGGGCGTCAAGTGCCATTAGTTTCAAGGGCATCCGAGTTCTTGTTTCGCATGGCAAGCGCCATTTTGGATCATTGAAAGCTTGACAAAAGTGGTTGGTTCACGAGAATGGAAATAGAAGTAGCAAAAGGCACGATGTACGGTGATAATTAATTAGGTAAGTACGTGAGATAAAGAATGAGAAGTACCTTTGTCTTTGGACGATCTTTGAGTGAGACGAAGGGAAGGGCCCGAGAAGGTAAGGAAGCCTACATGATATTTTTGAAGGTAGCTAGGAACATTGGTGGATCAGCCAAACCTATGTGTGGTGTTGGAGAAGTTGTGTGTGGTGGAGAAGTTGATGATGATGTTTACGAAGATGAATCTTGAAGATGAAGAGTGTACGAGTTGATTGTTGGAAGGACGGTGATGTATGATTAAGTGATATATTTGGATTGGTTGATTGGCGAATGTTTGGTATGTCATCGTAGATAGTATCTTCGATGGAGGAAATAGGGTTGGAGTGTTAGTACGGAAGTGAAATAAGGAAATACATGTTATGAAAGATAACATCTCGAGACATTAAAGTCTTGCTTGTTTCAGTTGTAGAACCACGATAACCTTTGATCCAGGATGGATGATGAATATGCATTTATGTGATCTAGCATCGAAACTTGGTGAGTCGATCGTGATGTGCGAACCGCAAAACAAAGGGAACCAAAAACACGAAGATGTTCATACACAGGAGTTTTTGAAAAAGGACTTCAAATGGTGTTTTACCGCCGAAACAGAGATGTTGGATACGATTTATGAGGTATGTGGGCTGTAAGAATGGCATCTCCACGAGAATTGTTTAGGAAGATTGGCTTGGAAGAGCAATGAGCGGCGACATTGAGAAGATGGCGATGTTTGCGTTCCATGACACCATTTTGTTGAGGGGTAGAACCTGACTAATTTGATGAAGGATTCCGCTTGGTAGAAAACACCTGGGTCATAGAAAATTCGGTCCATTGTCACTTCTGAATGATTTTAACTCACGGATGAAAATTGTGTTTCAACAAGATTGATGAAGGTGGTAAAAGTAATGCGTGTATCGGATTTAGCATGTAAGAGATAGACCCACGTGTGCATCTTGAGTAGTCATCAATGATAGTGAGAAAATAACGTGCTCAATTAAGTCTTTGGAATGTGATAACCACCCGAATATCGACATGAATCATTTCAAATGGTGCTTTTGTATTGATGGAACTTAAAGGAAATAGATTACGTGTTTGTTTAGCTAATGGACAAATAGAACAATCACTAATGGAACAAAAGGTGTGTTGATGGAAAGAGAAATTACAGCATGGCTTGTTATTAGATAAATGACGAGTCGTTGATGCCATAGATGAGAGTTGTTGGAAGCCGGTGTTTGAAACGGAGAAACGTCCAGCCTTTTGAGAAATAGTCGGGTAGTAGAGTCCTGCTTTCTCGGTTCCACGTCCCAATCGTCTTCCACTGAGCATTTGTCTGAACAAAGCACATCGCATTAGTGAAGGTGACATGAAATAATGAGGTTTGAGTTAGTTTAGCTACGAAACTAAGTTTAATTTGAATGAGGGAACACAGACATTATGGAGTATGAAATTATTTGAGAAATGTATACGGTGCCAATATGTGTGACACGAGCGAGAATGATCAGGTAAATGTACATGTCGATTAGTGGCCCGGAATCTTGGAGCTCGTAAGGTTTTGGGAACGGACCATGTGATCGGTTGCCACTGTATCAAAAATCCAGCGGGTTTGAATGGAAAAGCAGTTGCACGTAATGTGTTACCTGAAGAAGTAGTCACTTGACTTGCCGTATGCTACGATTTGGATTGATTGAGAAGTGTAAGGGAGCTCTTGATATTGGAAAGATGTAAGGTTGTGGAATGGTGTCTTTGTGTCGAGATGACTTTCTTGAAAGTCGATATGATGAGCTTTGGAAGGAAAGTCGTAACTTGTATTTCTCTTATCTTGAATTGCTCCTTTCTTATACCTACGTGTTGATGTCATGTCCGTTCAAACCCGCAAAAAAATTACATTTGAGACAGCTTTCGGCGGTTTTCAAAATTGTGTCCGTTGAGACCCGCAAAAATCACATTTGAGGTGACCCGGCAATTCTCGAGAATTATGGCCTATATTATGTGCATCGATTGCACTTGAGATGTGGATTCCTTGTGGTGGGTAATTTTTGTGAGGATATTGTGGACGACTATCTGCGGCAACAAGTGCGTGACTTACGGCATCCTTCCACGTACTTTGCGTGGAAGGCAATCTCTTTGCTTTTCATCTTGAACAATAAGTGAATATACCTTATTTATTGTAGGAAATGGTTCCATGAGCAAGATTTGTCCACGTCTTTGATGTGTAAACATTGTTAAGCCCATGAGAAATTTTATGGTTATTTGCTTTTGTTGATATTCTTGTAGTTCCGCCAAGGCATTCTCGCGTGTGGAAGAGGACATAGTGCATCCGCGACTATCCCTTAAGCTTTTCAATTTTGTATAGTATTCTCGATGCTTGCGCTTCTTGTATGCAATCATGGATCTCTTGCTCGATGTGGAATAGGTGCATTTGTTGGTGTGCGAAAAGCGTTCCTTTAATTCTTCCCATGCTTTCTATGGAGTATCCTATACATGACCTTTACGCAATTTTGGGTGATATAGTGTTGAGGATCCATCCTTTGACAAAGAATGTTGCAGCGAGTCCATTGTTTGATTTACTGTTTCAAGGTTTGTTGATGGCCTTTTGATTGTCGTCAATGAATCCTTCTTTGTTTTGGTTATTAGGGCCATGAAGCGTTGCATGACTCCAAATGTGATAGTTTTCTTGGTTTAAGGATTGAGCTATGAGAATCATGCCTGGTTGGTGCAGTGGTGTAAATATAATGAATGGCTAAATCGTAAATATTACCATTTTGGTAAAAGTAGGGTTGGTATTGGTAGTCAAAGACATTATTTGTTGAATAAATTCGAAAGTACGGGATAGGTTTAAGTGTGTTTTAGACAATAATGACTATTTATGAAATAAATAATGGTGAAATATGCTTTATCTTATAGAAAATGAGTTAAGGATTCTGAGGCAGGAAATTTTAGCCAAAGAGCCGGTCGGAAAGTGGGTGAGCCGGTTGGAATGGGCAAAGCAAGCTGACGGTGGAACAAACAGCCAGGATGAAGCCGAGCCGGACCCAGGCCAGGGCCGGATGAAGGGCCGAAGCAAAGTGAACGTCGTCGTTTGCTTCGCCGCGAAACGACGTGTCGTTGGTGTCGTCTTCTTCGCCACCTGGCGCGTGTTGGCGCGTGTGTCTCCGGTGAGGCGCGTGGAACGCCGGTGAGTTTAAATAAGGCGCGTTTAAGCGCGTGAATAGGTATTTTGGCTTGATTTTAATTGCAGATTGCTCGGATGAATCTGAATAATATGATGTGATGAAATTTAAATTATTTTGTGGATCGAAATTGGTTTTGGAAAAAAAACAAATTGAAGAAAAATGGGAAAAAAAAATTCTATGAGCTGAATTTTATGGGAATTATTTCCTAAGCTCTGATACCATGTAAGAAATGGATTTATTGATTATGAATAAACGAATGTTTATTTTATTTATACTGAAAGAAAAGCAAATTTGTAATAATTAAAAATAAACGATTATGGAGAGCGTGTTAAATGAATGACTATCATGTTGTTGGTGGTATTTAATTGGTGTGTTGGTTATCCATTTGGATCTCATGTTCTTTAACAAAAACTTTATTGTGATTTGGAATTATATATATATATCATCAGGTCAAAGAAGAAAAGATGTAATAAAAGATTGTGATAAATTGAGGCGATTGGTTCTGTGCCTACATATATACCAGAGAAGCCTGCATTAATGGAAGTTTCACAGATCTAGTTCAGCTACTTGGATCTTTTTTTTACCAATTAATATTCTTTGGGCTTTGTCTTTGAATTATTAACTTCTCCATCTTTCTAGTCCTTGGTAGAACTGGAACAGTTACAATTATCTGGATTGCTGGCGCGCGTTTTAAAAGATTGGATACTCAATATTGCCCTTTCAACTGCTATATATATTAATTTCCCGAATCAACGATAACGGGTTTGAACGTAATTGGGTATGCAATTTTGTAATACTATAGCTAGCTTGTATAAATTAATATATAGGAAGTTTTCATGGGTTCCAACTGTATTTGAGAATTAATTAAGCTATGTATTAATTGAGAATTAATTAAGGTATGTAATAACCCAGTTTTATATATACAACGCGCTATGATCATTTCTCCTTTGCAGCTCTGAGTGGTGTCGTTAGTTGTCAGTGCTAATTCTCAATTACCTGCTGAAAGCAAACCAGAGAGAATCACAAAGGTTAGCCTTATTCTAGACTATATATATATATATATATATATATATCCTTTCTTTCTTAAGCTGGATTTGCACATATACATCACAACTTGTTATCGGAGGATGCCATATGTTTTATACTAAAGCATTAATCATGCTTGGCATATAGTATAATAGGAAGGAAAAAAAAACACTCTTAAATCTTATAATAACAAAAATAAAATCATTTATATCTAACTAATATATTTTTGTTATTAAAAGTGGTAAATTCATGTTCGTTTTGTATGTAAGTAACATATCAATCAAATTTTACCACATTATTTGTTATTAAATTAGTGTAAATAATTATTTAAATAGTTTTATTTTAAATAAATATAGAATAAACATTATATGAAATAATTATATTTAAATTTTTTACGTTTATAATTAATTAGAGTTTAGATAATATTTAACACTTTATCATAAATTAAGACGGGACCTAGCATTGGGTTGGACTTACTATTGAGAATTTGAGAGTTTCAAGTTTATCAAGGGGGAAAAGATCAATCGAGAGTTGAGAGTTTAAGAACGAAGATGATATTGTAATAAAAATAAATATATAAATAAATAAAATTTGAAGAGTATGTTACTAAAAATTTTATTTTTATTTTTCAAGATAAATAACCTAAAATAATAATTAATAAAATTATTACGGATTATAATCTTAATTATTGATCTAATTCACGAATAATGAATAATGATTGTTTTTTATTAAATGATATTTGAAAATAACGAGATTAAATCAGAAAATTGTTCGAAAAAAATGTAAGGTATTTACCAATATTACATTTTATCGATGGATGGATTAATAGAGTAGAAAAGAAATTGAAGCTTTTAAAAAAATACCATGGATTTATATTGTAATTATTTCATTAACATAAAGTATCATCCCAATAATTTGTCTAGTCTGCCTTGGGCATTTATAAAGGCGCGGCACGGTATATGCTTCTACCTCTTCCGCTACTAAGAAGGCTAGAAGCAGACAAACGGCCTCTGAAGTGAAAACATTTCGGACAAAAAGAGACAAACCGGTATGCCATTGGTGTTTCTTAAAGATGTTTTTGTTTTTCTATATTATAACTTAATTCATCTGATTATGTGTCAATGCATGGGTTGTATCATTCATTGATGAACTGGCTTGATGTTAAGTTTCTCAATGCTCCCATTTTGTCGTAAATTAAGAAAATTCATGAGATTGTTCATGACGAAAAATACCATCACTGAATGTAATAAAGTTCCTTACCACTATATATATATATATATATATATATATATATATACACTTTTAGTACCATAAGAGTGTTTGATTGATTTTCATAGGAAAACAAATCTTCTTTTTGAAATCTTTTGTGGAGTAACTCTCAAGATTCAACCTTTTCTTTTCCTTTATCTAATTTTGTATTCTATGTAGGTTAATTTCTGTACAGAACGGTTTGTGTTTTTTTTCCTTTGGTTGTCTTTGACTTTTTTGCATGCTCTCTCTTTCTCTCTCTAAGTATTGAAACTATTCATTTTCCCATTATTCTTCTTTTATATTTTTTAAATTAATTTTATATTTTATTGCTAGAAACTTTTTTTTAATAATTAGTAAGAATTTTAAGAAGTAAAATTACAATCGAATAACATCTGAATTACCAAATATATCACATATATAGAAATAAAATCAAAACTAACAAATTGTTTTAACACTAATGTTTCTATGAGCGAATAAATAAGAGCATTTCAAAATAACTATATTGCAACTCACTTTAACACTTAACTGTAGTAACATAAACAATGATTCTTTAATAGTAATAGACATTGAAACTTTCCTGCAATCATTCATCAGATAATTAAGAAACTCTCTTAGAGGTATTTTAATAAATACCTTAATCACAAAAACAACCAAATAACTTGATTTTAACCAAAGAAAAACACAATTCCTACAAATTTTTAAACAAACCAAAAACTGTAGGACAACAAAACGTAAAACATAGAAGATCATCATTATAAACCCCAAGAGCATGAAATCAGCTTCAACAACATGAGGCATCACCACTACTAGGTATTGGAAAAAACACCACCACAGGCAGTGTCCCTCACCAACGCCAAGAAGGACAACCCACTACAAATAACACCTATTGCAAAGGATCACAACATGAGTGATGGCTAAGCAGGTAGAGGAAGAATGACAAAATGAAGAAGAAACTCAAATATTTATTGAGAAAACTGAAGTTAGAAAACAGAGAAAGGTGGCTAAAATAGAACCTAACCGACGAAGAAGGATGAACGATAAAGGAATTGAACAATGAAGGATGGAGGGGGCTTAGGGAAGAAAAGGGAAAGGCAGTTTGAAAGAGAAATGTGGCTAAAATAGAACCTAACCGACGAAGAAGGATGAGCGAAAGGGCATTGAACGATGAAGGATGAAAGTGAGCTTGGGGAAGAAAAGGGAAAGGCAATTTGAAACCCTAAACTAGAGAGTGTGTAATATTATTAGATCTCTGTTTCTTCCATCGTATTGAAAGTTACTCATTTTTCACTTTTTACTTTGAATATTATTGACACACCCAAAAGATATGTTAAAACTTAATAGCTTACTTTTCTTAAAATAATTATTTTATCATTATTAATATAACTTAGGTCGAGCCAATAAATGATCGGTAATAATTTCAACTCTTAATTACTTTTCGTTAATGAGTTAATTAAAATTAACAAAATGGAGGTTTTGATTGATTACGAAGAAAATGAAAACAAAAATAATAAAGGTAAATTGTACAAGAATGATAAGTGATAGGTTATCGTGAGACTATCTATATTACTAACCTATAACTCAATTGATCATGTCATGAATACAAATTAATTTTTTAAATTCTAAATTACTTTCATAATTTAAAATCTTTCTTGAATTCTTAACTTTAACTTTAAAAATCTAAACCCGTTTAAAACTTTTTACATTTTCTTACAATATAATTGATTAATGATACGATTGCCAACTAGCCTATATCCTGAAAAACCTAAAGCTATGTTTAGTAGATTTAATTCATTCATTCCATTACGATATGGAAGTGCATGCATGTATGTAATGTAAAAATAAGTAAAAAAGGGAATAGAAAACAAATTTGGTGAGTTGTCTCCTACAAAGCGCTTGATTTAACATCTTCAACTCAACTTAGCCAACTTTCATCTGAAGTCATCTTCATCGTCAACTAGGTACTTCATTGCTTCAAAGATGTTAAAGCGAATTATATTTTCACCAAACTCAAGAGTTAGCTCTCTATTATGCACATCTATCTTAGTGTGAACTATTTTCATAAATGTTCTCCCCACCAATAATGGTGTGGACATGGCATAAGAATCATCACTCATATCCAATATATAGAAGCCCACTGGGAAAATCATCTCATCCACTTGCACTAAGGCATCTTGAATAATACCCTTTTGACAGATGTTAGTCTTTCCAAAAAGTTGTACAATAATATTAGTTTCTTTTAAAGGACCTAAAATTAGTGAAGCATAAATGTTAGAGGGCATGTCATTAATAGATGGTTCTAAATCTAGCATAGCTTTTTCAAGCCTTGAGTTACTTATCTTTACTGGGATTGTGAAACTACTTGAGTCCTACCACTTGAGTAGGAGCTTTCTTTATAGCATGACCCACACTTTTCCCATACACTTAGCACTTCATTTCCTTTTATTTTGTATTTAGTGGTGCATAGTTCCTTAAGAAACTTGGTATATTTGGGCATTTTCTTAATAGTGTCTAGAAGTGATATGTTGACTTGCACCTTTTGAAAAGTGTCATAAAAATCCCTGTCATGTTCTTTTTTCTTTGTATTCCTAACCTACTAGGAAAAGGCATAACATGTTCATAAGTAGAAAGGGGAGGTTTTGATACTATCTTGGGTATTACAATAGCTTCTTGTGGGGTAGCTTTTTTCTTCCTTAAGTTGTTTCTTTTGGTTAGTCTACGCTTTTGAATTGACATTTTTGGGGATTTGTTTGGGTTTTTCCCCTCTATTTGTCACTTTTTAGAGTGATGACAATAACATTTGCCTTGGGATTTAATGTAGTTTGCACTATTACAAAATGTGACATTTAAATCGATATGTAAAGTCAATTTTTGAAAAAGTTTGACTTATAATGAATTTAAAGTCAGTTCAATGAAAAACTGACTGTACACATAACATCGGTTGACGTGTTGAACCGATGATACACGTGGACGTAGAATTGGTTCTACGTGTCAACCGATGCTAACACATGTGGATAGCGTCGGTTCACACGTAGGATTGACGCTATGTCCACATGTAGCGTCAGTTTGACACGTCAACCGACTCTACTATATAGTGTCAGTCTTACATGTGAATCAACGCTACGTCCACGTGTAGCGTCGATTCAACACGTCAACTGACGCTAACACACGTGGATTTGTCCTTTTTTCTTCTCTCTTCACTCATCAGAAACAATTTTTAATTTACAGCACTGTAAACAACACCCAAAAACCCAAAACCGAGCTTCACCTCCTCCATTCTTTCTCATTTTTTGGCCATCTACCACCACCAATTCCAGCATAGTTTAGTGGGTTTTCATCCTCTCTAAATTATCTTCCAGATCCTCTATTTTTTTAGCGAAATACTCAAAATTTTATACCCATTTTCTCACTTACAAAACATCTTTTTTTCTTCATTTTCTTTATTTTGTCACTTCATTTACTCTTATAATTATTTCTATTAATCCTACGTACTTATTATTCACTTTGCATTATTTTTTGTATATTATGTGTATAAATATTTTTATTATGTATGTTATTATTTTTATTATGTAGATTTTGTATAAGTATTTCGTAATGAAATAAATTTATATATATATATATATATATTTATGATTGTGATTTAAGGTTGGTGTTTAATTTATTTATTTATGTTAAAATGAAATGGGAAATACATGTTTCAACAATATGATGCTCATTAAAATATCTGTGTTTTGAAGTAGTGTAGTTATTTAAAAAAATCTTAATAATCATAAAATTGTTATATAAATTTATATGTCATTGAATACATGTTCTTAAGTAGAGTATAAAATGAGTAAAATATGTAAAAAAAAAAATTTAAAGTTGGTTAAAACCCAACTTTAATGCCCATTTTTGTAGTATTGTTGTGAAGAGAGTTTACTAGATACATTTGCTTCCAACCTTTTTATATTGTGACTAGTTGACTCATTTGTGTCTCTATATTTTTGATAACCATATTGGTGTCCTACATAAATTTAATGTTGTTAGTAGCCATAGCCATTACCAAGTCCTAAAGACTTACCTTGAGGTTGTAGAGGTGACCTAGGGTTAGGGAAGTCAGGGGGACTATTGGAGATTGTCTAATTGGTTCTTGAATAGCTCAGATTTAAATGATCCCTCTATTCTTCATTCTAAGTGTTTTAATATTGATCATATTTAGGCCTCTATGCATGAAATCCTCCAACAACATTGGCTTGTTTAGAGTTACTCTCATGAAAGTTAGGACACATGTTAGCGGGGTGTTCCACTATAACGCATATACCACAAGTCTTAACCTGTTTAATAGCTATTTGTTGTACCAAAGCAATAAGATTATCCTATTTATGCTCAAGGATGTTAGAAACACTTACCTCACTCACATTCCTTGGTTGCTGGTCAGTCTAGGCATTAAATTGCTAGAATTTACAACAATAATTGCAATTAAGTTCTATGCCTTAGTTGGGTTTTCATTTACCAATACTCTTTTACTAGCTCCATCTATCATGCTTTAGTCTATAAACAAAAGTCACTAATAAAATATTGGAGGAAAAAAACTTCTCATTGATTGGGTGGGGTGGGTAGCTGTCACACAATCTCTTAAATCTTTCCCATTACTTATATAGGGTTTTCACGTTCAATAACTGTATGCCACAAATTTGTTTCCTGATGAATGAGGCCCTACAGACTAGAAAGTACCTTTCTAAGAATAACTTTATCATATCAACTAATATAATGATGGTACAAGGGAGGTAATAGAGCCACTCCTTGGCACTATAAGTGAGAATGGAAAGGCCTTAAGTTTGATTTTTTTCCTTTTTGATCCTCACTGGTTTTATACTAGAGAAAAATACATTGAATTGCTTCAACTGTTTGTTTAGATCTTTTCCAACTAAACCTCTAAAAATAGGTAACAAATGAATTAGTCCATATTTAACTACAAAACCTATCTCTAAGTTGCGATATACTATACATAAGGGTTGCTACTTCAATTCAAGTGCAATTGGCTCCTTGAAATTTGGATCAAGTTCTGAATCACTAAAAGGTAGATGATGTTGTTTCTTCTCACAGTGAGTCTATTGGTCATCTTGATCTCAAGTTATAAGAGTGTAATTGTTACATTCAATGTCTTTCTAAGAATCAAGAACTAAAAGAGCTAGTAAAACTAAAGCAGAAAAATTAAAAAGAAAAATAGTAACTAGTAGAAAAATTGAGAATTCAATCTCTATTGACACATCGCAAAATGACACATCAAAATAATTGTTTTTTCGATATTAATATAGCTTAAGTAAGGATCAAATCCATAGAGGATTGGTAACAATTTCTATTCCTAATTACTAGTTCGTTAATAAGTTAATTAAAGTTAAAAAACTGGAGGTTTTGATTGATTATGAAAAATACGAAAATAACATAAAATAATACAGGAAATTACACAACAATGATGAGAGATATGTAATCATGAGGCTATTTGGATCACTAGCATGTAATTCAATTAATCATATCATGAGTGAAAATTAGTTTCTTAAGTTCTAAATCACTTTTATAATTTAAAACTCTAATGAATTCTTAACTTTAATTTTAGAAATCCAAGTCCGCTTAAGATTTCCTACATTTTCTACTGTGTAATTAATTAATGATATGATCGTTAACCAACCTAGAGTTACACTTACTAAATTTAATTCATTCATTGCATTAAGATTTAAAAAGTTAATAACTAAACTAGGAAAAATTAAAATCATTGAAAACCTTTAACCTAAGCATTCAATTTTACTTGTAACGAAAGCCACAAGGTATCACATCGAATAAGAACATTAGCAATTAAGTATTAACATTTTAAACTAACAATAAACATATTCATGCAATAAACTAGTTGATTACTCTAATTTTTACATGCAAAGTTTTGACATTTAAATATAGATTTGAATACATCAAGAATAAAGAATTAAAATTTATAATTATATTCAAATTAATTAAACCATTGTCTAAGACTTGGAATTGTCCACAATGATATTATTAAATTAACTAGACATAGATTCTACAAGAATTAACATTATTTCCATAGAAAACTATAAAGAAGATAATTAACAAAAACTTATGAAAAGTTGAGGATGAAGCCAATATAATCCCAATCTTCCATCTTCAATCTTCTCTTCAAAACCTCTCTCAAAAGATGCCCTTGGTGTGCTTTTTTATCTCTCTTGTTCCTTATCTGTTATGCTTTTGATGTCCCTTTAGGTTGCTTTTTATAGTGTATTTTCCAAGCCTAGTTTGATTTGGACTAGACTTTGATTGATCCAATGTCTAGGATTAAACGATGGTGTTGAAAAATGCCCGATATGAGTTCTGATTGGACTTCTTGATCGATCAAGACCCTAACTTGTTGATCTAGCGAATGCTCGATTGATGAAATCCCTTTTAGATCGATCTAGTAAATACAAGTAATCTTTGGATCAATCCATTGAATCTATTGATCCATATTTTTCATTCGAAACTCGATTGATCGAGTGCCATGTTTTTGCCTATTTTTCTCATTTCGTCCTTGAACACCTGCATAATACAAAGTAAACACGTAAAATGCATCAAGAACAATAATTCATTGTAAATATATGGGATTCGATGCACAAATATATGTATAAAATGACACCGATCGAATATCTTAGATTTGTTCTACGGTTCTACCTCATTGGCTTCTTCTTAGAATCTCTTACCAGTTAGTCCTCTTTTTGTTTAAGTTCGTTTGAAATTCATTATAACTTGTTTAGGATTTCGAATCCTTATCATCTATTGGAATTGTTTTGGTTGATATAAGGAATGGAGAACCTGAAAGCTCCATTCAGAGGCATTGTAAGTGATTTTCAAGGAAGAGCAGCATGTTATAAACAAGATTGGATTAATGGCATATGTTCAGGAATTGGGTATGTTAAATTTCCTATCCTTAATTTGCTCTTGTTTGTTTAGTCCCTCATATCTTCAAAATTTTAACTCACCCTCCTTTAATTTATAGGATATTGGCTCCAACAACTTATATTTTCTTTGCATCTGCTCTTCCTGTTATTGCATTCGGCGAACAGCTTAACCGAGACACAGGTTGGAACCATTTTCTTTTTTCTTTTTTTTTTCTATAAGAAAGGTTTCTATATGTACATAGTTAGTATAAATGTGTAATGTACCATTTCATTGAATTTGAAAGCTAGGTTCCTTGTTTTTCAATATAGATGGGAGCTTGAGCACAGTGGAAACTTTGGCTTCTACAGCTATTACCGGTATTATACACTCAATCTTTGGAGGGCAACCTCTTTTGATCCTTGGAGTTGCAGAGCCTACTGTTATTATGTACACATATCTCTACAATTTTGCTAAAGGAAGAGTAAATCTGGGACCAAAACTGTTTTTGGCTTGGGCAGGATGGTATGCCAGAACAAAATTCTGTCATTTTCAACTTTTGTATTAAGAGTCTGTTTGCTACTTTGCTTGACATTCTTTAAAAGTGCTTCTTCTAACAATAGGGAAAAAAATACCTTTTGAATCTAATAGAAAAAAAATTATTTCAATAGCTTTTAGAGCTTTGAAAGCACATTTTGTGGTTAATGACATAAGCACAAATTAAGTGTTTTTTTTTTACTAGAAACCTTTTTTTTATAGAAATCACTTTTAATAGAAGAACAAGCAAAACAACGCTAATTTCCAGGAAATTTTGATATTGTTTTTGTAATTTTGCAGGGTTTGTGTTTGGGCAGCTCTTATGCTGTTTCTTCTCGCAACATTCAATGTCTGTGTTATTATCAACAGATTCACGAGGGTTGCTGGCGAACTTTTTGGCATGTTGATAACTGTCTTATTCATTCAAGAGGCTATCAAGGTAAGTTTGGAATATTGTAAAACGAAGCCATTCACAGCTTTGGCAGAGCTTTTGTAAAGATTCAAATTTTTAAACTGTAGGGAATGATCAGTGAGTTTGAAATTCCAAAAGCTGAAGATCCAAAATTGGAGAAGTATCAGTTCCAGTGGCTTTACACGAATGGATTACTTGGTATCATATTTACTTTTGGTCTTCTCTATACAGCTTTGAAGAGCAGAAGGGCAAGGTCATGGCGGTATGGAACAGGTTTGTACAACATATATATTTCAAGTAACTTGGTTCCCATAATTAAGTTGACTTTTGTTGGTGTGTGTTGTGGTGCATGCTGCAACAGTGACAGACACCAATGTTTAGTGGAGCAAAACATGGAGCAGACAATAATATTAGTAGAACCATAAAATATAGATGTGCAGCAATTAAGGTTATTGTTTAATTTTCGTTTTCCTTGTATACATATACCTAAACTCTTGTACAGAAACAGAATCAAAAATATATGAAATACTTGATAATTAACAGAAATGATATATTTGTCATGGTATCAGAGCAGAGTTATTAGTTGTCCTAATGGAAGAATAATTACATGCTACGCTGATTCTGTTCTCCTTGGCTGATTTGGTGTGATACTCAACAAATTGTGTTAATCTGTGGGTATTTGGCTGATTATTTGGCCGGGATTTGGGGTATCCGTTCAAGCTGCTCGTTGGAGCCATCATAGTTCCTACGTTCCATTCTAGCTTCTTATGAGGCAACCATATTGTTCTTCAGCCCTGCAATTCTGTAAACCGAAAAAAAAATTGCAGTGATTAGATTGATGATGAGGATGATTCCAAGTATCGACGAAAAACTGAGAGGAATAGAAGGAAAAAACCTAATGAAAGGCGTTACCATCTACACGCATTAGTTCCTGTAAAAAAAAAACAAGCAGCTTCAGTTGCTTTGCTTTCTGTGAGCTGTTTTTTCAGGTTTAGAAATCACAGATTGCAATTCATTTGGCATTTTTTGATATATGAAGTTGTTCCTTGGTGGCCCTCTCTGAATCCCTCTTGAATCTGCGAGGAACATTGCGAAGCTGGGAAAGCACAAGCTGAACAACGGCTCTTTTGAAGGTGGAAGCTGTTTAGAAAAGAGGCAGGAGACAAAATTAGGGTTAAAGAAGGCACTGCTCTGTAACACAGTTGAAGAACACAGTTGAGGAACGCAGTAGAAGAAGCTGCGTTGAGGAACACAGAAGAAGCTATGCGAATTTGAAAAAAAAATTTAGGGTTACGAGATTTAACCACCAATTCCATCTTGGAAGATTTGACGACAAAAATGACGAAAGTTCTAACTAGAGCTCAGACTGTCTCACAACCTCCGCTAAATGAAGCGTCGACTACTCCCATTAGTATTAAGTTAGGAGGATCCAACTATGCCTTGTGGTCCCAGGTGGTGGAGATGTATAACTCTGGCAAAGATAAACTGGGATATATTAATGGAGATTTTCCTCAACCTGTTGAAACCGACCCCTTATTCAGGAGATGGCGCACTGAAAATGCCATTGTCAAAGGATGGTTGATCAATTTGATAGACCCCTCCTTGATTGCAAATTTTATTCGATTCCCAACTGCGAAATAGGTTTGGGATTCTGCTGCTACCACCTACTATGATGGGATAGACACGTCTCAAGTGTATGATCTTCGTCGTCGAGTTACTCGTATGAAGCAGATGGGTGGATCCATTGAAAAATACTACAATGACCTTCAAGGGTTATGGCGAGAAATTGATTTCCGTCGTCCTAATCTAATGGAGTGTGCGACTGACATACAAAAATACAACTCCATCGTACAGGAAGATCGAGTGTATACCTTCCTCGATGGACTTGATGACAGACTAGACAAAACTCGAAGTGATGTGTTTCAAATCAAACCATTCCCTACAGTGGAACAAGCCTATGGATTCATTCGTAGGGAAGAGGTCCGGAAAACCGTAATGATCACAGGTGCAGATACGACACCTCGAGCAGTTATGGCTTTTAAAGGGGTCAAGGGACACCATATTCCGATGCCACCAAAAATAGGAACTTCTTTGGGTAGCAAGAAATCCACAAGAAATCCACAGGAAATCCACCATCTCTTGACATGAAATGTGGTCATTGTGGAAACTCCAAACATACCCGTGAAAAATGCTTCAAACTACATGGGTATCCTAAATGCTGGAATGATCTTCAAGCACGAAAGAAATGGGAAACCACTAGGCGAGCCGCTGTGGCTACCAATAATGTCTCACTATCCATTATTCCTCAGGCAGAACCTTCCCAGGATCCATCTATTTCAAGTAAAGCATTTCACATCTCTACTCGTAGTGATAATGAGGATTGGATTCTAGACTTTGGAGCTATAGATCATATGACATTTGATCTAAAAGATATCTCCAATACAACCCAGCCAAGACGGAGCCGTGTTGCCAATGCCAATGGGGTCACTTATCCAGTTATAGGGGCTGGAATAGTGACTTTATCTCCTTCATTATCATTATCTAATACTTTACTTGTACCCTTTCTTTCAAACCGACTAATGTCTGTAAGTCAGGTCACCTCAGATCTTAACTGTGTAGTATTGATGTATTCTACTTTTTGTCTTCTACAGAATATTCTCACCAAGGAGATCATTGAGCGTGGTACTAAGAGAGGAGGGTTATATTATATGGATGACCTCAGTTCAGGAAAAGCCAATCACATGCAACACACCATTAGTAACAAGGAACGACAGATTTGGCTATGTCATCGTCGATTTAGGTATCCATCATTTGGGTATTTAAAGCACCTACTCCCTAGTTTATTTTCAAATATCACACCCTCAGATTTCAAATGTGATAGTTGTATCTTAGCAAAAAGTCATAGGGCGTCTTATCCTATGAGCATGCATAAAATTATGACTCCTTTTGTTTTAGTACATTTTGATGTTTGGGGACCTTCCCCGGTCACTACGTCATCGGGTCATCGTTGGTTTGTAATTTTTGTTGATGATTGTACACGAATGACATAGCTTTACCTTCTTAAACATAAAGATGAAGTATTTTCTACGTTTCACTTGTTTCACACCATGCTTCAGACACAATTTTCTGAGAATGCCTTCCTTCATGGTGACCTTGAAGAAGAGATTTATATGGATATCCCACCAGGATATATTGTTACATCAGGAAAAGAAACTGCATGTAGATTACAACGAGCATTGTATAGACTAAAACAATCACCTTGAATATGGTTTGGCAACTTGAGTTCAGCAATGAGAAAATATGGGTTTCAACAAAGAAAATCTGACCACACTCTTTTCCTAAAACATCGATTGAGAAAAATAACAGCCCTTATAGTCTATGTAGACGACATGATCATTACAGAGAATGATAAAGAAGAAATCTCTAGGCTTCAAGAACAACTGTCAAATGAGTTTGAAATGAAGGACTTGGGAGGGCTCAAATACTTCTTAGGCATTGAGGTAGCAAGATATGTCTTTCCTAAAGGAAATATACTCTAGACCTACTGGCAGAGGCAGGATTACTAGATTGTAAACCTGTCGATATTCCGATGGTCCAAAATCATAAACTTGGAGAATATGTGGACCAAGTACCAGCAGATAAACTTAGATATCAACGGTTAGTAGGTAAACTCATATACTTATCTCATACTCGACCTGATATTGCTTATGCTGTGAGTGTCGTGAGTCATTTTATGCACTGCCCAAGTGAAGACCATATGGATGCCGTCATGCGAATACTCCGTTATTTAAAATCCTCCCCTGGGAAAGGACTTATGTTTTCAAAGAATAGTCAATTGGAAGTCATTGGATATACAGATTTAGACTGGGCAGGGAATATGAATGATAGGAAATCTACTGCTGGATATTTTACTTTTGTGGGGGGAAATCTTGTTACATGGAGAAGCAAGAAACAAAAGGTAGTTGCCTTATCTAGTGCTGAAGCTAAATTTCGAGGAATGGTCAAGGGAATATGTGACCTCTTTTGGTTGAAAAAACTTCTAATTGAGATTGGTGTTGCTCCTAACTCTTAAATGAACTTATTTTGTGATAACAAAGCAGCCATTTCCATCTCTCACAATCTAGTTCAACATGATCGCACGAAGCACGTTGAAGTGGATGGGAACTTCATCAAACAGAATCTTGAAAAAAAGATTATTCAGCTTCCATTTGTTAAATCAGAAGATCAATTGACTGATATACTCACAAAATCTGTATCTGCAAAGAACTTCTACAACTCACTTGACAAGTTGGACATAAAAGACATATATACACCAACTTGAGGGGGAGTGTTGGTGTGTGTTGTGGTGCATGCTGCAACAGTGGTAGACACCAATGCTTAGTGGAGCAAAACATGGAACAGACAATAATATTAGTGCAACCATAAAACATAGATGTGCAGCAATTAGGGTTATTGTTTAATTTTCGTTTTCTTTGTATACATATACCTAAACTCTTGTACGGAAATAGAATCAAAAATATATGAAATACTTGATAAATAACAGAAATAATATATTTGTCAACTTTGACAACAAACCTCTAAAATAAGCATTCCATTTTGTTCTGCAGGATGGTTTAGAAGTTTCATTGCAGATTACGGTGTCACACTAATGGTTTTATTGTGGACGGCACTGTCATTCAGTGTACCAAACAAAGTACCAACTGGAGTTCCTAGAAGGCTGTATAGCCCTCTTCCTTGGGAGAATGTATCTCTACAACATTGGTCTGTAATGAAGGTGATTCAGCATTTCATTAGTCTTTTGTAGCCTTGGTTCATTCTCGAGTTTTCTATCTACTGCATTCCTTTGTGTCTGATGTTGAAAAAAAGTTAACAATCTCTTTACTGCAGGATATGGGGAAGGTGCCTCCTGCATACATATTTGCGGCCATAATTCCAGCCATTATGATAGCAGGGCTTTACTTTTTCGACCACAGTGTAGCTTCACAATTGGCACAACAAAAGGAATTTAATTTGAAGAACCCTTCAGCTTACCATTATGACATATTGTTGCTTGCATTCTTGGTATGAATCATCAGCTAGTTTTGTGTCACTAGTTAAAGTTTATTAATTTGAAGCATGAATGAATACTTACTCAATTCTAATAACTTGTTCTAGACACTGCTTTGTGGGTTAATTGGGCTACCTCCATCCAATGGTGTCCTGCCACAGTCACCAATGCATACAAAGAGTCTTGCTGTTCTTAAAAGGCAGGTGCGTGTAGGGAGTGGCGTGGAAACAGAAACTTCACACTTTCATGTTTCTTACTATTGGCATAAATAAATTGAATTTCTTAAGTTTATTCACCTAGTCTTATTTGCAGTTGATTCGGAGGAAGATGGTGGAAAGCGCCAAGGAAAGCATAAAGCAAAAAGCTAGCAACTTTGAAATCTATGGAAAACTGCAAGCTGCTTTTGTAGAAATTGATAGCAGTCCAGTTGTATGTAAACTCAACAGAAATCTCAAACTATGTTTATTCTTCTGCTTGCCACAGCATTATTTCATATAACATGATAGTCTTTGTGGTCTAAATAAGCCTTTTGTTCTCAATGAATGCTTGTGCAGACAGTAGTGGTAAAAGAGCTTGAAGACTTAAAGGAGGCAGTCATGAAAATTGAAAATGAAAGCGACAATGCAAAAGAGACTTTTGATCCTGAGAAGCATATTGATGCATACCTACCAGTTCGAGTGAATGAGCAGAGAGTGAGCAATCTGTTACAATCACTTCTAGTTGCAGCAGCAGTATGTGCTACGCCGGGGATAAAGAAGATACCAACGTCAGTTCTGTGGGGATATTTTGCATATATGGCCATTGACAGTCTTCCTGGAAACCAATTTTGGGAAAGAATCCTACTTCTTTTCATTACACCAGGTCGGCACTTCAAGTAAGTTGCACCTTTTTCCTGAAGCCATGAGGAATCAAAAGACAAATTCTTTTTTTTACCACAACTAGACATACGTCACAATATAATTGACCGTGTTATTAGGTGGTTCAACAAATATTTCAACATTTTACATCGCAAACTTCACATCTAATTTAAAATTGACATGTTACTTGACGCATATAACATTACTTGAATTTAAAAAAAAAATTAAAAATTAAAAATAACCCTATCAAATGCCAGTGCTCAAAGGTTTTAACCTCAGTTTGGTTGTGATTATTCTTTTGCAGGGTGTTGGAAAGCGTTCATGCTTCGTTTGTGGAATCCGTGCCGTTTCGATATATGGCTATATTTACTCTCTTTCAAGCTGTATATTTCCTGTTATGTTACGGTTTGACATGGATTCCCATAGCTGGAATATTATTTCCCTTGCCATTCTTTTTTCTCATTAGCATAAGACAACATCTCCTTCCCAAGTTCTTTTCTCCATATCATCTTCAAGAACTAGACGCTGCTGAATATGAGGAAATCACTGGTGCCCCTCGTGTTTCTCTCAGTTTCTCTTCCAGGGTACGTGATACGTATCCATTATATTTATAAAACTTGTAGTTATTATCTTTCATGTTATGTATCTGAAAAAGTAGTGAATGTTATACTTTTTTTGTTGTAGCAGGATAAAGACTCACCTCGTCTAGGAATTGAAGAAAGTCGAGTAGAAATGTGTGATGCTGAAATATTAGATGAGTTAACTACCAGTAGAGGAGAACTAAAGGTCAGAACTACAAGCTTCAGTGAAGAGAAACGTGGTCAGGTAATAAATTAGTGACATTTTGGTCTGCACTTTTTCCTTGTACATGTTCATCATTAGTGTTAGACTTATATGATACTAGAACGAGATGTTCTGTATTTAAATTTGTGCTTAATTATTGATTTTAAAGGTTGTGTCATCTTGGATTTGGTACTTTGTTGGTACCCATATTAGATATTTTGTACACATTGTTTCTCAAGTTCTTGAGTGCCACCCATTTAGTACCCTAATTTTAAAAATATACCTTTTGGTATAAGATGAACAATAATGGCTAAATTTGTGTGAAGAAAATCGTAGAACTTGTGCTAAATGATCTTAAAAGCCAAAAAGAATAGAAACATTTAGATTAGGGCCTTCAATTTTCTTCCTAAAAGATAAATGCTTATTTTCGAGAATTAGGGTACTAAACAGGTACAAGAACTCGAGAAACAATAGGTACTAAAAGTTTAAAGTGGGTACGTAGCAGGCCCTAATGTATAAAAGATATGCTGGGATCCATTTCGCAATAACTTAAGGATTGGTAACCTACAAAGCAACAACATCTAACAATTAGACCATAGACAGACCATCAATATCTATTACTTGATATGATATGTCATTTTAAAAATATTCCCTTTGGATGCAGATTTATCAAGGGGAAATTGTCCCAATAGAATGAAGAGTAAGAGTTGGCTTACCACTGAGATGAAGATTTATGATGTTGGTCATGGTGATCATAGTCATCTTTTAAATGAAAAATTTGTACTTCTTTTTGTAAGAATGTCTGGTGTTGCATGTGATAGGAACCAACCATCGTTAAGTCTCTTGACTAGCAGCAATTGATATTTGTTCAATGTATAACAAGCTGAACTGAAACAACTTGTTATATATGTATGGTGTTTCATATCTTCTTATATGTAAAATAAAACCAACAGTTGTCTTGTGGAGGATGTAAGCATCATCAAACTGGACTTTTTATTTGTTATTTTCTTGTTGAGAAGTTCATCATCCAATTCGGATCGGGTTGGGTCGGAGAAAATTATGCCTAGTTCCTACTCATAGCTAATGGCCTAGGAACTATGTTTTTCATTATGATAGTGCAGATGTAACAATGTAATTGGTCTCTAAGTGTATTAATAATTATTCCAACATCACACCTTCATAATTTAACATTGAATCTAACAATAATATGTCATTTACTACATATAATTTAATGTATATAATATTATTTGTAATTTAATGTGTTACAGTAGTTCGGATCCTTATTTGTGTTTTTACCTTCTGTGTGCCACCAAAGTTACGATCATGAAATTTATGTCTAATTTTGTACAAGTATTTTGAGAAATATTAAATTATCAAAATGTTTTCCTAGAGCATCGTAACAGAAGCAGTGGCTATAAGAAGCATCCCTTTCCCAATATATGTTGCTGAAGGTAAATTGTTTTGGAGTTATGGATAGAACAGGCAATATTTTGTTCGGAGTGGATACTGGCTAGCGCAAACTCTAAGGTTAAAATTATTAGCCAATGTATTAGGTGCTAGTATGCACTTAGTTGTAGGTGATTATTGCTATGCATTAGTTACATTGTTGCTCATATATAGTATCAAAGATTGAATCGATTGAGTAATAATCCAATGTCTGTCTTATCACCCATGTTTGGAAGCCTCTACGGCGAATACAGGTACGAAATAAAATTAACATCTGCATGTGGAGGGGTGCTACACAACTTAATACCTTGTAATGCTAATTTATTTAGGCGGAGGTAGCCCCCCTCCCCTTTGTGCTTTCACTGCGGTGGTAGCGGGGAAAACATATTACCTGTTGTGTGGGTGTGTCTGTTTGCTAAAAAAGGTGTGGAAGGAAGCAATTTTTGTAAAATATTATAAATTGTATACGAAAGTTTATAAGATATGAACCTAATTAACCTGTAATGGGTGAATAGTTTATTTTTAAGTTTTATCAATTTATATTTAATAACCTAAGAATAACATACGATATTCTTAAGTAGAAACAACTTAGGTCACAACCATGACTTAAGAGGAAAACCACTGGTCCATCGGACCACCTAACTTTTCAATAATCAAATGTTCAAGTACAAACTCATTATTATGCTACCCTCCCTAGGATATTGCCATAATATACTTTACTTATGAACCCTTATTCTATTTTCACAGTTTTTGAAATTAGCGTGAACAGTTTTCAGACACGTTCCAATGAGCTTCCCGCCAATCAGATACGTTCACGAATTAGTTGCAAAAATGATTAGCACAAAAACACAAGTGCACGTGTATGTTCTAGAACGTATTTAACAATAAATAATCATAACTAGATGATTCAAAATATATGTTACTTAAATCAAATCAACTAGCAAATCTTAGAACAAATATTACAATTGTCAAATCATTAAACTCCACTTAGCGAGATAGTTGTTTCAAGAGCATAAGTGTCTCTGAATGATACATATGTAGTATAGGCAAGTTTATCAGAATAAAAGCAAATGAAGTAGAAGGAAAATCAAATTGTAACATTAAGGTAAGGATTACACGAAGTTTCACAAAATTGGCAAACAAATTGATTTCTAATTAATATCATCGCTACTTGACTAAGTAAATGTATATTACATATATCATTTAGAACCTATGTAAATATATATATATATATATATATATATATATATATATATATATATATATCATTAAGATACATATATATTATTACTTTAATCCTGACATGTTATATGAAACGTTAATATATATAGAACACCCCTGGCTCTTAAACATGTGATAGAGGTAATACTAAAATGAAAGAACATATATTTAATAAACAAACATATTATATTGATAGATTAGACGGTTTAACCAACCATATTATATTACAAACAATATAAACAAAGTTTAAAATTAATTAAAACAAAGAAATAAACAAACTAAAACAAACTTAAACTTACTTATAAAACAATAAAAGGTTACAAAAAAAATACAATATCAGAAAGATTGTGAGGTTGTAGGTATGAGAGAATATAAGCGATTATGGGTTATGGAAACGATGTTCTAAATTGCAAATGAGCTCTTCTTTTGTAAACCTAATAATGTACTATGACTGATTAATGTTACTATTCAATATATAGTGTTTTGTTAGCCACTTGATACTATTTGGAGTAGCTGGTTGCAACATTTCAAACAGATAAATACTGTTTGATGAATAGTTCTTTGTCGGCACTATTTGGTGAAATATATAGTGCATTGTCGTCACCGTTTGTTGTTTTGTCCTCTTGTGTGAAAACAATAGTAATTGCTTCTGAAGACTCTGATGGGCCTTTGAATGGGCCATTGATGGGTCTGTTGAGTAGGCCGTTGAATGGACCTTTACAAACTAATTGGGTTTTTAACCCTCTAATATAATAAATGGACATGCAGGTCCAAAGTAATAATAAATGGACTCGTAGACCTAATAATAATAAATGGACTCGCAGGCCTAATAATAATAAATGAACACGTACGCCCAATGTAATAAGTAAATGGACACGCAGGCCCAATAATATTTTTAGGAATGGATTTTATCGATCCAAAAACTTAGGTCTTCACTGGCTGTTTCGAAATTGATTAGATCGTCCAATGAAGGTTTTGATATTGGTGAGACTATTTCATAGGGAGATTGAGTCTCATCTAAATCTTCTTCTTTCTTGACTTTAGAAGTCTGGCCAAAAGATCCATGTGCTAATTGTTTAATAATATCCAAGAGTTCCTCCTGGTTTTTTGCTTGAGAAATTAAGGCATTTGTGTATGCCTTTTGTGCTAATAAGAGTGAAGATGCTTGTAGTTCCTTCACTTGTGGTTCTCTGTGACCCTTTTGCATAAGCCATTTTTCAACAGCTGGTTGTAATAATATTTTAAGGATCGTAAATGACAACCACCATTTGATTTGAAATGAACAAGTAATGGTAATTACTTCCGATGTAATAGGGTTTAAGACCCATTAACATACCCAAGGGAGATAAAATTTTGAACAAAATATGCAAATAGGAAGGAATCTAGCTTCCTCTAATGATGGTTTGTAATGCTTCTGAAAGGATTCATAACTTTCCCTTACAGAGGAAATAAGGATGGAATGAAGGTTTTCGAATAATTTCTACCACTCAAAAAACCGAGATGAAAATCAGGATGGATTAATAGATTTATTAACAAAGAAAAATAACCAAGAATGTTGGTTATCTTTGTTTTGGATAAGAAAAGCATTAAACCATGCATGGTAATAATCCCAATAATTGTAAGTTGTATAATGGGGAAGGGAAATTACAATACTAATTGGAAACGTCAGTATTTTTGAAATGTTAATTACCCAATATATATATTATTTTACTTTCGGTAGCCTTTTCTTTTTTTTTTAATATTCTAAAAAATTATTTTTTAAAACATTTAAAAATATTAAAACATATCAAAAAAATATTTAATTAATTATTAAATAAATTGATTTAAGTTTAAATAAATAAATATTTTAGCAATAAAATATAATTTCAGATTTATAAACATGTGTTATTAAATGCATGAATGTAATCATATATATATTAGTTATAAAATATATACCTAAAGTACAACTATTTGGAACTCGAGCATTTGTTAGGCTTTTCTTGATAGACTAGATAACGGGCCTAAAACCAAGTTTACAGTTAAATATTTTGTCCATAAAAATAGCCAACACTCATAGTCCTTACAAACTCTCCCTTTAGCATTTTCGTGTGGCAAAACCTCTCACTCACTGCATGACACTTATAAAAATAAGAAAAATACAATGATATCCGAGACTCTATAGTGGAACTATTCTATGATTCGGTGAATCCATTTTCGCTACAACTTGAAAATCTTGTAAGTACATAGAAATAAGCGAAGTGTAAAGAATAGTCATGTAGTATGCATTCACACCAATTAAGCTTAATTAAATATGTTCTTCCCCTATATGCATAACAAAATAAAAAGATAGAAGTAAAACACGTTATTTTCACCCTTTTTTTAACATACGAGAAGGACAAAGCATTAGACAAATCAATGAAACTAAATTCCTACTCAAGATATAGTAATGTAAAATCAGAGTAATGAAGAAGTGCAATATGCTTTAAACTCCTCCTAAGTTCTATGACTTTCTAACTTAGAAAACAATTAAAATGATAATAAATAAATAAATAAATAAAAGATGTAAATGAAAAATAAAAATCTGAATTTAAAAAAAAAATCATAAATAGCCACATAAGGTATTATAATCATTTAATCACAAACGATCACACAACCAATTGAAAACTCATTATTTTGTAACTCAAATTTTGATTATTTTATTATGTAAATAAGCAACTAAAGTAGAAGAGGCACACAAGCTCACTTTGCACATATAATGACATATCAATATTTACTTAAAAGCAATGTATATGTTTAAACTCCACAAATATATCAATTAATTCATTTATGACTAATCAAGAAAGACTTAAAAGAAAAAAATATCACCTATCATATAAAATTATAATCGAGTCTTCAATCTCATAAAATAAAATTTATTTACCAAAAGATGACTTAAATTTATTTTTTTTATAAATGAGGCAAATGATATTTATTTTTTTTGTTTTTCAACCTCTATTGGTTCTTTCTTTTTGTGCATTCCAAGTACAAGTTTTATAGGTAGTTTCTTTTTGTAGAAATATTTTTTTTCATCAACCATAAACCTATCATTATGACTTTCACACTAGTTGTGAGGTAGCCTTTTCCACTAATTGCGGTAGCTTCACACATCACAGTAGTAAGCCCTCTCAATACAAGATGCCTCTATACGGTAAAGTTTTAGAAAGTAAGAAATGGAACTCAACACAACTTTACAATTAAGATTAGTTGAAGTCTTAAAGTCTTTCAAGAAAATTCATAAACTTTAAGCATAGCGTATATATGTGTTTGTGAGTGTATGAATAAGTTTATGTCAACATCAATCATCACATGTAAAAGAATATGTGTGTTCATAAGTCAAAATTGTAGAATAATTTATACAATAAATATCAAAATGAGTTGAGTCGCTAAAAATGAGGTTATATATATGTAAGTATTAAATAAGTGCAATACCGTGTTGGCCAAACAAGAATTCTACTTCTTTTCTCTCCTTTTTTTGTTTTTTATAATAATAAAATTTAAAATTCAATTTGAGGGAGAAATTCCCAAGACACTCCTAAGATACTCAATTCGTTGAGTTTCTATAGCTTTGGTGAAGATATCAACTACTTGTCTCTCGGTAGGTACAAATTCAATTGTCACTACTTTCTCTTCAACTAATTCTCGAATAAAGTGATGCCTAATGTCAATGTGCTTAGTTATATAATGTTGAGCTGGGTTCTTAGAAATACATACATCATTAGATTTTATCATAATATAAGAGCATCGTACCTTGTGGTTGACCGTAGTCCTTGAACATGTTATTCATCCAAATCATTTATGTGCAAGAGCTTTCTACAGTAATGTATTATGCCTCAGTTGTAGGTAGGGGTGTCCATGGTCCGGTCCAGTCCAGTTTTTCCTAAAAAAAATTTAACCGGACCGGACCGGACCGTTTGAAACGGTTTTAAGAAATAAAAACCGGATCGGACCGTTTGACTTATAAAACCGTTCGGTCCGGTTTGGTTCCCGATTTGGTTCAATTTTTTTATAATTTAATGAAAAATAATGTGAAATTTTTAATATATTATTAAACCGGTCCAGTCCGGTTCGAACGGTTTAAAATTAATACAAACCTTACCGGACCGTTTGATTAGCAAAACCGTTCGGTTTGGTCCGGTCCGATCCGGTCCGATTTACGGTTTGGTCCAGTCCAGACCGGTTTATGGACACCCCTAGTTGTAGGGAGTGAGATAGAGTTCTTTTTTTTATTGTGCCAGGATACTAAGTTGTTCCCAATGTAGAAGCAACCACCTGATATGCTCTTCCTATCATCCTGATTGCTTGCCCAGTCAACATCTGTATAACCACTTACTTCACATGTAGTGTCAGTAATAAAATATAAACCATAATTACTTGTTCTTGAGATATACCTAATGATCCTCTTTGCATTCTCTAAGTGTGATTCCTTAGGGTCAGCTTGATAACAGGCACACATATCAATACTAAAACATATGTCATGCCTACTTGTAGTGAGGTAAAGTAAACTGCATATCATACTCCTATAAAGGGTTTGATCAACACTTTTACCTTGAGTTTCCTTTGTAATTTTTGTGCTACTACCTAAAGGTGTCCTTAATGGCCTGATAGTTTCAAGACCAAACCTTTTAATAAGGTTACATGTGTACTTGGTTTGAGAAATAAATATATTATCATGAGATTGTTTGATTTGCAAACCAAGAAAGAAAGTCATTTCACCTACCATGGACATTTCAAATTCATTTTTCATAACATGCACAAAATCATCCAATAGTGTACTAGATATGGATCCAAAACCTATGTCATCCACATAAATTTGAGCAATATGGATCTCATCACTACTCCTTTTAATGAATAGAGTCTTATCAACTCCCCCTTGAAAAAATCCCTTGTTCAAGAGATAGTTAGTAAGTCTCTCATACCATGCTTGAAGAGCTTGTTTCAAACCATAAAGAACTTTGTTAGGTTTGTAAACATGATTTGAAAATTTTGGATCAACAAATCTTTTTGGTTGTTCCACGTATACCTCATCATTTAGAAAACCATTAAAAAAGGCAAACATAACACCCATTTGATATAATTTGAATTTCATGTGACAAGCAATGGCAAGTAAAATCCTCATTGACTCTAGTCTAGCTACAAGTGCAAATGTTTCATCAAAGTCAACTCCTTCTACTTGCATGTAGCCTTAAGCTACCAACATAACCTTATTTCTAACAATAATATAATGCTCATCAGATTTATTTTTGAACACCCATTTTGTTCCAATAACATTTTTGTTTTTAGGCTTAGGTACTAATATCTATACATGATTTCTTTCAAATTGAGCTAACTCATCTTGCATAGAATTTATCCAAGATTCATCCCTAAGGGTTTCATTAACATTTTTTGGTTCAAATTGAGAAATATAACATAAATGGGTTATCTAACTTATTTGTCTTCTTCTTGTTACTATACTTGCATTAGGATTTCAAATTATATTCTTAATAGGATGATTTTTTTGAAGTTCGGGTTGGATTTTTTATTCTTCTTCCTTCTTTTCTTCTCTTTCTTCTAACTTCTCTTCTTTTGTTCCAATTATGTCACTATTCATTGTTAATTGAGGTGTTGTGGAATTTTCTTCATTACCAATTTTTTCACTTTTAATCTGCTTACCTGCATCATCTATAACGACATTTATGGATTCCATAACAATATTAGTTTTACAGTTGAAGACTCTATAGGATTTACTATTTATAGAATAACCAAGAAATATACCTTCATCACTTCTTGAATCAAACTTGCCCAACTGTTCTCGATCTCTAAGTATGTAGCATTTACTTCTGAAAACAAGCATGGATTTTAGATTAGGTTTTTTTATCTCTCTATATCTCATAGAGAGTTTGGTTTGTATCTGGACGAAGATATACACAATTTATAATGTGATATGCGATGTTTATAGCTTCAGCCCAAAAACTTTTGGAGACTCCCTTGGCATGCATCATTACTCTTGCCATCTCTTGAATTATCTTGTTTTTCTTTCCAACTACTCCATTTTTTTAGGTGTGATGGGAGCAGAGAATTCATGAAAAATACTATGTTTTTATATAGAAGTTAGCATACTTGGTATTTTAAAATTCTTTTCCATGGTTTGTTCTCAGTCTCTTGATGATTACTATTTTATCACCTGCTTCAACCTGCACTCTTGTACAATATGAGATGAAGAACTCAAAAGCATCTGACTTATCTTTAAGAAAGTCTACCCAAGTGTAACAAGAAAAGTCATCTACTACAATTATGATATATTTCTTACCTCCAATACTTTTTGTTCTCATAGAACCCATGAGATCAATATGTATCAATTCCAATACTCTGTTTGTATCGATACTCTTGATCTTCTTATGAATGATCCTAGTTTGTTTAGCCAATTGATATGGTCCATATACATGTGTTTCAATTTTTGGGAGAAAAGGTAAACCACACACAGCCTCAGTTTTACTTAATCTAACTAGATCATTAAAATACATATGACCTAGCTTTTCATGCCATAAGGTAGTTGAGTCATTGCTAGCTAGGTTACATGTTACTATGGGTGATGTATCAATACAATAACAATTGTCATGTGATATGATTCCCTTAATCATACATTCACCCTTTTGATCTGTTACAATACAATGATTGTTTGTAAATTGCACATTAAAATCATTGTCACATATTTGACTTATGCTAATCAGGTTTTCCTTGAGTCCTTCCACATATAAAACTTCATCAAGTTTAGGGATACCCTTTATTTGAACAGAGCCTTTTCCAACAATTTTAGATGTTTTACCATCACCAAAGGTAATTCTCCCTTCATTGTATTCCTAAAAGGTTTTAAACAAAGAATGGTTCCCAGTCATATGTCTAGAGCATCCACTAACAAAATACTAGGCGGTATTTGATTAAGCTTTAAATGCTATGTGGGCCACAAAGTAGTACAACTCAAATTTCTTAACCTATCCTCTTTTAATTTTGGACATTTAAGTTACTGGTTTCTTAGGTTCCTCTTTTTGTGTAGTTCTTGTAGTAAAAACTTTACGTTTTGAAAATTTTTAAGGTGTCCTAGAAACATTAATACTCGTGATAGAATCATAAGCATAAAGAAATCTATACTTAGGTCTAATGTGTCCTTTCCTATCACAATGATGAAAGGTGGGAACAAACTGAATTTGTTTAGAGTGATAAGGTGCAGAAATTACCTTTCCTACTTGAGCAACGATGGGCTTTACAAATTGAGTTTTGGATGATGAAAGTGTTGACTATTCATCTATGTATCCAAGATCTCTCTTATCTCCATGTGGCTTTCCATAGTCTAGGACTTTGATAAACTTTTTAGCACTAATGGTCAAATTTCTCACCGTCTCTTTAGCAATACTAAGTCCTTGCCTAAGCTTTTTGTTTTCCTCAGTTGTTTCTGCAAGTCTCAGATTTAAGGCATTAATATGTTCAAACAATTCCTTATTATCTTTATCTAGGCTAGAGCAATTTATTTTTTGAACATTGATGATATCATTAAGTTTAGTTACTTTCACAAGTAATTTATCTCTCTCTTCCTTAACACCTAGACAATCCATGAATAGTTCCTCATAATTTTATACATTAAACTTAGACAGTAAGAAAGAAAAGTTTACTTCTTCATTTTCTTCATCCGAGCTAAAGTTGAAGTCATTATGGTGCCATCATTCTCTAAGTTACTAGCATTGTTCTGCTCACTTTCTGTGTCACTTAGTGTAACATTAAAGGCTTTTTCAACTTTATTTTTATTGTCAACACATTATGTAGAAATATGACCAAAGTCACTACAAGTGAATATATATTACCTATATCATTCAACATGAAGATCAATAAAGCTTTCCATTTTTCCTTATAAGCCAACACTAAGTTATATCTATATATATATATATATTAACCATTTGAATTAAGCTCCTATGTCATTCCTCTGATTTATTCCTTTTCTTTTGTTTTCGACAACATCTCATCAATTTCTTCAATAGTTCGGCAATTGCAGCACCCATACACAATTTGGTTTTTGCAGTAATATATATATATATATATATATATATAGATATCATTATTACTTTGATCAAACCTTTTGGCAAAGTTAAAGTAATAATTTATATATAAATATATTGTAAGGATTATAAATGTTGGTTATTTTTGTGAACAAAATATTTATCTGTAAACTTATTTTTAAGCTCGCTATCAAGTCTATCAAACAAATTTGAAGAAACATCAAAATTTCATATAGTCGTACTTCATGTATATCTGTTATAACTATAACACATAAGATTGCACTCGCGCATTTAATAGCATATATTTATAAATCTGAAATTATTTTTGTGCTAAAATATTTATGCTAAAATATAGAATAAGATATATACTAAAATATTATATAAGATATACTCTAAATTATAGCTTAAATCTTAGCCTTAAAGATAGCATAAAATATACTTTAAATGAACTTTTTTTAAATAGGAATTTTCATTATTAATGAGAATATTTTAAAAGAATTCTTCTTTAAATAGGAGTCTTCTTAATTATTAAGTATTATTAATCTTATTTGTAATAGAAAAGATATTTATCAATTATATAGAAGTCTTCTTAATTAATGAGTATTACTAATCCTATTTGTAATAGAAAATATATTTATCAACTACATAAGATTAAGAGTTTTAATTCTTCCTATAAATAAAACGCATTGCTCATTGTTTTCAATAAACCACATAAGAGCATTATTCTATTCTTCTTAATTTCTCTCTCTTATTTTACAAACATAAGATCATAATTCTTTAGGCTTCTTTATTTAGTTAATCTATCAAATATTGGTGGTTATGTTTGATTGATTAAAAAGCCTAATTATTTTATGATATTTTGATAATATGTTCTTATGGCTTCTTCTTTATTTTTGTTCTTGTTAGATCAAATAAATTTTTTGTTATATCATAGTTATTTGATTTGATTATTAATCTTTAAAGAATCTATTTTTATTGAACTTGTGCTTGATCTTTTTTCTCTAGGATTTACTAGCCGATTTGATTTTAGTGGCATATGTTTTGAATAATCTAGTTAGGATTATTCATTATTAAATCCGTTATAGAACACACATAGGCACTTATGTTTTTGTGCTAACCATTTTGCGTTAATTTAGGAACGTATCTAATTGGCGAGAAGCTTATTGGAACGTTGGTTTGGAAACCACTCACTCTAATATTGGAAACTATGAAAACAGAGTAGGGGCTCGTAAGTAAGGTACATTGGGGTAGTATCCTAGGGAAGGTAGCATAAGACCGAATTTGTACTTAAACATTTATTTTTCATAGTAGAAAGTTAGGTGATTTGGTGGACCGGTGGTTTTCTTCTTAGGTCATAGTTGTAGCCTAGGTTGTTTCCACCTAAAAATATCGCGCGTTGTTATCTTATTTCTACACTTTATTTCTACACACGATTGCATGTCTGGTCGCTTTGTTTAGGTTATGAGGTTATAAATTGATAAAATTAAAAATAACATATTCACCCCTCTCTAAGTTAATCAAGTCCATGTTTTATAAATTTCTACGTAATATATATATATTATTACTTTAATCATGACATGTCCTCTTAAATATTAATATATATATATATATATATTCTTGGGCAACCTTTTCTTTTCTTTTTTTTATATTATAAAAAATTATTTTTAAAAATATTTAAAAATATTAAAATATATCTAAAAATATTTAATTAATAATTAAATAAATTGATGGAAGTATAAATAAATAAATATTTTAACACCAAAAATAATTTTAAATTTATAAATATGTGCTATTAAATACATGAATGTAATCCTACTCTTATACTTGATGATGAGTTTGGACTATTGGTTGTTCTTTTATGGGGATTGTGTAATGAAAGGAACAATGTGCTATTTGGCAAACGTTTCATACCTTCACGTTCACCGGTGAAGAGGCTAGTGGAATGGTGGAAAGAGTTTTTAGAAGCTACAACGGTTCAGCATCACCTCATTATCCTACCAAATGGCTTGTGCCAAGAGGTGAAAATCTGGAATTAAATGTGCCTAGGATGCTCAAAGGAACGCATGGGTTGGCTGGGCAGCAAGGGGATGTTTTTTCTGACAACAACGATGCCAATTGAGAGTGCTTCAACAGTTTTGGGAGCTGAATTGCATGCAATTTATGAAAGTATCCGCTTTTCATTGGAAGCAAGGTTTTAGAAGGCTCCAAATTGAAACTAATTCCCGTCCGGCATACAATCTTTTTAAGGAGGGGAATGGGCAGCTTAAGGAAACATGGTAAATGACATTATTTGTATCTCGTGCTCGTTGGTGTCGGTAACGTGGAGCAATTGTCCGAAGCAGTGTAACAGTGTTGCCCAAGCATGGCAAAGCTTGCCATAACATGCATTACATGCCAAGGAGAGATGGTTTTTGTTAGAGGAGTTTCCTCCAGTAGTGCAGGTTTAGTTCTGCATGATATTAACACTATGTAACTGTATTTGTTTTTCTGATTTATGCTGTGTACGTACTGTTTTGAGCTGATTTAATGAATATATCACTGTTTAAAAAAATCCAAATTTTAATCACTCAACATAATAATAATAACATTTTAATTAAAATTAATAAAATAAAATAATTTATTTTTAATATATATATACAAAATGTTTTGACACCAACTATCTAATATACAAAATGTTTTCACTTTTCTCTACATGATAATATGATATCATCACTACCTCTTTTTGGGGGTAATTTCTTAGGAATCGGCTTCCACAAAACCTCAAATAATTTCAGGAAGGAGCATTTGCAAGGTACGTAAATTAATTTCAGGAAGGAAAAACAAATATAAAAGAGAAATAACTGCATGACAATATTACAACTCAAATTAGTAATGCCACAAACTTTTTATTAATTACAATTTTATACAACAATATTAGTACGTAATTAATTGTAAAGATAAAATAATCAATTTATACAATTTCTTTGTAACAATAACAAAAGTGATTATGGGGTCAAAATTAATATATGATTATATGTACAGTTCACTTATAAACTAGCTTCCTCAACCACCACGAGAAAATATAAGAGGAAATTTTATAAAATGACAACAATGGAGACCCAAAAAAAAATGCAAAGCATCATCAAAATTACTGATGATTTTCTTTAATATGAAAATAAATTATGATTAGAAATAAATAAAAAAATAAAGGAAAGGGAAATAAAAGAATTACACGATCCTTTGAACTATCTTAAGTTGTGATGACTACTGGTCTGCGTAAATCTAACATGAATGAAACATCAGCAACTTTCTTTGCACTTTTGCACATTCCACTCAGTTTAACCCTAGTTTCATTTTGTGCACGTAGATGGAGTCTTAACATATAATTGGGCTAAAGGAAGGTATATAGAAAAGTATACCTAAAGTAGAAGTAAAAAACTTTGGATCAGTGAGCTGCTGCAGGCAGCTTCCAGAGGCTTTTGGTGGCCACCAGAACTTCTTCCTTCCCATAAGATCCGGGTTCTTTATCATATACGGTGGCTTTCCACCTTACAACACGAGCCACACGAGCTACTTTCTCCAGAACCTCAGGAGAATCTCTAACCACAACTGTTCCTTCTGGACGTAAGATTCGGTCCATCTCCACCATTAAATCCACCAGGTTACACCTATAGGAAAATGAGATGATTAGCAACATATTTTTTGTCATATGGTTAAGATTACATATAATCTTTCCATGAAAAAAAAAATACTAAAACATTAGAAATAAACGTTTTGGGACCTGCTGTGGGAACAAATATGAATCACAACCTCATTACCAATGGCATGAGAAAAAGAGGCAACATTTTATCTTTGCTTTAGAACCCGCATACAATGTTATTTGCTTTAGAGCCCGAATACAACGTTATTTCTAAGGTTCAAAGACTTTATTCGTGACTAGATGTGTGGAACAAGTGATTATAATGAGTAATGTCTAGTTTGGTACCTTATTAGTATCCCTTTTAACTAAAAGGTACTTACATGGACCCCTATCATCAAAGTGGTACAATAATAGTCCCCATTTACTTTATGGTACACAAATAGTTCAATTTCATATTTTAAATTGGGGATTTCATCACATACTTGACACATGCTATAAATGAAGAATAATTGTGTTATTCAAATTTTTTTTACATTAGTAATACCATTATTTAACAAAAAATATGTATGTGGATCCATATTTTCATGGCAATACACTAGTTGTCCCAAAATTTAATTTAATTTTAGGTACAATGTGGTCTAAAATTAAGATTTAATTGAGAATTTTAATGTGTTACACACATAGGCAAAATATTAAAGACAAATTCATCTTTAAAATAATTAAATAAAAAAAATTCATTAAATTATTACTAACAAAAAAATTTAATTTAATCCTAAAACCAAACGAATCACGAAAAGATGAGGGAGAGTCTCGCAAAAACTCTAAAGGAATCAAATCGTGTTAAAAATGATGGTTTTGCGAGAAAAATGAAATGGATGATAAATGGCTTTGTAATAAGAACTTAGAGCTTTTATTTGATACTAAAATATCTATGTAGAGGAGAAGATTCAAGTTTTAGAACCAAAAACAATAGACATGCTTAGAAAAGATGAATACCCTAAACCAACATAAATGCCAACTAAACTTACTAGTTTAGTTACAACAATTCAAGTCAAGAGTTCTAAAGGCATGTAAATAATCTATATAACATAGAAATGCACATTGCAAACCACAACAAGTATCAAATATAGAGGGAAAAAAAGACGACACTCAAATACTTAAGCTTGAAAAACACATCTCAAATTTATCAGATAAACCACAACAAGCATCAAATACAGAGGAAAATAGAATCAATACTCAAGTACTTAAACTTGAAAAACACATCTTAGATTTCTTAGAAAGATATCTAAAGTAAAAGATAAAAAACTACATGCAAAAGACAAATACTAAAGAGCAAGAAAGAAACTAAGAATCAAACAAGACATATTAAGTAACTGAAAAAACCACCTAGCAAATTAGAAGAGATGCATTCTAAATGACAGCATATGAATGACATGATTATAAAAAAAGATCCTAATATTTTAATATAACATGATAAAATCATGTGATATAATGTTCAAGCAAAAAACTGTAGAAGGAATGGTGGGTTGAAGACTAAGAGGTGATTCATTGACAAGAAATAGCTTTAAATACAAATTTGTCCTTAATTTCTTGCCCATTGTTTTGGCACATGTGAAAGCTTTCAATTAAATTTTAATTTTAGACTATTGATGTACCTAAAATTAAATATATGGGCTACTAGTATAATGTTATGAAAATATGAGTGCAGATGTGTACCTTTAATTAAATAGAGATACTAGTAAAGTACCAAACTCAACACAATTACTCTTAAGTCATATTACAGATAACAAGCATGTGATAAAATCCCTAAATTAAAATATAAAATTGGACCATTTGTGTACCTTAAAGTAAATGAAAGAATATGGGTCCATATGGGTACCTTTTGATTAAAAGGGGTACCACTAAAATACCAAAAAGAACAATTCAACATGAAATCTTGTTCTATGGATGGTAGATATTCTCTCTCATAACATAACCCAATATGTCATTGCATAATTGCTATCTCGTATAAGATAAAACTACAGCTATCCAAAGTAAAGTTGGAGAATGAAAAAAAAAACCTCTCATTTTACATTCATCAATATGGTGAAATTACAGTGTAACTTACTAAAAACTGTACAAGAAATACCTGTTTTTGCTTGAACCTGGGTATTTTATGAGGGATTCAATGCTAGTTACATGGATAAAATCATAAGTACGAGGATACGTTGAGAAAGGCTCACACCTGCAATTGTCAAAGAAGTAACGTGCTTCAAAATGTTTGAAAGAACCGTGTTCTAGTAAAAAACATTAGATAGAAAACAGATTAGCAATCCAAAAGGTAAGGTTACCTTCAAATGTTTGTAAGAGTTTCATTTTCTTTACACATGAATTATCTTAGTAGATTCTATCAAAAATAAATTATCTTGGTAGATAATATATAGCATCAATCTCAATATTGTCAATTACACCAAAGAAATTGAAGTGCTAAACATGCAAACAGAGCATGCTTCTCACAGAATAGAAAAAAGTAAACTAGAAAAAGGGTAAGGTCACAGATCAATGACGTCTGAAGTTGAAAACCAGAGGCACACAGTTTACCGCTTTTAAGTAAGGTTTACCCAAACTACAGCTTGAGATCAGGGATTTTAATTATTGATTAGGAATATTTAGAATAAAGATATAAACTAGACTTCACTTGGTAACAATTTAATTTACATCACGATATCACCTATAGAAAGGAACTGTGTTAAACAAAAAAAGCATTGAATAGTAAAAGACTCACCAATCATGGTACATGCCAATAAGGCCTCTGTCATAAATTACAGTCAGAGTTGAGGGCTTGCGAGGAGGTACCACATTCATCACCCACACAGGGTCGGATTTGAGTGCAGCAGCAAAACCTCCAAAAAATGCATTCATATCCATGACATTGCGTACAGCTGGACTTCCGAGGTTCAGGTTTAAGGAAGTTTTGTAGTAAGCAACTCTCCTTGCCCACCGACGCGTATCAGCTTCAAAGACATCAAAGCCATTTTTCATGGCGGTGGCCCTTGAAGAAGCTTTTATGAGTCTTTCTGGCCATTTTGGAATCAACCCAACCGCATTTTCTCCCTTCACAGAAGACATTCTACTGACGCATTTCTTTAATTTGAAGTACCTGCAAAATTGGTGTTCATTTGTTTCAGTTTCCAAAAAATTGGTATTACTTAAGATACAACTAATATTGTTCCCAATCCAAGAGTTGCAATTCTTTTCACTAGCTACATTTAGAACTATATCAAGAAGCAACAAAGCAAGTATGTGCACTTATTTTAATTCGTAAATGAGGAATCAATTAAAGCCTATCCTAGTATTTATGGGCAGTTAGTATGGTTTTAAAAAACTATTTAATGCTAGCTCAAGGCTAGCATTAAGGTTTTTTTTCCCATAAAAATCGCTTCAATGTTACTATTTTTAATGTTTTCTAAGGTTTACACCTCACCATGCGCCTCAACCAGCTGAGGCTTACTCCTCAAGGCTTGAGTTTCAAAGCTTAGAAAGACTTATACCTCAAAAAATTTGTTGAATTAAGCTAAAGTGACGAGTTTGAAACACAAAATTTGGTCCCATTTTGTTTTTAAAGGAAATCCCGAATCAAATCAAGTTGATCAATATGAAAAAACCTTAAATATATCAAAAATAGAGTGCGTGGTTATTTTAGTCATGTAAATATGTGATTTATACACTTTAGTCCTGCAACTTTTTAGTTGAACTTCATTAATCTTATAATTTAAAAGTATGATAATTAAGTCAAAATTTTCAAAAATTAAGATTTTTTCAAGGGTAAAATTAAAATTATATATATTATTAATAAAAAATTTAGAAAAGGTTATCCTCCCTCTTTCTCTCTCTCCTTCTTTTATCATTATTTTATTAATAAAAAATAAAAAAATGAAACTAAGAGAGAGAAAGAGGAAGTAGGAGAGAGAAAGAGGAGGAGGACCAATAGGGGTCTAGGCTGCTTAGTTTTTCTTTTAATGTTTTTTTATTAATAAAATATACAATTCCCAACTACTAAAACATCCCAATTTTTAAAAAATTTGATTTAATCATATTTTTAAATTACAGAACTAATACAACTCACCTAAAAAGTTACATGATTAAAGTATATAAATCACAGAGTTATAGGACCTTAATGACTCAATACCCCAAAAATACAATCAGTTTAGGGTTTCCAAAACCATCAGTCCTGTCATACCATTTTCGCTTCTGAATTTTTTGTACTCTCCATCTCTAAACTCCATTTAAAAAAAATAGTACAACCACCCATCTATTTATTGGGAAATCTATTTTTTTTACCTATTTACATACAAAGTCACTTTTCTTTTTCCCAATTATTCATATTAAGATAGTGTTAATATTGTTCGATGTCCATCTACTAATATTTTTACTTGTTCTCTCCACTGTAAGGTTGAGACTAAAGCTTTTTTTTTCTTACCTTTTCTTTTGTTCTTTAGTTCATGTCATTCCAAACAATGAACTACTTATATTTTTAGCTACTGTAGGTGGTTTATTGCTTACTTGCAAATTGTTTAAGTTGCTTATTTTTAAGTTGTTATGGATGTACTATAATATATTTTGATATTTAATGTCTTGTTATTACTTATTTTGATTTTATATGTTTTTTGAAAGTTTCGTCTTGAGGCCTAAGCCTCAGACCGCCTTGAGGCTTACACCTCTCCTTAATAGAAGTAAAGCGTCTCAATGCTAGTTTCCGTCTTTTAAAAACTCATTAAGAGTATTGGCAAATAACCATAAGGTCTAGGGGCAAGAGAGAGTAAAAGCTCAGAGACTAGGAACCAGGTTAAAGAATGTCACCATGCTTCGCTTGGATCATCAGATTCATCACACAGCTCAAGGCCGAATTCATTTTGGTTAGGAAGACATGCATCTGCAGCTGGCTTCTTCCAGATTGCTGTGTTTCCATCCACAGCAATCAACTCATAGCATAATGCTCTTGCCACGGCTTGTAGATCTGCCCATTCCTTGTCCTGCTTAGCCCACTGCACAGGGGGACCAGAGATTACCAAATAACCCCCTGGGCGAAGTAAACGATCCACTTCAATGAAATATGTAGCATCTGAAAATCATAAATATTCTTGATGAGAGAAAGCAGTGGAAGGTACCAGAAGTTATACTTTAAGAGTAACAGCAGAAAAGCTCACTGTAGACAGTGAAAGGAATCAGACAGCGAGAACAATGAACCAAATCGAATGAGAATGCAGGGAATGGAAGTCTGCGAGTGCCAAGCATGGCAACGAAAGCAGGAATTCCTCTTTCCAGTGCAAATTGTATCTGTGCTTTATGAGAATCTCTTGGAGCAAATGATACTGCTAAAATTCCCTCGGACAAAAGATACCCTCCAAAACTAGCAACCTACAAGATGATTATATATTCCATTATCCATGAAAAGAACAACTTGTGAAATTGTGAAATCTTAAACATGAAGAAAAAGAAATAGAAAAATAGAGCTCCTACACCACAACCCATATCCAGAGCAGTTCTCAGAGTCCCGCCACTGATAGGAATGTACTGTCCAAGTTTTTCGATATAATGTAAAGCTCCATCAGGGAACATAGTTCCACCACCAGGAAAAATGAAGTAGGGACCATCCACTTTCATCCACCCTTGATGCCCTTTTCTATCAGCAATTTTGTGGTACGGCATGTTGTCATACCATATCTGCACACATAATTACAAATCTAAATGGATAGAGGATCACTAAGCAATCCATGCAAAACTTAGTATAGAACAATCAGTGTCATGGATAAGATGAGTAACTGAGTGAGTTCAATGATCATTACTTTGATTTATATATTACATGGACATGGTCGGTAGTCGTGCACTTTAATTTGGTGAAAATTTACCAAAAAAAAACAAAAATTTGAGGAAATAAGCCTCCCAGACACCCATATACATATACAAAAATTTAGTACTCTCATTGTCTAACAGTATCCTTTTAACAGAGTCCGTGTAAGTTTGATGCAGTTAAGTAAAGAAGAAAGTTAAAACCCTTTTAGCTTCTCCTCCTCACTCCAGGCATGCATTGATATCGATATCAAATTAAAGATCCAAATTTTCTGTGACCACGAATCCATTATACTCAAATAACTGACGACAAAATCCAAAATAACCCAAATCATAAGATCCCATTGCTTGTCAAAAACTACTTCCAACTGTCAACAACCATTATTTCCGAACACGGCCTAATACGATATGAAACTCCAGAAAACCAAAGTCAAAAGATAAAAAAAAAACATAAGAGACGAACCAAGCCATGCACATACCTTGTGCAAGCTCTCAGGCCACTGGACTGGAATCTTGTACCCATTAGGTGGTGGGATCAAGCAAAGTGGGGTCTCATCCGGCAAAGGACAGTGACGCTCCCTATAGAAATTCATTTCACGACTGAGCTGGCTATTGCGTCTTGGGTCCTCACAAGGCATATGGTCTACAGAATCAGCTGGGCAAGCCTCGATCGGCTGATGGTGATGACCCAGTTCAACAAGTGCCGCTAGCCGGTGACGCTGCTTCGGATCGCCGGTGGAGAGCAATAATGCTTGACGGCCTGAGGCAGCGAGAGTGTCACCCAAACGCGTGAAGACCAGAAGGAAGAATAGGATCACTAAGCCGAAGAAGAAAGCCGACACAAGATCCAAGAGCTGCCACTGCTTCGAGTTTCGTTTTGACGGGGGCAAATTCAGATGACCCATCTAGCAAAAGGTTCGGATCCAATCAAATGCGCATTCGTATAGGGAATTGTACAGAGGAATTTTCTAGTAATCTTTCTAAATGAAGTCTGTTGATATTTAAGAAATCTAATAGGGTTGCTAGGATTTATAGCTTAGAAGGAATAAATTGAGTGAGAAAAAGCAAGGAAATGGAGGATTTGATTGAATAGAAGTTTTATTAGGAAGAACTGTGGATCACTCAGTTCCAAGTTTTTTATATAATTATATCATATGTATGGGAAAGTGTCGTTCATTTAAGAATCAGATCCATGTGTGCGTTCCAGTGGTCTGCCGTAGGTACCACACCAATATCATATTCAATTTATTTTAAAAGATATTGATTAATACTAAAAATAATTAAAAATTATATAAAATAATACTATTTAAACTTATAATAATATGTAGCATTATGTATTGGTTAGGGAGGCTTAACCCGTATAAATTTTGGAGAAATTATTGAGTAGTACCAATTTCAATTAAAAAATGATAATTTAAGTTAAATAATACACTACTTTTTACGGCTAGATTAAATTATTTTTCAAATATTAATTTAATATTTAATTTTTCAAATTAAATTAATTTAAGATCTTAATTATTTTTTATTCAATAAATTTATTATCCTTAAAATATTTATATTAATCAAATGAATTTTTTACTAATTGAAAAAATTAGAGTATAATCTTAAATAGGTAGAATTGAAAAAAATTAAAATATCAAATTAATTAAAATAAGAAGGTTGGAATATTAAATTAATCAACTTAATTTTTGATGATTAATTCTATCAAATTACAAAAAATTTGCAGCAAATTGGTCATTCAAAACATTAATTATTAAATCAATCATTTTGTAAGTTTTTTTTTTTTTTTGCCTACTTAAAAAGAAAACATAGATAGGTTCTTTTTTTTCAAAATAAACAAATTTTAAAAATTCCATAAATTATCGTAATTAAAATTTATAACAATAAAAATAATAACTTAATAATATTACAAAAAATTAATTAAAAATTATTTAATATTAATTAAACTTAAATAATTATAAATCAATTTAAACAACATTTAATTGTACGGTGTTTAATGTAAAATTATGTACAAAACCATTTTTAATAGTAAAAAAATATAAACTATATATAATATGTGTTACTTTTGTAAATAAATGTTTTTAAGAATGTTATTTTTATTTTTCTAAAAAATATACTCTCTAAAAATTATAAAATTTTGGGATTGAATGGTTAAAAAAATGGTAAAATACTCTATTAGTTTATGAAATTTCATTTATCATGAAAAATAAAATTTATTATTATCTTAAATTCTATTTTTTTTTCAATTAAACCCATGTTTACGTTAGTTAACTCCTTCAAATATTTTAATTTAAACTATTATTAATTAAATTAATGTGATTAAAATTATTTATATTAAGATTTTTAAGTAAGAGTAAGTATTTATAGATATGATAATTAAAAATAAGTATTAAATGACATAAATATTTAGAATTAATTTGGTTACTTATTTTAAGCTAATTACAAACTTATTTTAAAAAAAGTTATCAAGTTTACTATGCATGCTAAGAGATAAGAGAATAAAACAATATGTGTTTCAAAATCATGTCGAAAGTACGAGGATAAGTTTATCATTAATTTAAGTATAACGTAGTAGCTAAGAAGAAGTTAGCTCTTACTAAAATAAATTATGGATTTATCCTGAGATTTGTAGTAAACTATGGATTTATATATCCTGAGATTTGCTTCTAGTTCAGGTAGCATAATTTTTTATCTCCACCACCCTTAGCTCGTTCTTATTTAATAAAAAAAAATTATACTTTAATATCTTTTTAAAAAAATTATGGGTTTATCTTGATAATAATAAAAATAATATTATAACATAAAAGTTTAAGAAGAGATTTTGGAATCACAACTAATTCAAATTTTTATTCTTTCCGAACTAATTCAAATTATTATTCTTTTCGAACTAATTAAACCTCTTTTTGAAACTATTAAATTCAATTTTGATGTACATTATAAGTATGAAAATTCTACAATTAACACTATTGTTAGAGACGGGTATAATAACATAATAGGTATTTAGTGTATAGGCTCCTTCAAATATGAAATGCTAAATGTTAGGATATATTCGTGGACCCGTAGTCTCAATTGGTACAAACTTCTAAGAACTTGAGGTACTTAAGGGTTAGTTCCCAGTTTTGAGGCTTGGGGAAGACGAAAGGAGTTCGGCCTAGTTCAGTTTGAAAGAGGAATATAAGGACCCCTCACTGTATAAAAACTACGGATCTACGAATATATCCTAACACTAAAGAAATTGAAACTCAAACTGACGCAGTAGCTATTGGTTCGATCAATGTTTTGAATTTCAAGGCTGTGATAATCGAAGGAGATTGTAAAACAATGATTGATTTCATCTTAAATAAACCAATAAGATGACTTAAGAAGATAGACAATTTCTTGAGAAAACCAAAGTGATAGATAACACTTTCTTAAATCTAGCGTGGCAATTTGGATTCTAAGAACTTAATATTCTCACCCCTAATGTAGCTTATTAGTCTTAAAAATCATAAGGAAGGAAGTTTCAATATTTTTATATGAAATTTGTAATATATATTGATAAATAAGAATATCATTTATTAAAAAATAAAAAAATATTATTATATTATTAAACGAGATTCAAGACAACGTTTAATATTTAACAAATTTATAAATAGTTTAATTAACCGTATTTTAATCTGAAATAATGAAATATGCATTTCTTAATAATAAAATATAAATATAAACGGTAGATATAAGATATTATTTTATGATTATAAAATTTAAGATATTATTTTTGTTAATCGTACATTAATAATTAAAGTTTGAATAATTCTATAATTTTATTTTAAATTTATGAAATTCTTTACACAAATATCATATATCATTAGGAAACAAGTAAATTTATATATTGATATAATTTTAAAATTGTTGGAAAAGAAACTATATTATTATGAACTTATATTGTGATTGACATAATATAGCTCATTAATGATAAATTTTATCCGATAATAATCATACTAATGTATAATTAATAATAAAAATAAAATAAATATTTTATATATAATTATTATTAAAATAACGAAAATGGTTACGGTAACATTTGTTGAAAAATCGGGGTCTTTTCTATCACTTGGCCATGATGGAACAAAATGTTCAAATATTAACTTTGCTGCGTTAAGTGGTTTCTATCACTTGGCCATGATGGAACAAAATGTTCAAATTGCTAATTGGCTTGATAACCCAGCAAATAAGAATCTATTGTCATCAAAAAGATGATCTAACTACACCCAAAAGACCCAGTTTGGCACTTGTTCTTATGACAAGGGTGTAAAACTTCATTCTGATAACAGTATAATAATACTAGAGTTATGGACTTAATGACCTAAAATAGACGCCATTTGATGAATATAAACAATTTTCTCAAAGTCGCTATACGACATCGTTGGAGCATAAGACTTTCCTCTTTTTTTCAGATCTAGATATTAATTATATCCATAGAAGTATAAGTAAAGAACCAGTGATATATATTAAGATGTAATGAAACAGAACATTTAAAAAGGTGGAAATATGTTAGTAGAAAAACAGGAATTTAACATCATATATATATATATAAACTTTGAAGGAGTATGAAACCTGTGTTACACTATATCCTTAAAAATCAGTGTTGTTGGTCTTTTAAAGATAATTGGATACAAGGCACTGAATTTTGGGATAAATTATTATAAGTTTGTGTATTTTGGAATTTGGGGGGTTTCTTTTTTTTGTTTCCTAATCATTTTTGTTGGTGCTTGGGAAGATTTTGATGACTTGGCACCCATAATCTTCCATGACTTTAGTCACCATGAGTCGCCATTTAACACCACCTCAGATATCTCAATATTACTTTGGTTAAGTAGAAAGGTATTAATTTGAAACTTGTATTATGTACATTCTTCTAATAAATCTTTAAAACTTTTTTTATAGTAGTCTATTTTATTCCAACGAAAAAACTATATGTATTTAAATTCAAAATAACAATTTAATATTATGAATTCATAAAAATTAACTTATATATGTTAAAAGATTAATATATTAGTTATTTAACAAGTATATATGTAGTATTACCTCAATGTTCTCGTAGCCTCAAATGAAGAGGCTTAAAAACCCGACAGCTTGCATATTATGTGAAATATTAAATTTAAAGTCTTTGAGGCTAATAAATTTATGATTATGAAACAAGTGAGCACATCAAATAGAACCTCACAAGTATTATGATTCAAAACACATAAATGAACAAAACTTATTTCATAATTAACATCATAAATTCATTAAAAATAATTTATTTATTAAAATATTATATTAGTAAAAGAGATTATCACATTTTTAATTGATATATTTATATTTGAGATGATTTTGTTCATAAATTTAATAACAACGTAACCACACATAACTTCCTCATTTTTTTGTGGAACATACAAAAAACAAGTGCACATGGTATATCAATCCGAGCATCTTTATTATTCAATTGTACAATTCATTAAATTAATAAAATTCATTCTTAATATTCGCTTGCGCATACCATAATTTTATCTCATATAAGTTTATATGATTTTTTAAGGAGAATGTCCTTAATCTTATTCCACACCTTTCATATCCTATCAAAGTTTAAAATAGTTAGTTCTTTGTTCAATATTACAAAGAACAATAGAAGAAAAATAGCTAGTTATAACTCTTATATTTCAATAACTATTTTTGTGTTTTTATTCAATTCTATGGAAGCCGACTCACAATATCAAATATGATTACCATATAGATCAAGAATTACCAACATATAATGATTTTGACATTGTTCAAAATTTAGTGGCCAAGGGATTATCAATTTTTGACAAGTGAATAGCTTCAAATCAATAATAACATGCCAAATATAAAAGAAATATATATAAATAATTAGATAATATAAACATAACTATATGCTCTACATAAATGAAAGTTATTTACTAATTGAGAACTTACATTGTTCACACTTGAATTATACTTAAGTCGATCATTTGAAATTTAAATAATTACAATATGCACTTAATCGATATATAAGATTAGCTAATGTCTACTCCAGATATGATTTTAAGAAGTGGCACAGTCCATCCATCATTCATACTATTTTTGCTTGCAATAATCTTCATCAAAGAACCAAGATTTTTACTTAAGTTTATAGCATACTTTTTCCATAACGACTTCTTGAATGACTTAGTGCGTGGTGATTCTTTACTAGGTACAGATTTTCCACGAAATACTTCTTTTGCGACACTTATCAACTTTAATATAATAAACTAAATAAGAGCTATTATATTAGTAATAATAAAATACAAATAATAAAAATTGTAATCTTAAGTAAAAACAAATAGTACCATGTCAAAATTTAGCACAATTTAATTTAACGACTAAGCCACATATTGTCCAACAGCTTCTTGGACTATGATAGCATCATAGGGAATTGGTAATGGACAATGATGGGGCAATAATTGATCAATTACTATTTTTCAATGATTTAAAAAATATTGATTGTGAATCTTTTAGTCATTTCTCAATTGTTGTACCATTCTAATAGTAATATAGTCCATAAATGATAGATCTTTTAATAGATATTTCATAATATGTAAACCATTTAAGCGTTATATACAATAAATAAAATATATAATAAAAATAAAAATAATATATCATCTACATAAGTTTTAAATCTTACCACGAATGATTGATCAAATGAAGGAGGACTCCCATGTGGGGTAGCTATCGGAAGAACATTCTCATCAAAATATTTTTGTGATTCATGGTAAGATTACATAGATTACATTAGAGACATTAAACTACTATGAAATTGCATTGGCATTCTTGGTATATATGTGGGTCTAATAGGATAACTATATCCCATAGAAGACATAGGTTGGCCATGAGATTGCATGGGTGGCATGCCTATCATGGATGGTGGCATGCCTGACATTGATGGTGGCATGCTTGGCTAATAGGGCATGCCTTGGTTGTAGTATAGTAGCATGCTTGGCATGTGTTATGATGCCCTAACTTGGTAACTTTGAAATTTCTTTAATACTTGCAAGCACACTTAGCATAATAGCCTTAAAAAACTTCAGTTCTTCTTCAACTTATCCTTACTAACCATCCCAAGCCTTTATTTTGGAATATTTAAAAACTCTATGTAACCATCATATTGGCTTCCTTTACTAACTTGACCAAGATGATTGGGTCCAAATGCATAATATATGACATTTTTCTCTAATCGCTCAATTATTTCACCCCTATTTATTTTTTCTTAGATTTTCTCTACAAATAATAAAGAAATAAAGAATATCATACATTATTACATGAATATGCAAAAATCATAACAAGGAATTTGTATCAAGTTAAATTACTAATCAACTTATTGAACTATTCTTCTTCTCATTTATTCATTGGTTTTGACTTCTTTGTTTTTTGTGCTTTTGTTTCTATATACAATTCAGTTCGAGTAATTAGTCTACCCAATTCAACTTCCTACGTACATAAATTAAATAAAATTATTAACTTAAGTTAAAGGAAAATAAATATAAAAATAGTTATAAATTAATAACTTAATATTACCATTCTTTTTCTAACTTCAGGATTTTATGACCTCCTAGTACGGTAAAGAAGAATATTATGAATTTGTATATTTTGATGTTCTTTCCTAATGATTTGAAATTCATTCGTATGTCTATAATTCATGAACTCTTTTTATACTTGGGATTCTATTCACGGGTGATCTTCAGAGATTTTTATATAGCTCTTCTTCATTAAGGGATTCCAAGTACAAAAACACATAATTTCTAGCCAATTTAGAAGTTTTACCTTATTTGTAGTCCTTCCATACCTTATTTGTATTCCTTCTATGCCTTACATAAATAATTTTCCATATATTGTAATTTTTACAATCTTTAACTATACTCTAGCCATTTATATTGATTGGTATACTTGACTTGGCAAATCTATCGATAGAAGATTTCAAATGTTAGCCATTTTTTTTCTAATGGATTACCATTTGTATTGACTTCATCAAGTATTATATCATCTAGATTAAAGGGAACGTTAGGTATATTAGCCCAACCCCTTATTTTAAAATGCGCCAATAGATTATTTAGATCTATAATCTCTAGCATCTTAGGATCTAGGAAATACATGCAAACAATGATGAAAAAAAAACCTAATTCACAATTTTAACTCCAAACATATAAACAAGAGTTATTAGAATAATATAGAGCATATATTGTGTTTAACTAGGTTGTCGATATATATATATATATATATATATATATAATTCCTTCACATTCACTTCGAATCCATGACGAATAATCATCATCATCAACTAGATCATCACATATATTAGGCAATTTGTTTGAGAAATGACTAATATTTGATAACGTATCAAGTATGTCATCATTTTCTAAAGCATCACAAATGTAGAACTCTTTTTGTGAAGGTGTTAACATAACAGACCATCTTGTGTCAATTTGATCTCTCATGTAAAATACTTATTTTGCATGAAGTGCTAACTTGAAAGGATCATCAGTGTGACCTATTTTGGATAAGTTTAGAAGGGTAAAACCAAAATTATCTATTTTATATCCAACATTTATACTATCTTAAACCCAATCACACAAGAATACTATTTCATGGAAGACTTCATAATCGAGTTCCCAATTTTCTTGAATTATATCATAATATGTTCTATCAGAAACTACAAAATTACTACTTTCGAACTAGCAAATTGCCAAGATTGTGCAACCATCTTGACGCAAGTATTCTGGTTTATTTATACTTTGTCCATTACTTATGTTGTAAACCTAGAACCATTAATTGTGAAACTAGAATACGATTTGACATCAAAATTTGGACCATGTTCAAGCCATTCCAAAGTTTTTTGCTATTGTATGATTGGGTTTGTTGAGTTCAACTCGAATCTATGCATATAAAAACATGAAATGTGTTTAAAACAAAGTTTTAAAACATTAATTAGGTGTACTAATGAATTCTTGTATGTGACACTTACATGGTTGTGAAAATAATTAATAAGCTCTCATTTATGTTTATCATACAACCATTTTTCTCTTTTTTTATAACAAGGATCAATCTTCAATAAGTTTAAATGCATTATGTGATATTATGAAAGATATATCAATTACATATCATTAATAGTTAAATAAATAATAATTTTATTTTATATGAAAAAGGTGAACCAGATATGCATTATCATTACTTAATATATGTATGCTTATACCTCATTGTTATTTACGAAAATGATTTTGTTTACTTTTTTTTCCATTGAGTGCAATCAATAAAAAATTTCTTACTTCCACCAAGTATAGAGTTACCTACTTGGATCATGTCACATTCTAAGAACAACTTATGCGTATGATTCCCAATTTCAGTGTAACCACTAAAGTATTCAAAACATAACTAGTAGCCTCTTCAACAATGTAATGTTCCACCATGCATCCTTTAGGATGATTTCTATTATTTATATATCCTTTAAGGACTTGCATGTATCTCTCAAAAGGATACATCTACCTTAAATAAGTAGAACCATATAATTGGACTTCTTGAACTAAATGAACACACAACTAAATCATTATATAAAAATATATTTTTAAAGTAGACATAAATTCCCCATAACATCTTTCGATAAAGAATTTAACTCGTCAATTGATATAGATTTTTTGCATATTGTATTTAAGAATGAAAAAATATGAATTATTAATAATCGAACATGTTTTTGGAAGAATTTACATAACAACAACTGGTAATAACTGTTGCATTAAGATATGACAGTCATGTGATTTCAATCCATAAAGTTTCTTATCAATCATAGACACAAAATTTCTTAAGTTGGATGAGTAACCATCAAGAACTTTTACACTCTCTAAGCATTTGCAAAACATATCCTTCTCTTTTTTTTTTGACAATGTATATGATCCTAGTGGCAAGTATGTTTGATTCTTATCATTTCCCACCCTTGGTGCCAATTCAGGTCGTATACCCAGTTTCTTTAAATCCAATCTTCCTTTAATTCCATCCTTTGTTTTTCCAAGTATATTAAATAATGTGCCAATCAAGCTCTCACATTTTCATTATCAATAAGATAATTCCCAAACTATTGATTTTTATTCCAAAATGTTTGAGTAACATTTTCATTTTCACCCATTTTATTAGTTGACCTCTTTCGTTTCCCTTCAACAATGAGTATTCTTTTATTCATCTTTCCATATCATTTAAATGTCATACCATTCAATCTCCTTAATATCTCAAAACCTCATAATGGTTTTGGTGTAGGATCATGATCTTATTCACCATCAAAATGTTTCTTTTGGTATCACAACTTGTGTCCAAATGGAAAACATATTTTATGTCTTCTATAAGACATTTTTCATCCATGAACAAGATAAATTGCATATGTGTCATTGCTACAAGTAAAATTATTATTCCTTGTGTATAGTGTTTGGACATATAAGCCTGACCATATGTCTGATCCAACTTACAGTCCAAGTTGTCAGAAAGGACTTATCTATACTAGTGCTCATAGCCACACTCCTAGAAGGGATCCTTTTATGCTCGCAAGCCTTAATGTTGTAAGGTCAACCTTAAGCCTGAGCTAGGGGTGGTCGACCCCAAGTTGTAAGCATATTTTCTTTTACAATTGTACCCCTCAGAAACACTATGATGTGTATATTCTATGTAGTCAACATGTGTATATGTAATACTCTATATATACATGGGCCTCATGAGAGAGTTATACACTCTTACAAAATTCTCTAACTTCTTTCTAGTTTCTCTTTCTACAAATCGGATCAATCCCAACATTTTGGCACACATCGTAGGGCTCATATTATAAGGTCGAGCTTTGGCTTTTGACCCCATACTTTTAAGGATTCACCCTGAATTTTGAGAGAGACTCAAAGAGACAAAACACCTATTCCACTTAGCCCACAATAAAAATCATCATGGTAGGTACACGAGCTAAAGGATGACTTAGAGTAGCAAATAAGGAGGCAATAGTAGCATAGGATAACATCTTGCCAACTCATGATGAGACAAGAATAGAAGCTGACCCCCATCATGAGCTGGCTCGTCAACTTCTTGAACTAAGGAGGGAACTCGAAGAGAACAAGTGATAAAATAGTACACTACAATCTCAATGGGGTCTGGGAGCTTTTGAATGTCGAAGTTATAACATGGTTGGGGGAAACATACCAAATTGTGTCATGCCCGTGCCTTCTCAAGTGGAGTACTACAAGGTTGAGGGTGACCCTCCTTTTTCCTCAGTAGGGCTTGGCGATGAATAGTAGTTATAGGCAAGAAAAAGTTGGGAAGAAAATTTCATGCATTAGATTAGGCTAACGGAAAGCAAGACCAAGCACTGAAAAGGCTAATGAGAAGCAAGAAAAGGCTCAGGCACCCTATGATGTGGATAGAGATTATGAAAAATTGTGTGTCTTCCTATTTTACATTGAGATAGAGAATGAAGAGCTGCTAGCCAAGTTCAGTGCTCCTAAGTGCCTAGACTATTAAAGGACTAAAGAAATAATTACTCATGTGTAACACTTCAAGAAATCCATGGCCCCTGTGAACCTCACACATGATAAATTAAATACCATAATGTGTAAATAGTTCATTACCACTCTCTATACAAACCCAGAAGTGGTTCAATAATTTGGAACCTTATACCATCACCTCCTTCTCATAGTTTTCCAAGATGTTTATCACCAATTATGATTGTAATAAGCCACTGAGGAAGGAATCACATCACCTCTTCTCAATCATTTAGAGAAGAATTAAGTCTACTGAGGAATACAAAAAACATTAAGAGAATAAAATCTAGAGATCTTTAATTTCCCTAGCTTTATTACGATAGAAGCCTTTAGATGGGGTTTCTTGAGAGATTTTGACCTTTTCTTAGAACTAAACAAGATGGTCCCTCAAAATTTGGATGAAGCATATGGAGAGGAAAAGAAGTTTTTCAATCTTAAAAGAGAGTTGGATCTGGTTAAGGGTAGCTAGGCAGTTGAAAAATTTGAATTGGAGAAAGAAAAAGAAAGATGAGCCCTAATAGGGCCAATTAAGATACTAAGATCAACAAAAACAAGCATTTTAAGAATTGAGGAGGAGTCAAATGTCAAATGGCTCATAAAAATGAGGGCTCTAGTAAGGGACTCATCTAAATGGTGTGCCTTTAACAAGGATGTGAGTTATAAGATGAGAGATTACAGACACCTTAAGAAAGAGATAAATGAGTTGTTTTCTAGAGGATATTTAAAATACCTCGTAGGGATAAAAAATGGTGGAAAAAGCTGACAATTTGGATGTGAAAATTCAAAGCCACGTGCTCCATCAAGTAGCAAGAGAGACCTCTACCATGAGCCCATCATCAGAACCATCCATACCATAAAAGGGGGCCTGGGATTAGTGGGACCATCAGTAACTCACGCAAGAGGTATTTAAGAGACTTACGAGTCTCCTCTCATGTATACAATCTAGAAATAACAAGGCCCTATCTGGAGATCACCTTCTTGAAAAAGGATGAGACCTCTTCTCCTCATAAAGAACCCCTGGTGATCACTTTAAGGATAGGGTCCTACAATGTTTTTTAGATCATGGTTAACACTAAAAACTCAGTGGATCTTCATTTTTTGTCTATTTCGAGATCCTTTGGTGTAAAAGAGGTTGACATCATAAAGAGGGAGATGACCATAGTAGGACTCAACAGTAGCACCACTGATGAGTGCTCAAAAAGCACTAAAATAACCATGATTTTATGCACATTAATTGATTAAAAATATATATATTTATATGTTTTATCATATATTTATATAAATTTGTCTTTTTCGGAATCACGGGTATTTTTATTGTTTTTCAAGTATTTTGGCTTAAAAACGCAATTTAAAAGACTAAAGAAGAATACTTGAAGCAATACATCACAAATAAATTAATAAATAAGTGGAAAAAGGTCAACAAACATGGAAAAATTGGACAAAATGGGTCGAAAGGTCAAAAATGTCCAAAGCAGAAAAGCGCCGCCCCCAGCCGCGCCTGTCACCCGGCCTAAGACGCCCAACTGCGCGGGTGTAGTGTTAGCGCGTGCTGCTGGTTATCAAGATGCTGTTACAGCTCGCTGCTGAATGTTTCATCAGCGACAGCGGGTGCTGTTCACGCGCGGCCTTGTGTTCGCCACACGTTTAACGCGTTTTTGACCCATTTTTCACGTCGTGAGAGCCTTTATGGCGATCATCTTTTGGCCGTCATTGATGATTTTCGAAGCATGTTTCTACACGTTTTTATTTTTTTATATTTTTTAACATTTTACTCATTTTTTCTCTCATCCTCACTATAAATACCGGCCCATTCAATTCAAATCACACCTTGAACACCTTGAACACCTTGAGCACCTGAAATATATTTCTTCTTCTTTCTCTCATTTCTTAGTTTTTAGTTTTTAGTTTTTCTTATGTTTTAGCTAGTTTTTCTTATGTTTTTAGCTAGTTCTCTTAGATTTAGAGTTCTTCCTTTTTGGGAAGAACTAGTTATGTTTTTGTAATATTTTAGATTTTGATTCAATAAATGGAAGTGTAAATTACTTGGAGGTTTTCTAGCACGGGGAATAGCGTCTTCGTAAGGATTTTATTTTCTTCTGATTATTTTTATGCTTTATTCTTACATGTTATATTTAATTTGTAAGCGATTAAATTTAAGCGCTAGCCGTTTGTAAAATGATATAATAATAACGTTGTTATGCTTGAAATATTAAATAGGTAAAAATCTTAAAATGAATTGATTTTATTTTTATTCAAGATTTTATATTAAGCATGTTGAGAAATATATTATTTTCATTACAAACTTAAATCTGAAAATTAGATTTTAAGGTTTAGTTATCAGGTCTAATTTAGAGTAGTCTTTCTTTTATTTGTTGGTATCACAGAGGTTAGAGTGAAGCTCATTTCAAAAGTTTTTATAAGAATTATTATCTGAAAATGTATTGACAACATGTTTTGTTAGTGGTTTTAAAACTTGAAAGTTAGTACACGGATAACTAAATTCTTAGGTTTAATTTAGACGCCTTGAATAAAGTTTAATCAGCATCCATTAAAGGTGGCATTTTAAATGGTTCATTTTCAATCTCTAGAAAGTGAATTAATTTAATTAACCAAATTAGTTATCAATTTACATAGGTGTTAATTGATTTGTTTAGTTAACAAAGAATATCTAACCCCACCAAGGTATGATCTAAAGTGAGAATCAATAAATATCAATTCATATCTTTAATAACCTAGATAATACGAGCATAATTACTAACTTAGTTATTATATCCATAAATATTCACTATTTATAAAAGATAAAATTTGCATGAATGTTTATTGAATCTATGTTTAATTTTCTAATTAAAAACACATTAAACCCCAAAATATCGTGACAGATGTTTAGGATTTAATTTCGTTTTTAAAAAGTTTGAATAATAAATTAAAAACCACATACATTCCTTCCTTAGATCGACCTTGGGAGTATACTTATCATTTTCTACGAAATGATTCGTGCACTTGCGAGAGTTTTACAAATAATAAAACCAAAGTATTTGCGAGAATCGGCGATGCCGGTTATCGCTCATCAAGTTTTTGGAAAAACTTGATGAACAGAATCGTGATCGCCAAATACTTTGATGAACAAAAACTTGATGCCATCCCCGGCAACGGCGCCAAAAACTTGATGAGCGAAAACCGGCATCGCCGATCCTGCCAATACTTTGGTTTTATTATTTGTAAAACTCTCGCAAGTGCACGAATCATTTCGTAGAAAATGATAAGTATACTCCCAAGGTGATCGACCCAAGGAAGGAATGTAATGCGGGTTTTAATTTATTATTCAAACTTTTAAAAAGGAAATTAAATCCTAAACATCCTAATCACGATATTTTGGGTTTTGTGTTTTTAATCTAATACAGTAAAATTAAACATAGATTCAATAAACATTCATGCAAATTTTATCTTTTATAAATAAGATAGTGATATAATAACTAAGTTAATTACGCTTGCTCGTATTATCTAGGTTATTAAAGCATATGAATTGATATTTATTGATTCTCCATTTTTTGTATAAATACCACCTTTTGGGCGGGTTAGATATTCTTGTTAACTAAACAATCAATTAACACCTATGGAAGGGTTGATAACTAATTTGGTTAATTAAATTAATTCCTTTTTCTAAGAGATTGAAAATGAACCATTTAAATGCCACCTTTGGGTTAGATTTAAACTTTATTCAAGGTGTCCAAATTAAACTAAGAATTTAGTTATCCGAGTACTAACTTTCAAGTTTTAAAAACCACTACCGAAAACATGTTGTCAATACATTTTCAGATAATAATTCTTATAAAACTTTTGAAATAGCTTCACCTAACTGTATTGATCATACCAACAAATAAAAGAGCACTACTCTAAATTAGACCGATAACTAAACCTTAAAATCTAATTTTAGATTTAAGTTTGTAATGAAAAATAATATATTTCTCTAACATTCTTAATATAAAGATCTTGAATAAAAATAAAATCAATTCATTTTAGAGATTTTCACCTATTTAATATTTCGCTTAGCATAACAACGTTATTATTATATCATGATTATAATACTAGCACAAGAATTTAATCAGAACAAATTAAATATAACATGTAAGATAAAGTATAAAAAATAGCTGTAAAGAAAAATAAAATCCTTCAGAACTTCGACGCTATTCTGCTAGAAAACCTCCAGCTGAATTTGCACTTCCATTTATTGAATCAAAATCTAAAATATTACAAAACATAACTAGTTCTTCCCAAAAAGGAAAGAACTTAAATCTAAGAGAAACTAGCTAAAACATAAGAAAAACTAGCTAAAACATAAGAAAAACTAAAAAAACTAAAAACTAAGAAACGAGAAGAAAGAAGAGAGTATTTTAGGTGTTTTAAGGTGTTTGAAGGTGTGATTTGACCCAGTGAACGGAATGGGGGTATTTATAGATGAGGATGAGAGAAAAATGAGTAAAAAATGTTAAAAAAATATAAAAAATAAAAACGTGTAATGGGCTATCTTGAAGGTCATCAATGACGCCGGCGACGTCATGTGGGTCAGACTGCGGAAAAATGGGTCAAGCTGGGGCGTTATCGTAATTCTGACGGCCTAGGCGTGAACGATGAACAAGGTTGCCGCGATTGATCTTCCTTGCATGTACGAAGCAGCGTAGCCGCATTTCGACGCCACAAGTGGCCGAAGGGCGCACTTATCCAGCCAGCCTTAGTCTTCTGTAGAACCTGGCGCTGCAGCGTCGTACATAGATGAACAGTAACCCGCGCGCTTGTGCCGCATGAACAAGAACCTGCTTCTGTTAAAGGCTGGCAGATAACGTACTCGCGCAGTTTTCGCGGTGATTGGGGGCCAAGGCCGGGCGCGTACGGGCGCGTATTTTCTCCTATGACATTTTGACCTTTTCGACCCATTTTGTCCAATTTTTCCATGTTTGTTGACCTTTTTCCACTTATTTATTAATTTATTTGTGATGTATTGCTTCAAGTATTCTTCTTCGAGTCTTTAAATTAAGTGCTTTTAAGCCAAAATACTAAAAACAATAAAAATACCCGTGATTCCGAAAAAGACAAATTTATATAAATATATGATAAAACATATAAATATATATATTTTTAATCAATTAATGTGCATAAAATCATGGTTATTTTAGTGCTTTTTGAGCACTCATCAACCACCTATATGATTAGCACCATGGTCCTACCTGTCATGACCAAAGAATCAATAATAATGACCAATTTCATGGTAATTGATGTCCTAGCTCACTATAATGCCATTAGGGGTAGGCTATGGATACACAAGATGAAAGAAGTCCCATCCACCTTTCACCAAGTCATCAAATTCTGCACTGAGGAAGATATGGAGGAAATAAGAGAAAATCAGGAAAAGGCTAGGACTTGCTACAATGCCACCATGAAGGAGGTCACTCCTAAGTAGTAACCATAGTAGGGGCCCTATCAAAGGAGGCTAAGAGGTAAATTCCTAGCATAGTTATCAATTCAAATGAAGTATGAGATCTACCAATGAAAGACAAAAGGAAAGGTCACATTTTAAAGCTGAGTGCAAATTTAACAACTAAGATGGATGAGTCAATATCTAAATTCCTACAAGCAAACTCAAACGTCTTTGTATGATCTTCTACAAACATGCCTATGATCAGCTCAGAGATCATAACCCATAGGTTAAATGTCGATATAAAGGTTAGACTTATCCAACAAAGAAAGAGGAAGTTTCCTAGCGAAAAGAATAAGGTGATAAAAATCCAGGTCAACATCTTTAGGGAGAAGGAGATTATAAGGGAGGTGAACAACCCTACTTGGTTGTCAAATGTGGTGTTGGTGAAAAAGGCGGGCGGGTCACCTTGTATGTGTGTGGCCTTTACAAACTTAAATGAGGCATGTTCCAAATATTGTTTCCCCTTCCTTGTATCGATAAGCTGGTTGATGTCACCACCAGTTTTGAATTAATGAATTTCTTGGACGCATATTCTAGTTAATATTAGATCAGAATGCACCCAAAAGATGAGTATAAAACATCCTTCATCATCAAAGAAGAGACCTTATACTATACTAGAATACCATTTGGATTAAAGAATGCAATGGCCACATATCAATGCCACATTAACAAAAAAAATTCAATCAGGTATGAAAAAACTTAGAGGCATACGTGGATGATATTGTAGTAAAGTCAAAATAGCCAACAAACCACATCAAAGACTTGGAGGAAATATTTTTTGCAATCCAAAGGTATGGTATGAGAATTAATCTTAAGAAATGTGTTTTTGGTGTTGCTTCATGAAAATTCTTAGGAGACCTTACATCTACCTGAGGGATTAAGGCCAACCCTAATAAGATACAACCCTTAGTAGGCATGAAGCCTCCTACCAATTTGAAAGGGATTCAATAGTGGAATGGAAGATTTATAGCACTGAACATATTCATTTCCAAATGTATAGACAAGTGTTTACCATTCTTCAAGATGCTGAGGAAGAACACATCAGTTTTTTGGGATGAGAACTATGATAGAGCCTATGAAGAAATCAAACAACACTAGAGTAGACCTTCTATCATGGTCAGCCCTTTCCCAGGAGAAACACTTTACCTGTATTTAGCCATGGCCCTCCAAACTTGCAATGCCTTGCTCCTAGCCAAAATGAAAAAGGTCCAACACCTCATCTACCACATCATTCAAATAATAATAGACTCATAAAGTAGGTACCCAATAATAGAAAAGTTAGCCTTTACCTTTAATGTTAGTGCACAGAAATTCAGACATTGTTTTGGCTCACACACAGTGATAGTACTCACCACTCAACCACTTAAAAGTGTACTAACGAGGCAAAATTTCATTGGGAGATTGGCATAAATCACCATAGATTTTTTAGAGTATGATATCAAATACATGGCTAGAACCACCATCAAGGGGCAAGTAGTGGCCGGATTTGTAGTTGATTTCAGTGAGACAACTGAGGTCATCAATGATAAGGCACAAGAAGATGTATGTGGCATGAATAAAAAGATAAGCTAACTTGGAAAGTATTCAATGACAATGCGCACAACTTCAATGGTTTTGGGCCAGGGGTGGTCATAGTTGATCATGATGGCAACTATTTCGAGTATGCATCAAGTTGGATTTTCAGGAAATTAATAATGTTGCAGAGTATGAGACGGCTATATTTGAGGCCTTGACAACAAAGAAGCTCAAAGTAGATAAAATCACCATGCATAGCAACTTGCGATTGGTTGTCAACCAATACTTGAGGACATTTGAAGCTACAAATAGAAAGATGGAGAAATATTTGGAGAGGTTAAAAAAGGAATGCTCAAAATTTTCTAACCTCGAGATTAAGAAAATTTCCAAGAAAGAGAATGGTCACACTGACGCTTTGGTTACACTAGCCTTCATATGAAATGTCAACCACACTTGGGTAGTGTTAGTAATGATCCTGGTAGAAGTAAGTTTTGAGAAGGACAAGAAAGTAGTCAAGAGTGTAGAGGCCCTTACCAACCAATAGTTCACCCTGATCTTTGACTTCCTAAAGTGGGGAGACCTACCCTAGGATCTCAAACTCGTAAAGGAAATCAAGGCCAAGGTAGAACAATACCTGATTGAGGGTAACAAGTAATACAGAAGGATAGCACTTGCACTCAGACTCTTATGCATAGACTGAGAATGATACGATAGAGTAATGTTTAAAGCCCATGAAAAAGAGTCTGGTTCTCATTCAAATGGAAGGAGACTATCCCAACAGATTATAAGGCAGGGGTACTATTGGCCCATAATGCTAGTAGAATGCACAAAGTACGCACAAGAGTGTGATAAGTATCAAAGGTTTACCTTATTATCATACACACCTCCATTAACCATGATGGGGATAGATAGTCCCTAGCGCTTATATAAATAAGGACTTGATATAGTAAGACCTTTACCCCAAGCTAGAGGCCAAAAGAAGTTTTTGTTAGTTACCATCGATTACTTTTCTAAATGGATTGAGGTAGAACCTTTGGGAAGAATATAGGAAGAGGAAGTGATTTTATTTATTTGAAAATTTATAATTTGTCACTTTTTCCTATCCAAGGAACTCATCATCGATAATTTAAGACAATTTATGGGTCATAACATCAAGGAATTCATCGCCAAATACAACATCAAGATGTGTCACTCAATGTCATATTATCCCCAAGCCAATGGCTAGACAGAGTCTTCTAATGAGTTAATAATCAACCTACTAAAGAAAAGGTTGGAGAGTGTAAAATAAAGATGGGTTGAGGAGTTGCTTGGGGCATTATGGGCTGTTTGAACAAGCCTAGGGAGAAGTACTAACGAGACACCTTTCTCATTGGTATATGGGATGGAGGCTATGATCCCAATTGAGATCACAGTTAAATCAACACTCCGCGTGATTATGTAACACGCAAACCAGAATAACAGAAAAATTAAAATGTTTGCAAGTTTTTTTCCCAAAGTGTTGAGAGAAAAAGAAGAAAGAAAAAATACAATCTGCTGAAAAGAAAATGAAAAAAACTGAACTGAAAGAAAAAAAATTAAGAACCCCGCTGAATGCGTATCCCCCAAAATATATATCATCTCCTTCTTTTTTTTTATATATTATTTTTTTTTATTTTATATCATCAGTGGGGGACAAGATGATATGGGCTAGCACGCGTAACAAACACTCTGCCAATTTTTTGAATTTTTTTTCCGCATGCCACGTGTCGCGCTCTGATTCGCGGACACAATTCGTGGGACACGTGGCATCTTTTCATTGGACGGTAAGCCGGGCGCATGAAGAACGCGTCGCAGGCGATTTCTCCGGAATCCGAAATGTGTAACGGCTGGAAGGGGGCGCTGATTCTGCGTTTTTATTTCACCAAATGCATGCCACGTGTCACCATGTTATTCGCTGGAATATTTATGAGACACGTGGCTGGCCATTTTCCGTTTGAAGAGTGAGGGTGCACGCCGGCAGCGTATGGACCGCGTCACATAGGATTGTTAACACGAGCGGCTCGGTGCGCGACAGCTTGGATGGACGCGCTTCAATCTGGACCGTTGATCTGATCCAACGGTCAGCGATCGCCTCGGGGGAATCTGCGCAACCGACATGTGGGGCCCACTCTGACGCCGGCCTGCGCGACACGTGGGACCCACTGGCACGCCGAGCCGCGTGAAAGGAATATCTCTGTCCTCAATCGCCTTTGTCGAGCTTGATGGACACGCGCGCATCTGAGCCGTGTATCCTTTGATCGGACGGTCCACGTTTGGCGAGTGCGATCTTGCGCGTGGACTTCATATCCCCTGCGCAAAAATTAAACTTTTATTAATTGTATTTTCACCCACAAATATATTTCAAATTACATTTTAAACTTTCTTAAATTACAGTTTAGCCCTTTACTAATTTTAAATTAAATTTTAAACTTTTAATAATTACAATTAAGCCCAAATTTAATTTAAATTATATTTTTGATTTATATAAATTGTAATTAAGAAAATGTATTATCATAAATTATATTTGTGAACAAAAATATGAAATTAAGTACATTTTCGATACAAATTATTTAATTTTATTAAAAATGTATTTTTAGCAAATAAAAGGAAAATATTAATTTATTTAACAAAAATTAATAAATATTAAACGAACATAGCAATTATCATTACTAAAATTGATGCAAATAACTGTATAAAATACAGTTATCAGGCCTCAAGGTTATTCGTTTCAAAGATTTCACCATTGGCGATTAGGTCCTCAAAACGGTTTTCCCCAACAAGAAGGAATGGATGGTCGACAAGTTGGGTGCTAATTGGGAAAGCCCTTATCAGATATTTGAAAGGACAAAAGGGGGCCTACTTATTGAGAAGCATTGAAGGAGCTATGAATGGTATAAGTTGGAATGCTTGACACTTAAAAGCATACTACTTTTGATATACCGTTTACTATTTTTATGTAGCATCTATGTATATATATAGTAATATCTTTCAAGAAGTGGCACCGAAGTGAGGGTTGATCCCCTTGGTCATAGACCATGTAGAATGCCTTCTCTTAAAAAAAATTATGTCACAAGTTGATCACTTGGGTTAGGAAGCAGGTAGATCGCTCTGACACCAAAGTGAAAGTTGATCACCTCGGTCATAAACTAGGTAGAACGTTTTCCCCTAAAAAAATTTCATGTCATAAGTTGATCACCTAGGTCAGGAACTAGGTAGATCGTGCTGACACCAAAGTGAGAGATGATCACCTCGATCACAGACCGGGTTGAATGCTCTCTTCCAAAAAAATTCATGTCACGAGTTGATCACCTTGGTTAGGAACTAGGTAGACCACTCTAACAATGAAGTGAGAGTTGATCACCTCTATCATAGACTAGGTAGGAGGCTCTCCCCTAAAAATTTTATGTCACAAGTTGATCACCTAGGTTAGGAACTAGATAGAATGCTCTCACACCAAAGTGAGAGTTAATCACATCGGTCATAAACCAGGTAGAACATTTTACACTAAAAACTTTATGTCATAAGTTGATCACTTCGGTTATGAACCAGGTAGAATGCATTGACATCAAAGTGAGAGTTGATCACTAATGAGTGCTTAAAAATCACTAAAATTACCATGATTTCATGTAATTTAATTGACTAAATAGATTTATATTTGTATGATTTTATCATATTTTTATATAAATTTGTCTTTTTTGGAATCACATGTATTTTTATTATTTTTTAGGTATTTTTATTCAAAAATAACTTAAAGACTCAAAGAACAATATTGGAGGTATTCATCACAGACGCCGAAATGGGTCAAAATGGTCAAAAATGTCAAAAAAGCCAAAATTCCATCTGTAGTTGCCCATTCATGCTGAAGTCCCATGCACACCATCATACGCACCCACAGCTAGCACACGCTTGCATGCAGCTGGCCTATACCCAACATATGCCCACGCTTGCATAGCCAGTACACGTAGTAGCACATGCCTAACACACACCCGCACGCAATGAGCACATGATTAGCACACATAGCTCCACATCTTGTGCACACTAGCACACACTTGCACCTATCTCACGAATGCCATCATATGCCAATCGCCCGTTTGCTGTTAATCTCACCCCTCACATGCGTCCCAACATGTCCAAACTTGTCCAAAATCAATTTTGAAATATTTTCCCACTTTTTTGGCGTTTTCCTCACCTATAAATGGACCCTCTCCCCTATTATAAAAAACACAATTTTCTCGACTCTTTCTCTCTCTAGAAAGTTTTCTTAGTTTTTAGTTTTAAAGTTCTTCTCTTTTTATGAAGAACTAGCTATGCTTTTATAGATTTATACTTTTTTATTCAATAAATAGAAATGCAAATTTGTTTGAAGGTTTTCTAGCAATAGAATTAGCATCAAAGTTCTGTAAGGATTCTTTTGAGATATAATTTTAAAATGAATTCTTTACATTTATTTTTTATGTTTTATTCTTATATGTTATGTTTACTATTTTTGTAATTAAATTTAACATGACTGACTATTTGTAAATATGATATAATAATAATGGTTTTATTCTTACAAAATATTAATTAGGTAAAACATTTCTATATAATAAATTGATTTTGTTTTTATTCAAGATTTTATATTAAGGATGTTAGAGAGACATATATCATTTTTCATTCCAAACTTAAATCTAAAAATTAGATTTTAATGTTTAATTATCTGGTTTGATTTTATAGTATTGCTCTTTTATTTGTTAATACAATCACTCGATTGTTAGAGTGAAACTCTATTTATAAGAACTATTATTCAAAAATATATTGACAACATATTTTATTTAATGGATTTAAAACTTGAAAGTTGGTACTTAGATAATTAAATTCTTAGGTTTTATTTGGACACCTTGATAAATTTTAAAATTTCTAACCCCACCAACGGTGGCATTTAAATAGTTCATTTTCACTATATTAGAAAAAATGAATAAATTTAATTGACCAAATTAATTATCGACCTCGCCCATCGGTGTTAATTAATTTGTTTAACTAACAAAAAATATCTAACCTCACCAAAGATGATATTCATATAAAAAAGAGAGAATCAATAAATATCAATTTATATCATTAATACTCTACTATTATGAATGATAAAAAAATATATAATTGTTTATTAAATCATAACTATGTTTATTTTTGTTATTAGATTAAGAAACTCAAAAATCAAAATATCGTGACAGGATATTTAGGATTTAATTTAATTTTTAAAAATTTGAATAATAAATTAAAAATTACATATATTCCTTCCTTAGATCAACCTTATGAGTATACTTGTCATTTTCTATAAAATGAATCGTGCACTTGCGAGAGTTTTATCATCTCAATAATAAATTAAAAACTAGATATACATGTCATACACGAGATAGAATGCTCTCCCCCAAAAAATTCATGTCATGAATTTATCACCTTAATTAAGAAACAGATAGAATATTCTTGATTAATGAAGTCGGGGATAAAATCTATTTTGTAAATACTTATCCATTTTAAATTTTATTAATTCTCGCAAGTGTACGAATCATTTATAGAAATAATAAGTGTACTACCAAGGTCGATTCAAGGAAGTAATATTATGTGGTTTTTAAATATTATTCAAATTTTAAAAACAAAATTAAAACTAAACATTTTGTCATAATGATTTATTTTTTGAAAAAAAAATAATCTAATTCATAAAGAGAAAGATAAACATGCATTTAACAATGGATAGAATAATTAAGTAATTATGTTTGCTCATACTATATAGCTTATTAAAGATATAAATTGATATTTATTAATTTTCTCTTTTTGGTATGAAAATGTTCTTAAGGGGGGCCAAAATTCTTTTGTCTAATATTAACTACCTAATATCCTTAGATGAAGCTTATTAATTAATTAAGTATTAAATTTCAGTTTTATTTCTAATAAAATAATCTAATCTCAACTTTAGACGGATTCAATTAATTAGACTTTATTAAAAGTTTTCAAAATAAAATTAAGAGTTTAATTATCTGAAAAATAAATTTTAGGTTTTAAAACTATTTAAGAAAATATGTTTTCAATATATTTTCAAATAATAATTCTTTGATAGAAACCTTTGTAATAAAACTTTGCTCTAAATATCCAAATAATTAAATCTAAAATAAAGATTATTACTCCAAATAAAGTCCAAGTAATTAAATCTTAATTTTAACTATTATATTAAGTTTGTTATTAAGAGTAATGTACTTCTTCAAATAAAATTCTTTATAAAATATTGAATAAAAATAATATCAATTTATTTTAAGAAAATGTTTTACCTATTCAATATTTTGCAAGCATAACAACATTATTATTATATCATATTCACTATCAGCCAAACATGTTATAATTGATCACATACAAGTCAAAAATGACACATAAGAAGCAACACAAAATATATGGACTACAAAAGGAATATAATTAATACCTTAACAATATCCTTACAAAACTTTGAAGAGTTTATTCTAAGATAGGAAAAGCTCCTATAGTAATTATACTCGAGAATTTGTTGAATGCAAAACTAGCAACTACTAAAACATAAACATGTTACTAAATAAATTCTAAAAGCTAAAAATATAAAAATCTTTAGAAATAAGGAGAGAAAGTTTATGAAATTGCAACTTTGAAGCTTATTTTCTTGGTATATAAGGGGTCCTATTTATAGGAAAGAATGTGAGAAAAACTTGTATTTTCGTCGTAGCGCGATCGGATCGTAACAAGATTTTTGACTAGTTAAAACCTTTATGTGATGCGACATGAAATTATTATTTTTTCTTTATTTTCCATGATCCCTTTTCTTCATTTTTGATAATATCAAATAAATTATATTCATTAAAGCTCCAAAAAGTGTGATAAACATGCTTCAAGTATTTTTATTTAGTTTAATATTTATATATTAAAATATCTGTAAAACATTACAATATACCCATTAATTTGAAAAAAATAGATTTGTCTAAAATATAATAGAATAAAGCAAATAAAAATTCATTTTATTAATTAAATTAAATTAAAATATGGTATATTTAGTGATTTTTAAGCACTCACAACTCTAAACTAGCTTCTTGCTAGTCTCTTAGAGAAGCAATTAAAACTAAAAAAATAGAAATTAAACTAAACTAAATCACTTATATGGATTTACACGGTTGCATTTATCATATTTAATAAGTCGTTAAATCCCTAGGTTTCCCTAGTAGATGAGTTTAAGTCTCGTGAGGGTTTTCAGTAATGATACCCATAAACATTAACAAAAAATGAAAAACAAAATAAAACAAATAAAATAAGAAGTTAACTAAAATTTAAAATAAAGTAAAAAGACTATAATAAAATAAAGAAATGAAATAAAAAAATATTTCATGCTTATAATCTCTTTTAAATTTCATAATTAAAATCTTAAGCATAGATTATTTCAACTTCCTAAACATTCATGATTTATTATAATAATTAGTTGAAAATAATTTTCATATTTCATATAAAAAATGTATGAATTTAATTTGACCCAAACTCATTGTCAAGAATCTGAATTCGCTTCGACTCTATTCCTCACAAGTCAATACTCTCAAAAACACTAAATCCTATTGTTTCAAACACTAATACTAATTTATATGCCTAAGAGTTTATGTATAGAAATAAACTAATGTGTTCGCATATGTATAAAGAAGAAAGACTCAAAGTGTTATTTTAACGTTGATCTTATGAAAGAAATCAAATGTAAGTATTTTTAAAATATTGTAATTTACTTTCGAGCATCAATCAAATAAAATCAAGTAATATTCCATATAGAAAATGTTGGAAAATGCAATAACTTCTTAAGAAATTACTTCATATATTTTTTTTTGCTTTAAACAAGTTCTCACAATTGTTTAGGCTTTTTGGGTCATAGTATATAGATTATACTATTTATTTTCCTCATTTTCTTTCTCTTATATTCTTCTTTATAAGAGAATCTATTTTTAGAGTGGACCCATGTATAGATTGTACATTTTATATGGTAAAGTGAGTGGACCCTAGATATATCTCTTTTTTAATAGAAGTCGTGCATGAAAAAAAGAAGACATATACTATCAATTTCTACTTAAATCATTTAATCTAAGAAAATGAAAAATAAATATATAACACTTCATTAAGATGTAAAAATCCATACATCTAATACTAAGTCCTATAGAGATCACCTAATAATGACTAAAAAAATAATAAAAGTGTTTATAGTAGAAAAAATAATATTATTACTCAAAATAAAGGATAATGGGTTCAAAATATTTCTCACAAGAGTAGTCTCTACTATTTGATTTCTAAACACCGATTTTGGGTTTAATATAATTTCTACACCTTATCAAGAAATATTATTCATGACAAAAATTAACTAATTATTGCATTACTTCATGATATGTTTTTGGTAATTAATCTAATAGTGCAAAAAGACTTAATCATAATTTTAATTTAATTCTAAGATGTGATCAATTTTTGTGAAAATTTTAAAATTATTCTAAAAAAACTAAAAATTACTAAATAAATAAATTACAAATAAAAGTAATGAATAAAATTATGTGAAAATTATTTAAATTATATAAGAATAAAAAAAAGTGTAAAATGTGTAACTTTTATATAACCACCCCAAACCTAGAATCTAAATATTCCTAAATGTTTAAGAAATGTAAATTGCAAGAATAGAGATAGAAAAGTTACCGATATGTTTGATGTGTTAATGATTTGATGTGGAAAACAAAGTGCAACCAACATTAGCTTGAAATAATTATGCTCATAGACAAAATACTGTAAATTCTAACATATCTCAAAACGTTAATTATAATAATGTTTAAAATAAAATAAACAAACATAAAAGAAACTAATTAAATAAAATTGCATAAAAGAAAAATTAATTATAGTGATGGGTTGCCTCTCATCCACCGCTTGGTTTAACATCTCAGAAAGATGCATCTTCATGGTGCTGAGGATCAATTTATCAATATGGAATCAACGTCAACCATGTTGTATTCTCCTTCTAAATAAGGCTTTACACGGTGCCCATTGACTTTGAAAGTCATTTGTCTTTGGATTCAATAACTCTAGTGCTCCATGTGAAAAAAAATGTACAATTGTGTAAGTTCCATCCATCTTGATCCTAATTATTCTAGAAACAATATATAATGAGAGTTAAATAAAAGAACTTTCATTCCAGGCAGAAAAGACTTAGGAACTAGCCTTTTGTCATGATAGCGTTTAATAAGCTTTTTGTATAATTTTTCATTTTCATAGGCCTCGTCCCTAATCTCTTCCAACTCATTAAGATAGAGCAACCATTTTTTTCCTACTTTATCTAAATCTATGTTTAGCTCTTTAATTGCTCAGTAAGCCTTCTGTTCAAGTTCAATGGGAAATTGGCATGCTTTCCCAAAGATTAACCGGTAAGAGCTCATCCAAATGAGTGTTTTGTAAGTTGTACGGTATGCCCATAAGGCATCATTCAACTTGATTGCCCAATGCTTTCTTAAAGGACGCATGTTGCATTCCAAAATTCCCTTGATTTGCCTATTACTTACTTCCATTTGATCAGAGAGTCTATTGCAAAAATGGCTACCTCCATAACATATTATTGCTTTAGGTGCCTGATGAGTGCTCAAAAAGCACTAAAATTACCATGATTTTATGCACATTAACTGATTAAAAATATATATATTTATATGTTTTATCATATATTTATATAAATTTGTCTTTTTCGGAATCACAGTTATTTTTATTATTTTTCAGGTATTTTCGCTTAAAAACGTCACTTAAAGACTCAAAAAGGAATACTGGAAGCAATACATCACAAATATATTAATAAATAAATGGGAAAATGTCAACAAATATGGAAAAATTGGACAAAATGGATCGAAAAGGTCAAAAATTTCAAAAAGGAGAAAATCGCGCCCGAAGCAGCCCACCCCGCGCGCGCCAACGCCCAGCCGCACGCGCAGCATGGCCCACGTCCGCGCGCAGATGTGCGCGCCTTCCTCCAGATCCGCGCGCACCGCAGCACGCTATCACTGTTCACGCGCCCGCGCGCGCGCTGATGCTGCCTTCTGCGCGCGCCCCAGCTGCCCTCCTGGCGCGCCGATGCCATTTCGCCCCATTTTTCACGTGCAGCTGCTCCATGACATCATGCTGACGTCATCAATGACCTCCATAATTCCACTCCGCGTTTTCACCATTTTTTAACATTTTTTCACCCACTTTTTCTCTCCATTCTCACCTATAAATACCCCTCTTCTCTTCACTTCAAACCACACCTCAAATCACACTTCTCTCTTCTTTCTTTCTCTCCATTTCTTAGTTTTTAGTTTTTTTTAGTTTTTCTTATGTTTTAGTTAGTTTTGCTTAGTTTTAGAGTTCTTCCCTTTTTGGGAAGAACTAGTTATGATTTTGTAATTTATTAGCTTTTTGATTCAATAAATGGGAGTGCAAATTCCGTTTGAAGGTTTCTTAGCAACGGGAATGGCATCGAAGTACTGTAAGGATTTTATTTTCTTTGCAGTTATTTTTTATGCTTTATTCTTACATGTTATATTTAATTTGTCTGTGATTAAATTTAAGCGTACATTGTTGTAAAAATGATATAATAATAACGTTGTAATGCTTGCGAAATATTAAATAGGTAAAAATCTCTAAAATGAATTGATTTTATTTTTATTCAAGATTTTATATTAAGAATGTTAGAGAGAAATATATTATTTTTCATTACAAACTTAAATCTGAAAATTAGATTTTAAGGTTTAGTTATCCTGTCTGATTTAGAGTAATGCTCTTTTATTTGTTGGTACAATCGCCCGGTAGTTAGAGTGAAGCTCTATTTCAAAAGTTTTTATAAGAATTATTATCTGAAAATGTATTGACAACATATTTTCGGTAGTTATTTTAAAACTTGAAAGTTAGTACTCGGATAACTAAATTCTTAGGTTTAATTTGGACACCTTGAATAAAGTTTAAACTGTCTAACCCCACCAAAGGTGGCATTTAAATGGTTCATTTTCAATCTCTTAGAAAAAGGAATTAATTTAATTAACCAAATTAGTTATCAACCCCACCCATAGGTGTTAATTGATTTGTTTAGTTAACAAAGAATATCTAACCCCACCAAAGGTGGTATTCATACAAAAAAGGGAGAATCAATAAATATCAATTCATATCTTTAATAACCTAAATAATACGAGCAAGCATAATTAACTTAGTTATTATATCCATAAATACTCCACTATTATAAATGATAAAATTTGCTTAAATATTTATTGAATCTATGTTTATTTTTATGTTATTAGATTAAAAACACAAAACCGCAAAATATCGTGACAGGATGTTTAGGATTTAATTTCGTTTTTAAAAGTTTGAATAATAAATTAAAAACCACATACATTCCTTCCTTAGATCGACCTTGGGAGTATACTTATCATTTTCTACGAAATGATTCATGCACTTGCGAGAGTTTTATAAATATAAAACCAAAAGTATTTCCTACAGGAAGTTATAAACATTTCCTTTTCCTGAGAAGAAATGTCGGGTCTCAAAATACCAGTGGAAAAATAGTTAATGATATCTTCATACCAAGGCTTTGGACCTACTAAAAATAATTGTTCATCAGGAAAAGTTTCAGTTATATCTTCTTTACTCTCACCTTCAAGAGAATTGAAGTAAAAAATTAACCTAGACAAATTGTTAGTTACTAAATTTTCACCACCCTTCTTATCTTTTATTTCTAAATCAAATTCCTATAAGAGTAAGACCCACATGATTAATCTTGGCTTTGCAGCGTGATTAGAATGCAAAAATTACTTTTGAACTGACTAAATAATACCTAAATTTGTCTAAAGGAAAGACAACAGTCAAGAATTCTTTCTCAGTGGTAAAATAATTAATTTGAGCATCATTGAGTGTTTTGCTAAAAAAAATAAGCTAATGGTTAAAAGCCAACCTTGTGGATAGTTGTTTAAATTTATGAATATTATCTATATAAGGTGTAAGAGGGTTTACTAAGAATCTCCTACCATGCATAGATTATTGAAAACGTAAATTAAAAACAATTGTCAATTAAAAAGAAAAATAATAATAAAATAACTATACAAATATTTATAGAAAATATATGTAGTATTTAGTAATAAAAAATTACTAAACAAACAAGTTAAGTTAATCTCTAAGTTAAATATAATAATAAGTATTAACCAAGAATATTTCAAACAAAGAATGGTGGGACAAAGCTTTCTTAAAAACTATCTTCCTAGACAAAGCAACATTTCCAAGAAAAACAAGTGGTATAAATGATTTTAAGAACTAGTCCCTTAGATATTTACTTTTTATGCTATTACACAATTAGTTTTTTTTATATTTTATATGATTATATAATTTTTATTTTTCTTTAATGGCACCTTGGAAAACTACTTTTCTACGACACAACAAAAACGGATAGGTATGAATTCCAGTTTTTTTAATTTTTTTAATTTAATTAATTAAATATTATTTATTGAAATTTAATAACTAAATTAAAATTTATTTCAAATTTTTATTTAATTAATTATTAATATTTTATTTATTTATTTAGATAGTGAAATTTAAAATAAAAATTAATTTTTATTTTATTTTATAAATTTTAAATTTAAATTTAAGATGTATTTTTGATTTATTTTAATGAAATTAATGTTTCCAAATTTACTGTTCACGGAACAATATCCAATAGCTTTTTATTTTTTTAAAATTAAAAATTAAAAATTTTACTATTCAAATTCTCTTATCTCCGAACTATTTTTCAAATTGTTTTTATTTTTTCGATTTTACTGTTTATTTATGTTTTTTAAAATTTAATAATTAATTAATTAATTTAAATTTAAGATTTTTTTTGTGAATGGTAAATTACAAAGATTTATTAAAAAAAATTCGATTTGTTTTAAAGATTTAAATTTGAATTTAAAACTAATATCTTTTTTTATGATATTTGAAGGAAATCATTGTTACTGGATTTTTTGTTCATGGAATAGTAGCTTTTTATTTTTATTTTTTAAAATTAAAAATTTTAGATTTTATTGTTTAAATTTCCCTAAACAGTCTCTGAACTTCTTTTTCAATTTTACTGTTTATTCATTTTTTTGAAGTTTAATAATAAAATTTAATTAATTTAAATTTAAGATTTATTATTATTTTTTTATGAACCATAAATCACAAATATTTATTCAAAAAAATTATACTTTTATTTTTTAAAAAATTAAATTTGAATTTAAAACTAATATCTTTTGTTTATGATTTTTTAATGAAATTATTGACAAATATTCATTGACGGTGCACGCAACTTCAATGGTGTTGGACTAAAGGTGGTCATAGTTAATCATGCTGACAATTGTTTCGAGTATGCGTCAGGTTGGATTTGCAGGTAACTAATAATGTTGCAGAGTATGAGACGACTATATTCGGGGTCATGACGGGAAAGAAACTCAAAGCGCGAGTCGTAGTCAACCAATATTTGGGGACACTCGAGGCTATGGATAGCAAGATAAAGAAATATTTGGATAAGTTAAAAAATTAATGCTCAAAATTTTCTAAATTCGATATTAATCAAATAGCCAAGAATGACTATGGTTACACCAACTCTTTGGCTACAATATTCTCCATAGGAAAAGAAAACTGCACTCGAGTAGTGTTAGTAACGAGAAGCAAGTTTGTAGAAAATTGAGAAAGTAGTCAGGAATGTAGAGGACCCTACCAAACAATGGTTCACATCGATATTTGACTTCCTAAAGTAAGGCGACCTACACCAAGATCTCAAACTCGCAAAGGAAATCAATGCCAAGACATGACAATAGTTGATGGAGGGTAAAAAGTTATACAAAAGGAACTCACTCAGACTTAGGCTTTTGTGCATATCCTGGGAAAGATATGATAGAGTAATGTTTGAAGCCCATAAAGAAGAGTTCAGTTCTCATTCAAGTGGAATGAGACTATCCCAACAAATTATGAGGTAGGGGTACTATTCACCCATAATGCTAGCATATTGCACAAATTACTCAGAAGAGTGTGATAAGTATCAAAGGTTTTCCTCATTATCATACACGTCTCCATCCATCATGATGGGGATAGTTAGCCCCTAGTCTTTCTTTAAATAGGGACTCGATATTGTAGGACATTTAACCCAAGCTAGAGGCTAAAAATAATTTTTGTTCGTAGCCATCGATTACTTTTCTAAATGGATTGATGTAGAACCTTTAGGAAGAATATAGGAGGAGGAAGTGATTTGATTTATTTGAAACTTTATAATTTTTCGCTTTTGCCTACCCAAGGAACTCATCATCGATAATGGAAGACAATTTATGGGTAGTAACATCAAGGACTTCACCATAAAATACAACATCAAGATGTGTCACTCAATGCCATATTATCCCTAAGCCAATGGCTAGTGATGGTCTTCTAATAATTTAATAATCAACCTACTAAAATAAAGGTTGAAGGGTGAAAAAGGAAGATGGGTTGAGGAGCTTCTTGAGGCATTATAGATTGTGAGAACAAGCCCTAGAGGAAGTACTAACGAGATACCTTTCTCATTGGTATATGGGATGGAGGCTATGATCCCAATTGAGATTATAATACCTACTACGAGATCAACCCTAATAGAGGGAAAAAACATAGAAGGTAGAACAATTGAACTAAATCTTGTAGGCCTTAAAAGGGTTTTCCCTAAGAAGAAGGAATGTATGGCCAAAAAGTAGGGTGCTAATTGGGAAGGCCTCTATTAGATATTTGGAAGGACACCAGGGAGGCCTACTTATTGAAAAGCATTGAAGGAGCTGTGAATGGTATAAGTTAGAGTGTCAGACACTTAAAAAATAGCACTTCTAATATACCATTTACTATTTTTAGGTACCATCTCTATATATATGAAGTATTATCTTTCAAAAAGTGACACTGAAGCGACGGTTGATCACCTTGAGCATAGACTAGGTAGAACACTCTACCCTAAAAACAATTCATTTCAAAAGTTGATCACCTTTGTTAGGAACCAGGTAGATCGCTTTGACACCGAAGTAAGATTTCATCACCTTGATCTTAGACTAGGTTGAATGCACTCCTAAAAAAACATTCATGTCACTAGTTGATTACCTCAGCTAGGAACCAGGTAGAACGCTCTAACACTTAAGGGAGAGTTAATCACCTTGATCATAAACTAGGTATAACACTATCCCCTAAACAATTCATGACATGAGTCGATAACCTTGATTATGAACCAAGTAGAACGCTTTGACACAAAAGTGAGACTTGATCACCTTGATCATAGACCCGATAGAATGCTCTCCTACAAAAAATTCATGTCGTAAGTTGATCACCTTGGTTAGGAATCAGGTAGAAATCTCTTGATGAATGAAATCGGGGATAATACCGATTTCGTAAATACTTATCCATTTTAAATTTTATTAATTCTCGCAACTGTACAAATCATTTATAGAAATTATATGTATACTCATAAGGTTGATGCAAGGAAGTAATATTGTATGGTTTTTAAATATTATTCAAATTTCAAAAACAAAATTAAACTTAAACATTTTATTACAATGATTTGGTTTTTGAAAAAAAAAACTAATATAATACATAAAGATAATAATAGACATAGATTCAACAAATACTCATGAAATTTAATACATGCATAAACAATGGAGTAATGACTCTATGAAAGTACGTAGAGTCATTAGTGCACTTTTTTACTTAATAATTAATTATTTTATTCAATAAATAGTATTTTTGGGGCCAAAAATATTAAAATATAAACTTTTAAGTGAGAAATGGGTGAAAATATAACTTTTGCAATTTTTCTGGAATTTTTCTAGATTTTAATTTAATATTTTAACACAGGCCCAATCAAGAGATGCAACGTGACCTACCACGCAAGAAGAGGAGTTAATTGGGAAAACCACGTAGATTCCATGCCATTTCTTCCAACATTCCACCCATGCACCACGTCATTCCTTTCGGTGACTCACGTTCCAACCGTGCACCACATCATTTGAAAATTAGATTTTTTAGTTTAATTATCCGATCTGATTTATAATAGTGTATCAACTCCTATATTCTTAAGTTGTTGAATTCTCTTATCAAACATGTATTTTAGTATGATTGAATTCACTATAATTCTAAAATTTATGATTGAGGATGGTTTTTGAGAATTGTTTTTCCAAAATATGCTATTTTATTAGTCAAAATTTTATGGGTACTTTGATTTAAATCTTTCTCCTTGAAAATAATTGAGCATATAGTAAATTTTTCTCTAGTCCATTTTGTCTATGAATAGAAGGAGTTGAATTAACTGGGTTAGGAAAGTTCAATCTTACTTTGATCTAGAATCCATTGATGTATCCTTGAGGCGAAATCCTAATTAATACCAAATATTAGAGAAATGATATAGGCAATTTTTTTTGTCACAACCAAAAAACTTTCCCATCCGTCCTAATTATCACACCATCATTGCATGGTGTATTCCCATAGTCAACCTCCTTGAACCTTATTTTACGTAACCCTTATTTTTTCTTTTAACTACATAAACCATTCCCACCGTAAGCCTAAAAAACCATAAACTTACCTTAAATTATGAGACAATACTTTGGTGGAAATTTGCATTTAAAGAGAAATTTAGTCCAAATTAAATAATTGACATTATGTTTGCTCTATTTGATAAAAAAAGAAAGAGAGAGAGAAAAAGAAAGAAATAAAGTGAAAGGTAAGAATCGAAAAAGGGTAAAAGTGCTTGAAATTAGTAAAGACTATAAGTATCACGACAACCTCACCTTCAAAAAAACAAATACAAAGAAAAATCACTATACTTATTGAGTATGGTACAAATATTGTCATGAGTATAAGCATATCGTCAAGAGAGAGTTGTGGTATGAATCATGTGGATATTCTTTTTATTGTTTCTTTCTACCAAGTATTTTCCCAATTTGTTTTGATTTTCCATATCCATTTCTTTCTTAGCCCTCACACTATGGCCTATCATTACAACCTTAATTAAAGACCTTTTGATCTCTAATTTTGGTATTTGATTACATTAGTAGAGAGGATTTTTGAAAATTGGACTTTATGGAGTTAAGTTTTAAAAGAATTCTTTTGATTTCAGTTGTTCTACTTTTATCTGAATTTGCTGGTGGTTTGGAGTTAAATTGACTATTTCACACACACACTCAAGGACTTAGCTTTAGGTTGAAGTAAATGTTTAACTCTTATTTGACAAATTGCCAAATTTTGATTGATTTTCTTACTATCTTTGATGTAAAAAGAGTAAGTTATTAGTGATGAAATATAAATTTAGATCATGGCTTGATGGGTTATGGTTGTTATACTGTCTATCATTGTCTTTTCTTTTCTTTTCTTTTTGTTTGAGGACAAACAAAGTTTTAAGTTTGTGATGTTTGATGACTTGCATAATTTGACATAATTTATCACTTCTCAACTTTAACTTTATTTTAATTTTATTTATTTTTTATGGAATTTAGCCTTCATCATTATCATTTAAATTTTATTACAGATTTGAAGATAATTAAGATCCAAAATTTTTAGAAGCATATATAAGGACTTGCAAATTTAAATGAAGATTTATTTAAATTTTATTTAAATTAAGATGTCTCTAAATATATATATATATATATATATATATATATATATATACAAGAAACAAACACATGCGCTTGATTGGTGCAAAACAGTAAATGGACAGTATCGTAGTTTTATAATAAAACGATAAGAAAAATATCGTCCTCAAGAATTGGTAACTTATTTATGACAAATACCAAAATTATGATAATCTCAATTTTGTCATGAGAAGTCAATAAAGTTGTGGTATTTGAAATTTAAAATAAAATAAAATTAAAAAAGATGCGCAAAAGAAAATAAAGATATTGTTCGAAAATCAAATTAATGGGAAGAAAACTTCTACGAAATCGATTTCACCTAATCCCTCACTATGTTTTACTAATCTTGCTAATTGAATTTAATTCTCTTTGTTTGTTAGCAATCTCTAAAAATATGCAAAAGCCTGTTTCGATAGTCAATTGAAAATATTACTGTTCATTAATTTACATAAGAGTATGCAATTTAATAAAGCACGAAAGCATTAAGACCAATGATTTTTAAAATTACACAGGTTCATATAAGTTTTTCAATCTTTATATTTACTTATGCCGAAATATTCTAGATCTATCCTATAATTCAATTTTTCGATAGTAAATCACAAGCCTAAAATCATCTAATTAATGACAAGTTAATTAGAAGTATTAAACTCAAAATAAATCAGACAAACATGAATAGAAATAATTCAAATTAACATAGAAACTCAAACATAGTTTGAAATTAAATTACATTTTTTTCTCAAAATAAAGAAAAATTATTTTATGATAAAAATTAAATTTAAAATAAACGAACTCATCTGTGATATGTTTTGAGAAGATTTAAAAAAAAATTAACTCATCAAAAAGAATCTACTTTCACGTTTTTGTCTAGCTTTTTCTTCTATTTTTCTCTACTTTTGGCGCCGTTTTCCGTTCTGCTGTTCTCTTTTCCCTTCCCTCTCTCTTTCTGCGTTTCTACGTTTTTTTTGTCCTCTCGCCGCTGTTTTTTTTTCTTCCCTCTGTTACCGTCTCCCTCTTTATTTCTTTGATATATATATTAGTAAAGCCATATCCCAATACATATCCTTTCTGTTTCTTCTTCTTCTTTTTTGTTCATACGTATCCTATATATCAAAGCGCATATATATATATCTTCTATGCACGTATATTAATAGAAATACTTACAAGAGTAAATGAAGTAACAAAATGAATAAAATGAAGAAAAAATGGTGTTTTATAAGTGAAAAATGGGAATAAAAAATTTGAGTATTTTGCTCAAAAAAATAGGGGATCTAAAAAATTAGTTAGAGAGGAAGAAAACCCACTAACCGATGCTAGAATTGGTGGTCGTAGGTGGCTAGAAAATGAGAAAGAGTGGAGGAGAAGTGAAGGAAGTTTTGGGTTTTTGAGAGTTATGCAGTGCTTGGAATAGTTTCTGTTTAGGGAAGAAAGAAAGAAAAGAATTTATCCACATGTGTAGCGTCGGTTCTACGTGTCAACCAACACTATCCACATAGCGTAGCGTCAGTTCTAGGTGTCAACCGACGCTACGTCCTACGTGGATAGTGTTGGTTCTATTGCAGTTTTGCACTTTATTATAAAACTACGATACTGTTCATTTGTAGTTTTGCACCGATCAAGCGCATGTTTTGTTTCTTATATATATATATATATATAGAGAGAGAGAGACATCTTAATTTAATTTAAATTTAAATAAATATTCATTTAAATTTGCAAGTCCTTAGATATGTTTCTAAAACTTTTGGATCTTAATTATCTTCAAATCTATAATAAAATTTGTATGATAATAATGAAGTCTAAATTCAATAAAAAATAAATAAAATTAGACTGAAAGTTAAAGTTGAGAGGTGATAAATTATGTCAAATTATGCAAGTCATCAAATACCCCCAAACTTAAAACTTTGTTTGTCCTCAAACATAAAGAAAAGACAATGATACACAGTATCAACAAGACCCCTTAGATAACTACTATAACTCATTAAGCCGTGATCTAAATTTATATTTCATCACTAATAACTTACTCTTTTTACATCAAAGATAGCAAGAAAATCAATCAAAATTCGACAATTTGTCAAATAAGAGTTAAGCATTTACTTCAACCTAAAGCTAAGTCCTTGAGTATGTGTGTAAAATAGTCAATTTAACTCCAAACTACCAGCAAATTTAGATAAAAATAGGACAACTGAAATTAGAAGAATTCTTTCAAAACTTAACTCCATAAGTTCAATTTTCAGAAATCCTCTCCACTAATGTAATCAAATACCAAAATCAGAGATAAAAAAAGTCTATAATTAAGGTTGTAATGATAGGCCATAGGGTGAGGGCTAAGAAATAAATGGATATGGAAAATCAAAACAAATTGGGAAAATACTTGGTAGAGAGAAACAATAAAAAGAATATCCACAGGATTCACACCATAACTCTCTCTTAACAATATGCTCATATTGATGACAATATTTTTGCCATAATCAATAAGTAGAGTGTTTTTTTTAAAGATGATGTTGTCATGATACTCATAGTCTTTACTAATTTCAAGCACTTTAACCTTTTTTCGATTCTTAACTTTCACTTTATTTTTTCTTTTTCTCTCTCTTTCTGTTTTTTTTATCAAATAGAGCAAACATAATGTCAATTATTTAATTTGGACTAAATATCTCTTTAAATGCAAGTTTCTACCAAAGTATTTTCTCAAAATTTAAGGTAAGTTCATGGTTTTTTAGGCTTAGGGTGGGAATGGTTTATGTAGTTAAAAGAACAAATAAGGGGTACGTAAAATAAGGCTCAAGGAGGTTAACTATGGGAATACATCATGCAATGATGGTGTGATAATTAGGACGGATGGGAAAACTTTTTGGTTGTGACAAAAAAATTGCCTAGATCATTTCTCTAATATTTGGTATTAATTAGAATTTCGCCTCAAGGATCCATGAACGGATTCTAGAGTAAAGCAAGATTAAACTTTCCTAATCCAGTTAATTCAACTCCTTATCTTCATAGGCAAAATGGAGTAGAGAAAAATTTACTATATGCTCAATTGTTTTCTAGGATAAAGATTTAAATCAAAATACCCACAAAACTTTGACTAACAAAATAGCATATTTTGAAAAAAAATTCTCAACCCCATCCTAAATCACAAATTTTAGGGTCATAGCGAATTCAATCATACTCAAATACATGCTTTATAAGAGAATTCAACAACTCAAGTCTATAGGAGTTGACACCCCCAAACTTAAACTAAACAATGTCCTCATTGTAAATTTAAAAGTAAGACATATTAAAGAAATGAAAGGAACTTCCTTGGTTTTATGGTGAATTCGCATTAGTTTGTAATCTTCAGCTTTTTATTCCTACAAAATAAATAAGCATCAAAATCCTTATTATTAAAATAGTAATAAAAAATAAAATAAAATAAAATAACAAAATAAAGTTTTATGGGCTGCCTCCCATAAGCACTTGTTTTATAGTCTATACCTAGACTTTTCAATCTTCATCAATCAGGATTTCGAAAAGGAATAAATGCACGATTCCTCTCCAGTTGTTCTCCATAATAGTGCTTCAATCTATGGAAGTTAATTTTGAATGTATTCCCTGTTTTGTCAAGAATTAATGGGACATCTTGGTCTTCATCCATATCTAAGACCATAAAATTAGCAAGAAAAATGAATTTATCCACCTTTATCAATACATCTTCTATGATTCCATATGGATACTTGATAGAACGGTCTGCTACTTACAAAGAAATTGTTGTTTGTTTCATCTCTCCAAGTCCCAATTTCCTATAAACAGATAGTGGCATAAGATTAATGCTATCACCAAGATCACATAAAATTTTCTCAAAAAATGAATTTCCAATAGTGCAAGGCAAAGTGAAACTCCCTCGATCTTTTAATTTTTGAGGCAATTTATTTTGAAGAATGGCACTACATTCTTCAAAAAGCTTCACTATTTCGAATTCCTCCAACCTTCTCTTCTTGGAAATGATGTACTTTAGAAATTTGGCATAATTTGGCATCTATTACAAAGCATCTACCAAAGGAATATTTATGAGAATATGAGGATTTTTAGGAAATGAAATTGATGGAGGCATGTCAGCCTCTCTTAGTGTATCATCAACAATCTCCTATTCTTCTACTTTATGATTACGTTGGCCATTGTTTGGAGCTGTAGGGGTGGACTCAGTTTCCTTTGTTGGTGACCTCTCAATTTCTCTTCCACTCCTAAGTGTAATGGCCTTGCATTGTTTCTTTGGATTCACTTCTGTATTGCTAGGAAAAGTTCCTCTTTATTGAGCATTGATAATTGTGGCTAGTTACCCAATTTGCACTTCAAGATATTTTATAGTGGCTCCTATATTGTTACAATGAGTCTCAATATTATCCAGCCATGAATCATTCTTTTTAAACCTTGCTTTGGTCTCCTCAATAAAGGAAACTAGGGCATCCTCAAGTGACATCTTCTTTTTGCTTGGTTGACTATTAAACCCTAGAAGAGGTTGCTACACATTCTTTGTGTTTCCATAAGACAAATGTTCATAATTTCGAAGCCCTGGATGGTAGTAATTTGGCATAGGATCACCACGATAATTGTAGTTTTGATTGTTGATGTAATAAACATGCCTTTGACTCAATTCATTCATCAAAACTATCATACTTAAAGTTGCAACATATTCTGCACTTTGTGGTATTCTTTGAGTTGTCAAGGAAAAAATATGATGAGATAGAGAAGGTACTTAAGCTGAAAGGGCAACAAACGGCTCCAATTCATGAATCCTAGAAACTTTCTTAGCCATTGATAGTTGTTTGAGGTAATTTCTTCCAAAATAAAAGTAGCACTTTTAGCTGTTTGTTACATCAAAGTTCCATTAGAATTAGCATCAATTATAGTTCTTGTTTTCCTATTTAACCCATTATAGAACATCTGAATTTGCAACAAATCTGGCAATAGATGATGAGGGCAATGCCGGATCATATCTTTATATCTTTCCCATGCTTCCTAGAGTGTCTCAAAATCATTTTGTTTGAATTGACCAATCTCACTCCTGAGTTGGGCTATTTTTGCAGGTGGAAAGAATTTAGCGAGAAACTTTTCTACCATGTCCTACTAACTAGTGATGCTTCCCGGTTGTAGAGATTGTAGCCAACCTCTAGCCTTGTCCCTCAATGAAAAAGGAAACAATCTTAGTCTAATGGTATCTTCAATAACACCATTCATCTTTATAGTGTCACAAATCTCTAAGAACATTGCCAAATGAATAATGGGGTCATCAAGTGGCGATCCACTAAATTAGACTTGTTGCACCGTGATGATCAATACCGGTTTGAGATCAATATTATTTTCATTAATGGTCTGGCATCTTACACTTGAGTAATTATCATTGACAATTGGCCTTACATAATCCATCAAGGTAAGTGGCTGTGCATTTTGTTCTCCTTCAACCATGACTAGTACTTTCTTCTTTCATCGTAATCTAAAGGTTCTTTCAATCTTCGAATCAAAAGGAACAATATTTCGAATTCTATCATGGCGCATCCAACGTCAAAAACACACCTAAAACAAATAAAAATAAAAAATAAAAAAAATATAATTCTAAATTAAAACTAAGATTACTTTGTATCAATATTGGCAAAAATAAGAAAAAATCAATCCCTGGCAATGACGCCAAAAACTTGATCGGTGTATAACTGCAAGTACACAGTATCGTAGTTTTATAATAAAATGATAAGAAAGGTATTATCCTCAGAGATTGGTAACTTATTTTTGACAAATACCAAAATTATGATAATCTCAATTTTGTCTTGAGAAGTCAATAAAGTTGTGGTATTTGAAATTTAAAATAAAATTAAATTAAAAAAGATGCGCAAAAGAAAATAAAGATATTGTTTAAAAATCAAATTAATGGGAAGAAAACTTCTAGGAAATCGATTTCACCTAATTACTCACTATGTTTTACTCATCTAGCTAATTGAATTAAATTTTCTTTGTTTGTTAGCAATCTCTAAAAATATCCAAAAGTCTCTTTCGATACTTAATTGAAAATATTCTTGTTCATTAATTTACATAATAGTATGTAATTTAATAAAGCACAAAAGCATTAAGACCAATGATTTTTAAAATTACACAGGTTCATATAAGTCTTTCAATCTCTATATTTACCTATGTCGAAATATTACAGATCTATCCTATAATTCCTTTTTTTTTATAGTAAATCATAAGATTAAAATAATCTAATTAATTACCAATTAATTAGAAGTATTAAACTCAGAATAAATCAGACAAACATGAAGAAATAATTTAGATTAACATAAAAAATCAAGTATAATTTGAAATTAAATTACATTTTTTTCTAAGATAAAGAAAATTAATTTATGTTAAAAATTGAATTTAACATAAATGAATTCAACATAATTTTTTGAAAAGATTTAAAAGGAAATTGACGCGCAAAAAGAATATACTTTTTCATTCGTGGGGTAGCTTTTTCTTCCATTTTTCTCTGCTTTTTGCGCCATTTACCGTTCTGATGTTATCTTTTCACCTCCTCTCTTTCTGCATTTCTGCTCTCTTTTTTTTGTTCCTCTCGCCGCTGTTTTTTTTTCTTCCCTCGGTTGCCGTCTCCCTCTTTATTTCTTTGGTATATATATATTAATAAAGCCCTATCCCAATATATACCCCTTTTTGTTTCTTTTTTTTCTTCGTATATATCCATATCTCTTGCGCATGTTTTGTTTCTTATATATATATCTCTCAAATACTTTTACTTCATATTATATATATATATATATATATATATATATATCTTAATTTAAATTAAATTTAAATAAATCTTCGTTTAAATTTACGAGTCCTTAGATATGTTTCTAAAATTTTTAGATCTTCATTATCTTCAAATCTGTAATCAAATTTAATCAATAATAATTAAGTCAAAATTCAATAAAAAATAAATAAAATTAGACTAAAGATAAAGTTAAAAAGTGATAAATTATGTCAAATTATGCAAGTCATCATAGTGCTCTTTTATTTGTTGGTACAATCGACTAGTAGTTAGAGTGAAACTCTATTTCAAAAGTTTTTTATAAGAACTATTATTCGAAAATGTATTAACAACATATTTTCAGTAATGGATTTAAAACTTAGAAGTTGATACTCGGATAATTAAATTTTTAGGTTTAATTTGGATATCTTGATAAAGTTTAGAATGTCTAACCCCACTAACGGTGGAATTTAAATGGTTTATTTTCACTATCTTAGAAAAAAAGAATTAATTTAATTAACAAAATTAATTATCGATCCCACCTATCGGTGTTAATTAATTTATTTAATTAACAAAAAATATCTAACCTAAGTGGTATTCATATAAAAAAAATAGAATTAATAAATATCAATTTATATATTTAATAACCTAAATAATATGAGCAAGCGAATTAAATTATTTATTATATATATAAATACTCCACTATTATAAATAATAAAAAATTATATAATTGTTTATTAAATCATAACTATGTTTATTTTTTGTTATTAGATTAAAAAACTCAAAAATCAAAATATCGTGACACGATATTTAAGATTTAATTTTGTTTTTAAAAATTTGAATAATAAATTAAAAACCGCATATATTCCTTCCTTATATAAATCTTAAAAGTATACTTATTATTTTCTATAAAATGATTCGTGCACTTATGAGAGTTTTATCACCTCAATAATAAACTAAAAACTAGATATACATGTCATACACGAGATAGAATGCTCTCCCCCAAAAAATTCACGTCATGAATTATCACCTTAGTTAAGAAACATATAGAATATTCTTGATTAACGAAATTGGAGATAAAATCGATTTGTAAATGCTTATCCATTTTAAATTTTATAAATTCTCGCAAGTGTACAAATCATTTATAAAAATTATAAGTGTACTGCCAAGGTCGATTCAAAGAAGTAATATTGTATGGTTTTTAAATATTATTCAAATTTAAAAAAAAATTAAAACTAAACATTCTGTCACGATGATTTGGTTTTTGAAAAAAAACTAATATAATGCATAATGATAAAGATAAACATGGATTCAACAAATACTCATGAATTTTAATATATTCATAAACAGTGGAAAATAATAGATAGAATAATTCAGTAATTATGCTTGCTATACTATATTGGTTATTAAATATATAAATTGATATTTATTAATTTTCTCTTTTTAATATGAAAATGTTCTTAAGTTGGCTAAAATTCTTTTGTTTAATATTAATTACCTAATATCCTTAGACGATCTTTATTAATTAATTTAAGTATTAAATTTAAGCTTTATTTCTAATAAAATAGCATATCATCTAATCACAACTTTAGACGAAGTAAGTTAATTAGACTTTATTAAAGGTTTTCAAAATAAAATTAAGAATTTAATTATCTGAAAAATAAATTTTAGGTTTTAAAACTATTTAAGAAAATATGTTTTCAATATATTTTCAAATAATAATTCTTTATTAGAAAATTTTGTAATAGAACTTTGCTCTAAATATCCAAATAATTAAATTTAAAATAAAGATTATTACTCCAAATAAAGTCTAGGTAATTAAATCTTAATTTTGACTATTATATTAAGTTTTTTAATTAAATTCTTTATAAAATCTTAAATAAAAATAAAATCAATTTATTTTAAAAAAATGTTTTACTTATTCAATATTTTGCAAGCATAACAAAATTATTATTATATCATATTCATTACCAGCCAAACATGTTATAATTGATCATATACAAATTAAGAATGACATAGAAAAAACAACACAAAATATATGGACTGTAAAAGGAATATAATTAATTGTTTAACTATATCTTTACAAAACTTTGAAGAGTTGATTCTAAGACTGGAAAAACTCCGATAGTAATTGCACTCTACAATTTGTTGAATGAAAAACTAGAAACTACTAAAACATAAACATGTTCTTCCTCAAAATTGAAGGAAGAACTAAATAAATTCTTAAAGCTAAAAATATAAAAATCTTCATAAATGAGAGAAAGTTTCTGAAAATGCAACTTTGAAGCTTATTTTCTTAGTATACAGGGGGTGCTATTTATAAGATAGAATGTGAGAAAAACTTATGTTTTTGTCGTGGCAGGATCATATCCTAACCAAATTTTTGACCAGTTCAAACCTTTATGTGACGCAGCATACAATTATTTTTTCTTTATTTTCCATGATCTATTTTCTTCACCTTTGATAATATCAAATAAATTATATTCATTTAAGCTCCAAAAAATGTGATAAATATGCTTTAAGTATTTTTCTTTATTTTAATATTTATATATTAAAATACCTGTAAAACACTACAATATACTTATTAATCTAAAAAAATAGATTTGTGTAAAGTATAATAAAATAAAGAAAATACAAATCCTTTTCATTAATTAAATGACATAAAAACATGGTATATTTAGTGTTTTTTAAGCACTTATCAACCTTCCACTAAACCTACATGGTGCGAGGTGATCACCTCTGTCACAAAATAAGTAGGACGCTCTAACACTAAAGTGAGAGTCGATCAGAACTACTGGTTTATTGCACCAACCAAACCTTATGAATTTTCCCTTTCATAGAAAATACCTTTTTATTAAGCATTGGTCTCGTGCCATAATGCATTCCATTAAAAGAATTTTTATTGGTCAAGCGTACATGCTTGTAAAGTTTATTAATACATTGCCCAGCCTACCAAAGCATTAAAAATTCCTCAAATGCTTGGACACACAACTGGTGTCTGGGTCATTTATTTCCTTTACTAAGGTCAACAATTATGCCTAAATCTTGATAATTTTCTTGTGAACATTGGCCATTGTTTTAGAGGGGGTCAAACTCACTAAGAGTATGGAATATTATAGTTCCTTCGCAACACCTATCATATTGAGGAAGACCCCTCATACCGTTTCATGTAGAAGTTTTCTCAATGAGATTCCCTGTCTATAAGGACAACCATCTTAGTCATGATCCTTATCTCTCAAGCTCGAGTTTGGGATAATTGTTCCTTTTAAGAATTGAGCTCACATGTGGTCTCTTTATAAAGGGAGAGCTTATTCTCAAGCGTAGATAGCTTGATTTTTAACCTCTTTACCTTAGCTTTGAGCCTATTGTTCTCTTATTTTAGGGAACAAGTTGAACGTCTGTTAGACCTATCAAAATCCATAAAAGCCTAAGCAAAAACAATGGAAAAGGAATTATCAACTATTTCAAACAAAAGAGATTACTCAGTTTTACAACTTGCCTTGGCCCCCTTTTATAGGGGAGAATAGTACAAATACACGCTTATACATACAAAGTAGGTTGTTTGCAAAAACCAACTTCTTTTCATTAATAATCAAAAAAGTTAATAGGGTGAGCCTATGACCACACAAGTAGGAGTGGTGTTGAGCTCAAAAGAGGTTGCAGAGACATATAAAGGCTTCAGGTCTACATGAAAGGGAGGCTTAAGCTAGTGCCATCATCAATGATCCCCAGTCCTACTTTCTTCACCTACCACCTCAAGCCCATACCTACTATCACTAGAGTCAGAGCCCGAACCCTCTTCCTTGCCTTTATCCTAGGACCAAATGGATAGATATTAAGAAGTGATAGGGATATCCTAAAGTCAAAAGTAGTACTCCTTCATGTACCTCTTCTTGCCTCTTTCTTGAAGGAGTCTATAGCCATCCCATACCCTATCTCAATTCTTGAGGAGAGATATTTGACCATTACATCAAGATTGCACTTCGTCTTTGCCTCTATTTTGGCTAGCATGCCACTGTAGGCCTCTACTTCATGCTTGACCTACCTTAAACTTTCCATGCCTCAAGCCCTATTAAGTCCTTGAAGGAGCTGCACCTAAAAAACAAAAAAAAATGAGGTTAAAAAAAGAGTGGTTGACTAACACACATGGTACAAAAGGAACTAACCATGACATCAGAGCCCACGTCCTCACACATGGAATCGAGCTGCCTCTTGTGTTCCATGAAGGGAAGGTGGCACACATAGTGGTCCAACTTTTCTAATGTTATGCCTTAGTACAGTACCACTCTAACAATATCCATAGTGAGGTCGTCAATCACACCTTTACCTTTCCTTGAATCCCTAGTAGGTTGAGCAGGCACTTGCATACCCGACCTAGGTTGTGGAGAGGTGTAACAATCCATGGAGACTGGTGAGGGCTCAGCAACATTCACAGTCATCGTTCTAAGGATGGGCTCTTCAATGGTCACCTTTTTATTTCTTTCAGATGAGATAAGGAGGCCCTTCTACCTAGAGTATTTACTCCTTTTCTTCTCCTTGGAGGAGCTATCCCTTTGTGAGGGAGGTGTAGTTTTTTCGGAGCTCGCCCCCTGAGGATGACTTTTCTCTTAAGCTGTGCCAATAGATCATTAGGGTTGAACACTATGGTATCTATAAAGATAAGAGTGAGGAAATGTTTGTTTTAAGAGGATAAGCAAAGTAAAAAAAATACCAAGTCTCAAGTCTAATTCACCAGTATCAAGGACCATTTAAAACCTATCCCCATATTCATTGGGAAAGGTCTGGCGCTTAGAAGGTGTCCGAAGTTTATAAATTATCCTATGAGGGGGCTCCAAAGAGTTTTTACGGGCAGATAGTTCTAGATATAATCTAATAGTTGCTTCGCTCCTACACTCAAGGTAGTGATGAAGGAACCTATGTTCCTTATCACGAACTTGTTATCAATCCAAACACTTCTTATCAACCTCTCGTCACTATATGAAGCTTCCCACCGACCTGAGACATAGAAAAAGTTTCTTTCTAATTCTTATCATTCTTAGAGAGGGCCATATTTATACCCCGAACTTGCTTTACTAACATATAGACCTTCCTTAGATCTATATGATTCTACTTTAACACGTAGGCCTCATTGAGCTTGGGTATCTCCAGTTCTACCCTAAGCTCTTTGCATATCAATGTCAAGTAGAGAAGATACCTTCATCCATTGATCATCAGCTAATCTGGCATGAGTTGAGTCCTAGTCAGGAATTTCCTTATGAAGGGGAACAGAGAAAATCTGACCCCAACCATAAAGTCTTTTCATGGAAGATTGTCTACGCAGGAATCATTATTTAGACTGAGGAAGGAATGTTATAGGTTTTCCTTATCATCTTATCATCCTAAGGTGACAACCTACTAGACTTGACCTTCGCCGACTAACCTTTGGTACAGCCTGTATGCTCTCTAGTCCTTATGTTTCTTGTTTTCTTCCTTCAGAACCAAAAAATTGAGATCTGAGTCTGATGCACGCTCAAACTAATAATAGGTTTGACCTATCGATATGAAGTGGAAGTGGAGGGCAGAGGTTAGGATAGAGCCTCCTCGCTCATAGTGTTTGTCTTATTAGAGGACCTCGTGTGATCACTTTCTAGCTAGCCATAGTAAGTGGGATATTATTGGATCTCCTAAGAGGCCAAGCTTAAGGTTCTTTCTCTATGCATGATCTTTATCTACAAAATATCAGGAAACATGAAAAGGTAAGGAAGAAGAAGTAGAATTTACCTAAGGTCGAGTTTGAAATAAAAGTGTAGGGTGTTTAATTATTGCCTCTAAGGAGTTTTTACGGACAGATAGTTTTGGATATCATCCAATCATTGATTCACTCCTACACTTAAGGTAGTAATGAATGAACCTATATTCCTTATCATGAGCTTTTTATTAACCTAAAGGCTTCTTATCAACCTCATGTCACTATATGAAGCTTCCCACTGACCTGAGACGTAGAAAAATATTCTTTCTAATTATTATTGTTCTTAGAGAGGGCCATATTTATACCTCGATCTTGCTTTACTAACATATAGACCTTTCTTATGTCTATATGATTCTACTTAAACACATAGGCCTCATTGAGCTTATGTATCTCCAACTCTACCCTGACCTCTTTGCATATCAATGTCAAGTAGAGAAGATACCTTCGTCCATTGATCATCAGCTAATCTGGCATGAGTTGAGTCCTAGCCAAGAATTTCCTTATGAAGGGGAATAGAGAAAGTCTGACCCCAACCATAAAGTCTTCTTATGGAAGATTGTCTACCTAGTTAGAGATGGGTTGCTGTCATGATTCGTTGGCCTAGGAATCATTATTTAGACTGAGGAAGGAACGTTGTAGGTCTTACTTATCATCTTCTCATCCTAAGGTGACAGCCTACTAGTCTTGACCTTCACCAACTAGCCTTTGGTAAGGCCTGTAGGCTTTCTAGTCCTTATGTTTCTTGTTTTCTTCCTTCAGAACCTCAACACTGAGATATGAGTCTGAGGCATGCTCAACCTAATATTAGGTATGACATATCAATATGAAGTGGAAGTGGAGGGCAGAGGTTGGGATGAAGCCTTCTCGCTCGTAGTGTTTATCTTATTATAGGACCTCGTGTCATCACTTTCTGGCTAGCTTGAGTAAGTGGGATATTGTTGGCTCTCCTAAGAGGATGAGCTTAAGGTTCTTTCTCTGTGCATGGTCTTTATTTATAAAATATTAGGAAACATGAAAAGGTAAGGAAGAAGAAGTAGAAATTACCTAAGGTTGAGTTTGAAATAAAAGGGGTATTGATTCTTTAAACTGACCTGAAAAGAAAGTAGAAGACTATTACATTCGAGAAGCTTTTTGCTAAAAGTTGAGCAAGAAATATAGATGCTGAACTAATTTCTTACCACTAAGCTAAAATTTCTATTGCTCAAACTAAGACGATAGATCTTTTTCTCTTGTGATTTTTGTCTGATTTACAGGTAATGATGAAAAGAGGAAAGGCCCCAACTCCTCCTTATTTAGAGGTTGATATTTTTTATCTCCAATAAATTGATAAGCATTTATTATGGCAAGTCAAACATCTCAAATTTGCTACCCAGTTGTTACTCTTCCACCCATGTTGAAGAACAAAGCTAAAAGAGTAGGGGGACTAGATTTTTTGACATATGGGCTTGACCAAAAGTATGATCTAACTTCCAATCTAAGTCATCAAAAAGGACCTATCTTTGCACATGCCCATAGCCACACTCTTAGAAGGGATCTGCCTATGCTTTCAAGCCTTAGTATTGTAAGGTCAACCTTAAGCCTGAGCTAAGGGTGGTCGACTGTGAGTTGTAAACGTATTTTATTTTATAATTGTACTCATAACTGTATTTTATATAGTTATTTTCGTTTATTTTATTAATTATAATTGCTATGTTCTTGATATTTTTAATTAATTTTAATGGAATAAATTAATATTTATTGTTTATTTTTTAAGGAATATATTTTTAAGAAAATTAAAGAATTTGAATCGAAAAAGCACTTAATTACAGATAATAAATGCCTAAAAATATAATTTAAATTAAAGCAGTGTTTAATTGCAATTAACAAAGGTGTAAAAGTTAATTTAAATTAGAAAAAAGGCTTAATTGCAAATAACAAAATTTTAAAAGTTAATTTGAATTAAATTGGAGGGCTAAAATGCAATTAAGGAAATTTATTTTCTACGCAGGAAAAGGGGGCCCACTCGTGCCATCACCAATGTGCGACACCCACGGTTCGATAAGGAAATCAACGGCTAGGATGAGGCGCGTGGAGCTAGACGCGACAATCTCTAGTGGACGTTGGTTTTCAGGTGGCATGTTGCTCGGCGCTGAGTGGGGCACACCTGCCGCGTAGGTCGGCATGTAGGGTGGGACCCATGTGTCTGCTGCGTAAGCCATTTCCTGTGCGACGCGTTCCACAGAAGCTTCTTGGTCCCTTCCATTCCAACGATTCATTCAATGCCATGTGTCCCAAATATTATTTCAGTAAATAAGGAGCTGACACGTGGCATGTGTTTCGCTAAAACAAAAAAATAGAAACGACGCGCATTCCCAGCATTTTCTGCGTGCTCCACGTGTCCTCGATGGCAATTATCCCATGTGACATGTTCTTCATTCACCCACTCTTCACAACGAGTGAAAGGATGCCATGTGTCGTATTATTTCAAGCCGCCAATCATATGGTGACATGTGGCATGCATTTGAATTAAAAAGAAGTCAGAAACAGTGCACATTGTTCATTGTTTTGCACGATAAATATTCTTCCACGCGTGTCTTTAATATTATTTTCGTTGTCCCCCACTATTCATGCGCGGTTGTAAGAAAAATATTTTTTTGATTTATTTTTTTAGCTATAAATAGAGCATAAAAAATGAGGGGGGTTGAACTGGTAGATAACACGTAGAAGCCATTTTGGCTTCTGTTGTGTTTCTACACAGATGAAGTTTTAATTTTCTTTGTGTTTTGTAACTGATATTCCTTAAATATTTAATTTGAATTTTATTTATGAAGTAATTTAATTTTTCTAGGGTTACGTTTTAGCTAAATTTATGAAGCTTGGGTTTAATTATTTTTGAAAGATTTATGAGACTTTTAATTTGTTTATTCTATTTGTGCTTAATGCTTTTTATTTTAGAAAATTTATCAATTGACCCGTGGTACTTAAATAAACTTGGAAGAGGCATTTTTTGTGTATATTGCTCATAGATAGAATAACATGTATATATGAAGGATATGAATATACCTTTATCGTATGTGTGGCCATTTGAGAACTTAGAATGTAATGAATCTTGGTGAATTTAATTCTCATAGGAATATAGTGAATTAATTTAGCAAGATGTGTCTATATGGAGCTCGGAAGAGATGTATGGATAAAATTAGAAGTTCTTGGTTGAAAAATTAAATTTACAAAAAAGTAAATCAAGACAGAATAATATGATTTGAGTGGAATAATTTAGTGAGAACTACAATCCTACAATTTTCTTTTATTTTGTTATAAAAATCTTAGTTAAATTGTTCCAATTAACCATTGTTTTGGATAAAATCAGAGTAAAATAATTTTAGTACTCAACAAACTGTAGTAACAAATCTCTGTGGGAATGATAACTCACTTATCAAATTTTATTACTTGTGACCGTGTATACTTGCACGATTTTATGTTCTCCTAAAAGAGACAACAATACCCCTCTGACACACTGTGACATGTATGTCTTATATAGTCAACACATGTACATGTAATACTCTATATATACATAGGCTTTATGAGATAGCCATACATTCTCATAAATTTCTCTAACTTTTATCTAGTTTCTCTCTCTACAAATTGGACCAATCCCAACATATGTCATAAATATTTACACCATCATTCCACAATGTCTTTAAGTCATCTATCAGAGGCTACAAATATATATCAATATAAACTTCAGGTTGTTTTAGTCTTGAGATCAATAATGTTAGGATCATGAATTTTCTTTTAATAGACTACTAGGGAGGAAAGTTGTATATTGATGAGTGCTCAAAAAACACTAAAATTACCATGATTTTATGCTCATTAATTGATTAAAAATATATATATTTATATGTTTTATCATGTATTTATATAAATTTATCTTTTTCGGAATCACGGGTATTTTTATTGTTTTTCAGGTATTTTGGCTTAAAAATGCAACTTAAAGACTCAAAGAGGAATACTGGAAGCAATACATCACAAATATATTAATAAATAAATGCGTAAAGGTCGACAAATATGGAAAAATTGGACAAAATGGGTCAAAAATGTCAAAAAAGAGAAAAACGTGCCGCCCCAAAGACTGCCCGCAAACTGGTTCTTGTTCATCCGCGCCGACACTCATTTTTCACGTGCAGTCGCCCATGACGTCACGCTGACGTCATCAATGACGTCATCATTTCCATTACGCGTTTTTACATTTTTTTACTCATTTTTTCTCTCCATCCTCACCTATAACCACCCCCCTTCCCTTCACTTCAAAACACACCTTCAAAACCTCCAAATACTTTGTTTTCTCTCTTTCTTTTTCTCTTTTCTTAGATTTTTAGTTTTTCTTATGTTTTCTTAGTTTTTAGCTTTTCTTAGTTAATTTCTCTTAGTTTTAGAGTTCTTCCCTTTTTAGGGAAGAACTAGTTATGTTTTTGTAATATTTTAGCTTTTTGATTCAATAAATGGGAGTGCAAATTCCGCTTGGAGTTTTTCCAAAGAACGGGAATAGCGTCAAGTTCGTAAGGATTTTATTTTCTTTACTGATTATTTTTATGCTTTATTCTTACATGTTATATTTAATTTGTCGTGGTTAAATTTAATCGGCCGTTAGTAAACATGATGTAATAATGACGTTGTTATGCTTGTGAAATATTAAATAGGTAAAAATCTCTAAAATGAATTGATTTTATTTTTATTCATGATTTTATATTAAGAATGTTAGAGAGAAATATATTATTTTTCATTACAAACTTAAACCTGAAAATTTGATTTTAACGTTTAGTTATCGATCGATTTAGAGTAGTGCTCTTTTATTTGATGGTACAATCGCCCGGTAGTTAGAGTGAAGCTCTATTTCAAAAGTTTTTATAAGAATTATTATCCGAAAATGTATTGACATGTTTTCGGTAGTTATTTTAAAACTTGAAAGTTAGTACTCGGATAACTAAATTCTTAGGTTTAATTTGGACACCTTGAATAAAGTTTAAACTGTCTAACCCCACCAAAGGTGCCATTTAAATGGTTCATTTTCAATCTCTTAGAAAAAGGAATTAATTTAATTAACCAAATTAGTTATCAACCCCACCCATAGGTGTTAATTGATTTGTTTAGTTAACAAAGAATATCTAACCCCACCAAAGGTGGTATTCATACAAAAAAGGGAGAATCAATAAATATCAATTCATATCTTTAATAACCTAAATAATACGAGCAAGCATAATTAACTTAGTTATTATATCCATAAATACTCCACTATTTATAAAAGATAAAATTTGCATGAATGTTTATTGAATCTATGTTTAATTTTCTGTAATTAGATTAAGAACACAAAAACCCCAAAATATCGTGACAGGATGTTTAGGATTTAATTTCGTTTTTAAAAGTTTGAATAATAAATTAAAAACCACATACATTCCTTCCTTAGATCGACCTTGGGAGTATACTTATCATTTTCTACGAAATGATTCGTGCACTTGCGAGAGTTTTATAAATATAAAACCAAAGTATTGGCAGGATCGACGATGCCGGTTTTCGTTCATCAAGTTTTCGTTCATCAAAGTATTTGGCGATCACGATTCTGCTCATCATATATTACCATAATTACTGACCAAAAGCTATATCTATTACTAAGGGAATTATGTGAATTAATACCCTCTGTAGCAATGACAAGACAAATATTGCACGGATCATGATGACTCTATGAAAGTAGACTCATTAGTGTACTTTTTTACTTAATATTTACTTGCTCTATTTAATAAATAGTATTTTGGGGGCTAAAAATATTAAAATATAAACATTTTATTGAAAAGAGGTGAAAATATATATTTTTGGATTTGTTTGGAATTTTTATGGATTTTTTATTAATACTTAACGTAAGGCCAATCAGAAGCTGCCACTTAAGTAGATGAGCTAATTAGGCAAGCCATGTAGACACTATGCAAGCATAGATAACAGATCATAGATCACCACATGTGAGGAGAGATGAAGTACATGACTCGTATCAGCACAACGTTCAATTCGAGTGCATAGCATGGTTAAACTTTCATGCCATGTATCACCAATCTACTTGTTTAGCCGTTCCCTCCCATATGCCACGCCATCCATTACCGCTAATCATGTTATGCCACTTGGTACTGACTCAGCATGCATTGACTTGGACCAGTCCCCCTACCACACGCCGCACTTTGATTTTCTTAGTGAATTCTATGTGCTAAATGTCGTGTTATGATTGGCTGGCATTATTGATTTTGCTTGTTTTGATCTTAGCCTTTGATTCGAAGCTGATATGATGGTCCAGATTGTCCTTGAGCTATATTTAAGTTCCTAATCACTCTATAAATCCTAATGAGTCACCATTAGCATAATTTTGGTTAGTTTTTGGAGCTAAAAAGAGAAAAAATTCAAAAGGAGATACAATATTGGTGGAGATTCAAGAGAAGATTAACACTACAATTAAAGAGATTGATTTTTTTCTTCTACTATTTTCTTTATCAATTTTTATGTCTTTCTTTATGAAAAATATGAGTTTTATGGATAAAATATATCTAATTAATTTATTAATCTAGGAATCTTATGAACCCAATTTTCACCATATGTGATTTAATATTTTACCCAAATTATAATTTTAATTTAATTATATTATTTAATATGATTTTTATGCTATTAATTGTTTGGCCAACAATTTATCTAAAAAGTTAATTAAATAGATTTAAGAGAATTATTTAATTGTTTGTCTTCATTAAATAATATGCATAGTTTCTAGGCACATATGTATGATTTTTATGTATGTGATCAATAATTAATGAACTTAATGAGTAGTATGAAATTTAATTGGCATGAGAGCGTGATTAAATTAATTACTATATTGTGTGTACACTTGAGAGAGGAATGCATGTTAAGTTAAATTCAATTGATCATATAATTTAATTGATAATTATATTGTGATGATTTTGTGATTCACATATTTAGAAAATTGGGGGATTAAGTATTACTAGATATTTTCTTAGTTACCAAATCTGATTTAATTAATTATTGAAATTTACTTTTAGTTATTTTTAATTTTGCTTCCTTAAAATATAAAAACACAAAAAAAAAATGATTTTGTGTTTTTTAGTTTTAAAAATTAGTTTCTAATAAAATAATCTTCTTGGGAACGATATTTTCTTATCATTATATTATTTGTTGTGATACGTATACTTGCATATTCATTGCACACACAATTTGTGTGACGATCAAATTTTTGGCAGCGTTGGTGGGGGTTATAAATATGAGAAATTAATTTTTATTATTATTTTTTTTATTTTAGTTATTTTTCTTAATTTATTTTTCTTTCCTTTAATTTTAATTGAATTATTTTCTTTTACTGGCTTATCTATTTATTTATTTTAGTTAATTTATTTTACTTAGTTTTTTTTATTTATTTACTTTAAATTTATTATTTATTTATTTATTTATTTTTAATTTAGACACATCATTTATGCTATTAGAAGCATAGAGTAAAAAATAGCTAGCAATAATTATCAATTGTCAATAGATAGAATGATACCATAAGAAGAGTAGTTGGAATGCATGAAGTAAATAATATCATGACACTTACAACTCACATGTTATCTTTGGTAAATCTTTTGAAGGTTCAAAACTTACCAGCGAGTATACACTAGGTCCAAGATTCAAGTGTGTCATGTGTATTTTGTGTGTTTTGTGATGAAGCCCATTTGTTTGATAATTGTCCAGATAATTCTGAAGTAGTATTTTATATGAGTAATGTGAATCAAAATAATAATCCATACTCAAACAAGTATAACCTAGGATTAAGACAACATTTAAATTTCTCTTAGAATAACAACAATCACGGTGGTAATCAATTCAACCATCAATCCTTTCCACCACCTAGTTTCCAAGAACCACAACAATTACAAGCCCAAGAAAAGAATCCACCTATTAAGGACAATACAAATGCTTTATTGGGGATGATGAAAGACTTTATCCAATCAGTAAATACAAAAGTATCCACTCAAGACACTTTAATTCAAAATTTAGAGAACCAAATGGGCAACTTGCTCAGGTTATAAGTCAAAGGTCTCAAGGTAAACTTCCAAGTGACAGAATTGTAAACCCACAAAGAGAAGGTAAGGACCAGTGCAACACCATAGCCTTGAGAAGTGGTAAAACTTTAGAACAAGAACATAAGACTATTAAAGATGAGGAGAAATAGGAAATTAACAAGGATGATGAGGATCTAATGGATAAAAGAGCACTGAAAAGGAAACAATTCAGCCACAGTAAAACAATCTATACAAACCCACTATTACTTTCTCTCAAAGACTGCAAAATAAAAAGTTAGATATATAGTTTTCAAAATTTCTTGATGTCTTCAAGAAGCTGCACATAAATATACCATTTGTAGAGACACTTGAATAAATGTCGTCTTATGCCAAATTCATGAAGGATATACTATCAAATAAAAGGAGGCTTGGAGATCAAGAAACAATAACCTTGATTGAAGGTTGTAGTGCCATCCTTGATAGAAACTACCATAAAAACTAAAAGATTAAGGTAGTTTTGACATCCGTTTTGAGAAAACAGTGTGTAACATGGGTTCTAGCATTAACCTCATGCCATTATCGCTCTTCAAGATATTGGGGGTTGGTAAAACCAAACCTATTTCAATAATATTACAAATGGCAGAAATATCAATTAAGAGACCTTACAGTTTGGTAGAAGATGTGCTAGTAAAAGTAGACAAATTCATCTTTTTGACAAACTTCATTGTGCTAAACATAGAAGAGGACCGTGACATTCTTATCATACTTGGTCATCCATTCTTAGCAACCAGAAGAACAATTATTGATGTACAAAAAGGTTAACTTACAAAGAGAGTGCAAGATGAACAAGTAATATTTAAAGTTTTTGAAGCATCTAAACCCCATGACATTGATAGTGCTAATGAATGCTTAAGGATAAATGTTACTGAATATGGAGACAACTTAAAATAATACGTTGAGCCACCCACACTTAAGAATGTTACATGTGATACTATGAAATAGGACATAAACTCACCCGAAAACAACTCAAATTGTTTTAACTTTGGTGGAAGTATGTAATCGAAGGTTGACATTATAGATAGTGTGAACTTTTTGGAGGATGTGCCTCTCATTTGTGTATCAAAAGAGATTATGGAAAACTTTGAGATAGAATCTAAGCTCAAACCATCAATTGAAGGGCCAATAAGTATGGACCTTACACTTTTACCCTTCTATCCCTAGTCAAGTATAGAAATGAAAGAGTCCAGTAGAGAGGTGAAATAGATGGTGGAAACATATAAATTGGATCAGTTACGATGGAGTGCTTATAAGAATGCCAAAAAGTTCAAAAAGAAAAAAAAATGGCATGAGAATAGAATTGAGCACCGTGTTTGTAAATAAGAACATAAGGTATTATTGAAAAAATTAAGACTCAAATTGTTTCCAGGCAAACTCAAAAGTAAATGTACACAAAAGGATGTGCCTTAGGACTTGATATGACCGTCTAGTCAAGGACGTTAAACATGACGCTGGTTAGGAGGCCAACCAACGTTATTTACTTATATTTTCATTATTTTTTATAGGTGAATAAATGTGGAGAGTAATGGCATAACAAGAATGAGTATTTCATCGATAGATGTGATGTGCAATGATTAAGGGAGTTTTCTTTTCTTTTACCTTTTCATATTTATATGTGCACATTGGGGAAAATGTGTAATTTAATTTTGGGTGGGGGGGGACCTCATTCTCTACATTTTTTTTACTATGCATTTTAAATTTTCAGGAATGTTTTTTAGAGATTTTTATTTTATTTTTAGGATGTTTTTAATCATTATTAATTTGGGTAAAAATTGATAAAAATATAGAAACTAAATGCATGCATGCTTGATATGAAACATATGAACTCAATGATAAAAATTGGTTGTCATGACTAGGATAAGGAATGTAACATATTTGTTAAGATATTTACATTAATCATGTGATATACTTGCTAGTTTTGATTAAATTGATTCAAATTCTTATGCACATGTTCATGGTTGATTTTGGTGTGCTTATTAAGAGAAAATTTGTAATGAGTTATGCAAGTCGATGATATCTACCAAGTTTTAGAATCTATTTGATCATCCCTTGAGGCAAACTCCTAAATAGTATTTAGAAAGAAAATGAATTTAGCCTTATTTGGATCGATTGAGTCTTTCAAGCTAACCATTGTTAATATCTGTAGCCACCCATTTGAGCTTTACAAAGAACCTTTTATATCTTTAAGCCACATTTTATGCCTGACTAGTAAGCATTACCTTTATCCTTGCACCTTTTGCTTGTATATAAAGAAGAAAAAATGATATCATAAGTTATGCTATAGAGTAAGGTGAAATGTAATGTACTCTAAAAAGAGAGAGAGAAAAGAAGAAAAACTCACAACATAATTATCTATCTAAAGAAAAAGAAAATAGAATTGATAATAAGTTTTAGGGTATTATGAAGTTATAAAAAAAGAAAGAGAAAAGAGATGTGGAATAAAAATATATGAAAAGAATAACGAAATAGGGTGCACTGAAATATCAAGTAAAAGCTCAATTGCAGTTAAAAATTGCATGATGAAAAAAAGAAAGCTAAGGTGTAGAAAGAACCTAAGTGTCTTCATTTATCAACCCCCACATAAGCTTTCCATTACAACCATGTAAAGTCCTTATTAATCTTGAGCTAAGTGCATATTTATATTAGTGGAGAGGGATGTGAAAAATAGACTTATGAGACTTGTTCTAAGATTGAATTGATTAGCATGCTCATATATGTTGATTTCATAAGTGCATTGGATGATATCATGCGCAACACACACACACACAAATCAATTTGTTAAAAACCTTGCATATCCTTGTATTGATGAAACATTGGTTAATTAATGTGTTCACTCTTTATCATAGGATTGTATGAATTTTAAGAGAGATAGTTTTTGTGAAATATGCATGTATTAATAGAAGTATATTTATGAATATACTACCCATATTACTTTATTTAGTTATACTTAGCTTTACTTGAGGACAAGAAAAAAGTTTAGTTATTTAGTTATTCTATGAAAGTAGAGTAATTAACATATTTTTTACTTAATATTTACTTATTCTATTCATTAAATAGTATTTTTGGGGCTAAAAATATTAAAATATAATTTTTTAATGAAAAGAGGTGAACATATAATTTTTGGAATTTTTTTAGAGTTTTTATGAATTTTTTATTAATTTTAAACGCAAGGCCATTCAGAAGCTATCATGTGACATGTTACGTAAGTATATAAGTTGACTGGGAAAGCCACAAAGACCCCATGCAAGTAGGGACACCAAATTATAGATCGTCGCGTGCAAGGAGCAACGAACCGTGTGCCTCGTATTGGCATGATGTTCAATCTGAGTTTAGAGCACGATCAAACCTTCACACCACATGTGACCACTCTACTCGTCCAATCGTTCCACCCGTATGCCATACCATCCATTATCACGAATCACGTTGCGTCACATGGCACAGACTTAGCATGCATTAACTTGGATCGATCTCCTCTGCCATACATTGCGCTCTAATTTACCCAATGAATTTTATGTGCTAGGTGTTGCACTTTGATTGGCTAGTGTTGTCATTTAGGTGTTGCACTTTGATTGGCTAGTGTTGTCATTTTTGCTTGTTTTGATCTTAACCCTTGATCTGAAGCTGATTTGATGGTCCAGATTGCACCTGAGTTATATTTAAGCTCCTAATCACCCCATAAACCCTATGGGGCCATCATTAACATAATTTTGGTCAGTTTTTGGAGCTAAAAAGAGAGAAAAATATAGAAAAATTCAAAAAGAGATACAATTTTGGTGGAGATTCAAGAGGAGATTAGCACTACAATTCAAGAAATTGATTGTATTTATTCTTCTACTCTTTTTTTTATCAATTTTAATGCCTTTCTTTATGAAAAATATGAGATTTATGAATTATGTCTAGCTAATTTATTAATATGAGGTCTTATGAACCCAATTTTGAATATATGATAATCTAATATTTTACCCCAATTATGATTTTGATTTAATTCTATTATTTAATTTGATTTGTATGCTATTAATTGTTTAACCAATAATTGATCTAAAGAAGCAATTAAATAAATTTGAGAGAATTATTTAATTGTTTGTCTTGATTAAATAACATACATATTTTATAGGTAGTGATGTATGATTTTTATGTATGTGATCCATAATTGATGAATTTAATTGGCATAAAAGTGTGATTAAATTAATTACTATATAGGGTATACTTTATTTGAGAAAAGAATACATGCTAAGTTAGATTTAATTGATTATGTAATTTAATTGATAATTATATTGGGGAGATTTTAGTGATTCACATGTTTATAAAATTGGGGAATTAAGTATTCCTAGATATTTTCTCTTATATCTTCTTAGTTACCAAATTTGATTTAATTAATTATTGCTATTTACTTTTAGTTATTTTTAATTTTGCTTCCTTAAAATATAAAAACACAAAAAAACAAAATTGATTTTTTATTTTTTTTGTTTTAAAAATTAGTTTCTAATAAATTAATATCCATGTGAACGATTTTTTTATCAATATATTACTTGTTCCAATACATATACTTATGTATTTATTGCACACACAATTTGTGTGGCTATCACATCAAAGCAAATTAAGGGGATAAATGATCTTCCACTTTCCAATTTGGAGAATCGAAAGGATGATGTAGCATCTCATCATCAAATTGATTCTTTGAATGTCATGTTAACATCTTTGATGTCTCTTTACTTTTAAATGACCTTTGAAAGTGATGAATCAAAAGAAAGTACCAAAAAACCTTTGCAGGCATGCCTTTCTTAGGTATTGTCTCATCTGGAGTACATATTCTAATAAGATGTATATAATCCATTCACATCCTTATTTATCTATTCACCATAAGTATTATCAATATTTTACTCATGATAATACCAACATTTATAACTCAAAAAATACCACTATTGATATTTAACCTCATCAACACCATTAAACTTCTCATTTTTACATTTAACATAAGGACATCAAATTATACTAATTTCATTATTTCTATTTCTACAGGCAAATTCCAAGAAAGCTTTAACTCTAGAAATATAGTTTTTTCTCAATTCTACACTTTGACATCAAACATTTGTCCAATTTATATTAATGGTATTAAAAATATTAAATATGTATCCGATAAAATATAAATGTATTAATCATCAATATATTTCAAAATTTATTATATGAAATTTATAAATTATTAGAATATCAATCAAAACATCATATAAAAATAAATACATAAAATTCAAACAATTAATAAATTAATTATTATAACATTAGAAATATATAATATTATTTAATACATGTAATAACAAAAAATTTAAACTCAAAATAAATTCATATATATAACATGAAATTCGTTAAAATAAATAAATAAAAAATATATTGTCTTCTTTTAAGCTTGAATAAAAATGAACAACCTATATAAAACAAATATATATATAAATAATCAATAACACATAATATACATAAAAATTAAAAAATAATTTTACATAAATTAAATAAAAATATAAAACATCAATAATAAGTGTAAAATAATTCATAGAAATACTTATAAGAATAAAATAAGTCAAAAAATGAAGAAATCATGTTTTTGGTAAGTGAGAAAGTAAAGGAAAATGGGTTAAAAATATTGAGTGTTAAGGTAAAAAAAAGGTGGATCTAGATCAGAAAATAGATAGGAATAAAGCCCAATTGATGGTGTAGGAAATGGTGGTTGAAAATGATCAAAAATATCACACGGTGAGAGAGACGTGGGGGATAACTACAAGACATGTAGGCTCGATAAGGGAGGAAGAAGAAAAGGAAAAAAAAGACAATTAACGTTAGTTTTATGTGTTAACCGCGCTGTATGTAGCGTCGGTTCTATGCGTGAACCAATGCAACGTCACGTGTAGCATCAATTGACACGTAGGACCGATGCTACGTGTCACGTGTAGCGTTTGTTGACACATAAGATCAATACTACGCGTGCATATATCATTAGTTGTACGCGTCAATTGATACTATTTTTTAATTTTTTTAGTATTTTTTAATTTTAATTACATTAAAAGTAAATTTTTAAGTTGGTTTATAAGTAAACCGACTTTAAGTCTGGAATTAAATACTTTTTATTATACTAGTGAGATGAGATAGTAACGATAAATACTAATTGTGATATCTTATTTGTTTCTAATGGGTTTAAATGAGACAAATAAGAATACAAAAATAATAAAAAAATATGATATATAATTATTTATAATGTAAGTTTAATAAGAAAAATGATACAATATATGTTTAAAATTAGACTTATTAGGGCTACAATCTAATTAATATGAGATGATATTTAAATAAATGAGACAATATTATAGCATAATACATTAAAAAAAATTAAATAAGATATGAGATAACCCATTTTATATTTTAATTATGTATTACTGCATATAAATTCTGTGCCTAGCTAACTAAGCTATCTAAAGCCAATAAGTGACATTAGGAAGAGTGGTAGATGAAGCGAACGGTTCATAAGTTTGATTTGCTACTTGAGTTTTTAGTAGGTGCCTCTGCGTTAAGAATTCTTGAGGAATGGGAGATGAAATAGAGGAGGTGTAAAGGGGACTATTAAGGGGGGAAAAAAATCTTATTTATCAGTTAGCGTTGAAGCATTGAAAATAGGGGTAAATATGTCAAAAGTTTTAAATTGACGTGGGCACCATGTTCTAATGTGTGCATTAATTTTTCGCTGCCCTCCATAAAAATAAAAAAATATTCCAAGCGTAACAAAGCAACATAGAGACATTCATGGATAAAAACATTGTTTGAAATTTAGTTTTATTTATTTATTTCCTTGTTGTCCGGGAAAATTTTATTTGGTATACATGATACCATCTAGTTAGTTCACGTCAATATTAACTTATCAAAAAGGATACAAAAATATATTTACATAATATTCTTGTTTGTCATTTTATTTGGTATACATGATACCATCTACTCTTTTACTTTAATTTTATTAAAAGGAAAGAGTAGAATTGTCATTTTTTTTTTGTCATTTTTGATCATTCATGAAAAAAACAAAAACTACATTTTCACGCATAATATTTGTGATTAATTTGAAATTAAACTTCAAAATTATGAAATAGTAAAAGGATTAAAATGTAAAAATTTAAAAAATAAAGTACAAAAATTATAAAGAAAAAATAAAGGCATCAAAATGTATGAAATATTTATTATATCAGTACAATTAATTAGACTTTAATGTCAATATTGTCATTATTAAAAACTTATTTCAAAACATCACCGAAGTTAAAAAGTAAATGACTCAAATCATAATAATGAATAATAATGGTATCAAAGTTTATAAATTTAAAAGTAACTATATTTTTACAATATTTTTTGTTATTGTCATAATAAAAATGTATGAATCGTTTATAACTTCACTACAATTAATGGATCAAAACATAAGAAAGAATAATATGGTGATCAAATAAAATTAAAAGTAATGATATTACCGTAATAACTTTTGTTATTATTGTATAAAATGGTTTTTTTTATATTACTATAATTAATTATATTTTAAAATTATTATTATTGAATAAAATTTTTATTATTGAAAAGACATTTTCGAAATATAACCACCCAAATTAAAAAGAAGGGATCAAACCATAACAAAATATGATAAGTGGATCAAAGTGTATAATACGAAAAAATTAAAGAGACCACAGTCCTAGAATTTAAGAGTAATAATATTATCACGATATAAATTATTTATTATATCTATACAATTAATTAAATTTTAATGTTATGATATTATTGAATAAAAATATAAAAGTTAATGTGTTACCACCCAAATTTAAAAGTAAATAAAAAAACCATAAAAATGAATAAAGTTGAAATTAAAGTGTAAACTATATAAAAAGAAATATCATTTATATAATTTAGCTAAATAAATAACAACTAGACAAATTAAGTGGGGTTAAAGAGCCACTAAAGCATTTCCATTTTTTAAATTCTTTATAGATATAGATGTCCTTTTTATCAGTTTGTACACGCCCTTTCCCTATTTTTAAGTAACATTCCAAGTTTGAATATTTTTAATTATGGCTACTCATTATAACTGATCAACTAACTTATCAAATTAAACTTGACCTTTGAACAGTATTTAGGGTTTGCTTCTATTAGTGTATAAAGTAGTTAATAGAGTTCATTTTAAGGACAACTAAATTATTAGTACTCGAAAAACTCTACTCAGTTTTAAATTTAGGGAAAAGTGCAAGCAACCATATGAAACAATTTGAACATGATCAATGTATAGTGACTATAATTCTATAAGAATGTTGCATTGAAATCAAATTCAAAGTAAGGTTTCATCTAATTTATTTGTATAGAAATATTTTATTGATATTGTTACCATTGTAATATGAAAGTTATTAATTCTTAAGTAATTTTGTTATATAATATATTTTACCTCCTAACATTAATTTTTGCATAGCTTTAACCTAACTTTTTTATGTTTTATAATTTGGCAATTCTACTACACACTAAAAAATGAATGTCAAAATTTATTGTAATCATTTTATCCATGACGCAAAAGTCTTTTTTTTTTCTTTTCTTTTTAATTGAAAAGGAAATCACTCAAAACTCAAGTGGGAGTTATAATTTTTTTTAAAATACTACCTTTAAAATTTATAACCATAAATATAACATCTTTTATATACATCTCATACATTTTCACTATCTATGGTATCATTTAATTTTGAACGTTATTCAATTATATACCGTTCAAATAGAATTAAGATAATTTTGACTCTTTTAATATTGAGCTCTATTCAATTAGATCTCATTCAATGTTATTGGGATGTTATATTTATTGTTATAAGATTTAGAGGTGTTATTTTTTTTTATAATTTTTCTACTTTTTTTTTCTTAAAGACCTAAATCATATGAGAATATCTTAATAAATAAATAAAAATATACATAATTGGAAAATTATAAAAAAATTCTAAAACTTATAAAAACAAAAATAACACCCTAATAATATTAAACATGTCTAATTGAACGGCTTTCAGCATTGAACGAGTCAAAATTATTTAAATTCAATCTAAGTGGCGTCCAATTTGACGGTATTCAAAGTAAAATGATGTGTTAGATTTTTTTGAATTATGAAAATGTATAAGATTTGTATAAAGACTACTATTTTTATGATTATAAATTTTAAGGGTATTCCTTTTGTTATTTTTCTGATATAATTTTATCATTTCATCGAAATGTTTGTTGTTGGAAATAGAAAAACCTTATAAATTTTAAGAAATTTGAATCTTGTTAAGAAATTTAAGAGAGAGAGGAATCACAAATTAGAAGTTTTGGTGTAGTACTGATGAAATCTTGATTTTCCATCTTTGTATAATTAAAGTCGCATATGAAATTTGATGTTATTTTTTCGTCACTAACAAATAACAATGTCAACTTTTTTTCAGGTCTAATTAGCTTTTAGGAGTTATGACATAACTGTCTAGGTTTTGATCGAGCACAAAAGAAAATATCCAATCGTGAAAAGGCAACCCTAAATGGCAATAACTAGTCGAAGCTACAATATTACAGCAACTCCAGTCACAATATTGGCGCATATTTTAGTCATAGCAATAACAATTCTTATGCTCGTTTGGCTTTTGCATTTTCAAGAAGGCCTTGCATATAAATCTAACGACAACAAGCAAAAGATTCTCAATGTACATTTTCCAAACACTTCCTCAATATTATAACCTTTCTCGTTTAGGGTAAAGCTCCGCTACAGTTCTCTAGCTTAGCTTATTTGGGTCGCAGTGGTCATTCGTTTTTTTTTTCCTTCAAAAAACGAGACCATAACAACACTTTGCAAAGATTACTTAAAAAAACACAAAAAAAACATATAGCAATAAAAATATTACATTCTATTTTAATTGGAAATTAAAATGATTTAATATTAGGGTTATTATTTTTTTTGTTAATTATGACTTTTACTAGAGTTAGTTTTATTATTTTTCTGAACACTTTTTTCAAAATTAAAACAGTTGAACAAATTTTTTTTTCTAAAAAAAATAACTATTGCGACCCAAATAAGTTAAACTAGAGAACTAGTATGATCCAATTGTCTAAGCTAGAGGATTGTGGTGACTCTTCAACTATTTTATCATTTATTACATATACATAATAGGCATTGAACAAAAATAAAGCATAATATATAGACATATATTCACAAATATATATTTATACAAGTTTGTATTATATGTTTTTGAATTTCGTTTATGTTGCAGTTACATGCGCTTTTAATGATACTTGGACCTGTGTTAAGTGCCGGAGAAGGTAGCTTTTTTTTTTTTGAATTAACATGTGCTATATTTTTCCCTTTTGATTTTATTTAAATTTAATTCTTAATTATTTGACTTGTATCTACTTTTCAACCTTTCTCATTCTCAAGTTCTCCGGTCTACTTCAAATATTTCTTAGATTTGGTAAGATCAAATAAGGAAAAAATTAATTTAAAAGTACATTTGGTTTATATCATTTACATATTTTGATAACATGCATAGTATTTACAAGCTATATATAAATTATTTTATTTTAAAAATTGAGTGATTTCAACTACATAACTTGAAAGTTATATGACTAAAGTAAAAAAGTGACATGCAAAAGTGTCTTATAATTTCAAAGTTATATGAATAAAGTATTTTGTAAGTTTTTAGTTACAAATATAATTAATTAGAATTGGTAAATGGATAATTAATCAATTAGTCAAATTATGCTAAATTGAAATTTTATAGACGGCCAGACATACAATTATGTATAAATAAAATAATGTAAAAATAATTATTGACACATGAGAATTTTAGGTGGAAACAAATTAGGTCATAACAATAACCTAAGAATAAAACCACTAGTTTATCGGATCATCTAACTATCTACTATGAAAATAATATTTGATTTTAAGGCTAAGACTCAAATTATCCAAAATAGATAATATATCCAAGTAAACTACTTACAAGCCTCATTTTTCTTTAACAGTGTCCACAAGTAAGGTGTATAGATTTGGAAAAACGCTTCGATAAACTCGAGTCATCGAACTCGTTCAGGTGGCATCGTATAAGTTAATACAATAACACAAGTGTAAGGCGTGTCCTAAAGCAGATTACATAATGAAAAATTCTAGGTAGATGATTTAATGAAATAACAGATAAAACAAAATCATTAGCAAACCCTAGAACATATGATTGAGCATATGATCATAAATTAAATAGACTTGTTAATCAATCAAACATAATCACAAAATATTTGATAGATTAAACAAAGAAAGAAGTTTAACAAAATATGATTTTGTAAAACATATTGAGAGAGAGAGCTTATGATCAAGAGATTAAACAAATTGTGGTTGAGAGATTAGAAGGCATTAGGTTTATTTAAATAGAAAATATTGAAGCCCTAATGCTAATTTAAAGTCCAATTACAAAATTGTCCATTAAACAATCCATAGAGGAGTAAATAATATGAAAAATATGGTAATTAAAATATTTTGCTTGAGTAAATAAATAAGTTAAAGTTGAAGCCCACATCACTTGATCGACCTAGACCAAGCTCGATCAATTGAGCCAATAAGGTCAATTGATCAAAACCCTTTTCAATCGATCCAAGAAACTATTAATAAAAACCCAAGATGAGGTAGATCGATTATGATTGATTCTCAATCAATCTAGTCCCTTGATCGATCAAACCTAAAACGTCGATCCATCTACCTCAATTTTAAAATCATTTCGAGAAGACTTAGATCATAGTAGATTGATACTCGATATATCTACTTCCTCGATTGATCCAGCCATTACTTGATTGATCAAATAACCTATATACTAAAAGGTAAGCCAAGAAACTATGTTACACTTACTTATAAACCTTACAATCTCTTCTTTTGGTATATTCGTGTGACAAAACCTCTCTCTCATATAATGGAACTATCCTATGATTTGGTGAAACCATTTTCACTTAAATCTTGACATGTAGCTCATATGTACACTGAAAAACAAAAATACAAAGAGGCATACAACTTGTCTCGAAAGATTCATTGTTTATTAGTTCAATGTATATAATAATAGAAACGTGAAGAAACATACATAAGTAATGAATAACAATAGTAGATCATTTAAGTATTACTCTTCATATATGTAATTTCTCCCATTTAAATGGGTACTCTCCCCCTATGAGCATTATATCTCCTCCTTTTTGTCATACGAATTCGTAATATAACATTGAAACTTAGATTCAATATGAGCATCAATAAGATGTATGAAATGAAAGAACTCCCCTTAAGTTCTATAACTTTCCAAAATAAAATAGAATAATGTTTTTTTATAAAATCTAATATGTATAATTATTTTGGTTATTGATGATAGTAGACTTATTTAAACACGAGTAGAATAGAAAACTCAAATTATGAAATTAATTTTGTTCAAGTGTGGCTATCTATTGATAACTAAATATAGATGTAGAAAAGACACACATACTAATACATACGATGACATATCAACAATCTTCCAAAAAACGATATATGCTTAAACTACTATAGTATCTCAATTTATTCATTTATGATCAATCATAAAAAATTCAAATGAAAAAATATTACCTATCATGAAAAAACTATACTTGAATCCCTACCATTCACAAAATACAATTATCTACAAAGAGAGTACTTAATATTTTTTATTCCCCCTTTTGTTTTTAATTTTTTATTGTTTTTTTTCTTTTCCTTTAATAATTTTTTGTTAAGGAAATATACATGAGTCGTAAACCTAGTATGATGACTTCACACTAGTTGTAAGGTAGCCCTCTCCACTCATTGTAATAACTTTACATATCATAGTAGGTATTCCTCTCAAAACTTAGTATCTCTCTATAGTAGCATTTTAGAAAGTGAAAGATAGAGTTCAAACACACTTTTACAGTCAAGGTTATCTCAAGTCCTAAAATCTCACAAAAGCAATCATAAACTTCAAGCATGATATACATATGCGTTCAGTGAGTATATGGGTAGATTTTTGTCAACATCGATCATTATATGTGAAAAAAATATGTAAATGCACAATCAAAATATCCATTTGTACAATATGAAGTCGATCAAAAGAATTAAAGTTGTATGAGAATAATATGTAAATTTTATGTCAATATCAAAATATGCCTACTCCTACATTTTCCTTTTTTATTTTTTTATTAAAGCTAAATAAACATCAATAAACAAATAAACAAATAAAAAAATCAAACTAAAGATGCTCACTCATGTTCAACTAAGCACTCAAACAAAAGTACTTAATGAAGGACAATTAGGTGATCAAAAAGAGACAATCTTTCATAACCCAAACTTTCTTGAATTTTGATTTCTTTATTTCTTTGGGTTGGAACGCAACTACCTTAGTCTTCATAGGCATGTTCTTGGACTTGGCATTAGATTTCACATTTATCCTATATGAAGATGCAATATGCATGGTAGGATTATGATAATTAGTCCTGAAAATCCTCTTTGAACCAAAAACTTCATGCTTCCTAGTAGAAATTTTTGAACAAATTACTATAATGTTCATTCATCCACGAATATAATGCAACATGCATAAATGGATGATGGTTATAAGTCCTACTATGTGAAACATAGAAAAAACTAATAAATTTAAGAGTATTCATCAAAAATATACACTTAGCCCTAATATAACCTTTCCTACCATAATGATGATAGATAGACACAAACTTAATAGTTGTTTCAATCATAGGTGTAACGTTTATTTGTGTATAATAGGTAACTGTATGAGTAGATTTAGAAGACCTTACAAACGTGGTTTCTGATGTTGTAGGTGTAGATATCTCATCTTTATAACCAAGGCCATGTGTATTAAATGAAGAATAAGGGTGAGAAGGTGTTACAAACTGAGTTATTTTTGAAGATGATGGCATATAGTACTCATCTACATATCCTAGCCCTCTCTTATCTCCCGGAGGTTTTCCATAGTAAAAAACTTTGTTTGGCCTTTCAACTCTAATGATCAACCTCTTTACGGCTTCTTTTGATTCTCCAAATTCTTGCACTAGATTCTTATTTTCTTGTTTAAGATCTGCAAGACTTGAATTAAAAATATTATCACATTCATACACCTCAATTTTTTTCTTTTTCTAAGATAGATGAATTAATTTCATAGAATTTATGTTTATCACTTAAATTGGTTACTTTTTTTATTTACATGTCATTTTGTCTCATACTGTTAACTAAATTAATAAATAATTCATCAAGAATATTTGTATTAAATTTATTGAGTAGAAATTCAACATCATTTTCCTCATTATCTAAATCAAAGTCAAACTTATTGAAATGTCCATCAATCTTTGTAGTCAATATCAAGTAGTTGGTGCCACAACTTTTTGAGTCGTTAAAATTGTCATTGTCATTTTCTGAGTAGCTAAAGGTAGCATTGAAAGTCATTCCAATTCTATTCTTTTTGTTAGCACACTCAGTTGTAATATGATCAATCTCATTGCATTCAAAAAATTTAGGACTCAAACTACCCATAATAGATAATACCTCCAAATAACCTACTTACAAGCTTTCGCTTTCTTACACAGTGTCTACAAGCATGGTGTATGAATTCAAACCAACGTTCTGATAAACTTGAGTTACACAAGTTATCGAACCTATTTAGTTGGTACCTGAAAAGTTAGCATAATAACACAAGTGCAAGGCGTATCCTAGAGTAGATTAAATAATTAAAAATCCTAGTAAGATGATTTAATGAAATAATAGATAAAATAAAATCACTTGCAAACCCTATAACAGATGATTGAGTACATGATCATAAATAAAATAGGCTTGTTAATAAATCAAGCATAACCATAAAATATTTGATAGATTAATCTAAGAACAAAGCCTAACAAAATTTTATTTTATAAAATAGATTATGAAAGAGCTTACAATAAAGAATTAAAGAAATTGTGGTTGAGATATTACAAGGCATTTGGTTTCTTTAAATGGAAAATATTGAAGCCCTAATGGTAATTTAAAGTCCAATTACAAAATTATTCATTAAAGAATTCATAGAGTAGTAAATAATAGGGACAATATGATAATTAGAATATTTTGCTCAAGTAAACAAATAGGTTTAAGTTAAAGCCCTCTTGGCCAGATCGATCTAAACTAAGCTCGATCGATTGAACTAATAAAGTTGATCGATCAAAACTTTTTACGATTGAACCAGGTAACGATTAATAAAGTCCCAAGACCGGGTAGATTGAAAGATCATCAATCAAACATAAAACTTTAATCTATCTACCTAAATTTTAAAATTAACCTAAGAGGATTTAGATCCTAATTGATCGATACTCGATTGATCAAGTTTCCAATAATGTGTCTAATATGAAATTTAACGTGCATAAGAATATAAGTATACTTGAAATATGTTCATTTGAAGCTTTGTATTTTCTTTGGCTTGAATAGTGACCTTGAAGGATGAGCCTAAAAACTAAATTACATTTAAATATTTTATTCATGAATATCAACAACCCTCGTAAACCTTACATGTCCTAATTTTAAAAATTAAATGACTTATGTGTCTATTACAAAAGTCATGTGACCATATTATCCAAATACACAAACAAAGTGACTTCAAGAACTAGTCACTCAATTAAGAGAAAATTACTCTAAGATCAATGTATATTGGTCTTTGGACAAAATTGAAAAATAAAAAAATATAATATAATTTTGCAAACTTAACGAGGATAATTAATTAAAGAAATGTCGTGGGAAAATTATTAAAAGGTGTCCGCTATAGCTTATATAAACACAAGTTATCATGTTTATAATCTAATAAATTGAGTGCTATAATGTGTCTCAATATGCTTAACTTCAATCTATCATACTTAATTTATGTGTCCATAAATGTTAAACTAAGAGACAAATATGTCCCTATTAAAAGCTTAGGAACAAATGTGGCTTCATTAACCAAGTGTTAAGCTTTAGTTTGCTATGCTCTGATGAAAATATTACAATTACTAAAACCCAAAATTTAAGTAGTTTCACCTGAAAAATTTGATCTAAAGGCTTTCCTTTTTTCATTAAGAGTAAAAATCAATTTAATTGCAAGTTTTGACAATATTATATAATTTACTATAAATTAAATTTCATTCCAACATTAGTAATACACATAATTAGTTCTAGATTATTGAATATTGTTTCATTAATGATGTTTGTTTGGAAAGAATGATACTGAAAAAAAAAGAAGAAAATAGAATAAGGGATGTATATTTATAAGGATACTAAATTATTTAACTTGGAATATTAACGTGATGCAGCTATTCTGTTATATCATACAATCCATACAAGAAGAAGGTCGCAAAAAATGGTGCACTCGGCACTCCACTTGATAGCTCTCATAGTTGGAATTGTGGGAATTTTTGCAACTTTTGAGTTTCATAAAGAAATAGGACTTTGGAACATGTACACTATGCATTCTTGGCTGGGCATCATCACTATCTGTTCATTTGGTTTGCAGGTAATTTTTTTTTCTCTCTCAATGGTGTTATATAGAAAATTCAAATATGTCTCTCTCAATATCACTATGTGCCACTTTTGTTTTGTTCAACATATACTGTAAGTATCAAATAATTTATTTTTATTGAATTGTTAAATTAGGATGTTTAGATGTTAAAGAAATTGTATGACAACTTATAACGAAGCAATAATATTATATCGTGATATGTAAATTGATGTGATAAAAAATATTTTTCTTATTTTTAAGATTACATGAAGTTAATATATTTCCATGCATGTGTATCATGTTCTCCAATTAAAGAGTTGTAACTGTGGTGAGGTTAAGGTTTCAAATTCTAGAATTAATTCACTTTAGGTTTTAACTATTAATTTATGTTTTATTCATTTGAAGTGGTTGCTTGCTTTCTTCACGTTCTTTGCACCTGGAGCAGAGAAGTCAACAAGAGCTATATTGATACCTTGGCACATTTTTATTGGCATGGTCATATTTCTCTTAGCAATATGCACCACAGAAATAGGATTGGTCCAAACTTTCATCATCTTAGGTTTGGGGCGCTCCCAAGAAGCCCTTATTGTAAACTTCATTGGCCTCTTGATGTTCTTGTTTGCAGTCTGTGTCACTCTCGTTGTTGTTCTTCCTCGTAGTTGAAATCCTACCATTAAGATATATGTTAAACTTAGATATTGTTCTCTCTTTAACCAAAAAAACAAAAAACAAAAAAAACCCTTAGATGTTATTATTTGGATACTATAAGGTATAACAGCATCAATTGACAGCTCACACTTCTGTGGAGTACTCCAATTGATGTTCTGTTATTCACTCTGTTAGTACCGTGTGATTGTTGCTTGAGAGTGCTGCTGTATTTTCTTAAGATAGTTCTATTATTGGCTACTAGTAGTGTAGGTAAGTTAGCTCGCAGAACTATAGATTCTGCGGTGAAGAATACGTGTCTGTATGTGAGATATAATCAATCAATCAATTTCAGTTTACATTCTCCCTAAAGTTCTCATCTCTGTTCTTCAGTATCTTGAGACTCTTGCATTAATATATTCCACGAAATCGAATTCAAATATAACATGTCAGCTTTTATGCCGAATGTATATATATATTTATATTTTACACAAATGAATGTATATTATGTAAAATGTAAGAAATAGTTTTATTCACTAAATAAATGAATGTTTACAATCTAATTTATACAAAACAAAAGAAAAATTGTAATGATTAAAATAAGTATAATTATGTAAAAATATGTTCTTAGACAATCTGTTGCTTTCTACCATTTTGTTGTTGGTTGTTTCCAGCTGGTGTGTTGATTGCCACCAGTTGTATCTCGATTTCTTTAACATTTCCCCTTAAATTGGAATATATGTTAATTATTCCTAACTTATTAAGTAAGCTTGAGAGGTGTGAAAAACTTAAGAATTTGGTACAGATATATGCTAGTTGCTCCGATGTAGAGATATGATAAGTCTTTATCATTCTAGTTTGAATCTTTTCTCTCACTAGATGGCAATCGATCTCTATGTGTTTGGTTTGTTCATGAAACACTGGATTTGATGCAATGTTAAGAGCAGCTTGATTGTCACAATATAACTTGCCCGGTTGGGAGTGTTTGATACCCAAGTCATCCAAAATATATCATAAGCAGGTTACTTTACAATAGGCTACCACCATAGAACGATATTCTACTTATACCCTCGATCGTGAGACTATGTTTTACTTCTTAGTCTTCCAAGAAATTAGTGAGTTTTCAAGAAACATACAATATCTCATGGTTGATTTTCATGTGTCTGTGCATCTAGCCCAATGAGCGTCATAGAAAGCATTTAGTTGTAGTGGACTCACTGTTGAAAAAAAGAGATCTTGTCTTGGTGTGTTCTTGACATATCGTAGCACTCGTTGAGCTGCTTCCAAATGTAGTTGTCTTGGTTTATCCATATATTGATTGCAAATTTTCATAACATACACTAAGTCGGTCAGCGTGATGGTCAAGTATATTAATCTCCCAAAAAGTCTTCGATAGGATATGGGATCACTAATGAATTCTCCTTCAACCTTGCTAAAGGATAAATTCTATTCCATAGGTGAATTGGCAGGTTTGGCACCAAGATAACCCAAGTCCTCCAATATTTCAAGTGCGTACATGCGTTGTGATAGAACAATTCCCTTTATGGATCGTGAAACTTCTATGCCCAAAAAATACTTTAATTCATCAAGATCCTTTAGCTTGAATTGTCGCATGAGATCATTTTTAGTTCCTTCAATGTCTTGTAGATTGTTTCATGTTAGTTTCTTCAATAGTGAGTGATCATACTTTTATTGGTTAAAACCGGCTAGCATAAGTGTTGTTGATAGCTTGATGAACCATTGTCGTGAGGCTTATTTGAGTCTATACAAAGATTTGTGTAGTTTACATACTCATGTTTTCCCCTTTCGTCCAAATTCGAGTGTAAGAGACATGTAGACATCTTTGTGAATATCATCATAAATAAAGGCATTGTTGACATCAAGTTGGCAAAGATGCCAATTTTGAATAAGAATGAGATGAATGATGACAAGTTTGGCTACTGGTGCAAAAGTTTCTTGGTAGTCAAAACCTTCAATCTAACTGTCTCCTTTGGCCATTAATCGAGCCTTGTATCATTCCATAGAGCCATCAGGATTATACTTGATTTTGTAGACTCATTTACAACGAACTGGTTTCTTATTTGGAGGAAGTTGTTGGAGCCTCCAAATGCCATTAGTTTCGAGAGCATCCAATTCTTGTTTCATGGAAAGCCGCCATTTTGGATAGTTGAAAGCTTCAACAAAGGAGGTTGGTTCCCTAAGAATGAAAATAGAAGTAGCAAAGGCATGATATGCAGGTGATAATCAATAATAAGTAAGTACATGAGATAGAGAATGAGAAGTACCTTTATTATCGGATGATGTTGAGTTAGACGAAGGGAAGGACCGAGAAGGTAAGTAAGCTTCTACATGATACTTGTGAAGGTATCTAGGAATATGAGTGGATCGGCAGAGTCTATGTATAACAAGTGTTGAAGGAGTCACATGCGGTGTGTAATTTGATTATGGTGTTTCAGGAGATGTATCTTGAAGATTAAAGGTGTGTGAGTTGATTATTGAGAGGACATATGGTGTATGATTAAGTTATGTATTTGGAGTGGTTGATAGGCAAATGTCAGGCATGTCATCATAAATACTATTTTCTGATGGAGTGAATAAAGTTGGAGTGTTGATAGTGGAAGTGGAATAAGGAACACATGTTCATAAAAGATAACATAGCGAGGCATGAAAGTTTTACATGTTTCTAGATTGTAGACTCGGTAACCTTTAATCCCATATGGATACCTAATGAATATACATCGATGTGATCTAGAATCAAACTTGGTGGGTTGATTAAGATGTGCAGACACAAAGCAAAGAGAACCAAAGTCACAAATATGTTCATACCTAGGAACTTTGTGAAAATGGATTTCAAATGGTGTTTTACCCTTGAGAACAGGTGTTGGAGTATAATTTATGAGGTATATGGATGTAAGAATGGAATCTACCCAAAAATGTTTAGGATGGTTGGTTTGAAAGAGTAATGCGTGAGCTACATTGAGATGGTGATGGTATTTGCATTCAACAACACTATATTGTTAAGAGGTAGAGACACAACTGGTGTGATGCAAGATTCCTTTGGTACAAAACAACTGGGTCATAGAGAATTATGGTCCATTATCACTATTAATAATTTTTAACTCCAGATGAAAATTGTGTTTCAACAAGATTAATGAAGGTGGTGAGAAATGTGTGTGTATAATATTTAGTGTTTAAGAGATAGACCCATGTGCATCTTGAGTAGTCATTAACAATAGTGAGAAAATAACTTGCTCCATTAAATGCTGGAATGTGGTAGCCATCCCAAATATCAACATGAATCAGTTCAAAAGGTGCTTCTGTATTGATAGAACTTAAAGGAAATGGATTATAAGTTTGCTTAGCTAGTGGAAGAATAGAACAATCACTAATAGAACAGAAGGGTATATTGATTGAAAGAGAAAGTACACACAAACTATTATAAGATAAATGACCAAGTCGTTGATGCCAGAGATGAGGGTTGGTTGGAGCAGTATTTGAAATAGAGAAACATCCAGCCTTTTTTGAAATAGTCAGGTAGTAGAGCCATGCTTTCTCAATTCTCATCCCAATTGTCTTCCCCGAGCGTTTGTCCTAAACAAAGTACACATTATTAGTGAAGGTGACATGAAAAAATGTAGTTTGAGTAAGTATGGCTACTAAAACCAAGTTTAATTTGAAGGAAGGAACACATAAGACATTATGGAGTATGAAATAATTAGAGAAATGTATGGTGCCAATATATGTGACATGGGCAAGTGAATGATCAGTAAATGCATATGTCGATTAGTGATTGGAATTTTGGAGCTCATAAGGCTTTAGGAACAGACCATGTGATCAATTGCCTCTATATCGAAAATCCAATGGGTTTCTGAATGGAAAACACCCGCACATGATGTGTTACTTAAAGTAGTAGTCACTTAACTTGCCATGCTACTTGATTTGGCTTAATTGAGAAGTGTAAGGAGCTCATGATATTGGGTGGGTGTAAGGTTCTAGAATGGTGTCCTTGTGTCGAAGCTACTTACTTTAAAGTCAGTATGGTGAGCTTTAAAGAGGAAGTCATAACTTGCATTTCTCTTATGTTGAATTTCCTTTTTCTTCCAACACATGTTGATGTCATCTCCATTCAAACCACATAAATCACATTTGAGGTGATTTCGATAGCTTTTAGAATTGTGTCCATTGAGATCATAGAAATCACATTTGAGGCATAATGACCGATATTGTTGCATCAATTGCACTTGAGATATGAGTTTTGTGGTGGGTAATTCTTGTAATAAGGATATTGTAGACGATATTGTGGACGACTATCCTTGGCGATAAGTGCAGTAGCTTCTAGCATCCTTCCTTTGGTTTGTTTGTAGACAGCTCTCTACTTTTCATCTTGAATAATTAGTGAGTATACCCTATTTACTGTAGGTAAAGGTTCTATGAGCAAGATTTTTTATCGTGTTGCTATGTAAACTGTGTTAAGCCCTATGAAGAACTTTATGGTTCACTGCTTTTATTGGTATTCTTGTAGTTTCCTTCCGGCGTTTCCTCCACAATGTGGAAGGGGACATAGTGCATCTCGAGTATCCCATATGATTTTCAACTTGGTGTAGTATTCTCCAATGCTCATACCTTTTTGTATGCACTCATGGATCTCTTACTTGATTTGAAATAAGTGCACGCTCTTGGTGTGTGATAACTATATTTTATATAGTTATTTTCGTCTATTTTATTAATTATAATTGTTATGTTCTTGATATTTTTAGTTAATTTTAATGTAATAAATTAATATTTACTGTTTATTTTTTAAGGAATATATTTTTAATAAAATTAAAGAATTTGAATCGAAAAAGCACTTAATTGCAAATAAAAAGTGAAAATATAATTTAAACTAAAATAGGGATTAATTGCAATTATCGAAAGTTTAAAAGTTAATTTAAATTAGAAAAAGGGCTTAATTGCAATTAACGAAAGTTTAAAAGTTAATTTGAATTAAATTGTAGGGTTAAAATGCAATTAAAGAAATTTAATTTCCTGTAGGAACCACTTGCGAAATCACCAACACGCGACACCCACTGTTCGATCAGGAAATCAACGGCTATGATGAGGTGCTTGGATCCAGACGCGACAATCTTGAGTGGATGTGGGTTTTCTAGTTGCACGCTACTCGGTACCCATGTGGGGCCCACCTATTGCGCAGGCCGACATGCAGGGTGGCACCCACGTGTCTCGCGTGCGTTGATCCCGTGCGGTGTAACCATGTGCAAGTTTTCCATCCAACCATTTAAAGTCTGCCACGTATCCCACTATTTCTCCCAACCAATCATGTTTTGACACGTGGCACGTTTTGATGAACACAAAAACGAAGAACCACGCACGCGTTTCCAACAGCTTTCTGTCCCCCACGTGTCTAGACACCATTTATCCTGTGCAACACTTTCCGCGTGTGCCCATGCATGACACCGTATGAAATTCCACCACGTGTCCCACTATTTCTTGCAGCGAATCAGATGATGACATGTGGCATGTGGGTTGAATTAAAAAGAAATCAAAAACGGCACACGCTGCCCACTGTTTTGCACGATAAATTTCTTTTACATGCGACTGCAAAAAGAATATTTCTTGTTTTCTACTTTAAATATTTTTAATAATTTATTAGGGTATAAATATGTGATATAGAGAGAAATAAGGGGGTTGAACGGGTAGATAACACGCAGAAGCCATTTTGGCTTCTGTTGTGTTTCTACCTAGATGAAGTTCTAATTTTCTTTGTGTTCTTTAAGTGATATTCCTTAAATTCTGTAATTATAATTTTTGTTATGAAATAATTTAATTTTTCTAGGGTTGCGTTTTATCTAAATTTATGAAGCTTGGGTTTAATTATTTTTGAAAAATTTATAAGACTTTTAATTTGTTTATTCTATTTGTGCTTAATGCTTTTGATTATTGGAAAATTTATCAATTGATCTGCGACACTTAAATAAACTTGGAAGAGGCATTTTTGTGTATATTGCTCATGGATAGAATATCATGTATATATGAAGGATAGAAATATACCTTTATCGTATGTGTGGCCATTTGAGAACTTAGAGCGCAATGAATCTTGGTGAATTTAATTCTCATAGGAATATAGTGAATTAATTTAACGAGGTGTGTCTATACGGAGCTCGGAAGAGATGTATGGATAAAATTAGAAGTTCTTGGTTGACAAATTAAATTTACAAAAAAAGTAAATCAAGAAGGAATAATATGATTCGAGTGGAATAATTTAGTGAGAACTGCAATCCTAGAATTTTCTCTTATTTTGTTATAAAACTTTTAGTCAGTTAAAACAACTTCCAATTAATGATTGTTTTGGATAAAATCAAAGTTAAATAATTTTAGTACTTAACAAACTATAGTAACAAATATCCGTGGGAACGATAATTTACTTATCAATTTTTATTACTTCTTGATGAGCGAAAACCGGCATCGCCGATCCTACCAATACTTTGGTTTTATATTTATAAAACTCTCGCAAGTGCACGAATCATTTCGTAGAAAATGATAAGTATACTGTCAAGGTCGATCTAAGGAAGGAATGTATGTGGTTTTTAATTTATTATTCAAACTTTTAAAAACGAAATTAAATCATAAACATCCTGTCACGATATTTTGGGGTTTTTGTGTTTTTAATCTAATTACAGAAAATTAAACATAGATTCAATAAACATTCATGCAAATTTTATCTTTTATAAATAGTGGAGTATTTATGGATATAATAACTAAGTTAATTATACTTGCTCGTATTATCTAGGTTATTAAAGATATGAATTGATATTTATTGATTCTCCCTTTTTTGTATGAATACCACCTTTGGTGGGGTTAGATATTCTTTGTTAACTAAACAAATCAATTAACACCTATGGGTGGGGTTGATAACTAATTTGGTTAATTAAATTAATTCCTTTTTCTAAGAGATTGAAAATGAACCATTTAAATGTCACCTTTGGTGGGGTTAGACAGTTTAAACTTTATTCAAGGTGTCCAAATTAAACCTAAGAATTTAGTTATCCAAGTACTAACTTTCAAGTTTTAAAATCACTACCGAAAACATGTCGTCAATACATTTTCAGATAATAATTCTTATAAAAACTTTTGAAATAGAGCTTCACTCTAACTACCGAGCGATTGTACCATCAAATAAAAGAGCACTACTCTAAATCAGACCGGATAACTAAACCTTAAAATCTAATTTTAAGATTTAAGTTTGTAATGAAAAATAATATATTTCTCTCTAACATTCTTAATATAAAATCTTGAATAAAAATAAAATCAATTCATTTTAGAGATTTTTACCTATTTAATATTTCGCAAGCATAACAACGTTATTATTATATCATGTTTACAAATAGCTATACGCTTAAATTTAATCACGAGACAAATTAAATATAACATGTAAGAATAAAGCATAAAAAATAACTACAAAGAAAATAAAATCCTTACAAGATTGATGCCATTCCCGTTGCTAGAAAAACTCCAAGCGGAATTTGCACTCCCATTTATTGAATCAAAAAGCTAAAATATTACAAAAACATAACTAGTTCTTCCCTAAAAAGGGAAGAACTCTAAAACTAAGAGAAATTAACTAAGAAAAGCTAAAAACTAAGAAAACATAAGAAAAACTAAAAATCTAAGAAAAGAGAGAAAGAAAGAGAGAAAAGAATGTATTTGGAGGTTTTGAAGGTGTGTTTTGAAGTGAAGGGAATGGGGGTATTTATAGGTGAGGATGGAGAGAAAAAATGAGTAAAAAAATGTTAAAAAAATATTAAAAAATTAAAAAACGTGTAATGGAAATGCTGAGGTCATCAATGACGCTAACATGACGTCACAGGGCTGCTGCACGTGAAAATGGGGTGAAAACGCGTTGGGCGCGCGGAGGGCGGCTGGCGCCGCGGCGCTGGCTGTATCCGCACGCGTGAATGCAATAACAGCGCACGTGCTGCACGCATGAACGAACCTCGCGCGCGCATTTAACGATACCGTGCAGGCGGGCTGAGCCGGGCGGCCGGGTGGCGTGGCGGCCCGTTTTTCTCCTTTTTGACATTTTTGACCTTTTTGACCCATTTTGTCCAATTTTTCCATATTTGTCGACCTTTACGCATTTATTTATTAATATATTTGTGATGTATTGCTTCCAGTATTCCTCTTTGAGTCTTTAAGTTGCATTTTTAAGCCAAAATACCTGAAAAACAATAAAAATACGCGTGATTCCGAAAAAGACAAATTTATATAAATATATGATAAAACATATAAATATATATATTTTTAATCAATTAATTTGCATAAAATCATGGTTATTTTAGTGCTTTTTGAGCACTCATCACTTCTGACCGTGTATACTTGCACGATTTTATGTTCTCCTAAAAGAGACAACATTGTGTGAAAAAAGTTCTTTTAATTCTTCCCGTAGCTCATATATGGTATCATAATACATGACAATTTTCACAATTTTAGGCGATATAGTATTGAGAATCCATCATTTGATAAGAATGTTGCAGCAAGTCCATTGTTTGGTTTCTGCCTCAGAGTTTGCTGGTGGCCTCCTGATTGTGTCATCAATAAATCCATCTTTGTTTTTGGTGGTGAGAGTCATGAGCATCGTACGACTCCAAATATGATAGTTTTCTTGATTTAAGGATTGAGTCACTAGAACCATGTCCTGTTGGTCTGAGTGTAATGAATGGTTAGGATCATCATACCATTTTGGTAAAGTGGGGCTAGTATTGGTAGTTTCAGACATGATTGTTGAGTGAAAAATTTGAAAACGGGATAAGATTTAGACAATAATGACTGTTTATGAAAAAATAATGAATTAAAATAGGTTGTATTTTATAGGAAATGTATCAAGGATTCTAGAACCAGAAATTTCAGTTCGAGAATCGATCGGAAAGTTGGTAAACCGGTGTCTGGAATGACTAATCCGGCTGCTGGAATGACTAATCCGACTGATGGAATACTGAACCGGCTGATGACTAAACTGGCTAACAACTGAACCAAATAGTGACTGAATCGGCTAGAAGACCAAACCAATTAGAAGACCAAACTGGATAACAACCCATCATTTTCTTCATAGAGTGGTTTAAACGATGTTTCGTTTGAGTCGTCTTCTTCAGTGAGCTCATGTGACTCCGACGAGATGCGTGGTATTCTGGCAAGGCACGTGTAAGCATGTTGATGGTCATCTTGGCTTGAAAAAAATTGTAAATTGCTTAGAATGTTTTGGAGATTATAATGGGATGAATTTGAAATTGTGTATATGATTCAAAATTGATTTTGAAAAGAAACAAAATTTGGAAGGAAGAAAAAATTTCTGTATGAGTTGGATTTTCATAGGACTACTTCTTAAGCTCTAATACTATGTAAGAAATGGTTTTATTCACTAAATAAATGAATGTTTACAATCTAATTTATACAAAACCAAAGGAAAATTGTAATGATTAAAATAGACATACTTATGTGAAAACATGTTCTTGGACAGCTTGTTGCTCCCCACCATTTTTTAGTTGGTTGTTTCCAACTGGTGTGTTGGTTGCCACCAACTAGATCTCGAATTCTTTAATAAATTTCTATTGAAGGATCAGTTCAAAGATTTCGTGGTGCAAGCCAATTTAGCAACCCTTCAATAAAGTAAGTGTTTGAACGAAGTTCTCTGATCTCGGGATATCCACGTGAAGCCCCTAGGCGTTGATGGTTCCCAACCAACCTAGGACACATGTTTATTTTTCTTTCTTCAGGTTTCGAACCCCAGTCCTAACCCTTAAGACTTTATTAGGGAGTAACCTAGTACCATCTTGCGTTGATGGTTCCTGACCAACCTAGGACACATGTTTATTTCGCTCTCCCCAGGTTTCGAACCCCGGTCCTGACTCTTAAGACCTTATTAGGGAGTGAGATGGTACCAAGTTATTCCTTAATAAGGTTTTAAGGGTCAGGACCGGGATTCGAAACCTGGAGAAAGTGAGATAAACACATGTCCTAGGTTAGTCAGGAGCCATTAATGCTTAGGGGTCCCACGTGTATATCACGAAATCTTTAGCATTGTGAATTTCAATCAGATTCAAACAGTAAGCAACAGTCGCAAGTTATTTAATAACTTCGAGACATCTTGGAATGGAAATGACATTCAGAATAGTTGTACTAAATAACAATATAACCTTCACAATTTCTTTAAACAACAGAATAATAAAGGAAATAGACACAATCACAATTTACAAAGTAATATCTACTTCAAGAAACATAAGTAATGTCAAAAAATTTCAGAGGTCAAATGCTAACAGGTCTGTATGTCAAATTTGCTCGAAAAGAGTTCATGTGTTCAGAAGCTTTGTTCTAATAACCATGTGTTCATTGAATTTCGCTCTGATTCATTCTATGTCATGGATCTTACTACAAATAAGATCCACCTCAGGTTACATGCATAAATGGTTTGTGTGAAGTAATAATAGATGTAAATGATGCCATATTAAAGGACATATCTTGCAATTCTACCACAATCATTAGTGAAGCTTCAGTCTTTCTCACTACTGTAGAAAAGTCAATTGTAGTATAGAATCCGTAGCACATGAAGCTTGATCATTCACCATTTGACACAACTCTTAAGGTTTTACAATTGAATGGTATTTCTTCTCCTAAAGGATGTTTCAAGAGATTATGTTTTCTGCACTTCTTGTCAAGCAACAAAGGCACGTAAACTGCCTTTTATTACTTCATACATTAGGAGTAGCAAAAAATTTGAACTATTGTACTTGGGCTTGAGGACTTCGGTAATGCATGAATGAGAATAATAAAAATTGATGATTTCTTGGTTGTAGTTATTGAAAAATAGGAAAAAAGTGTTATTGCAGTTCTCTTTATTTAAGCTTTGAGGGTTATTTATAAACTTTTTTTAGAATATGTGTTTTTAATTACTTTGTTTATGAAACATGTCAAGAAATTACAAAGTTTACTTTTCATTAATCTTTCCGTTAAATATAAAAGAATAGAACAAAGAATAGAACACATATATCTTATATTCTTTTATTATTTGATAGATATATATCTAATGAAATAATTTTTAATTAAAAAATTAGTCAAAATTTTTTAGATTACACTTAAATAAAATTTTTAATTTTTAATATGTTATTTTGTATATTAGACAATGAAATTTTTGTATAAGTTTAAAAGAAAAATTTCTTAAAAATTTTGAACAATATTATTAATTAAATATTAATTTTTACATATATACTTATCGAAAAATAAAAACAGATATATGATATATGTAATATTCCGTTATATTTAACAGAAAATTGAATATAAAGTTAACTTTGTCTTTACTTTACACATTTTTTACAAATAAAAGAACTTAAATGAAATTTTTTCCACGAACAAATGATAAGTATAAACACATTTTTTAAGCTAAGTTAATGCGCAACATCTTTAACCTAAATAAATGGAACATCCAGGCACTTCATCATGCAAAATAACATAGAAAAGTTCAAATTGGATGTTGTAAAATTCTTACCAAATTTCAATGTTTTTAAATATTAAATCATTAGTATTACATGTGTATTAAATATTTTTATCCAATTTACATAAGTTAATTTATAATAAAACTAAACAATAAAGCTCAATATGTGCAAATTGACATAAAATTAAAGGAATTATATGACATAAAATATAATAAACACAAAAAATAGAAGTATGTGAAAAAATAGCTACTAGTAATATTACAAGGTATAAATAGCTAAATTATATGGAAGATAAAAAATAGGATTTTTTTCATGAATGATACTTAGGATTAAAAGTTCAACTATTAAAATTTATGAGAGGTTATCCTTTAAACACTGTATTAGTAGGAAAACTATATAATATTAGAATAAAAGTAAAAATATATTAGAAATATTAAATAAGTACCTAACAAAAGTAAAGAAAAAATATTTAATTAATAAACGGTATTACTATTTTTTTTTTGGTAAAATAAACATCCACGTTTATGAATAATAAGAAATTTATTATTGAAAAGTTGAGGAAGCTTATGCCACGTGTAAGATGGGTGTGGTCCGTCCCTTGTGGACCTCTCCCAAGTTTTTTTTTTTTTTTTTGCCTCTTGTTAGATGACCTCAATAGATATATTTGATTTTTTTTTCCTTTACCAATAAATTATCAAACCACCGTCACCTTTCCTTATTTCAATGCAATAATTGAAAACCATTTTTCTCTCATCATATATGGGCTATTCAAACTAATTGTGGTGCAGAGTTCGAGCCATTAATTGCTAATATTGAAAAGGATGGAGTCATGCACAGCTGTAGATGTGTGCAAAAAAATAAAAAAAAATTATCTAATGAGCTCGACAAATACGAAATAATTTGTTAAATTTTGTGTAATTTTTAAACATGATTAATTTAAATTAGATTAACATAAAAATTTCTCAATCATTAACTACAAATCCATTTGTAGATTGCAATACTTATAATGTGTTATCATGTAATCTAATATGTAATAATCAAAATTAAATAATATTTATTTTTATACATATGTTACATTTTCTCTCAATTTACTTAACTTATAAAATAGTAAAATATTATAATATATTTGAGTTCTCCTGCCGTGCTTATGACAATTTTATATTGTTTATGTTCGATATTTGTTTGAATTTTAGAGAGAGAATTTAGAAAGAAGTTAGAACAAAGATGGAATGTGGGGACTTCTTGGGATATTCATATATTTAAAAGGCTTTATATATACAAATATCGATTACATAGAATGGACGTATGAGAATACGTCAGAAAATGCATAAAAGTAAAAATACACTTATAAATCAGGGTTAGCCACTCAAGGCTCGATCAAGCGGACGATCCCATATACACAATAAAGGCTAGGGTTGTTGTCCCTTAAGCTTGGGTTATGCTCAAAAAATCTCTTGGGTCAGGCTATTGTCTAGCTCGAGCTATCGCTTGACCAATCCATACATCCAAATATCAAGTCCCTCTACTCTTTCAACTCGAGCTCTGTGCTTGGGTGGAAGAGTAAAACTTAGGCAATGGATCTAAATTGTTAAGCTCCCCTAATAAATGCATGTCACTTGATTGAAGAGAGAAAACTGTGGGTCTCTATATAAAGAGGTGCTTGGGCTGAGACTTTTTCATAATTTCCTGCACATCAGACAAAAAGTAAGAGAAAAAACACTCTGTTGCCTCAGTTTTAGTCATAGAAAAGTTCAATTTGGTGGTAAGAAATTAGCTCGACATATAGCTTTTTAGCTCGCGTTTTAAGAGTTTAGCACTCCTAGTTTAACACTTTTATGCTTTCTTTTCAAGTTGGTTTTCAAAGAATCCCTTTCCTTTATTTTTTTCAAACTCGACCCTAGGTAATATCTCTTTCTCATGTCTTACCCTTTCCTTTATATTTTGTGATACTTTGTAGCCATTATTCATAGAGAACAGACCTTGGGCTCAACCTCTTGGGAAAGCCTCTAATATCCCACCGTTAGTGATGATATGTGGTTCTCTATTGAAACAAGTTCTTCAAGTGAGGAAAGGTAATCCCAACCTTAGCCTTCTACCTCTGCCCCTTCTCAGGCCATTCCCACTATTAGGCTAAATTTTCCTCAAAATGTAAATATCAATGGCTAGGACATGGAGGAAAAAGGATAGGAACATAATGGTTGGAGAACCCACAAGTCGTACTAAGGGTTGGTCAACCAAAGTTAATACCAGTGGTTTGTCACTACTAGACAAGGATAGGTTGAGGAAAAAATATAACATTCCCTCCTCGGTTGACATAATGATTACAATGGTTGATGTTCATGACAACGACCCTTTCCCAATTGGGTGGACGGTTTTTCACAAGAAGGCTTTATGGTTGGGGGTCAGATTCCCTGTGTACCCTCTTATTAGGATGTTTATGGCGAGGACTCAACTGGCGCCAGGTTAGTTGATGCCCAATGGTTGGAGCTACTTTCTTTGACTCACAGTGATATGCCAAGAGCTTGGCATAGATTTAGAGATGCCTGAGTTTTATGAAGCCTACGTCCTAAAACAAAACCCAATAGACCCAAGGAACGTGTATATGTCTGTGAAATAGGACAGAGGTATAAACGTGGCCTTTCTTAAGAATAAGAATAACTGAAAGGAATATTTCTTTTGTCTCAAGTCAGTGGGAATATCCAACCAATGACACTAGGCTGATCAAAAGCATTTGGAATGATACTAAGGTCGTGATAAGGAACACGAGTTCCTTTATCATGACCTTGTCATTGGATGCAAAACAACATCTGGCTAATATCCCAAACTCTCACAAAGAAGACCTCTTGAAGGGATCTTTTGAATATCTTGCATTTTGTCGCATGTGGGTTGATGAGACACGGTTTAGTAAAGCCCTTTCTTCGAATTATTTGTAAGCCTTGGGCTCCTCCTAAGCGTAAGACCCCTCCCAAAGATTATACGGTAGGTAGTGGTTACTGATGATGGTGAACTAGTCCTCAGACTTAATTATTAATTAATTTTTTTATGGGATCTCATTATATTAACACCTTATCTCGTTTTTGCAGATAACATGAATTTCTATGTTAATATGCTTTTGGCTCAACTTAAGAGCGAGGTTCTTTCTTAGGGGACTAACTCTCAAAAAGCTACACCTTCCGTGAAAGAGGAGGAGTCCTCCAAAGTGAGGTAGAAGAGCAAAGAGGGATGTTCCACCTTCAAAAGAAAAAGAAAGTAACAATGCAAGAGTTCGCGCTCAGGCTTGAGCCATTGAATATTTTTGAGCCCTCGCTAGCCTTTCTGGAGTGACATACTTCACCTCCTCCCTACTTGGCTCCTCCAAATACTGCCCCATCTGTAAGGGATTCTCTAAAAGGAAAAATGTAGTTAACGAACTTACAACCAATGAGGATGGGGTGGTTCTATGTCGAAGTATGGAGCTAGAGCAGCTCGACCATTATGTGAATCATCTCCTTTTTTATGGCACGTGAGAAGTAGCTCGATGCCATATGTGAGTGCAAGAATTTATAGGCTATAGTCGACTGCTTGATGTATCAGGTATGCTCATCCTTTTGTGCACATTCTTTTTTGTTATAACCCGATATTTGTGATATTTGACCTCACCTCATCTGAATTTTTCAAATGCTACGACTCTCTAGGTTGAATAGGGCCCATGGTATAGAGAGCTTGAAGCATGAGCTTGCTCTGGAGGAGGAGATTCATAACTTGACCTGGTCGAAGTATGCGTTGTTGTTGGCCAAAGCCACCAAATAGTAGGGGGAGGCCATAGATAAGTTAGAAAAACTAACCAAGGCTGTGTCCGAGCTTAATAACTTCACTCGACACGTGGACAAACTCAAAAAGGCCAAGGGAAAGTCCAAGTTTTCCCTTAAGGCTAGTAATCACAGAGCATCCGAACTTGATCATCGAGTATTCAAACTCGAGAAGGCTAAGGAAAAGGCCAAGAACGAGCTTGGTGTTATGGCTGAGCAGCTCACCTCGAGTGTAGAGATGGGATACGGGGTGGCAATGGATTATTTCAAAAATGAGGCCAAGAAAGATACATAGATGAGTATTATTATCATATTTTAGAAATCACAATCACTCCTTAATATTAGCCCATCCAATCTCAGGATGGGGACGAGGAAAACGATTCTGACTCAGGTGAGAGTGGTGGTGACATTAAGGTGACTGGCGCTTCGAGTAAGGCCAAAGGTTGTTGATTTAATGTCTTTCTTTTTCTATTTTGTGACTCAATGCCGATCTTGTTTGTGTGGTCACATGCTGTGTCTTATAATTTTTCTTTTCAATTTATTAATGAAAATCAGCTTATTTTTAGATACTGTGTTAATTTTGGAAGTGCATTTATATCCTTTATATTGTTGTTTATGATTTTGACCTACCCTTCTATTTTGGGACATGTGTCAATAATCTCTTCTTGACACGATCCCCTATAAAAAGGGGTTAGGGCATTTTTTGGATTTAGACAGTTTTCTTAAAATATTTTTCAAATCTTTCTTCATATTTTTTACTCAAACATTATGGATTCTGATCGTACAATCAGGCATTTAGTTTGAGCTCTAAGATAGGAAAATTTAAGACTTAAAATCGAGGTGCAAAGATTGAAAGTCAAACTGTCTAAGCTCGAGGAGAAGCTAAGTGTTCAAGAAGAGACTAGGTCTAGTCTTGAGGAAAAGCTAAAGCTTCACGAAGAGACCAAGTGCGATCGCATCTCTTGTAGTGAATAACTATATCAGGCTTTAACCTTAGAGAGGAAGACCATGACTAAAATGGCTGCCCTCATGGAAAAAGAGTCACGTTAGGTGAGCTTTTAAATGAAGCAATTAGAAGGGGTATTTCTTAAGCTGATGGAAGATGCTAAAGGGTTGGAACACTTTATACTTGTGTTGGGCTCGATCCCCTCTAAAGAAATGAAGGATATCCATAAGAAAATTATTAAGATTCAGGCCAAGTTATTACCCTTGGTGGAGGAGACTAACACATGGACACTAATCGTGTATCTAAATGTTTTAGGAATTCTTAATCATCTCAGAGGCTAAGCCTTACCTGAGGGGCGGCGCCATGCACACATGTATTTTTCAAAGTTGTTTCAATTTTAGATGATAATAAAAATATCCTTGATAGGGTGCAGTTGTAATGCTTGACCATTGTATATAAATTTTTTAATTAACATTTTTTTAGGCTATTCCTCATCAACGACTGTGGTAGGGCACAACTTTTCAAGGACTAGGCGATGGTGATCAGCCAATGGCATATAATAGTAAGAGAGGGAGCTCTACCTGGTTCCTAACCAAGGTTCTCAGCTTTCCTTTCATTATCAGAGGGCTAACCTAGTTCCTGACTGAGGTGGTCAACTCATGATATTTGTAAGTACTAGGGCAGTCTACCTAGTTCTTAACTAAAGCGATCAACCTATGGCATATAATAGGAAGAGATGGAGCTCTACCTTGTTCCTGACTGAGGTGCACAACTCCTCTTTCATTATCAAAGCGCCAACCTAGTTCCTGACTGAGGTGGTCAACTCATGATATTTGCAAGTGCTAGGGCAGTCTACCTAGTTCTTAATCTAGGTGATCAGCCTATGGCATATAATAGTAGGATAGAGAGCTCTACCTAGTTCCTGACTGGGGTGCTCAACTTTCCTTTCATTATCAGAGTGCATCCTAGTTCCTGATCGAAGTAGTCGGCTCTCCTTTCACTATCAAAGCTCCAATCTAGTTCCTGACTGAGGTGGTCAACTCATGATATTTGCAAGTGCTAGGGTAGTCTACCTAGTTCTTAATCTAGGTGATCAGCCTATGGCATATAATAGTAGGATAGAGAGCTCTACCTAGTTCCTGACCGGGGTGCTCAACTTTCCTTTCATTATCAGAGTGCATCCTAGTTCCTGACCGAAGTAGTCGGCTCTCCTTTCACTATCAAAGCTCCATTCTAGTTCCTGACCAAGGTGGTCAACTCGTGATATTTTCAAGTGCCAAGGTAGTCTACTTGGTTCTTACCTGAGGTGATCAGTGCATGGAATATAATAGTAGGAGAGGGAGCTCTACTTAGTTCCTAATCGAGGTGCTCAACTTTCTTTTCATTATCAGAGCACCAAACTTGTTCCTAACAGAGGTGGTTAACTCATGATATTTACAAATACCAGGGAAGTCTAATTTCTTCTTAACCAAGGTGATTAACTCATGACATATAATAGTAAGAGAGGGAGCTCTACCTTGTTCTTGACCGTGGTGCTCAACTCTCCTTTCATTATTAGAGTGCCAACCTATTTCCTGACCTAAGTTGTCAACTCGTGATATTTTCAAGTGCCAGGGTGGTCTACCTGCTTCTTAACCGAGGTGATCAACCTGTGGAATATAATAGTAAGAGAGGGAGCTCTACTTGGTTCCTGACAGAAGTGATCTACTCTCCTTTCATTATCAGAGCGCCAACCAAGTTCCTAATTGATTTGGTCAACTCGTTATATTTGCAAGTGCTAGGGTAGTCTACCTGGTTTTTAACTAAGGTTATCAACCCGTGGCATACAATAGTAAGAGACTTCTGTGAGAGAACCATTCATTGAAAGGGTCACTTCATAGATATGCATAAAACCATGGTACTTAAAAGTAGTAAACTAATGTAAATTAGAAGTGATATTTCTTTAAGTGCCTAGAATTCTAGCTCGTGCTATCCTCAGCCTCTTCAATACTCCTCAATAAGTAGGCTCTCCTAGGGTTGTCTAAGTTATTTGATAAGGCCCTTCCTAGTTTGCACCCATCTTTCCAACCATCCATTCCTTCTTGTTAAGAAAGACTCGCCTGAGAACCCAATCCCTCAAGGAAAATACTTTGAAACGAATTGCCTTGCTGTAATAAACTAACACCTTTCTCTTATGCTCAAGTATCCTTCTCAGAGCCTCAATTTTTTCCTTAGCTAGGGTCAATTCGATGGCCCTATTTTCTCCATTCTGTTTTTTTATTAGGGTTGACCTGATAATAGGTACCACCACCTCAGTTGGTATTACTCCCTCAGTGCCATATACCAAGGATAAAAAGGTTTTATTATTGCTTTTATGAGGGCTAGTCCTAACAACCCATAATGCCCCAGGAAGCTCCTTCATCCATTTTCCTTTTGCACTCACCAACCTTTTCTTCAATAGGTTCATGATTACTTTGTTGGAGATTTATGCTTGTTCATTGGCTTATGGATAATTAGGTGTTGAGTGGAATATTTTAATGTTATATTTAGTGGCAAATTCCCTAATGTTGCATCCTATAAATTGCCTCACATTATCTGTAATAAGCTCCTTAGGTAGACTAAACTGGTAAAATATGGACTTCTAGTTAAATTTAATGACCTTCTCATCTTGTATCCTTCCTAGAGGTTCTACTCTAAGCCATTTATAAAAGTAATCTGTGGTAACTAATAGAAACTTCTTTTGAACCTTAGCTAGTGGTAGAGGCTTTATGATGTCAAGCCCTCATTTTTAGAAGGGCCAAGGACTTATCAACCATGTCATGGTGTTAGGAGGCACGTGTGACAATGGAGAAAACCTTTGGCACTTATTACACTTATGAGTGTAATTTGTACAATCTGTCAGCATGTTGGGCCAATAGTAACTCTGCCTCATGATTCGCTGAGACAGTCTCATTTGGCCTGAATGAGAACCAATCTCCCTGTCTACAAACACTTGTCAAAAAGCTCTATCTTTTTGGTCAACCTTACACACCTCTTGCTCCCCTTCATTGCTGATGACCTCTTATGTTTCACTAAAATCCACCACAAACTCATCCACAACTTGCCCTTTCATGGCTATTTTAGAAATGTATTTAATATCATATTCAATCAACTCTAAGGTGATCTGTGGCAACCTTCATGCCACCTTTGGCCTTGTCAAAACACTTTTAAGTGGATGAGAGGTGAGTACCACAATTGTGTGTGAGCAAAAGTAATATTTAAGCTTTTGCTCACTAACTTTAAGAGTAAAGGCCAACTTGTCTATAGTTGGATATCTATTTTGAGCATCTGCCAGGATTTGAATGATGTAGTAAATAGGGTGCTAGATCTTGTCTCTTTTGGCTAAGATTATGGCGCTGCATGTTTGGGGTACCACAACCAAATACATATAAAAATCTCACCTCGGAGGGGACTAACCAAGATATGTGGGTTTCCCATGTACCTTTTGATTTCCTCAAAGGCTCAACCATAGTCCTCTTTCCAAAAGACTGATGTGTTTTTTCTCATCATTTTGAAGAATGACAAGCACTTGTCTATGCGTTTAGAGATAAATCTATTTAGCACCACAATTCTCTAATTCAACTATTGGATTCCCTTAAGGCTGGTAGGTCACTTCATGTTCACTAAAGCTTGTATCTTGTTTGGGTTGGCCTAAATCCTTTTGGCCAATACAAGATATCATAGGAATTTTCCTACAACAACACCAAAGATACACTTATTGTGGTTAAGTCTTATATTGTACCTTTGAATTATTGAAAATACCTCCTCTAGATCCTTGACAAGGTCTAGGGGTTGAGCTAATTTTACCACCATGTCATCCATATAAGCCTCTAGATTCCTTCCTTGCTAACTTTCAAACATTTTTTTAACTAGACTTTGATATATGGCACATGCGTTCTTCAAAATGAAAGGCATCTTGGTATAATAGAAGGTCCCTCCTTCTATGATATAAGGCTTTTTTCCTCATCCTTGGGGTGCATTCTAATTTAGTGGTATATAGAGTATGCATTTAAGAAACTCATTTGCCCAAAACTAGTAAAGGCCTCTTATTTAGACTTATGAAGGCCAAACATACGGGATGACCCACATGCCTTCTTTACTAGCACCACATTTGACAACCATGAGGGATAACTAACCTCCCTTATAACTCCATCCTCTCTAAGGGTAGTAACTTGATGCTTGATCACCTCGTTCTTTTCCCTTGGGAATTTCCTTTTTATTTTTTGAATAGGTTTAGCTTCTGGATTGACATTTAGTTGGTGTGTTATGACTTTTGGATCAATCCCAAGCATGTCTATCAGGGTCCATGCGAAGATATCCAATTTTTTCCCTGAGGAACTCAGATAGTTTCTCCTCTATCTCTATTATAAAATCCATTCCCATCTTCAAGGGATGCATGGTTCTCCCTTTATCTTTTATGTGAAGGTCACTTACATTGTTAAGAATGGTAGACCTTGCCAGACCTTTGTCCCCTAACCTCCTTGAGAGAGACCCTTTATGATTGCTACTTATGGGAAACCTCTCTCAGGGTGGTGTTGTAGTAGCTTCTAGCTTTTTCCTAGTTTCATCTTATCTAACTCAAGCCTTATTTAGTAAGGAATTTGATTACCTGATGATAGGTGGATGGTATTGCCTTCATTTTTTGTATTCATGGCCTACTTAGGATGGATTTCTAGTGTGTCGGGACATCGATGGCTACAAAGTTGGTCATTATTATCATTCCTTTTTCCATGAACAACAACTTCACTATTCCTATTGCATAGGTGGTACTACTGTTGAATCTTACTAGATGGAGTTTTACCTTAACAATATCAAATTCCTTCACTCCTAGAGCCTTGGCAGTAGTCAGAAAAAGGAGATCCCCTAAAATTCCTGTGTTAATCATTATCCGATAGATATCATAGGATCATATCCTCAAGTTAATTACTAAAGGATCTTCATGAAGGGACGAGGTCTCATATTTTTCGTTGAAAATGATCTCTATAGTAGGTATTTCCTTATCCAAGACATATACATAGAGGGAATTATATAGCTCTCTTGCAAACCTTTTACGAGAGTTATTTGAGACCCTATTGATCCTAGGCCTTCCGTGTATGGTATGTATAGTTCTGATATTGGGCTCATTATGGTGATCTCTTACACTACACGATGGGTTCATTGGTTTTGGCACTTCTCGTCTATCTTGATAGTTTCCTCGTTCCCTATTTCCTGTGATGAGGTCCTTTAGATATTCCCATGCTAATAACTCGTCTATCTCTTTTTTAGGTGTTTATAGTCTCTTGCTTTATGGTCTAAATCTTTATGGAAGGCACACAATATAGATGTGTCTCTGAGGGGAGATTTCATCTTCGAGGGCCACCTAACATTATGTTCCTCCTCCATCCTCAGTATAGCCTAGGCCAGATCCACTCTCAAAGGAGGCCTTCTAAAAGGAGAGAGTGACCTCCCCTAAGGTCCTCTATTCTTCAACCATTGTCCATTTCCCTTGTCATTTGAGGTAAAGCATTTTTTTTTGTTTTGATGTGCCATGTCTGGGCTTATCCTCCTATTCTTTTGATTTGGTACCACCTTTATATTGGTTTGATAGCCTTTAACTAGACTTAACTCTCTCTCCAGATTGACAAACTTTCTGGCCTCTCCATATGATTCCTTTAGGGTATGAGGAATTATTTTGGTTATATCTATAAACAAGTCAGAATCTTTTAAAAGACCTCGCTTAAAGGATTTTATAGCAATAGAGCTAGGACAATTGGAGATTTCTAGCTTCTCTTCCTTGAATCGTTTCTTGTATTCCTCCTTGGACTCACCCCTTTCTTGAACTATTGATAAGAGGTGATGTGATTCTTTTCTCAAGGACTTATTGTAGGCATAATTTGTGATGAATAATAGTATGGAAACTTTTGAGAAAGAGGTGATGGAAAGAGTTACCAAGTTATTGAACCACTTCTATGTATCTTCACAGAAGGTGACAACAAACAATTTACATATCATGACATCTCTCTTTCCCTGAGTGAGGCTCATAGAGGCCATGGATGTCTTAAAGTATTGTACATGTGTCATAGGGTCTTTGGTTCCAAAATAAATGGGGCATTTGGAAGCATTAAACTTGGCTGGCGGTTCATCGTTTTTTATCTCGTCAGCAAATAGAGACACACAAAATTGCTCACAATCCCTATCTACATCATAAGGGGCCTTGTCCTTCCCATGCTTCCCATTGGCCACCTTGAAAGCCTGATCTTGTTTTTTATTTGCCTATTCCAATGCTTGAAACCGAGCCTTCCATTTTTTTCTTTCCTAAATCCACTACTTGTCGCTAGGTCTTGCCAAGCTAGAAAGAGGGTTCCTTTCGACCACCTACTTAGCCTTGGTAGGTTTGAGCAAGACGTGCTCTAGTTTGTTTCTATCAATCAGGTAGGTGGCTCGATCATTAGAGGCCTCTCATCTTGACTAGGAGTGTAATGACCTATTTTCTCTCATTGTCTCCTCGAGCTCTCTCCTTAACTCGAGGAGTTGGTAAGCTAACTCTTGATGAATGTTAGCCTCTATTATGGTCTTGTTATGAATTGGCTAAGTGTTCCCCTGTATTTTTGTTGGTCCTTCGTTAGCTAGCCTCAATCATCCTTTAGCACGGGTTTTTACCATGCTGTTATAAAATAGGTGATTATGAGTTTTAAGTGTAGCTTATGCATGGATTACATTTAATCTCCCAAGTTTCTCTCAAAGCTTAGGGTGAATCTTGTAAAATATGGAGTAAGAAACTTAAGCTCGACCTCAAAATCTAATCCCCACGATAGGCGCCAAATGTTGGGATTTTTTCAAATTTTAGAGAGAGAAGTTAGATAAAATGATGGAATGTTTGGATTTCGTAGGGTATCCTTATATTTATAGAGCTTTACATGTACAGGTGTCGATTACATAGGATGGAAACATGAGAATACTGATGAGCAAAACCGGCATCGCCGATCCTTCCAATACTTTGGTTTTATATTTATAAAACTCTCGCAAGTGCACGAATCATTTCGTAGAAAATGATAAGTATACTCCCAAGGTCGATCTAAGGAAGGAATATATGTGGTTTTTAATTTATTATTCAAACTTTTAAAAACGAAATTAAATCCTAAACATCCTGTCACGATATTTGGGTTTTTGTGTTTCTAATCTAAGAACATAAAAATAAACATAGATATGGATTCAATAAACATTTATGCAAATTTTATCATTTATAATAGTGGAGTATTTATGGATATAATAACTAAGTTAATTATGCTTGCTCATATTATTTAGGTTATTAAAGATATGAATTGATATTTATTGATTCTCTCTTTGTTATATGAATACCACCTTTGGTGGGGTTAGATATTCTTTGTTAACTAAACAAATCAATTAACACCTATGGGTGGGGTTGATAACTAATTTGGTTAATTAAATTAATTCCTTTTTCTAAGAGATTGAAAATGAACCATTTAAATGCCACCTTTGGTAGGATTAGACAGTTTAAACTTTATTGACCTTTTTGTCCAATTTTTTCTATATTTGTTGACTTTTCCTCATTTATTTATGAATATATTTGTGATGTATTACCTCTAGTATTCCTCTTTGAGTCTTTAAGTTACGTTTTAAGCGAAAATACTTGAAAAACAATAAAAATACTTGTGATTCCGAAAAAGACAAATTTATATAAATATATGATAAAATCATATAAATATATATATTTTAATCAATTAATATGCATAAAGTCATGGTAAGTTTAGTGCTTTTTGAGCACTCATCAAATACCCAAGGCTTAATTAGGCAAACAACCTCATATACACAATTGAGGCTAGCACTGTCCCTTGAGCAAAGGCTATGCTTGGACAATCTCCTAGCTCTGACTATTGTATGCCTCGGGCTGTTGTCTGGCTTGAGTTGTTGTCTGGATTAAGCTGTCACTTGTCCAATCCATGCATCTAAACAGTTTACCAAAAAAATGACAATTTTATATTTAACTTGTATGTATGTTTAGTTTAAGAATGTAATATTATTAAAATGTTGGAGTTTTCATTATATTGTAATATTTATTCTTTGTTATATATTGGAAGGTGCTAATTTATAGATATTTTACTTATCAAATTTTATCACATTTACTTATTTCATATTTGCATTATACTTTATTTCTTTATTTTGTACCTAATAGATATTTGGAATGAAAAGAGTAAAAAGGAACAAAAACACGTGTTAGGAGTGCAATCAAGGGTGGTCGATTGATCAAGTTTTGATGAAAATTGATCAAGGACCATCAGATCAAAAATAAAAGGATGATTTCATTTATTTATATGTGCTATTATATTCTTCAAATAAATCCTCAAAATATTTATGATTATTTTGTCTTCTTAAAACTCAATGTATTAATGTATATACAAGAGGATTGAGTTGAAGTGAAATAATCAATGTAGTCAATAACCATCAATTAAAGTTTATAAAATGATCTTTAATTATGTTACTAATACGACACATATCCATTTGGAATAGAGTGGCCCTTATCTAGGATGATTGATGTTGAGATATCTAGTTAGGGGTAATTTGTTTGGTGATTAAAAGGTGAACCAACTATTTAACTTCATCCCGATATAGTCTCTATGTGCTCTTTGCACTATGAAAGCCTTAACAATATACCCTTCAATGGGAATTGGGGACTTCAACCTTGTTATATGTAGTTATCTCACAAGATGTAGAATCCACTCCATCTGTTCTTAGATATTAGATAACATTTTTCTTGTTTAGTGATCCAAAGCATGGACAATTGCGTGCTATCTATAATATGATTAAACATTATTGCTCAAAGAGAAAATGAAATAGAGGAAGTAAAATAAACTTAATGACTTCATTCATATTATGAACTAATTATGGAGGGTTGAGTGACACCTAATGGTTATATTAATGTATTAATAAAATACATTCTTATAGGATTGAGGTGCTTCTTAAGGTGTCACCCATCCTCGAGTTTCTCCAAGACAAGCATACTTAACTACAGAGTTACGAAGAAATGATTGCTCGTATCATTCTAAAAACAAACATGTGATTAAAAGGTGAACATTAAATCATCTAACTTTGTCCCTTTATAGTCCTTAGGTGCTCATTGTCCTATGATAGGCCCAACAATCTCCCTTTCAATGATAGCTTAGGGACTCAAACCTTGTCATAGGCCCATGTTTTGACTATCTTGTTATCTTGGCCTTTTGTTATGTGACACAATGCCAACCCACTTGCTAGTTAATATAGACCTAGCCCACCATATGACTCGACCCCTTGACCTTTGCCACACACTACTTATTGATAAAATGCTAGCCCACTATATGACTTAGCTACCACAACCTTCATCATGCACTGGTAGTTAATATGGTGCTAGCCCACCTACCCAACATATGACTAAGGTCTTATATCACTTATAGGATCGATGTGTTTTCCATAGGATCACCCATCCTTGAGTTTATCCAAGCCAAGCACACTTAAGTATAGAGTTTTGAAGAAATAGTTGTCCATAACCTTCTAGAAACCAATCGGTGGTTATAAGGTGAGCATTAAATCAATTAACTTCATTCTACTATAGTCTCTAGGTACTTGTTGTCCTATTATAGGCCCAAGCATTCAATTGGTTATTAGTTGTGATATTTTAAAGTTTAGTCTCAAGTATATAGTGTAGTAAATATGAGATTAATAAAAATAAATAATTATTTAAGAGGTTAATTAATGTTTTAAGTCTTTATTTGAGCTTGAAATCCTAATTCTGTTAGACCCTAAGTTTGGTTCATAATAATGATTGAACGATGTTACTTTCAAGTTAAATGAATAGTTTATTTGGAATTGATTATTAATGCATATTTATTTAATATAATATTTTATTAGGGTCAAAAATGACAAATAAATATGTATAGGTAAAATAGTAATTTTAGCTCAATTATTTAATCAATAAAAAATAATTGTGTATTATATAGTTATACTAAATAATTATATGAATTAATTAAAATATTAAAATACAAAATTTAAATATTTGATAGGCATTTAAAGCTTGAGGAACAAGCAATGATATTTTAGTAATTATCAAATTAGATATAACAAAATTTAAATGGATTAAATTGGACACTCCAAATGGGAATGAGATTCCCATGTGAAGTGATATATGCTAGTAGAGTATGAGAATTGAATTCTTATTAGCACACAATTTGGTTGTATGAAGGACTTTTCAAGTTGATTAGGATAATGAGTCATATTCCTAATCAACTTGTACCGAAACTAGAGACTATTTCAACACCCTACCCCTTCCATCGTGCCTAACCAACATTATAGAAAACTAGAGAATTTTCTACTTTCAATATTGAGAAAATTTTGTGACAACAAAATTATCCACACTATTTATGAGAAAGAAAGAAATTCTTCATTGGTAGTTAGTACTCTTGGAGAACACTAGAGCTTTCCATATAAAGAAGTTCTAGTCGGGGAACTAAAAACGTTTATGATCTATTTGGAGTTTGCAAGAACGCTTACACTTTCCTTTCATTACTATTAAAAGGAAAACCTTAGAAAATTACACTGGATGGAAGCTCGAATACACTAATAATATGGAAGTACTTAGGAAATAAGAAAGAGATAAGTAAAGTTTAGACTAACCTGACTCACTCAATGGAAAAAAGGTCTTCGTATTTGTGTTATGAAACAAATACAAGGAAACTATTATATAAGAAAACACTCTAGCAACTCTAGAATATGACAAGCATAGCTATGGTATCTATCTTTAGAAGAGTACTCAAACAAATATAGAGTAGGACTAACCTAAAGATATTCTTCTATCTTATGGATAAGAGGACTTCAACTTCCGAATGGAAGAAAGATAAATCATTCCTAAAATATTATGAATAATAAAAAAAGAAAGATAATTTCTTTAATATCACTAAGTTGATTATTTTTTAAGATACCTTATACAAGCCTAGGGCCTAGCTATTTGATGACTCTATGAAAGTAGAGTCATTAGTGCACTTTTTTAATTCATATTTATTTGTTTTATTCAATAAATAGTATTTTTGGGACTAAAAATATTAAAATATAAACATTTTAGTGAAAAAGGGTGATAATATAATTTTTGGAATTTTTTGGGATTTTTATGAATTTTTAACGCAGGGCCAATCAAGAGTTGCCACGTAAGTAGAGGAGTTGACTAGGCAAGCCATATGGATGCCACATAAGCAGGAACAGGGAATCATGTTACACTGTGTGTAAGGAGGATGAATCGCGTGCCACGTGTTAACACAATGTTCAATCTGAGTTTGGAGATCTGACAAACTACCCTACCACGTGTCGCCACGCCATTGCTCCCCACGTTCCACCCATGCACCACACCATCTGTTTCCATGAATCACATTGCGTTGCGTGGTGTTGACTCAACCAGCATTAACTCTGACCGGTCTCCCCTACCACGCATCACGTTATGATTCACCCACGTTATGAGGGCACAATTAGTTTGCTTGTTTTGATCTCAACCCTTAATCTTAAACTGATTTGATAGTCCAAATCACACCTGAGTTATATTTAAGCCCCTAATCACCCCATAAACAATAAGGGGCCATCATTAGCATAATTTTGGTCATTTTTTGGAGCTAAAAAGAGAAAAACATAGAAAAATTCAAGAGGAGATACAATTTTGGTGGAGATTCAAGAAGAGATTAGCACCACAATTCAAAAGATTGATTTATTTCTTCTTCTACTCTTTTCTTTATCAATTTTTATGTCTTTATGAAAAATATGAGTTTTATGAACATAATTATGTGTAGTTAATTTATTAATCTGTGGATCTTATGAACCCAATTTTTACCATGTAATGATCTAATATTTTACCCAAATTATAATTATAATTTAATTATATTATTTAATATGAATTCTATGTTATTAATTGTTTGGCCAACAATTTATTTATAGAGGCAATTAAATAGATTTGAGAGAATTATTTAATTGTTTATCTTGATTAAATAACATGCATAGTTTCTAGGCAGAGATGTATGATATTTAGGTATGTGAACCATAATTGATGAACTTAATATGTAGTATGCAATTTAATTGATATGAGAGTGTGATTAATTAATTACTATATGGTGTGTAGTTTACTTGAGAGAGGAATACATACTAAGTTAGATTCAATTGATCATGTAATTAATTGATAATTATATTCATGGGATTTTAGTAATACACATGTTTAGAAAATTGAGGGATTAAGTATTCCTAGATATTTTCTCATATATTTTCTTAGTTACCAAAAAATTATATAATTAATTATTACTATTTACTTTTAGTTATTTTAATTTTACTTCTTAAAAATATAAAAACAAAAAAAAATTATTTTTATTTTTTAATTTTAAAAATTAGTTCCTAATAAATTAATCTATATGGGAATGATTTTTTCTTATCATTATATTACTTGTTGTGATATATATACTTGTGTATTTATTACACACATAATTTGTGTGGTGATCATTATTTATAGTTGAAAAGTCTCAAGAATTGTTCATAAAGTTCATTTATTAGTAATACATAAAAAAGAACTCTAAATAAAAATTTATATATTAGACTAATAATACATAAAAATTAGAATTCCAAAAAAATAAGCTATTATTTTAGTAAAACTTTAAACAAAAGTTCTAAACAAAATAAATTACTTTCTCTTTTCTAATTTTATCCTGTATTATTCCCCACCACTTATTTGAAACTCGTCCTCGAGTTTTCCTCGAATGAAGACGATAATACTTGTAGTAATCATGGATTTTTAAAATTGATTTTTCTTGGTATTCCACTTCTTTGAACAATATTAGCATAATATTGTCCACATGATCACCTTTAAAATTAATATTTTCAACAAGTTATTAAATAATGAAATATGACTCAGTATCTTGAAGATGATTTGACTACTCTTGTTACTTTGGAAAATGATTTGTTAAGATGTCAAATAATTGATTGTATTTGAAAGTAGTGAAGATACTTAATTCTATAACTTCAAGAATATCTACAAGTGCAATGATATTTGAATCTTCTTTTATAAAAATAATTATGAGATCTAGGACTAACTCGCCTTGTAAGGAGATTTGCTTTTCAAATTCTTCCTTTAGAATGTGTATGAGCTCTAACATAGATTTGTTTGCCTCAATAATATTATCATATTTGTCTTCGATTAAAACTATATCAAGAATCTTGTTTTCAAAAGATTATTCTTTTTCTTTTAAAGCTTTAGGTGAGTCTTTCTTTTTTAACAACTCATACTCAATGTCGTGTTGGATCATCTTTTCCACTCGAGCAAAATCTTTATTTTGAGTTTTTCCATAGTCTTTTTGAATAGGAACTTGATTCATATTTTTGTTTAATAACACAAATGATGTAAATATTTTGTTTAAAGTTTGATTAACCTCTTGACGAAATACTTGAATTTTTTTTTGTGAAATACATTTATTATGCTAATTTGGCCCACATAAACCTCGCTCGGATATCACCTGATGCAAGACTAAATCGCAAATGCACTAATAATGTGAAACTACTTAGGAAATAAGAGATAGATGAGAAAAGTATATACTATTTAGACTTACTCTCCGACAAAAGAAGGTCCTCGTATTTGTGTTATGAAACAAACACAAAGAAACAATTATATAGGTAATTACTCTACCAAATTTAAAATAAGAAAAGCTTAGTTATGTTATTTATCATTAGAAGAGTACTCTATCAAATCTAGAGTATGAATAGCCTGAATATACTCTTTTATCTCACATATAAGATGACTTAAACATCCAAACGAAAAAAGATTCTTAAAATATTATAAATAAGAGAAAAAAGAAAGAAGATAATTTTTTTAATATTATTAAGTTGATTATTTTTTAAGATGTATTATATAACATAGGGCCCTAGCTATTTATAGTTAAAAGGTCCTTAGAATAGTTCATAAATTTTTTTTATCTACGACTCTTGTAATATAGAAAAAAAAGAACTCTAAATAAAAATTTCTATATAAGATTCTAATAGTATATCAAAATTAGAACTCTAAACAAAATAAGTTATTGTTTTAATATAACTTCAAAAAAATTTAAATAAAATAAATTATTTTTCTTTTTTTAATTTTATTCCATAATATTTTCTTTCACTTATTTAAAACTTATGTCCAAGTTTTATTTGAACGAAGATAATAATACTTATAACATTGATAGATATTTAAAATTGATTTTTTTTTTTTGTTATAATTCTCTACCGATACTAGCCAAATATTGTCTACGTTCAAGGTGGTTCACGGGGTATGAGTGTAGTAAAGTTGTAATGGGTTATGAGTGTACTAAAGTTGAAAATCTTGCTGTCAAAATTAAAAATAAATAAATAAAGAAACTACCTACTTACCAATATAACCTTTTGTTCTTTTTTTTTTTCTTTTTATTTGTCATTTTTTGTTATTTTCAGTCCACTTTAGTTGATTTTGGTCTAATTTGAGAATTTAATTTGGACACCATTGACAAGTCTAGACCCGCGGGGTCACCAATGCCATCATCTGCTCGGATCACGAATGGGTTTTTGCTATGGTGGGGTTGAAAATTGATTGGGGTTTCAAAATCGACTTGCTACGACTAAAATGATTTTTGCCGTAGTGGGGCTAATTGAATTTAAAATACATTGGTGTTTCAAAATTGATAAAAAATTGATAATTATTGTTAGTAAATAGATTTGAAAATCCTATATTAATAAACTTTGATAAGATCTTTAAACTTTTTTTCGCCCATTATAGATAATAAAGACTTTTACTATTTCATTATTTCTCAATTTTGAATAATTTTACGTTATTAAATTTTTAAATATTATAATTTATCAAACTTTTTATAATTAAATATAGATACTACTAATTTAATTATTAAAATACATATTTATAATTTAAAATATTGAGAACAAAGTTATAAAAGTTTGATATACATATTTTAATGGCATATTTATCAAAATTTCCAAAGATGTAAAGTTTAAAAATTTTAATAGCATAATCTTACTTTTGAATACAATTAATTACTGAAGTTACAACAACATAGAGATTTCGTACCAGCAACTTACATATTTAGATTAATGCTGGAGCTAGTTAAGGGTAATATCAATATCATAATACAGAAATGGAGAGAATATATATATTCCATATAAATAAGAAGACATTAGACGACATAAATTTGTCAAGCTGGCTCATTCCATTACATTTTATGAACATTGTTTCAAAAAGATGATGAAACAATAAACATAAAAAAAGGCCTTCAGTATACAAATGTACACTTAGCTTGGCATTTATTTTCTACTTCCTACTAAAGAAACTTCTCAGCTTCCCTCTCTCTAACCTCTCAAGCAGCTTCTTAGCCCCTGGTATGTCCATCTCTATAAGCTTCTTCAAGTATCCAATTGCTCCATATGATATCATCAGCTTCTTACATTTCTTGCTTGACGAAAGCAAAGTGAGGCAAAAAACTGCATACTTTTTTGCAGTATTTTGAGGACTTGGTTCAAGCAATTGGACCAGATTTGGCACACTCTTTTCATCTCTTTTGACTTCTCTTGAATTTTGTGGAAGGGTCACCAAGCTTGAAATTGCCTGCGCTGTGATTTCTCTTACCGTGTTTGATTTAGCCTCAAGCATCTTGATAAGTGGAGGAATACACCCTGCCTCACCCACCAATTTTTTCATTTCTATTGAACTACAAACCCGACAAATTGCAGATGCCGCTGCTTGCTGTGCTCCCACTGATCCAGATTTCAAGACATGAACCATTCGAGGAAGGAAGCTGTGAGAAACCAAAACTTCTGAAGAAACTAAACCAACCAAATTCCTCAATGCACCAACTGCAGATTCTTGCGGCACAAGACCATCGAGATAAGCTAAAAGACTTCCAATTCCACCTTCCGAAATAACAGACCTTTTTAAACTCTCATTGCCTGCAGTGAGATTCTGTAAGCACTCCGCTGCATATTCTTTGGACCCTAACAAAATTCCACAATTGAGAAGATTGATCATAGCCTTTATAATCCCTTCATCCGCTAGAGTTTGTCTGACCTCTGGTACAACTGATATATTTTTTAATGTGCAAGCAGCAGCAGCTTGAGCAACGGAATCACCAGTTTGACAGATCTCGATCAACGGACGAGCCCCACCATGTCCAACTATTGATCGGGCTGTATCAGCAGATATTGACAATCTCTGGAGTGAAATTGTAGCCTTCTCTTTACCAACTGCACTACCAGATTCAACAAGCCTAATAAGAGGTGGAAGAACACGTTCGGAAACAAGCCAACTTTCGCAACTCCCAGATTCTGCCAGTGAGCATATTAAAGTTACAGTCTTCTCCCTAATCCTTGGAGAGGTTGCGGTTAACAATTGAACCAAAGCAGAAATATTACTACGCCCTAAAACAGCAAGCACATTCTTTTCATCCTCTTTCATGACCTCGATGAGATTATCAAGAGCTTTATGTTTTGACTCAAGGTGTCCGATTTGCAGCCTAGCAAGTAGTTCTCTTATACTGCTATGTGCAGCAGCACCCTCTGGTTTAGATGAAGAGCGAGAAGCCACCAATATTGGCACAGTGGCCTCACCAAGAACACCAGTCTTGATCAAAAGCCCACAATCTTGTAAATTCAAATCTAATTTTCCTGAAAGTGCATCAAGGTCACTCTGCATCCTTAGCTTACCCTCATATTTCTCCGCCATACATAGCTCAGCCAATCGAATTGCTTCTCTCAAGGTATTTGAAACAGTCTGCAATTGTTCCTTACAAAGAGCATTCTTATTAAAGAAAGGGTGGCTGGACAAATCACATAAACGTGAAGGTATCTCCTCCAACTTTGAGATTATCATCTTCCACCTACCAGGGAATCCTTTAACCTCTTTGGCCTTAGCCACTGCCAGCGGAACAATCTCTTTTGCATATAATAACCAGTCTTCCGCTGACCTGTCAAATGCCATAACCTGGTCTTCACTATCTTCCACCATTGTTCTGATACGGGATCGATCAACCTTGAAATCAGAGATCTACCAACTGAAGAAAAGACAGCAAACCTTCCATGTAAAAGCAGGATAAGGAATAACCTTAAAGAAATGATATTTACATAGAAAATTAGGAGGCAGTGGTGCAGTTGTGATCATAAAGCCTCCAAATTATAAAATTACGCAGAAATTAAAAAAGAGTTATTATGAATTAGTTTTTATTATTTGTTAAAGAATCAAAGGCTTCTAGAATATTGTATTTTCACAAGAAGCCTGTTTGCTGGAAACAGTACTTAAAGATGCCCCACGAGTCCTTTATATTTACTTTAGCAATAAGATTCTTTAATGATAAGTTTAAATTATATTATAGATGTACGTCATTAAATTAAAACAAATTAAATTGACATTCAACTACATGAGATCACTTTTCCACAAAAAATAAATAAATAAATAAATACACGAGATTAGATCAATATAGTGAATGTTTTGGGGTAGTTTAGCAATTTCTACATGAAGTAACAACTTTATGGAGATGGTGCTAATTGATGGCTTAAAGAATCAGATTCCATGCTAAACATTTCCAATTAGATCTTGATCTACATCTGACGGTTAACAATCAAACTTTCTAAGAAAAAGATGGGGAAAGTTGGATTCATAACGACATTCCCATTTTTGTCCCAATAAATTAAAGAAGTTAGCTAATAAGATAGAGAGAGATGGGAGACAGAGAGAGACTTTGCTTTAAAGAGAAGGCAAAAGTCCTATCCACAATTGTGAAATCGAAAACCCCACAACATGTACATGTGTAAACATAGAAAGTACTTCAATTTCACAAGATTTACAAACCCTCAGAAAGTAAAAATCCCAAGAAATTCAAAACAATAAACATGAAAAATACCTTAAAATGATTACACTTCACTAATCAGATATTGTCAGGTTCTCTTTTCTCACCGTCTCTGCAAATGACATGAAGCATAAGCTAATTACAATACTAATACAAACTAAAAGGAACAAAGAAGGGATGAGAAATCACATTTTTTTTCTTCATATTCTGAAGCAAAATAATTAGAGAAAACATCAAGAACCAACCTTTAAGATTCTCTCTTATTCACTCCAAGTATTAACAGCGACCCACAAAGAATTGATCTTGATTTCCTTAAACTGAATTGCGATCAACCGCATTAATGTTTCCCAAATCAGCAATCAAAACCACAGCTGGATTTCCAAATATTCCGCTCACTATCGTCGGCAGTTTCCCAAAATCAGATAATACCCAGAAACCTCGTTGTTTCGTAGCAGGTTAAAAGGAGTTAAACGGTCGAAAACACTAAGTATAATATTTGAAAGAAGGCTCGTTAAATTTGAAAAATCCTTAAAATATTCCAGCTTTCATACAACAAGACACCAACAAATAAAGACAACGATCACATTGACATTCAAATATATCTTTCTCTCTCTCAATAGTGCGAAATATCAGTCTCAGACGCGGTGACTATGTTATATCTCTTGGATTCTTTCTTTGAGAAATAGTTAAATTTGTACTATGTTTACTGTCTAGTGTTTGCAATCGATGGTAAGAGGCTTATATTTCGGGTAGGAAGCCATAAATGTCGAACATATTAAAAGATCTACGGTTAGTACGGTGAATGTCACCGATGATCCTACCGTTAAAATTTGAAAGTGCTTTTATCGAATTTTTTTACGTTTCCAAGATTATGACGTGGTAGTTACACGTGTGGAATGGACCATCTCAAATTCTCAATGGTAATTAAGGTTATGGATTGTGGGCTATGAAATTACAGTGCAACCCTGATATGGTATTCAAACTTCAGTATTACCACTGTCGTACGTAGTTAAGTACTTTCTTTTTTTCCAAGTACTTGACTAATTTGTTCGAATTGGGACAAAAGTTTAATTGAAAAGTATAATAATATTTGGAAGTATCTTAAATAAAATAAAATTCTCGTTGTTTATCAATTAATGGACCATAAATTGTTCGGTACCGTATCTCCATCCCAGCTAATTAAGAGGAGTTTAAAATGATACTGCGTGGTTGTCAATATTAATGTTTTCAAATTAGTCAATAATGCTATTCTGATTTCTCATATACCACGTATTATTTTCACATATTTTTACATTACCCATTTAGTTATCCACTTAGTTTTAAATAAAATAACCGAATACTTTTATATATATATATAATTTGATTTAAATAATTATAATCAAAACACAACCTTAAATTTGCATATATTCTAAGTAAATTATATGATAGGAATGAGTTAAAATAAAGAATTTATCTAATTGGAGAAACAAAAAAGTAGTTTTTTATTTTATTTAATGTGAGTAGTTAACTAATCAAAATGAAAGGGAATAATTCTTCTTTCTTGTGATTCCAAGGGGTACAAAAGGTTATGTGAAGTAAAAAAAGAAAGGGTTGCTTATTGCTAGTAAGAACTTAAGATAACTTCTTTTCAAAGTGTAGATTCTAAACCTACATGTTTTGGTCGGTGTTGAAAATTGAGACGTCAATGAGGCTAGGAACAATGATTCGTTAAGGTTACTTAAAATGGTGATTTATGGATTCTTCTAACATAGAAGAGATCTTAACAAGTTTGATCACCATGTATAGAAGGATTGATGGGCAGATTGATCATCGACTCAAGCACGTATTTTCAACTTTACACCACAAAATGTCTCCTAAAAGGTCAACAAAGAGGGCCTACTTCCACACTAAATCAAAAAATCAGACTTCTTTTAAACTAAACCAACAAAGCATTCCATTGAATGAAGCCTACTTCCCTTTTATAAAGCCACTTTCGATGGATAGCTCTTTCTCACATGTTCCCTGAAACCAATAGATAGGACAGAAGATGCAGAGGAGACTATGATTTTAGAGTGAGCACTTATCATATTCTTAGGAGTAGAGAAGAGAGCACCTTCAACATATAAAACACTTATTTCTTGCTTTTCCTGCTTGGCCAAGATGTGTTAAATGGAACCTTCTTAAAAAATGTCTCTAAAGATGGATAATGGGACTATTGGTCTCCTACTTTGACCTTTCCTTTTTCCAACTACTATGATGAAAGAAAGCAATATATATATATATAATTCTAATAATATATTAGTTGAAATTTAATAGTAATTAATTATCTAGTTTATTTATTTAGTATTTGAATTTAGCATTATCATTTGGTTATTTTAATTAAGACATAACATTGTAATTATTTTTCAAACTTGAATGAACTTTGAAAGTTTATAAAATATGAGCTTAATTAACCTAGAGGGAGAATGAATAGGTTATTTTTAATTTTTATTAATTTATAATTTAATAACCTAAACAAACCATAATGGCATGCAATCGCGTGTAAAATAAAATGTAAAAATAAAATAATAACACATGATATTTTTAGGTGAAAACAACCTAAGCCACAACAATGATTGTAGAGGAAAACTACTTGTCCATTGGACCACCTAATTTTCACTATGAAAACTAAATGTTAAGTACAAACTCGGTCTTATGCTACCCTCCCTAAGATATTACCGCAATGTATCTTACTTATGAGCCCTTGTTTGTTTTCACAATTTCTAATATTAACATGAGTAGTATTTAGACCAATGTTCCAATAAGCTTCCTATCAATCAGATCGTTCACAAATCAACTGCAAAAAGGTTAGCACATAAAACATAAGTGCTCTAGAACAGATTTAATAGTGAATAATCCTGACTAGATGATTCAAAACATGTCACTTAAATGAAATCAACTAACAATAGTATAACAAAAATATTAAGCACAAGTGCAATAAAAATAAGTTATTTGAAATTTAATATTCAAATCAAATAACTATGATCATACATAAAATTATTTAATTTAAACATGTAAAAATATAATTAAAAAGAAGCTATATAAAGATAAAAATACTAAACAAATTTACTAATAAATATCTCTACTACAATATCTGTTTGAACGAAAGTTCTCACTATCGCAAGATATCCACATGGGGCCCCTAGTGAGTGGGATTGTCTGTACCACACCAGGTTACACATGTTTCTTTCGCTCTTACCCAACTTCGAACCTGTGACCTGCCCTTAAGTTGACTGATTCAACAATGGGTAGGTACCAACTTCTATGAATCTATGGCTTAATGGACAGGTCACAAGTTCGAGGTTGGGGAAGCACAAAGAAATATGTGAAACCTGGTGCAGTGTAGGTAATCCCACTCACCAAGGGGCCCGCACGTAAATATCTTTAGCAATAAAGGTGCCTTTGATGTTTGAACGAAAGTTGTCACTATCGCAAGATATCCACGTGGAGCCCCTAATAAGTGGTATTACCTGCATTGCACTAGGTTTCACATGTTTCTTTTGCTCTTGATGGGTACTAGATTCATAAAATATTTTCACTTAAGGGGTAGGTCACAGGTTTGAAGCTGGGTAAGAACGAAAGGAACACGTGTAACCTGGTGAGGTGCAAGCAATCCCACTCACCAGGGGCCCACATGTGGATATCTTTTGATATGAGAACTATGGTTCGAACAATATCAATATAATATTTCACTATTGTACTCTAATATATATACATATTAACTAAAAAATAGCCTCCATTCTTAATATATATATATATATATTAACTAGTTGTATTTTTCTTTTGTTTTGGTAGATTACAACGATGAGGCATATTGCAACAGTTAAGTTGATTCCCCTTTTCAACCCTAATGTGTGTCTTTATATATATATATATATATATAATAATAATAATAATAATAATAATAATAATAATAATAATTTAGTAGTATTAGGGTTATATTTTTTGGATTTAATTTTTTAAAGCTCGTTAAAAGTCTTAATGTTATAAAAAGTTATTTTTAAGATACATCTTAAACATATTGAAACACATATAAGAAATAGCTAATTAGTAATTTCATAAATTGATTCAAGTTTAAATAAATACTTTAGCATCAAAACTAATTTTAGATTAATGAACATGTGCTATTAAATGTATGAGTACAATCCTAGGCATCATAATTATAAAAGATATATCTGAAATGCGACTATCTAAAATTTTGATGTTTCTTTGATTTTACTTGATAGAATTGATAGCGATTTTAAAAACAAGTTTACATGCAAATATTTTATCCACGAAAATAACCAACACTCATAATCCTTACAAACTTCCCCTTTGGAATTTTCGTATGGCAAAACCTCTCACTCATTACCTAATACTTATAGGAATAAGATAAAGATACAATGATATCCTAGACTCCATAGTGGAACTATTCTATGTATCGGTGAATTCATCTTCGCTACAACTTGATAAGCTTCTAAGTAGAAAAAATGATGAAAATCATTCTTACCCTAAATAGACTATCCCCTTATATGCATAACAAAATAAAACATGAAAGTAAAACACACTCTTCCTCTTTTTCACATACGAGAAGGAAAAATCATTAGACAAAGCAATTGAGCTAAACTCCCCCTAAAGATAAAAGAGTAATGTAAAAATAAATTAATGCATAAGTACCATATGGTTTAAACTCCCCTTAAATTCTATGACTCACTAACTTAAAAACCAATTAAGAAGTTAATAAATAAGAAGATGTAAATGAGTAAAAATATGTTTTTTTTATTAATTTTTATAAATACTCACATAAGGTATTAAACTCATTTAATCACTACCGATCACACAACCAATTTGGAATTCATCATTTTTTAACTCAAATTTTGATTATCTATTGTATAAATAAGTAAGTAGAGTAGAAAAGGCACATAAGTACATTTTGCACATAAAATGACATATTGACATATATTTAAAAGCATTATATGTGATTAAACTCCATAAATATACCCATTAAGTTATTTATGATCAATCAAGAAAGACTCAAAAGAAAAAAATATCACCTAACATGTAAAATTATAATTGAGTCTTCAATCTCACAAAATAAAATATATCTACCAAATGAGGACTTAATTTTTTTTAACTTTATCTTATAAATGAAGCACATGATTTTTTTTATTTTTAATCTCTATTGGAACTTTATTTTTGTGCATGACAAATTTAAGTTTTATAAGTAATCTCTTTTTGCACAATATTTTGTTTTGCACGAGCCATAAACCTAGCATAACGACTTTCACACTAGTTGAGAGGTAGCCCTCTTTGCTCACTATGGAAGCTTCATACATCACAATAGGTAGCCCCCTCAATACTTGGTGCCTCCATGCAATAAAATTTTAGAAAGTAAGAAATATAACTCAATGCAATTTTACAGTCAAGATGAGTTGAATTCCTAGAGTATTTCAAGAGAATTCATAAACTTTAAGCATATCATATATGTGTGTTCGTGAGTATGTGAATAAGTTCATGTTAACATCGATCATCATATGTACAAGAATATGTGTATGCATAAGTCAAAATTAATTATATAATAATTTATATAATAAATATTAAATGAGTTAAGTCACTAAAAATAAGATTATATATCTATAAGTGTTAAATAAGTCCAATACCTTGTTGGCCAAATAAGGATTCTACTTTTCTCCCTCTATTTTTTTGTAAGTTTAACTAATAAATAAAATAAACACAAAAGAGATTGATCACCTAAGGCCATTTAAACACTCTAACAAAATACCTAGATGAAAGAACAAAAGATGATCAGGTGACCAGGAAAAAACAACATTTCCTAACCCATATTTTCTTGCATTTTGGTTTCTTTATATCATTAGGTTGGGACTTAACTAACTTAGGTTTCATAGGTGTGTTTTTCACCTTAGTTTTAATTTTCTCATTCATCTCAAATGAAGATGTAGTATGCATAGTAGGATGATGATAATGAGTCATAACATTAAAAGTATTGAATTTTATTTGCCTCTTTGAACCTAAGACTTCATGCTTCCTAGTAGAATTTTTGAACACGTTATTATAATTTCTATTCATCCTTGAATATGATGTATCATGCATAGATGGATAATGCTTATGGGTTTTATTATGTAAAACATGGAAAGAATCATTAAGTTCATAAGCATTCATCAAAAAATCTACATTTTGATCTTATATGAATTTTCCTACCATAATGATAATAGATAGGTATAAACTGAATTTTCTCAGAGTCATAAGGTGCATAAATTACCTTCCTTGCTAGAGCAACAATAGGTTTTACAAATTAAGTTTTAGACAATGAAGGTGTTAACTATTCATTTATGTATCCAAGATCTCTCTTATCTCCATATGGCTTTTCATAGTCTAGGAATATGGTCAAATTCCTCACCATCTCTTTAGCAATACTAAGTTCTTGCCAAAACTTTTTGTTTTTCTGATTGGTTTCTGCAAGACTCAGATTCAAGGTATTAATATGTTTATACAATTCCTTTTTATCTTTCTCTAGGGTAGAGAAATATTTTGTCAACATTGATGATATCATTAAGTTTAGTTACTTCAACGAGTAGTTTATCTTTCTCTTTCCTAGTACCTAGCCAATCCATAAATAGTTCATTGTAATTTGATACATTTAACTTAGACAGTAAGAGAGAAGAGTTTACTTTCTCATTTTCCTCATCCGAGTTAGAGTCAGAGTCATTATAGTGTGCTTTGGTAGTTGCAATGAAGGCACAATAGTAATGTCATCATCCTTTGAGTTACTAGCATTATCCTGCTCACTTTCTATGTCACTGAGTGTATCATGAAAATATTTTCCAATTTCCTTTTTATTGTTTGCACATTTTATAGAAATATGACCAAAGCCCTCACAAGTAAAGCATTGAGGACTAGTGGGCTTAGTTGTCTTACTATCAGAGTTAAGAGGCTTGATTTCCCTTTACATTCAATCCCTCGAACCACTAGATTGTCTCTTGTTAGATTGATTATTTTATTGACCCTTCTTTTTTAGGAACTTCTTAAATTTTTACGCTAACAAGACTAGTGACTCATCATTTATATCCTCATGATCACTATCAGAGATGTCATTTTCAGAACTTTTGAATGCCATATCCTTGTTTTTCTTGGGTAGATTAAGAGTAAGTTCATAGGTTTGAATTGACCTGAAAAGTTCATTAATGTTTAGTATGTCAAAATTCTTTCTTTCCTCTATTATTGTAACTTTCATCTTGTAGTCTGCTATTAAAGAGCTTAGGAGTTTGCATACTTGTATAGATTGTGGAATTCTCTCACCAATGTTAGAACAAGCATTAGTGATATCATAAAAGAGAGCACAAAATTGACCAAAAGTTTTAGTGTTGCTCATTTTAATGGAATCAAATTGAGATGTTAGCAATCTCAATATTTTCATTTCACTTGGGAAGTTCCCTTATAAGCAAGAGAAAATGCATTTCATGTATCTTTAGCAGTCTCACAGTTGGAGATGCAATGAAACTCATCCATTGACACTATAGCAAAGATTGAACCTAGACCTTTTCATCTTGTTTTAAAAAGGCTTGCATGCGAGCCTTCTAGTAAGGATAATTATACCCATCAAAGAGTGGAGGTCTAATAGATGACCCATCTTTTTTCATTTGGTCCATAAGTAGAAGTGTGTGTGTTCCTAAGGATCAAACTCACTAAGTATGTCTAGTATTTTCTCTAATTGTAATTGAAAGTCTATAAAATACGGACCTAACTAACCTAGAAGGTGAATAGGTTCTTTTTAATTTTTATCAATTTATAATTTAATAACCTAAACAAAATGGTCAGGTATGTAATTGCATATAAGAATAAAATATAAAAATAAAAGAATAATACACGATATTTTTAGGTAGAAAAAACCTATGCCACAACCATGACCTAAAAGGAAAACCACCAATCCACTAGACCACCTAACTTTCCACTATGAAAACCAAATGTTCAAGTACAAACTCGATCTTATGCTACCCTTTCTAGGATACTGCCCCAATGTACCTTACTTACGAACCCCTATTTTTTTCATAGTTTCTAATAATAGCATGAGTAGTATCTAAAGCAATGTTCCAATAAGCTTTCCGCCAATCAGATCGTTCACTAATCAATTGCAAAAGTGTTAGAAAAAAAACATAAATGTCCATGTATATTCTAAAATATATTTAATAATGAATAATGCTAACTAGATGATTCAAAACATATGTCACTTAAAATCAAATAAACTAGCAAATCATATAGCAAAAAGATTAACCACAAGTGTAATAAAAATAGCTTCTTTGAAATTTAATATTCAAATCAAATAACTATGATCACTTATAAATTATTTAATCTAAATATGTAAAAATATAACCAAGAAGAAGCTATATAAAGCTATATTCAGATTAAATAATATAATTAAATTATAATTATAATTAGGGTAAAATATTAGATCATCACATGGTAAAAATTTGGTTCATAAGATCCCTAGATTAATAAATTAACTACGCATAGTTGAGTTTATAAAACTCATATTTTCATAAACAAAGACATAAAAATTGATAAAGAAAAGAGTAGAAGAAGAAATACAATCAGTCTCTTGAGTTGTAGTGCTAATCTTCTCTTGAATATCCACCAAAACTATATCCCCTCTTGATTTTTCAATATTTTTCTCTCTTTTTAGCTTCAAAATTATGCTAATGACGGCCCCTTAGGGTTTATGGGGTGATTAGGGGCTTAAATATAGCTTAGGTACAATCTAGTTTATTAGATCAGCTTCAGATCAAGGGTTAAGATCAAAACAAGAAAAATCAATAGCGTTAGCCAATCACAGCATGACATATGGCACACAAAATTCACTCGACAAATCAGAGCGCAACAAGTGGGGGGAGAGATCAGTCCGAGTCAACGCATGCTGAATTAGTTCCACGCTACTTAAAGTGATTCGTAATAATGGATAACGTGGCTCATGGGTGGAATGCGGGGAGCAATCACATGATGACACATGGCATGAAGGTTTGACCACTCTCTGAACTAGGATTGAATGCCGTGCTAACATGTGGCATGTGCTACTTCACTCCCCACACATGGTGATCTACAATTGGTTGTCCCTACTTGCATGGCATTCACGTAGCTTGCCCATTCAAGTCCTCTACTTATGTGGTAGGCCATATGGTAGCTTTTGATTGGCCCTTCGTTAAAAATTCATAAAAAATTCTAAAAATTATATTCTCATCCATTTTTACTAAAACATTTATATTTTAATATTTTTGGCCCCAAAAATATTATTTATTGAATAAAACGAGTAAATATTATGTAAAACAATACACTAATGACTCTACTTTCATAGAGTCATCACAATCCAACTTAACTCTTTGCTTGTCCTCAAGTAAAACCAAGTATAACTAAATAAAGTGATATGGATAGTATGTTTATAAATATACTTCTATTAGTATATACATATTTCATGAAAAATATTCCTTTCAAAAGTCGTACAATCTTATGATAAGGAGGTTCACATATTCATCAATCAATGTTCCATCAATACAAGGATATGAAAGGTTTTTGACAAATTGATTCATGTGTGTGTGTGTGCTGCACATGATACCATCCAATGTACTCATGAAATCAACCTATATGAGCATGCTAATCAATTCAATCTTAGAACAAGTCTCATAAGTCTATTTTTCACATTCATCTCCACTAATATAAATGTTACAACCATGTAATGTAAGGCTTAGGTAGGGGGTCGATAAATGAAGACATTTAGGCTCTTTCTACATCATATCTTTCTTTTTTATTCATCATGCACTTTTTAACTACAAATGAACTTTAATTTGATATTTCAGTACACCTTCTTTTGTCATTATTTTCATATTCTTTTATTCCACATCTCTTTTCTCTCTCGTTTTCTTTTGTAACTTCACAACACCTCCAAACTTATTTTCAATTTTATTTTCTTTTTCTATAGAAGGATAATTGTGTTGTGAGTTTTGCTTCTTCTTCTTTTCTCTTTTTTTTATAGAGTGCATTACATTTCACCTTACTATATAGCATAACACATTATTGTATTTTTTAAATTTTCATACAAGCTAAAGGTGCAAGGGTAAAGGTAATGCTTATTAGTTAGGCATAAAATGTGGCTTAAAAATATGAAAGGTTATTTGTTAGACTCAAATGGGTGACTATGAATATTAACAATGGTTAGCTTAAAAGGCTCAATCGATCCAAATAAGGCCTAAAACATATCTCTTGCTAAATACTATTTAGAATTTCACCTAAAGGGATGATCAAGTAGATTATAAAACTTGGTAGATCTCATTGACTCGCATAACTCACTACAAATTTTCTCTCAATAAGAACACCAAAATCAATCATGAACATGCACATCAGAATTTGAATCAATCCAATCAAAACTAGTAAGCATATCACATGATTAATGTAAATATCTTAAAAAATATGTTACATTACATATCCTTGTTATGACAACTATTTTTTATCATTGAGTTTATAATTTTCATATAAAGCATGCATGCATTTAGTTTCCATTTATTCATTAATTTCTACCCAAATCATGTTTAAAAATATCCTAAAAAGTAAAACAAAATTCCCTAAAAATTTAAAATGCATACTAAATACTAAAGTAGAGAATAAAGTTCCCTCCCCCAACTTAAATTTCACATTGTCCCCAATATGTACATATAAATATGAAAAGGTAAAAGAAAAGAAAACTCCCTTACTCATGGCACACCACATCTATCGCTAAAATGCTCATTCTTATTGTGTTATTTCTCTCTAAATTTATTCACCTACAAAATAAAAAAAACAATGAAATTATAAGTAAAACAACGTTAAGTTGCCTCCCAACTAGCGTCACATTTAACGTCCTTGATTATACGATCATATCAAATTCTATGGTATATTCACGAAGGTTATCTCAGATGTTTCATTTGATAATTGATCTTCATAATAGAGCTTCACTCTATGCCCATTGATAAGAGCCAAATTATTGCATTTTTGTTATGATTTAAATGTTGATATTTGTGTGAAACTTGTGTTTATTTAATTATTTAATCCACAAATGTCATTTCATGGGTATTTCGTGTTTAAAGTGAAATTTTAGGTAAAATCATGATTTTGGAGAAGTTAGGGACAAAGTACAATGATCGGGATTGAATGAAAATAAAAAGAGAATAAAATTTCAAAATTTGGAATTTCGCCGCCGGCGAGAGTATTCTCGCCGCCGGCGAAAACCTTACGAAGAAAATGTTGAAAATCATGTAGGAAGCACGGATTTTGGCCAAGTGAATCTCGCCGCCGGCCACAGTGTCTCGCTGCCGGCCATATTCATCTCGCCGCCGGCGAAAATCTTCCCGAGAGCACAAATTTTGGTAAACTCATCTCGCCGCCGGCCAAATAATTCTCGCCGCCGGCCAAAGAATCTCGCCGCCGGCCACATTGAGTTGGCCGCCGGCCAAATAATCTCGCATCCGGCCACATTAATTTGGCCGCCGGCCAAAATCAGAAAAACAAAATTTAAATTGCCAGAAATCTCGCCGCGGCGAGAATAATGTCGCCACCGGCAAGTTTCGTCCGAAAACACATTTTTTTTGTTGTTTTGTTCCAAAATTGCCCCGCAAACCCTAGATCTATATATACATTATGATGGAGAAAGAGGGGGACGGAAGAGAGAGCAGAATTGAGTTATTTTTGCAGGAGAAAAGGAAATTTTGGAGAGAAAGGTTGGAGAAGCTTGAAGGATCATCGCCATTGTTGCTACCAAGTCTTCCTCTTCAAGAGTTTTTCATCTCTTCTCCTTAGTTTTTATTTTCTGCATTTTATTCAGATTTTTTGTTCATGGATTCAATTGAGAATATGTTTGTTCTTATTTTCGTTATGAACTAATTCGTTTTTGCTAAGGCTATGATGTAGTTGAATCATGAAAATATGATTTCTTGTGTTATCGTTATATGAATTCATTGTTTTCAAGTTGAGTATTTATTTCCATGCTTAATGCTTTTAAATTTCTGATCAAGATTTAAATGATTTGTTACATTATATTGAGACCGAGAGGAGATGTGTAATGAACGCTTCTTGTGATAAATACCATATGTTGAATGCGAGTGTGAGAACTAATACATGATGTATGTGGTTATTCTAGAAATTCCATAAATCGTAATGTGCTTGTTTGTGATTAAATCTTCATAGAAATATAGTCGGTTTTCATAGATAAGTAATTCTAACATAACTCGAGAGACAGTATTAGGTAAATTTGGGTTTTTCAACCATCACTTTTAACTTTGATTCTCATATAACATAACTTGAAATCGGATTGAATTGATTTAGCGAAATCAAATGGCTTAGCGTTTTTAATCATTTGTGAACAACATTAAATTTTGTTATTTGCGTTTAGTTTTAAGTTAATTTACTTTTTAAACAAATTCAAAAATTTGGTTTTCAAAAAAAATTAGGGTTAGTCAATTTCGGTACTTAGTAACGCCATTCCTTGTGGGTTCGATATCCGTACTTTTGTACACTTTATTACTTGAACGATTCGTACATTTGTGAAAATACGCATCAAGTTTTTGGCACCGTTGCCGGGGAATGGTTTGATTTTATTAATATCGATACTACCTAATCTTAGTTTTAATTTGAAGTTAATTTGCTTTATCATTGTTTCCTTTTTAATTTTGTTTATTTTTATCTTTTATTTTATTTATCATAAAAAAAAAGGTAACTTTGTGTTGTTTTTGTGCTAGTTAATTTTCTAGTTGTAGGATTGTTTTATGAGAGGTACAAGAAGCCTTAACCAATTTCCATTTGATCGAGAGATTGATAGAACATTTAGGCGTCTAAAACGAGAGAGAAGGCATTCAACCTCACCTCCTAATAGACAATCAACTATGGATCCACCATTTGTTGAGGGAGGTGGAAATCATAGAGCTTTGAGGGATTATGCTGTGCCTAATGTTGCTAGAACTACTTCGGGTATAAGGAGGCCAACTATTCAAGCAAATAACTTTGTGATAAAACCATCCTTTATCCAAATGGTTCAATCAAATCAGTTTGGGGGAATGTCAAAGGATGATCCAAATGCACATATTGCTTACTTTCTGGAGGTGAGTGATCTTTACAAGATAAATGGTGTGTCTGAAGATGCTATAAGATTGAGGGTTTTTCCTTTTTCACTTCGGGATAAAGCCAAGGAGTGGCTAAATTCATTACCACCGGGATCAATTACAACATGGAATGAGTTGGTTCATAAATTCTTGTCTAAGTTCTTTCCTCCTGCTAAGACGGCAAAATTGAGGAATGAAATCTCATCTTTTACACAGTATGACCAAGAATCATTGTATGAAGCTTGGGAAAGATTCAAAGAAATGTTGAGGAAGTTCCCACATCATGGTATACCAATTTGGCTGCAAGTCTCTACATTTTATAATGGGTTGGTTTCAAACTATCGTGCAATGATGGATCTTTGCGGTTGGAGGGTCTTTAATGGGAAAAACAGGAGGATGCTTTCATGAGTTATTAGAATTATGGCGAGAAAACAACAATCAGTGGCATTGACCAGGTAATTGCAGAAAAGACGGCGGTGCATGAAATTGATTCAGTGAATGCTTTGTTGGCTCAAGTTGCTGCTCTTTCAAGAAAGATGGATTCTTTGTCATCCAAATTCAAATCCAAACCAAATGTACAATGTGATTTATGTGGTGGAAATCATTCTAGTATCGAGTGCTAAGTTGGAAATCCATTTGCTTCACAAAATGCTGAGCAAGCAAATTATGTTTCAAATTTCCAAAAATCTCAACATAACCCATATTCGAACACCTACAATCCAGGTTGAAGAAATCATCCAAATTTGTCATGGGGAAATAACCAAGGGGGATTCAAACAACCATCATCTTCCTACCAACCCCAAGAGAAGAAACAAATAGATTTGGAAGGAATTTTGGGAAATTTCATTGAGGAGACAAGAACAAATTTTAGAAATCAAGAGGCAATCAATAGGGACATCCAAAACCAACTGGGGCAGCTTTCAAAGCAGATTGTAGAAAGGTCTCAAGGATCATTGCCTAGTGACACAATAAATCCCAAAGAGCATGTAAAGGCTATCACATTGAGAAGCGGTAAAGAACTTGAATGGAAAGGGAAATCAGAGAAAATGATGGAAAAATCTAAAGAAAATCCATCAACATCCCAAGATGTTCAACCTTCCCCAAATGCGAAATATGAGCCTCCGCATCACGTATCCTCGAAGATTGAACAAGAAAAAGATTGATAATCAATTTGTTAAATTTTTGGATATTTTTAAGAAATTGCATATTAACATTCCTTTTGCGGGGATGTTGGAACAAATGCCCAGTATGCAAAATTCAAGAAGGAAATTCTATCAAAGAAGAGGAAGGCGGGAGATTATGAAGCTGTCATGCTAAATGGGGAGTGCGATGCGATTCTTGAAAAGAAACACGAAAGTGAAAAACCCAGGAAGTTTTACTATACCTTGTACTATAGGAAGTTGCAATTTTGATAAAGTCCTATGTGATTTAGGAGCAAGCATTAATTTGATGCCACTTTCTATTTTCAGAAAACTAGGCCTGGGAGAAGTAAAACCCACTTCAATCTCTCTACAATTAGCGGATAGATCTGTGAAATATCCTCGAGGGGTAATTGAGGATGTTTTAATTAAAGTTGACAAATTTATTTTCCCTATAGATTTCGTGGTGCTTGACATGGAGGAAGATAGATAGGTACCGTTGATATTGGGGAGACCGTTATTTGCAACTGGAAGAACATTGATTGATGTTCAGCAAGGAAAGCTCATTCTACGGGTGCAAGATGAACAAGTGACTTTTGATGTTTTTGAAGCAATGAAATTTCCAAGTGAGGTACATTCTTGTTTTCAAATTAACACTCTTGACAAGTTAATCTCGGAAACTTTTGAGGAGAGAACTCCTTTGATACCACTAGAAGCTTGCCTTGTGAAATCTGCAACAAATGAGATGGATGAAATGAGGAATGATGTTTATGAGAATGACCGAATATACAAGGAAAAGATGAAGGTTTGGCATGATAAGCACATTTTGAGGCAAAACTTTTAGGTGGGACAGAAAGTGTTGCTTTATAAATCCCGTCTCAGACTTTTTCCAAGAAAACTAAAATCTCGTTGGTCAGGACCTTTTCTAGTAAGCAAGGTGTTTCCTTATGGAACAATTGAGATCAGTCATGAAACAAAGGGAACTTTGAAGGTAAATGGACAACAGTTGAGGCCATATTTTCACGGAGAATTCAGCAAGCAGAAAGATGACATAAAGTCTAGTTAATGACTATAACTTAAAGCGCTTAATGGGAGGCAACCCATTGATGAGTGCTCAAAAGCACTAAAATTACCATTATTTTATACGTTAATTGATTAAATATATATATATATATATATATATATATATATATATATTTATATATATTTATGTGTTTTATCATATATTTATATAAATTTGTCTTTTTTCTAACTCACGGATATTTTTATTGTTTTTCAGGTATTTTCGCTTAAAAACGTCACTTAAAGACTCAAAGGAATATTTTGGAAGAAATACATCACAAATATATTAATAAATAAATGGGGAAAGGTCGACAAATATGGAAAAATTGGACAAAATGGGTCGAAAAAGGTCAAAAAGGAGAAAATCGCGCCGACGACCAGCACATGTGCGCGCCGTCCCATCCGCGACGTGGCCCACGTCGTCGCAGCGCGGTGCGCGCCTTCCTCCTCGATTCGCGCCAGCCAATCCATGTCTGTTCTGGCATTCTGCCGCTTTGCGCTTCTGTCTGCCTTGAGTTACTCCCGCGCCGACGTCATTCGCCCCATTTTTCACGTCTGTAGCCCAGCTGGACGTCATCTAACGTCATCAATGACCTAAATCATTTGCATTACAGCGTTTTCACCATTTTTTAACATTTTTCACCCACTTTTTCTCTCCGTCCTCACTATAAATACCACTAACTTCTCTTCACTTCAAACAATACCTAAAAACACTGCTTCTCTCTTCTTTCTTTCTCTCCATTTTTTAGTTTTTAGTTTTTTTTAGTTTTTCTTATGTTTTAGCTAGTTTCTCTTAATTTTAGAGTTCTTCCCTTTTTGGGAAGAACTAATTATGTTTTTTGTAATTTATTAGCTTTTTGATTCAATAAATGGGAGTCTGAGAATTCCGTTTGGAGGTTTTCTAGCAACGGGAATAGCATCAAAGTTACGTAAGGATTTTATTTTCTTTCAGTTATTTTTTTATGCTTATTTCTTACATGTTATATTTAATTTGTCGTGATTAAATTTAAGCTGTCTTGTTGTTTGTAAAAATGATATAATAATAACTTTGTTATGCTTGCGAAATATTAAATAGGTAAAAATCTCTAAAATGAATTGATTTTATTTTTATTCAAGATTTTATATTAAGAATGTTAGAGAGAAATATATTATTTTTTCATTACAAACTTAAATCGAAAATTAGATTTTAAGGTTTAGTTATCGATGCGATTTAGAGTAGTGCTCTTTTATTTATTGGTACAATGTAGGTAGTTAGAGTGAAGCTTCTATTTCAAAAGTTTTTATAAGAATTATTATCTGAAAATGTATTAATGACACGTTTTGTTAGTAGTTTAAAACTTGAAAGTTAGTACTGGATAACTAAATTCTTAGGTTTAATTTGGACACCTTGAATAAAGTTTAAGTATCCCAACCACATGAAAGGTGGCATTTAAATGGTTCATTTTCAATCTCTTAGAAAAAGGAATTAATTTAATTAACCAAATTAGTTATCAACCCCACCCGTGGGTGTTAATTGATTTGTTTAGTTAACAAAGAATATCTAACCCCTTTGAGGTGGTATTCATACAAAAAGGGAGAATCAATAAATATCAATTCATATCTTTAATAACCTAAATAATATGACGAGCATAATTAACTTAGTTATTATATCCAAAAATACTCCACTTATTTTTATAAAAGATAAAATTTGCATGAATGTTTATTGAATCTATGTTTAATTTTACGTAATTAGATTAAAAACACAAAAACCCCAAAATATCGTGTGACAGGATGTTTAGGATTTAATTTCGTTTTTAAAAGTTTGAATAATAAATTAGAAACCACATACATTCCTTCCACAGATTGACCTTGGGAGTATACTTATCATTTTCTGAAATGATTAGGTGCACTTGCATGAGAGTTTTATAAATATAAAACCAAAGTATTGGCGAGAATCGGCGTCTTAGGTTTTTAGTTCATCAATTTTTTGGCAGATTCTTGCGGGATGACTCCGTTGCCAGGGATGGCATCAAAGTTTTGGTGATCCGATTCTCGCTCGTCCCTTGATTTGTTTTCTCATCTTTTATCTCATTTTATTTTAGAAATTTTAAATTAACGCTTCGTTTTATGATAATTTTATTTTTATTAAATTTGCTTGTCTTACTGATTAAAAAAAATCAGCCATTCTGAGTTTTTCTTTCTTACATTGAGGACAATGTAAGGTTTTGATTAAGGGGGTGCGGTGAAGCGGTAAATCTTTTCTTCCACTTCATTTTTATTAGTTTTGTTTGTGTGTTTATTTGTGTTTAATTTTGATTTTCCATTTATTTTTCTACATTTTGATTTAATTTCTTTTATTTTTATTTTTTATTTTATTTGCATTTTACTTATTTTAATTTGGACGTTGATGATAATAATGTGATTGTGATAACAAGTAGCTTTTAGAAGACATTAAATTTTGCTTCTGTTTAAAGATAATTTCAAATGTTGATTTTACCTAGTTGGCGACTCTTTTCGTATGTGGTATGATTTGGTTGATTAGTCTAAATGCTTAGAGAAGTCTTATGTTCGAATTTTTCATGGACATTTTTGTGATCTCAACGAACTCTAGAACTCATTTGAAAACCTCTTGAGGCGAAATAATTTGGGATTGCACTATTTAGGAGATGATGTAGGCCATTTTTGGATCGATTGTGAATTTTAAGCCTACCTTGTTATCCTTATATCACTAGTTACCTCTTTGAGCCTATTTAAATATATTGTTAGCCTTATTTTTCTTTCTTTTTGCCTTCTATAACCTACCTTTTACTGAGCCAAAAATATATATATAATTCCTACCTTATTTGTTAAGAGCACTTAATTTTGAGCACAAACTTTTCAAGAGAAATTGGAGTAAGGATGGAATAAAAAATATATATATATAAGACAGCTTCCACATATATTGGAAGAAATTGGTTACGGGTTATGTGTAAAAAAAATAAAAGAGAAAAAAAAAAGAAAAGAAAAAAAAGGGCCTTCACACTCTAGTAAATAAAAGAGTGTTAGTAATGGATGTACTGAGGTAAAAGATTGAGGAATAATTATTATTTATCTTTGGAAAAATGGGTTATGATCGGAAGAAACAATTTGGGTTAAATGGTGTTACTCTTTTACTTAATTGGTTGTGTTTAATCTAATAAGTGCTATTATTTGTATTTTGACACTTCTCGTTCTTTCTTAACCAAATACCTAAGCCTAACATTACAAGCCTAATAAGTCATATTCATCTGAAGTGGTGTATTTTTCTTCATTAGTGGAGAGAGTTTTGAAGAGTGAGCCTATGGAGTTTGAGATTTCACCTTTTTGTTTGTGGATGTTCTGCATAATATTATCCGGGCATTATGGCTATTGGTTTGTGGTTTGATGGATGTTTAAGAGTCAATAACAAAAGTGAAATTGGCATTTGAGATTTCTTAAAGCTTAGGTGACATTTAATTATTCTATGTGTTGTGTGTTATTTTCAATTTTTGAGACATTTGTGCAAATTAATTTTTGTGTGATTTTATTGTTTTAAGTTAGGATAGTTATAGGTAAGATGTTTGTGGGTATCATCACTGGAAGCCCTCACGAGACTACAACTCGTCCTACTAGGGCCGCCTAGGGGTTTAAAGGCTTATTGCATACGCTTAATGTAATTTTGTAAATAGAATAAAATTTTCTTTGAAGTTTCTCTTAATGTCTCCTTTGAATTTATTAAATAGATCGTTTTTCTTGCTAGAGACTAGCAAGAAGCTGGTTGGGGGTTGTTGATAAGAGCTAAATTATTGCATTTTTGTTATGATTTAAATGTTGATATTTGTGTGAAAATTGTGTTTATTTGATTATTTAATCCACAAATGTCATTTCACGGGTATTTCGTGTTTAAAGTGCAATTTCAGGTAAAATCATGATTTTGGAGAAGTTAGGGACAAAGTACAATGATCGGGATTGAATGAAAATAAAAAGAGAACAAAATTTCAAAATTTGGAATTTCTCCGCCGGCGAGAGTATTCTCGTCACAGGTGAAAAACCTTACGGAGAAAATGTTGAAAATCATGCAGGGAGCACGGATTTTGGCCAAGTGAATCTCGTCGCCGGCCATATTCATCTCACCGCCGGCGAAATTCTTGGCGAAAATCTTCCCGAGAGCACAAATTTTTTGTAAACTCATCTCGCCGCCGGCCAAATAATTCTCGTCGCCGGATAAATAATTCTCGCCGCCGGCCAAAGAATCTCGCCGCCGGCCACATTGAGTTGGCCGCCAGCCAAATAATCTAGCCGCCGGCCACATTCATTTGGCCGTCGGCCATTATCAGAAAAACAAAATTTAAATTGCCAGAAATCTTGCCGCGGCGAGAATAATGTCGCTGCCGACGAGTTTCATCCGAAAACACACTTTTTTTGTTGTTTTGTTCCAAAATTGCCCCCCAAACCCTAGATCTATATATACATTATGATGGAGAAAGAGGGGGACGGTAGATAGAGCAGAATTGAATTATTTTTGCAGGAGAAAAGGAAATTTTGGAGAGAAAGGTTGGAGAAGCTTGAAGGATCATCACCATTGTTGCTACCAAGTCTTCCTCTTCAAGAGTTTTTCATCTCTTCTCCTTAGCTTTTATTTTTTTCATTTTTATTCAGATTGTTTGTTCATGGATTCAATTGAGAATATGTTTGTTCTTATTTTCGTTATCAACTAATTCGTTTTTGCTAAGGCTATGATATAGTTGAATCATGAAAATCTGATTTCTTCTGTTATCGTTATATGAATTCATTTTTTTCAAGTTGAGTATTTATTTCCATGCTTAATGCTTTTAAATTTCTGATCAAGATTTAAATGATTTGTTGCATTATATTGAGACCGAGAGGAGATATGTAATGAACACTTCTTGTGATAAATACCGTATGTTGAATGCGAGTGTGAGAACTAATGCATGATGTATGTGGTTATTCTAGAAATTCCATAAATCGTAATGTGCTTGTTTGTGATTAAATCTTCATAGAAATATAGTCGGTTTTCATAGATAAGTAATTCTAATATAACTCGAGAGAGAGTATTAGGTAAATTTGGGTTTTTCAACCATCACTTTTAACTTTGATTCTCATATAACATAACTTGAAATCGGATTGAATTGATTTAGCGAAATCAAATGCCTTAGCATTTTTAATCATTTGTGAACAACATTAAATTTTGTTATTTGCGTTAGTTTTAAGTTAATTTACTTCTTAAACAAATTCAAAAATTCGGTTTTCAAATAAAATTAGGATTAGTCAATTTCGGTACTTAGTAACGCCATTCCTTGTGGGTTCGATATCCGTACTTTTGTACACTTTATTACTTGAACGATTCGTACACTTGCGAAAATACGCATCAAGTTTTTGGTGCCGTTGGCGGGGATGAATGGGTCCATGGTTGGTCCATCTACTCTTTAATTTTCCCCAAAACAATTTGAGTCTGAAGTGTGACTATAACACTTTATAACCCGGTTTATAAAGCTTGTTATGCCATCTTTTTGTATTTTATTTATAAAGCTTGAAATTTTGATAAACATTATACAGTAATTCATCCAATTCATTTATTTGAAGCATTCTTTTCTCACCAGTTGCATCTATAGACATATTCAACTGTTTCAATGCCCAATATGCTTTGTGCTCCAATACTAATGGTAAGTGAAAAGCCTTTAAATAAACTAGCTTATACGGTGTTGTACAAATTGGTGTTTTAAATGAAGTTCTATAAGCCCATAAAGCATCATCTAACTTAAATGACCAATCCTTCCTAGAGATGTTCACAATATTCTCCAAAATTCTTTTCAATTCTCTATTGGATACCTCTACTTGCACACTTGTTTAGGGATGGTTGGGGTAGACACTTTATGCTTAATCCCATACTTAGACAATAAGGAATTGAATACTTTATTGCAAAAGTGACTTCCTCCATCACTAATAATGATCCTAGGAGTTCCAAACCTAGCAAAAATGTTTTTTTTTTCAAAACTTTCATGACAACTTTGGCATCATATTTATTGCTAGCAATGGCTTCTACCTAGTTTGACACATAATCCACTCCTACAAGTATGTATTGGTTACCAAAGGATGGAGGGAATGGTCCCATAAAGTTGGTGTCCCAAGCATCAAATAGTTTCACTTGAAATGTACTATTTAGAAACATCACATCTCTTTTTAAAATATTACGTATCCTTTGCATTTGTCACATATATTTACATAATTGTAAGCATCTTTAACTAGTATGGGCCAAAAATAACCAGATTGAAGTACCTTAGTTGCTGTTTTATGCTCCAAAAGTGACCTTCATAGTTTGAGCTATGGTCATGGTAAAGAATACTTTCAACTTCATTATTAGGAATACACCTTCTCACATACCATCACCACATTTTTTATAGAGGTAAGGATCATCCCAAAAATATTGTTTAATGTCATGAAAGAACATATTCTTTTGTTTCCATGTGAGGTTTGATGGAAGAATGTTGGCAGCAAGGAAATTTGCAATGTCTCTATACCATGGGACTTCTATTTTAGCTATAGAAAATAGTTGTTCATCTGGAAAAGATTCCCCAATCACCATATTATCATCCATTTTGGCTTCCTTCTTTAGTCTGGACAGATGGTCACTACCTAATTTTCTATTCCTTTCTTATCACAAATTTTCAGTCAAATTCTTGTAGAAGAAACAACTATCTTATCAATCTTGGTTTGGCATCCTTCTTTTTCAAGAGATACTTTATTACAAAATGATCCGTGTAGACAGCCACTTTGGTGCCAACCAAATAAGATCTAGATTTTTCAAAGGCATATACAATGGCAAGGAGCTCTTTATAGTAGCATAATTCATTTAAGCCTTATATAGTGTCTTTCTTTCATAGTATATGGTACAAAACATTTTGTCTCTTCGTTGTCCAAGAAGCTCTAATAGAAAAATCACTTGCGTCATACATCAACTCAAAGAACTTGTTCCAATCTGGTGTGACTATAACTAGTGCTGACACTAGTCTCTCTTTAAGCACTTGAAATGATGTTAAACATTTATCATCAAACATTAAAGGCATGTCCTTTTTCAAAAGATTACACAAGGTTTTGGAGATTTGGGAAAAATATTTTATGAAACTACGATAAAAACCTGCATGTCCAAGAAAACTCCTTACTCCTCATACATTGGTTGGTGGTGGTAGTTTCTTAATCACTTCTATCTTAGCTTTATCCACCTTAATACCATTAGCTGAGATTTTATGGCCCAAGATTATACCTTCATATACCATGAAATGACATTTCTCCCAGTTTAAAACCAAATTCATTTCTTCACATCTTTGTAACACTAGGGAGAGATAGTGTAGACATTCATCAAATGAGTTTTCAAAGATCGAAAAATCATCCATGAATATTTCTAGATGCTTCTCCACAATGTCTGAGAAAATGGCCATCATGTACCGTTGAAAAGTACCAGATACATTACATAATGGGAATTCTCTTGAAAGCAAAAGTTCCATAAGGACATATGAAGGTGGTATTTTCTTGGTAATCAAGTGCCACAAAAATTCAACTATAACCAAAGTAAGCATTTAAAAGGAAAAAGAAATAATGCCTAACTAATCGGTCAAGCATTTGATCCATGAATTGGAAAGGAAAATGATCATTCCTTGTAGCTTTATTTACTTTACGAAAATCCATACATACTCTATATCCCATGACATTCCTAGTAGGTATTAACTCATTGGACTCATTTTCCACCACAGTGATTCCTCCTTTCTTCAGAACATATTGGACTAGACTTACCCATTCACTATTTGATATCGGGTAAATAATGCCCATGTCTAAAACATTTTGGATAGTGATGGACTAAAATTCTAGAGAATAATTGCATATCCAAATTGTGGGTTGTGGCACGTGTCAACTCATTCCATGGCGCGAGACTTTTTCTAGTTCTATGAATTTCATCTTGAGAGTGTTGTGTCACGACACACATATACTCATGCTGCAGCACTTAATTAATTTTACCAATTTACTACTTTGACCCTTTCTTGATTAATATTGTACAAATGTTTGCATTTATGTCCTCTATTGTGATGTGGTTCAGTTGTACAGTCAATTTAATCCTCACTTTAAATTACTTAAGATGTCATAAATTAGTGTATAGCAAGTAAGGATCTTTCTTGTAAAGTATTTTGAAAATAACTCTTTTTTATTAAAAATGGGGATTTTAGTTTTGTAAACTAAAAACTAAATCTAATAACAAAGGATTAATAAAGATGGAAACAAAATATAAAGATTATGATAAAGATTTGAATAAAAGAATGATTATATGGTCATTCTCCATCACTAGCATATATTAAAAATTAACAAAAGTATATCATATTCTCTTATTCTTTGATTATTCCAACTTAGAGATATTCACCCATACAAAAATATTCACCTCTTCTTTCATATTCATTGAATTAAATAAGCTCTTAATCCAAACTCTTTTTAATAGAGAACTTAGAATAAGCTCTCTAAATTTAATCTATTAAAAGAATTCAAATTCAAGAATCAAATTGTATTAAGGTTAAACACCCAAGCTCAATTTAATTATCTTTAGTATTAATTCTCATTGCAAGGATTTATCACTAATTATTTAAATTGATCAAAAGATTAGCTATCCGATCAACTAAATTGATTGATGATGAATTAATTTAATTATTTAATTATACACTTAAATAATCTAATAAATCCATACAAAAATTAAAATTGAGGATTAATACATAATTAAAAAGAATAGATGAATAGAATATTGTAGATCTTATTAAATATTGCAATCTATGTCTAGGACTTTGAAATCATCTACAATCAATTATAAAATAAGTTACTCATGAAAAATAATAAATTAAGAAAATTATTCATGATAATAATAAAAGAAGGGAGAGAAATCTTAAGATTTTTTTCTTTAATTCTATTCTTCAATTATTTTGATTGTCTCTTGACTCTCCTTCTCAATTTTTGTCTCTATCTTATTTCTAGAATTTCTATATTTATTCTCTTAATTTTCATGCAATTTTAATACTGGTTATATTTTATAGGATATAATTTTGTATTTATATTGAGAAAAATTTATCTGTTTTAGAGATCATATAAGATTGCTACATCAAAAATCGTGGGTGTAGATAAATTAGGTTGTAAAAATCCACACGTAAGAGGCATGAAGCATGTAAAAAGGTGAATAGTTAGTAGTTCATTTAATTGACACTTGGCTATACTTGAGATAGAAAGATTATATATATATATATATATATATATATAATGACATATGGTAGAGAAATACATGCGTAAGTAATGTGTGGAATTTGGATTTTCTTGCTAAGTAAATCCACTTATTTTCCTAAATCCATCCACCTGTCAAATAAAAATTATAAAAATCCTTAAGATTCTTTGAAAATTCCAAAAAATTAATAAAAGTTATTTTTCCAGTAGCTTGATAACTTTTTTCTTAACCAATTTCATCTTTGGTAGATTCAATTGCCTTTGGAGTTCTTTTGTTTTTCTAGGACATCCTTAAGTAATATTATGTACATGCACATAGAGGCATTGATTCCCTTAATGTCGAAAATTTTCCACCCATGTAATTGCTGATTTTTTTTTCTCTCAAAACATGGATTAAGCTCTTCTCTTAAATATTTGAAAGCTTAGATGCTATAATAATGAGAAGTATGTCTTTGTCTCCTAACTACACATATTTAAGATGTTCTAGGAGAGGTTTGAGCTCCAAGGTGGGTGCTTGATCAATGGAATGCAAAATTTTCTTATTAGATACGAGAAGATAAATATAGGAAAGATTGTACCTTAGGTTTATCTCTAGAAAAAAGTCAAGAGAGGTGATAATCTCTTTCAATTCCTTTACTATGTTAATATCCTCTTCTACATCACTTAAATATTTGATTTTTATGATATCTCTTATAGCAACCTCCAATAGGTTTTACTTTCGACATTAATCATTTTTTGAGCTAAAGAGTCAAGTATATCAAAAGAAACCAAGAATTATAATCACTAAGGTACCTTATCGCTTCAAAAATATTAGTCCATAGATAGTATTCCAGTATGCACATATGTCTTTGTTTGAGAAGTTCTCGTGAATGGTCTACCCAAAAAAGGGTGTAGACATAATAGTGAAGTCATTTCTCATAACATAAAAATCTACCGGGAAGATAATCTCATTAATATACACTAAAACAACTTCCAAAATTCCTTTTGGGTAAGCATTAGAACGATCGATGAGTTGGATAACTACACCAGTTTCTTTAATGGGATTAAGATTTAAAGTAACATAAATAAGTCAAGCATAGCATTAATAGAAGCTCTTAGATCTAGCATACCCCTTTTTAATTTCATGTGACCTATAACGCATGGTATGGTGAAACTACCTGGGTCCTTTCATATTTGTGAAAGTTTCCTTTATAAGACTACCAACACATTCTCTCCCATGTTCATCATGTCATTTCCTTTGAGCTTCATCTTATTGGAGCACAATTCCTTGAGAAATTTAGCATAGCATGACACTTTCTTGATTGCATCCAGTAGTATAATATTAACTTATACTTTCTGATAAGTGTCTGAGACTTCTTGCTTGTGTACCTCCTCCTTGGATTTCACAAACATGCTAGGAAAAGGAATAGGGGTTCATAATCAAAAATTGAAACTTTTGATTGCACCTTAGGTGGTTGTTTTTCTTCCTTATTATCAGTTGCCTTGTTTTCTTCTTTGTCAGAATTCCGTGTTTCGTCAAGATGTTTACCACTTCTTAATGACATAGTATTGGCATTTTCTTGAGGATTGACCATCGGTTAAGAGGGAATTTTACGAGACCTTTATGCCTCTAATCTTACCACCGTAATAGCTAACTGCTTGAATCCATTTTGAAGGTTCTTAATTGTAGATTTTGTATCTTGCTAAAACCTGATTTATTCTTATTAGAACTTGAAAATTTGTTTAATTATAGATCTAAATATCTAGTTAGTGGAAGAATGGTAAGTTTAAATTTTATAAGCGACCAAACCACTAATCATGTGTACGTAAAATAATACAATAATAAAAATAACAACACACGAGATTTTTAGGTTGGAAATAACCTAAGCTACACCAATGACCTAAGAGGAAAACCACTAGTCCACCAGACTACTTAACTATTCACTATGAAAAATAAGTATGTAGTTATCAGGCAAGGACTCAAACTATCCACCCAGGAAATACCCCCAAGTAACTTACTTAGAATCCATTGCTTTCATCATAGTCTCTATAAGATAGGCATTTGGATTTGGACAATCTAACCCGTACTACTGTCACCTAAGAAGTTAGCACATAAATATAAGTGCAAATGTGTATCCTACAGTAGATTCAATAATGAAATACCCTAATTAGTTTATTTAAATGATATTTTAGATAAAACAAAAGTAACTAGCAGCTCTAAAACAATCAGTTAAAATCATAATAACACAAATTTTTGATAAATTAACTTAAGAAAAAAGCCTACTTAAAAACTTTTAAAAAAACAAGAGAAATAATAAAAGATGAAGAGAATAAGCACAATAGCCCTTGTGTGTTTATTTCTGAAAGTGTGCTTACCTTTGTATTTATAGAAACTTTTGAAGCACATTAGGTTAAAGTATAATTACCATATTGTCTATAAAATTAGTTGAAACATGTTTAAGAAATAAAGGCAATACGATGAATGGACAATCCAAATAATATTAGAAATACATTTAAAAAAATGAAAGCTAGCACTCTTTTATGCTTTGTTAAAGAGAATAGGAATGTTCTAAGTTTTACTTGTTCTTCAACAGTGACATTTGGTTTCATGTTAGAATAGACCATATGTAATTCTTTTAGATGCTTGTTTGGATTTTTACTAGCTAGACCTCGAAACATAGGCAAGAGATGAATCATGCTAAACTTCAATTCAAGAGCATCACTATTGTCATCGTATTGAATGCATAATTGTTGTTGATCTAAAGTTGGTGTTGCCATCTCCTTAAGAGTTTCATAGGGATTATTCACAGCCATTTCTATATGGATGGAATGATTTGAATCGTCAGATAAGTTGCTTGAACTTATAAGATCTATTTGAATTGCTTGCTCAAGAAATTACGCAATATGTGAATTTGATCTCAGATTGTAGTGTGGATTCATTCATTGTGACTTTAAAAAGAAAATAAAGATTAGAAACAAATTAAGTATAAATAGAACAAACACAAATAAAAATAAATAAAAATAAAAATAAAAATAAAGAAAATATTATTTTATTTTTAATAAAAAAATTCCTATTTTTTATTTTTAGAAATATTTTTATAATTGTTTTTATAAAAAATACTTAAAAATAAATAAGAGTTCATTTAACGAAAATCCCAAACTATGTCACCAAAAATTAGTGTAGTTCAGTTGAACAATTAATTTAAACCTTACTTCAAATTACTTAAGATATTGTAAATTAGTATATAGTAAGTAAGGGTTTTTTTGCAAAAGATTTTGAAAACTAACTCCTATTTATTAAAAAGAGGGTTTTGGTTTTGTAAATTGAAAATTAAATCTAACAACTAAAGACTAATAAAGATGGAAAAAAATATAAAGATTATGACAAATATCCAAATAAAAAAATAACTGCAAGATTATTGTTCACTACTAGCATGTATTACAAATCAACAAAAGTATGTCCTATTATCCTATTCTTTGATTATACCAACTTATAGAAATTCACAAAAATAAAAATATCTATCTCTTCTTACCTATTCGTTGAATTAAACAAATTCTTAATCTAAACTCTTTTTAATAGACAATCTAGAAGGAGTTCTCTAAATTTAATCTACAAAAGAATTTAATTTTAAGAAGCAAATTTATCAAGGTTAAACACACAAACTTAATTTAGAATTGATAAAATGATTATGTACCTAATCAACTAAATTGATTGATTATGAATTAATTTGATTATTTAATTGTACACTTAAATAATCAAATAAATTTATACAAATATTAAAATCGAGAATTAATATATAATCAAAAAGAATAGATGAATAGAATATTACATATCTTATTAATATTTGCAATCTATGTCTAAGGCTTTGAAATCACTCACAATCAATTATAAAATTAGTTGCTCGTGACAAATAATAAATTAAGAAAAAATATTAGGATTTTTGTCTTTAATTCTATTCTTTAATTCCTTTGATTGTCTTTTGAATCTTCTTCTCAATTATTGTATCCAGTTTAATTCTATAATTTTTGTATTTTTTTTAATTTTAGTGCAATTCTAATATTGCTCATATTTTATAGGGTATTGTTTTGTATTTATTTTAAGAAAACTGATATGTTTTAGAGTTGGAATAGGATTGGTACACCAAAAATCATGGCTATATTTGAGATAGAAAGTTATATATATTTTATGACATGTAGTAGTGCAAGACATGCGTAAGGTGTAAAATTTGGATTTTCTTGCTAAGTAAATCCACCTATTTTTCTAAATTCATCCACCTGTTAAATGAAAATCAATAAATATCCTAAAAAATCTAAAAAATTATATTTTTTCAATAAACACAAAATAAATAATTATAGCTTGTTATAATAATAAAAAATATATAAATTTAAAAGTATTGATATCTAATAATGTGTATAAGATAACACTTATCAATTATATGATCATTATGCCCCTAATTGTGAGGACTTATTTGATCCTTTGTCATTTTCATCTTTTAATTCCAAAAGTATTTGAAATATATCAAAACATACCTAGTGATTTTGAAAACATAATTTATAAAATACTTATGTTAAAATGTAATATTTAAACCTAATTATCTGTTTTAATTCAGATAAATCACAAGATATGCGTTCTTTTTAGTCACGTAAGAAAATGTATTAACATTTTAGTAATGCACAAACTCATTTAGTTTAAAACACTATTAAATTGTATATGGATTTACCATACCTTTAGGACTACACTATATTGATCGTTGGTGACAGTTTGCACCATGTGGTGGTAGGACTCTGGAGGAGAGCTAGATTTAGAATGGAGATTACAAGTGAAGAAAGCATAGGATAGTTAGGATAGGTGTTTCAACTAATAGAGGAATTTTCATTTATACTTCTTTTGAGTGTATCTAGTTTTTATTCATTTGTGAATTGTTGCTTCCAAGTAGTTACTATAAGTAACCTGAGGATGTTATCACATATATAGGGTCCTATGTAGGTTTACCTCTTTAGATTTCCATGTTCGTATGCTATGTTTTTTTTTGTTAGTATAATCATAGCTTGATCAATTTATGCTTGAATATAAAAGGATCTAATTGCAATTGATAAACCTTCATATTGTCTATTGCATGATTTACTTTCTCTTATGCCATGCTTGTTATTTATCTTCTTCTGTCATACTTATCTTCATTTCTGTCTCATTCTTCCATTCTTTCTATAGAATATATTATTTGTAGTTACTTTATTCTTGCCAGCCGTGTTCTACATTGTTATAATATGTGTTTGACTTTTTTCCTTTTGTTTTCAATTTCCATTTCTTGTGAGTTTAAGGGAAATTCACAAGGAGTTTGTTTCTCTTTCCTTGATTGCTATCAGTTCTTGGACTCTCTCAATTAGTATCAGGGTTAGTTCACCAATTTAGCCTTAACTCCTCTAGTGTTGATTCTTTTTAACTTGCTCTTTCACACACACACACTTTTCTCTTGATGGACTATGAAGAAAGAGGTAATGTAGGTAGACCTACTCTATTCAATGGATGAATTATGCCTATTGGAATCCCTAAATGTGGCTTTTTTGTGGTCTCTTAGAGACTATTTATGGTTTCTATTTGAGAATGGCTAAACATATCCAACTAAAATTTTATTTAGTTATGCATCTAATTAGTGAAATTTTATCAAAAGTATGACAAATTAAATTTTTGCAAGCAGCCAAACAACTAACCATGTGTACATAAATTAATGTAAAAATAAAAATCAACACACAAGATTTTTATGTGTAAACAACCTAGGCCACACTAATGACATAAGAGGAAAACCACCAGTCCAACGGACCACCTAACTATACACTATGAAAAATAAGCATCCAATTACAAGCCTAGGACTCAAACCACCCACCCAGGTAATGCCCCCAAGTAACCTACTTATAAGCCATTACTTTCATTATAGTCTCTACAAGATAGGCGTTCGAATCTAGACCAACATTTCGACAAACTCAAGTCTCATGAGTTAATCAAACTTGTACCACTATCACCTGAAAATTTAGTACATAAACACAAGTGTAAGTGTGTGTCTTAGAGCATATTCAATAACAAACAACCCTAACTAGTTGATTTAAATAGTACATCAGATAAATTGATAACAACTAACAACTCTAAAACAATTAATTAAAAGCACAATAACAAAATTATTATTGTAGGCTTGTTAATCTATCAAAATACAACCATAAATATTTAATAAATTAAATTAATGAAAAATCCTACTAGAAAATTTTTAGCAAAACATGAGAGAATAAAAGATAAAGAAAATAAGCATAATAGCTATTGTATGGTTGGATTTGTATGCTTAGGTTTGTATTTATAAAATATTTTGAAATGCCTTAGGTTAAAGTGCAATTACCATATGATCCAAAATATCTGTTAAAATACTTTTAAGAAATAAGGACAATATTATAAAAAACCAATCCAACTCATAATAGAAATAAATATTAAATTCAAAGACCTAACGATTCAATCGATCTAGCCATGTGCTCGATCGATCGAGTACATAGGTTGATTGATCCAACATCCTCTTAATCAATCCAGTGATCATTTAATTAATATTCAAAAAAGGTTTATCGATCCAGTGATTAAACTAGATAAATCTAGTCCTCGATTGATATAGTAATATATTCAAATCAATTTATTCAGATAATATTGCTCGATGGATCCAATTACTACTCGATGGATCCAGTAGTCTATTTTCACATTGCTCATGTTATGTCTAATATGCAATCTAATGTGCATGGAATTATAAATATACCTGATATGTGATCGTTGAGGTTGGATGGTTTCTTCGACTTAAAAATATTTTTCTAAGACACACCTATAAACTAAATTACAATTATATATTTTGTTCGCGAATATCGTAAACACTCAAATAAACCGTACAATCCCCCCTTTGGTATATTCACTTGACAAAACCTCTCTCTCATTACATAATACTCATAGGAAAATTAAATTTTTACATAATGGTACTATCCTATGATCCGATGAAACCATCTTCACTTGAACTTAAAAGCTCATGTTTACATTGAAAGTCAAAAACATAAATACCCAAACAACTTGTCCCGAAAGAATCATTGTTCATTAGTTTAGTGTATATAATAATATAAATAGAGAAGAATATTCATAAGAGTGAGTAATCATAAAATAGAAATTTAAAACATAACTCCTCTATGTGTAATATCCCCAAAAAAGATTTTCAAAGTAATTCTCTTCCTAAATTAACTCTCCATTTTTTTGTAGATTTTTCAATTAATGTTCTAATTTTCTCCCCCTTTTTGTGACACAAATAAATAATATAATCATAAAGCAATAACAATAGGTTGAGTAAGCAAGCAGTGTATTTAATAATTGAAAAGAGGAATACATATTTTGAAAAGCGCAAAACAATCAAAACAAAGAGCAAAAAATAATATTTCTCAAGAATGAATTAACTATCCCTAAGTTTTATGACTCTTATAAATAAATTAGAATAATTTTTTTTATAAAAATTGATATATGTATATATATTTTTTGAATTAAGGGTAGTAGACTTAGCTTAACATGACTACAATAGTACACAAAAAAGATGAAATTAATTTTGCTCAAAATGTGACTATCTATTGATAACATAAATACATGCAGTAAAGTCACACAAACATACTACCACATATTGTGACATATCGACAGTTACCGAAATTGAGATAAAATCGAAACTGGAATAGTTTATCAATTAGTCCATTTATGATTAGTTATGAAAGATTTAAAAGAAGGGACTGATTATTTATTTTCTTTTTGTATAACAATTGTGGCTCTTTTCTTTTTGTGCATGCAAAATCTTTTTTTATTTTTCTTTTTACTTTATTATTATTATTATTATTTAAGAAAATATACACAAGCCAGTATACCTAATATGATGACTTTCACACTAGTTGTAAGATAGTCATCTTCGCTTACCATGGTAGCCTTCACACATTACAATAGGTAGCCCTCTCAAAGTTAGGTATATCTCTATAGCAGCATTTTACACAGATAAAGTTTAGCCATAATTTTCATATTCAAGGTTATCTCATGCTCTGAAATCTCACATAATTAACTATAAACTTCTAGTATGACATACTTATGTGTTCAGTGAATGTGTGAGTAGATTCATGTTGAAATCAATCACCATATGTGAAAAATATATAAATGCACAAGTCACCATATCCATTTGTAAAATGCACAGTAAAACAAAATATGAATAGATTATGTAATTTTCATGTTAATGTTAAAGTATGTCTACTTCCCTCCTTTTTATTTTTTATTTTTATTTAAACTAAAGAAATATCAATAAAAACAAAAACAAACAAATTAAATATACTCACCTAGAGTCAATTAAGCACTCAAACAAATGTATCTAGTTGAATAATAAATGACGGTTATGTGATCGAAAAGAGACAATTTTTCCTAGCTCAAACTTTCTTTGACTTACTTTTAGATTTCCCATTCATCCTAAATGAATAGGCAATATGCATGATAGAATGATGGCAATTAGTCCTAGAATTACAAGTGTTGAATTATACATGCCTCTTTGAACTAACAACTTCATGCTTTCTAATAGAATTTTTGAACATGTTATTATAATTTCCATTCATCCTAAAATATGATGCAATATGCATACATGGATGATGGTTATGAGTCCTACTATGTGAAGCGTGGAAAGTATTATTAGATTTAGGAATATTCATTAAAAATATACACTTTGGCCTAATATGACCTTTCCTATCATAATGATGATAGACTTGCATAAACTTAATAGATTTTCAATTACAAGTACAATTGTTCTTTGTGTATAATGAGTAATATTAGGAGTAGGGTTAGAAGGCCTCACCATAGTAGTCTTTAGTGTTCAAGCTATATTTATAGTCTATGAAGAAGAAGGGTTGGAAGGTTTTACAACCTCAGTTGTTTTTGAAGATTATGGTGTGAAATCCTAATCTATAGAGCCTAGTCCTTTCTTGTCTCTAATAGGTTTTCTATAATCCAGAATTTTGTTTAGCCTTTTAACGCCAATGGCTAACCATTTCACAGCTTCTTTTGATTGTTCAATTTCCAACATTAGATTCTTATTTTTCTATTTAAGATATGCAAGAATTGAATTCAAAATATAAGCACGTTCAGACCGTCAATTTTTTTCTTCTATAATTAAGGAGTTTATTTCAAGGGATTTAAGTTTGTCATTTAATTTAGTTACTTCTACAAGTAATTTATCTTTTTTTCTCTTAACTCTAACTAAATCAATAAGCAAATCATCAATATTATTTGCATTAAATTTATTGAGTAGAAATTTAGCATCACTTTCCTCATCACCTAGAATATCACGCTTAATTAAATTATCCATAACAAAGTCCTAGGCACATTAAGTATATCTAGTGACCCGCTTTGATACCAAATAAAAGTTTATTTAATTATGGGTCTAACTAATAGAATATTAGCGAAAGTATAAAAAATTAAAATATCTTAAGCAACCAAACAACTAATCATATCTATGCAAAGTAATGTAGACATGTGAAAACAACCTAGGACACACCAATGACTTAGGAGGAAAACCACCTGTCTACCAGACCACTTAATTATCCATTATAAAAAATAAGTATCCAATGATAAGGCTAAGACTCAAACTACCCACCCAGATAATGCCCCCAAGTAACCTATATATAAGACACTACTTTCATCATAGTTTCTACAAGACAGGCGTTCAAATCTAGACTAGTATTTTGACAAACTTGAGTCCTACAAATTAATCGAACATGCGCCACTATCACCTAAAAAGTTGGCACATAAAAATAAGTGAAAGTGTGTGTCCTAGAGTAGATTTAATAATGAATAGCCCTAACTAGTTTTTTTAAACAATATATCAGATAAATCAAAAACAACTAACAATTCTTGAACAATTAGTTAAAAGCATAATAACACCATTATTATTGTAGGCTTGTTAATCTATCAAACAAAACCACAAGTGTTTGATAAATTAACTTAATGAAAAAGCCTACTAGAAAACTTTTTGCAATACAAGATAGGATAAAAGAATAAGAGAATAAGCACAATAACTCTTGTGTGGTTGGTTTTAAATGTGTGCTTAGGTTTGTATTTATAAAATATTTTGACGCACATTAAGTTAAAGTAAAATTACCATATTTTCCATAAAATTAGTTAAAACACTTTTAAGAAATAGGGATAATACTATAAAAAGCCAATCCAACTCGTAATAGAAGTAGATATTAAATTCAAAGACCTAACAGCTCAATCGATCTAACCAAGTTCTCGATCCATTGAGTACATAGGTTTATCGATCGAATATGCTCTCAATCGATCCAATGATTATTTAATTAATATTTAAAAAAAATGGATCGATCAAGTGATTAAACTCGATCGATCTGGTTATGTATTAAAATAAATTTATTTAGGTAATATTGCTCGATCGATCCAATCAATAGTCGATCATTCCAGTAGCCTATTTTCACATTTTTCCTATTATCTCTAATATAGAATCTAACTTGTACGAGAGAAAAAATATACATGATATGTGATAGTTGAGGATTGACAGTTTCTTTAGCTTGAAAATATTCTTCTAAGACACATCTAGAAGTTAAAATTACAATTATATGTTTTGTTCAAGGCCCATGCTACTAATTCCACTATTCCAAAGCCCATCACTAAATGGATGAAAGAATAAAGTAAAGAGTCTAAATGGAATAAAAAGGACAATACACTATAATTAGAGCTGTCATTTTAGATGAATATAGAAGAATCCAAAGCTATAACACCTCTAAAGAAGCATGGGATCTTGAGAAAATGCATGAGGATGCATCTGTGGTTAAAATTTCTTGGATTATTCAACCGAATAGAGACCTAAAGTTGTGTTGGACAAAGGACGATGAAACTTTTGATAAGATTTATGCTTTGTTTTCTGACCTAGTAAATACTTAGTATAAATTTGGGAGACTTACTGATAAAGAGAAACAAATATAGAAGCTCTTTGTTAGTCTCATCTTTCATTTCCATGCTAAAAATATCGCCCTTAAAACCTTTTACAAACCGAAAGAGTTAAATTTAAATGAGCTTATTTGTGATCTCTAACCATATGGATTCATCATTTATATCTTAAGAAACACTAGATTGTTTTTGAAAAGAAAAAGAGTATTGTTCTTTAAACCTCAAAGGGAATTGCTACGAACATTGATATGGGAAAGGTAGTGGCTAGTAATGAAAGCTCTAGCCTTAATGAAGAAGAGATAGCTTTCCTTGCCAAAAGATTTAAAATATTCTTTCATAGTAAGATGAATCCTACTGGGGGTTTTAAAAGAGACAACTCGAGTAGGAAAGACTAGAGATCATGGGAGAAGGATTATACAAGACACCAAAATAGAATTCAATTGAATAAAATCAAGTGTTTTAAGTGAGGAAGCTTGAGCACATTGTCGCCAACTATTTTTCTAAGAAGAATTGCTTTAGAAAAATAGCAAATAAAGGTTAAGGTTACTATTTTGGATAGTAACTGTAGTGCTGATGAGAATGACTTTAATTTTATTACCTTTATAGCATCTATGTCCATTGAAGATCCTCTTATTGTAACCTCAAAAGCCCAAAAGATTTTTGAAGATGAAGAAGATGATCAAGTGAGCTGCTAGACCCCTATAATGAGCTCATGAAGGAGCATATTAAGTCTAAAAAAAGGAGAAAAAAGGCTTTCAAAAGTCTTGAGAAAAAAGACAAAGAGTTGAGCACACTAAAGGCCTCTCTTGAGGAAAAGAAGTCCTCTATAAGTAGTGATCATTTCGATCTCATTAAAAAATATGAGATGATTTAGGAGAGATACTCTGATTTTCCATTGGAATGTAATATAAATCACTCCATAATGATGCAGCTGTAGGAAGATTTAAGGAAACTTGAGTCAAGCTATGTGACTCCAAGGTTTATTAGTTCTAAACTAACCAGAGATCAATATAAACAAATCACTATTGTATGTAAGAAAGTGATTTTGATAGAAAGTGATAGAGACCATTTGGCGAATGTACTCTCTGAAAATATATGGTGAGCTTGAGATGCTACAGGATAAGGTAAAAAACCTTGACTGTTTTTCCAGATTCTTAAAGGCTTCTTAAGGGAAAAAAGGAAGACCTCTTGATTAGAGCCCTTGGTGAGAAGTTAAGCTCAAAGAAGAACTTTCCCTATCTAAGAATACAACACAGAAGTTGATGCTTAGCATGTAGAAATTAGGTGAATTTTTCAGCAATAACAAAACCTGGGTAATAAGTAGGGTTTGGGTTTAGAAGAATATATGTCTAATACTTCTAGTGATGCTCGTATGTTCATAAAGCTAGTAGCTATTGATCCTCATATAAAGAAAATTTTCCTAAACTCAAAAGGTAAGTCAATTGCTACATCTCACCATTCCTCTTCTAAGAAGGTGAACATTTCACCTTCTACTACTTTTCACCTTGTTGGTGATGGCAAATGACCCTATCTACTTGGTTTTTTTCCCTATTTTCCACCATTGTGGTCAACATAGGCATATGAGGAATCGCTGTGAGAAATTAACTACTCATCCTCGTATGAGAGTTAATATAAGCGGTTCTTCCTCTTCCTCACGTCCTCATACTATCCTCTAAGTCAAAGACCTTGTTTATCTTACTCGTATGCTTCTTCTTGTTATTTTTATGCTACCGTTGTCCATCTTTACACTCTCTTTCCTTCTCACTATCTTCTGCCATCTTAAGAAAAAGTATAGCTCAAGTATACTTCTTTTAATAAAAATGTATTTTAGACTCATACTTATTAGATATGGTAGTACAAGTTCACTACATTTACAAAAAAATTACAAAAGTAGACTTGTACTTTTTCACCTAATAAGTACAGATCTAAAATATATTTTCGTTAAATATAACATATTTCAACAAAATTTCGTCCATGAATATATAATAAGACTTTAGGAGCTTATTTTGCCGTTTAACTTAAAAATAGTTCTTAAATTTTTTTTATTTAAATTATAATTAATTTCTTTAAAAACATTAATGGACTGTTTGGCAATTGTTTTTCTCAAAAATTAAAAATAAAATATAATTGTTTGTAACTATTTTTAAAAAGAATTTTTTTAATATTAAAATTAGTCTTCTAATATAATTTAAACAATTTATTCTTATTTTATAATATTTAAAATATTAAAAAATTATTTCAAATTAAAAAGGATGGAATTATTTTTGTTACGTAAATAGTTAATAAAAAATACAATGAAGTAACTTATTTAGTAAGTTTTGATTTTATCTCAATTTAAATTTTTTTAAACAAGCACTATAACTTATATATTGAAGTTAATTATATGTGATATATTTTTTAAAAATATTAAATACAACAAAAAAGCAACAAACATAAATGGATATGTAAAACAATTATCTAGATAAAAACAAAATATTTTGATATTTTTAATAGAGATGAAATTGAAATAATTGTGTGATTATTTTCTAACAGGAAATAATTATATTTTTACATCTAAACTAATATAGGTGATTCAAGAATTTTATTGAAATAATTATGTGATTATTTTTATTATTATAGCAAAATTATTTATTTTATCACTTTCATTGGTTTTACTTTAGTATCATAATTTTTTATTAATAAAATATAATTATAGCAATAATAATTTAAATTATAAAGATAAATAAAAAATAGGTGCGCACCAGCAGAATCCAAAAGCAAATCAACAAAGAATATAATTTTTGTTTTCTTGAAAAAGTTACACTGTATTTTGATTGTTTCTAAAAACATGAAAATATGTCTAAATTATTCTTAATTTTTTATTTTTTAAAATAAATTATTTTAAAAAATATTAACTTAAAAATAATTAACAAATACTTATTTATTTTTTAAAATATTTTTATTTTAAAATAAAAAAAATACGGTTTTATTTTAAAAAAGTTGGCTCGATTCATTGGGAAAATACACATACGCTTACAATGTCCGGCCCGTACTAAAAAACATGGGATTGGCTAGCCAGGCCTGGCATGGCCCAATTTACATGATTACGTCCCTTCAAGCAACCAAGCGTTGACTTAATCCCTGCCTTATCCAGAAGTAATAGCATAAAAAAAAAGGAAAAAAAAAATGAGAAGCGAAATAGCCTGAGATTCTCACCGCTCGGACAAACAGCGAACAAATTTCTATCAATGGGAATCTCACGAAACCCACAATTTACCGATTTCTCTTTTTGCCGCCAACACTCCCAACCGTCCTGAACTCTCTGATATGGTAACCCTTTTCAAGATTTTTGGTCCCCTTGCAATGGATCCCATGAATGCTATACCAAAGAGCAAGAATATGAACTATCATCTAACTTCCATATTTAATTTTTTCTCATCTTAATCATCCATTTCATGCCCCTTATTGATGTGTATTATCTTGGAGTCCACCCAAAGCGATTAAAATTCCTAAATGGTTATCATTGTTTTGTAATTGTTTTCTATTTTTTACTTGTAATTTGCCAAATCTTGAAGAATTCTTATCTGGCTCTTTGTTACTCTTCCTGTTTTTTTTTGGATCTGTATTTTGTTTTGATGTTGTAATCCTTGTTGACTTTGGGATAACCTTGTGTTAGTGGATTCCCTTTTTCTTTCCTTTTGGGTTGCTGTGTATTTCTTGTGTCTCTGAAAATTGGATAAGCTTTAGGAGTTTGAAGATGATGGGTTCAGGTATGAATTTGATCACTACTGTAATCGGATTTGGCATGAGCGCAACATTTATTGTATTTATCTGCACGAGAATTATTTGTGGGAGGCTTCGAGCTGCCGAATCTCGGCGTATGTTGGAGATTGAATCGAGGATTGATCTTGGACAGGTATGCTTGATCTCATCTGCTATATATATATATATATATTTATTTTTTTTATTTTTTTCAGAATTTGTTATTTATCTCTCTAGTATATGTATTTGTTATGAATCATGTTTCAGTTTGTTATTGCTTGATGTTTTATATGCAACTTTGAATCTCAGTAGCTTCTTCATATGGCTGGAGCTTTGATCTCTGGAAGCTTTAGTTCTTCTTGTAGAACTTGGATGACTGACTCTGACCACTCAAGTTATGATTTTGATGTGAATTTAGTTGGGAAAACGTCATTCTTAATTTGACTGTAGATGGGATTTGAGAGAAATTTCATTTATTTGGCTGGACAGCAGAAAAGGGATAGAGATATATTTTTGGGCTAATTGGCATATATAGAGACAATGAAATAGCCAAAAGGGATGAACAATGCAAAAGCTGGTGGACATTCAGCAGTCTTTTAGTCTTTTATGTCCCCTTTCTTTCTAGGTTGCTTTACTCAAAGATGTTGATTATTTCTTTTTAAGGTGATGGCCACTTGCAACATGATTTGATAGTTACTGTTCTCTATTGCATCATCTGATTAAATACTGGAATTCTACGTGAATATCATCAACTTAGAATATGAACCAGTCTTTTTTCATACCCCATTGCCGATGTACAGATCCAAACATGAAGTTGTTCCTCTATTTAGCTAGCACATCAGGGTTCTTTTTTTTTTCTCTCTCTCTCCCTGTCTCTCTCATTTTGCTCTGTCTTCTATTCTTTATGTTCATACTAAAGTTTGTAGTTATATGGGTTTAAGCTTTTATTGGTTACTGGCAGCCAGAGCATCACGTGACTGGTGTTCAACCCGTTGTGGTTTCTGCTATCCCTACCATAAAGTTCAACCGTGAAGCTTTCAGTTCTATAGAAGATGCACAGTAAGTTTAGCCGTATATAGTTTATGGTAAACTAACTCTATTTTCTTGTTTAGCGAAAACTCTTTCTTCTTCCCCAGTAATGAAAAGCTTTTGCCAACCGCCTTCTGGTAGATGGTAGTTACGGATCCAGAATTTCAATTTAGAAAGGCCACTATATAAACAGTAAAAAATAGTATTATTTGTTGTGCTCCTCCTTGCCCCCATGTAATTCCAAAAGTGAGAGGGGCCATATCCCTCCTTGATCCATGTAAAACCGCCGATGGGTAAAGCCTTGCCATTTATTTAGAAAATTCACTAATTCCAATCCCATCCCATGAAATATTAAAAAGGAAAACTTTATTTGCTGTTTTTCTCTTTGGCCTTGGTTACTTGTCCCTGATGAACGTATGCGAGAATTGAAATATTGTAATTTTGCTATTATAGGTGCTCAATATGTTTGGCTGAATACCAAGAGAAAGAAGTCTTAAGAATCATGCCTAAATGCGGCCACAATTTCCATCTCGCTTGCATTGATGTTTGGTTGCGAAAACAGTCTACCTGCCCTGTGTGCCGTTTACCTTTACAACAACCTTGTGGAACAAGACATAATACAAGACAAGTAGCAGTCAGCATGGTCCCTCCTTTGGATGATTCTCAGATTTCAAATGATCAATTTCGTCAGTGGCTACTACCTGGATCTGAACGCACGGTGAGTAATATCAGCAATCAAGGACATTTAGAAATTCATTCAGAATCTCCTCCTGGAAACAATTCCGAACCTACTCAATCTAGAGAAACAGAAACCAGGCAATGATTAAAAAAAAAAAAAGAGAGTAGCTATTTATAGACGGAAAAATATGCCCTTTTGCTTCTAGCAGGTTTTGTTTCCTATAGATGCTGTTTGTACTTTACCACATTGAATTCGGGGAAATTTGGGAGGAGAACAGAGGGGAAGGGAGGTAGGGCGGAGGTTTTTATTTGTTTCCAAAGAATATGAACTATTCTTGGATGTTATGGGCGGTAATAGATAGGAGGTTCTTATAGTTGTTGAATATATATGTCTTTATCTGTTGTATCGTGAAACAGATTGACAGAATATGGTTTGACAGTAAGATTTAACAGTGAAAATATATCCTTTAATTTTTCTCTTCTTTTGAAAACTAAGCAAGTTTACTGTATTTTTTTTTATTAATGAAAGGAAATGTTCACGTAATAAGAAAATATTTAAATATAATAGTAAATAAAATATATAATAAATTTATTAAAAAAGGTAAAAAAAAACTATCATTAAATATATTGAAAATAAAATTAATAAAGATAAATGATATTTAACAATTATGAAAATTTATAACATGTGTTACATAAATTATTCTATTTGTAAAAATAAAATTTATTACCATAAATTACCACCATCTATACAAGAACATATAAGAAAATATTTTTTAAAAAATTACATATAACATTACATAAAACCTTAACAGAAGCTAAAGAAATAAGAAAATTATATCAAACACACTAGTAAAAAGAATAAGAAATCTTAAAAACTAGATAATTATTATAAAAAAAATGTTAAAATATTTTGTGATATAATAGATTTTAAAATTTTAGAAAAATGTGGATGTAATAAAAAAACCTTGCAAAGAAAAATATAAAAAAACACAAGACATTTAAAAGATATAAATTTAGGAAACAAGATTTTAAAAAATGTAAAACAAGATTTAACATGTGATTCTATAGAAAAAGATTTTTAGAAGAAAAATATACAAACCTCCTAAAAACAAGAATTATTACCCTTAGGGAAAAAAGAAATGAAATGCAAGTGTTTGATATGTAATGAAAAATGACCTTATGTCAATGAATGCCCTTAATAGGTTTTAATATAAGAAATAATTAAAAAAAAAATTTCACATAAAGTAAAAATCTTAGAAAAAACTTTTAAGATAGAACTAGAACAAATTGAGAAATTAAATATAGACGATACTTATAATATTATCTATTGGAAGAAATTAAGGAGGAAATAATCAACTTAGAATATAAACATTCAAAATATAGGTACTCTTTATCAAAAAATGAATAATTTGTATAGTATTACAAATCCAAATAGTACTTATATTAAAGTAGTGCTGAAATTTAAAGACTATGTTAGCTATCATTTACATGCATATATAGATACATGAGTTAGTACGTGTAGCAAGTAAATATGTATTCCTAAAATAACACTGGAAACAAATACAAAAATATGTAATTGTAAGAATTATTAATAATATTGCAATAAATCTTAATAAGGTTTTTAAAGACACAGATATAATGATAGGAGGAGAAAATTTTCATATTCATATCATATATCAACAAAAAATAGGAGTTGATCTATTAATAAGAAATAATTTTCTAAACTTGTATCAAATTTTTACATAATATTTAGACAAAATAAGTGTATCAATATTAAATGGTGAAAGTATTTATGTATCAAAAATACAAAAATCTTTAACTGTATCAAATCCAGCTTTTATGCAACAATATAAAAAGTAAACGCGGTAAGATATACACAAGTAACAAAAATTTATTAGATATAGAATCGAAATAAACTATTTTGTTAATAAAATATAGGAAGATAAATCCCTAGCAGGTATCAAAACATTATTAAAAACAGTAAGCTCATAAAGTCCTTTAGATCCAAAAAGTAATTAATCTAAAATAATTTTCAATATAAAATTAAAAGACCCTAACAAGGATATAAGAGTAAAACCAATGATTTATACTCTAGAGGATATGATTGAATTTGAAAAAAAAAATTAAGAACTTTTGGAACTAAAAGTCATAATACCAAATAATTCACCTCATTCTAGTCTAGCATTCTTAGTTGAAAAGAAGCTGAAAAAAAGAGAAGAAAAAAAGAATGGTGATAAATTTCAAAGTATTGAATAAAGAAATCATTAATTATGGATACTTTATTCCAAAGAAAAAACAACTATTATCATTAATAAAAGGAAAGAAATACTTTTCGATTTTTGGTAGTAAAAATGAATTTTGGAAAATAAGACTAGATGAAGAATCTTGAAAATTAACGGCATTTAGTTGCCCACAAGCTTTTATACCTTGAGAAGTCTCTTATAGAGATAGGAAACAAAACAGAAAGAACTTGATCGTTTAAAACAACTCTTAGAGTCCAAAAACTCTAAAGAGGAATCTTCATAAAAAATTCAATCTAAAGAACATAGAACTTTTAAAGAAAGAACCTAATAGTTCAAAAGAGAGTAACATCTCTGAAATAAAACTCTCAATTGGGCTGATGAAGGAGAAAAAGACTCATATGGTCTATAATGGCTCAAACCCATGAATCTACAACAACTGGGCAAAAGGAAGTGAATCTAATCTTGGGTTCAGTGAGTAACTCATAAAGCATTCACCAACAGAATAAAGGTTGAAGACTGTTATGCATATTACAAAGTACCAAAACTAATAACTTATAAGGAGAGAGTAAGGAATTACTCTGTAGTACTACAACAACAACCAACAGCACCAAGCAAGTTGATAACTCTAGGAAAAGTAGTACAACCTCCAAAACTATTTAGAAAGGCATCTCTCTTAGAAACATCAAAGATAGTAAGGCACCTAGTGCTATTAAGGGAAAGATCCCCATTAAATTCATTAGTCATTGGAGATGAAAATGTCCAGTATATGATACTATAGAAAAGGAATTCTCTTCAAGGAGTAAATTCAACTTTTAGGAATGAGTTGATCCAATATTTTTTTACAAAGCTTTCTATGTAGAACTAATAGAAAATATATATCCATGAATTAATTTAATTGAATTAATTATTTCTTGAAAAATTTCTAAAAAACAATCAAGAACTTTAGAAAGAAGATAAGAATAAGTGATTAACCTATTTATCTCAAATTTTTAGTTCACTAATGAATTGGAATGCAAAAAGATGTATCAATCCTTACCACTTCATCAAGCTAGGAATTTACAACACTAACAAAGAAGTTTCCAAAACAAGAACGACTTTAGAAAAGGAATTCAACATAGATGGACTCTATGTATTAAAAGGCCATTAGGCCAAATTTACTATATATTTAGGAAAATTGATAATTCTATTGAGATAAAAGTAAATTATTCAACCAATAAATTTATCATCATTTTTTATAGCAGCATAGCTCTCACTGAAGAGGATGGTGAAAAAATCATCGAATTTGAGACATATTTTAATAGCAATCATCTGAAAATTGGTTAAGAAACAAGGAAGGTATTATTCTTCTATGTCAGAAAACTCATCAAAGATCACAGGTGTATTTACTACATCATAGATCGAGAAGAAGATATATCATCATCATTGTCATCCAAAGGACTATCGGCAAAAAATGACAGGGAATAATAAATAACTACACCTAATTTGGTATCAGAGCCATAGATTTGAGGATATTAACATACTATGCATCGAAAATTTAACATCATTAGATTTAGAGATATCAATAGTATTAACCATAAAGTCTAAGGGCATTAGAGCATTTTTTGCAAACCTCAAGGGCATAAGTGAAGATACGTTAAATCCTAAGGGCATTTTAAATAAATTTTCACTCACAGGACAAAAAAGAGGAATATTTAAATCTGGATCCGACAAGAAAGAAATTGAACAATGCTGCCTTGAAGCATATAGGGACCATGAGATAATCACATAGAAAATCATTTCAAATACCGAGAAATGTTGTGTCTCTAACGAGACAACACAACCAATAAAGAAAGTCTTTAATGAGACACCACAACAACAAACAAAGTCCCTAACAAAAAAAAATACAACAACAAACACCTAATAATGCAAACTATATGTCATCTAATAGAGTGACTGTGTGTAAAAAGTAGAGCAGAAAATGTGTCCTAAGTGATATTGAGCCACTACTATCCAACCTTACAAAGGACATACATAAGCATCAAATAAAATACAGATGTCGTGTTTTACATATGAGAATTGATACAATCCAATAGGAATCATTGAATGACCGTAGACATTCTTAGTGGACCCATTACAAATGGACTAATTCAAGAGTTGACTCAAGGTTGAAAGGTGCCATAAAAGAGCACAACTCATGCTAAGAGACAAGCCAAGAAATAAGACTATTGATTCAAGAAAGTGGGTCTACACTATAGCAGGATTTAAAGCCCATTGCATAACACATCTCGTGGGATATCTTTAGTTTTCCAGATTTTAGACCATGCCCCAACATGATATATCATGTTGTGGTGCACATTATATCATGTTGGGGCATGGTCTAAAATCTGGAAAACTAAAGATATCCCACGAGATGTGTTCTGCAATGGGCTTTAAATCCTGCTATAGTGTAATGTGCACCACAACATATATACTTAAATTCGTATTCCTCACGTTTGACTTATTTAAAACGTATTTTTTAATTCATGTTTAGGGTTTCATTTAGTTTTTCTTATATATATGTTTTAGTCGCCTATTGAACATTCAATTTAGATTTTAATATACACTTTTGATTTATATCAAAGTTTAAAGCTTTAAGCCTCATTTTTCATTTATAAACCGATTTATCAAGGGATTTTCAAACCTTGTGGCATCCTATCATCATTAGACCTTTGCTAAGTAATATCTATAGAGTCAAAGTGAGTGCTATAATCTGAATATTAATTTTTTGGGATCAATTCAATTTGTCATTGAATCTTTTGCCATATCTCTTGGAGTTCCCAAATTAATTCTCGTTTGTGGGTTTCAATGATCAAGTTCACAAGTTCGCATCATTTTAATATCAGAGCCCTAGGTTCTAAGTTCATATTCCTATCTTTATTTTTTATTATTGTTTAATTTCGTGTTCTTGAGTTTCTTAATTTTTTTTTAAAAAAACTATCATTATCAAACTTATTTGGATTGCTATTTTTTATCTGTCATTGTTTTGTATTTTCTAGTTAATTTTCATTTTTAGTGTAAAATTGAGTTAAAAAAAGATCTAATAAAAAATTATCATAATCAAATTTATTCGGATTGTTATTTTTTATCTATCATTTTTCGTCTTTTCTAGTCAATTTTCATTTTTTTATTGTAAAATTAAGTTAACAAAGATATATGACAAAGAAAAAAAGATTAATCAAAGAAAAAAAGAGAACAGATCTAAAAGAAAGAAAAGAAATATCAAATTATTAAAAAAAAGAGTATACATCTAAAAGAAAGAAAAGAAAAAATTATATATATTAAAAGGAGAATATATCTAAAAGAAAGAAAAAGAAAGAACATCTAATTAAAGAAAATTCATATATTAAAAAAAAAAGGAAATCAGATTTTTGTTCCAAGATTTCATTTTTTTATTTTCTTATTTCTTGCCCAAATTCTGGTGTAATTAAAATTTTTCTTTGCTACCAAATGTTTTTATTGTTTTTATCATTTGGAATTTATAATGCAAGATAATCGAAAACACTTTGAGAGACTTAAAATAGAGTTGAGTGACATAAAGGATTGGTTAGATAGATCTGAAGCCAATTTGCAAAAAAGACTTCCAAATAGAGTATCTACTTGACAAAAAGTTGTGATTGATGAATTCATCTATCAAAAGCTAAATAAGACAAATGATTACTTGTAACAAGTAAAAGTGAGTAAAGTAGAAAGATTAAGTTGAAAAGGAAAAGTGAAGAAGAAAAATAAGTTTCATTTAGTGAAAAATAATTGACAGAAAAATTGAAGGGAAAGAGATGACATAAAATTGAGTGAAATGGAAAACTTGAATAAAAAAGAAGTGTTGAATGAAAATGAGAGAAAAGAAGAAGAGAGTTCAAAAAAAGAGTTTAGTGAGGATAATAGTTCAAAATAAGAGTTGAAAATATGAAGAGAATTAAAAAAAAGATTGAGCTAGAGAATGAGAGTAATTTACAAAAAACAAAGAGTTAAAAAAAAGAGAGTTTTAGCTAGTGAGAAAATAAAAGAGGCATATTTGTGCACTAATAAAATATATTTTTACCTAGTATTCAATATATTATTGTATTAGAGTTAAGAAATAACATGATGTACTAGGGTTTAAGCATCAAATTGATTCTAAACTTGGATCGTCATTCATTATAGGTCAGCCAAGAGGTCACTATATCATGAGTTTGAACCAGTATTCCCTACACCAACTATTTACAATATTATAGTGAAGATTTAAGGACAAATCTTTTTGAGGAAAGGGAAATGATAAAATCCAAGGGGCATTATCGAATGATCTGTGACATTGTAAGTGGACCCATTACCAATATGACAATTCAAGAGTTGATATAAGGCCAAAAGGTGCCACAAAAAAGCATAACTCGTGCTAAGGACCAAGCCAATAAATAAGATTGTTGATTCAAGAAAGTGGATCCACACCGTGGCATGATTTAATGCCTACCACGGTACATGTCTCTTAAGATATCTTTTATTTTCCATATTTTAGAACATGCTGCGGCATGATATAATTGTGCCACGACATGCATACTTAAATTTGTATTCCTCACGTTTTTACTATTCAAAATGTGTTTGTTTGATTTGTTTGTTGGGTTTCATTTATTTTTTCATATTTATGTATATATGTTTTAGCTTCCAGTTGAACATTCAATTCAGATTTTAATGTACACTTTTAATATATATCAGAGTTGAGAGCTTTTAGCCTTATTCTTCATTTACAAACTTACTTATGAAAGGATTTGCAAACCTTGTGGCGTCCTATCATCATTGGATCTTTGGAAAGTAATATCTATAGAGTCAAGGTGAATGTTATAATATAAGTATTAGCTTTTTAGGATCAATTTCAATTTTTCGTTAGGTCTTTGGTCGTATCTCTGGGAGTTCTCAAACCAATTTTGTTTGTGGGTTTCAAGGATTGAGTTCATGGGTTCATATCAAGAATATCAATGCCAAAAATGACAGGACTTATGTACAATCTCCCCTATTGGTATTCTGTGGAAAAACACTGCACAATTGTGATACAAACATGGCTTCTAAACATAATAAATTCATGTAAGATATGCCTAAGGAATTCATTTTCATGAATGAAATCTGACTCATAACCAAGACACCCTCTAAAGCACTTGGCTTTAGTGCATCCATATTTTTATGATCCATCCATCTAGATGAACCAACACATCCATCTTGAAGATCTACTTTACAAATCTACATCATCCATTGAGCCTCTACTTTGCTCCAAGCTCCAACTACGCTTTAATCCTATTGTGTTGTCTATAGTTACATCTCTACCTACACACATGAAACAACACATACCCATGAAAAGCACATAAGTAGATGTACAATGTAGTTAACAACTACTATCAAGTCACTTCTACATTGGTGAACAAAGATAGACAAAGCACACTCAACATGCACTATAAACACAAACATAATCTACATGCAACATAGAGATGCAGAATCCCCTTTAACATATGGAAGACTCTCTCGATGTATATGCATATCAAGAAACACATATGTTGTGAAAATTATACTTACCATCTTATGCAACAAACTATGTAAAAAAAGCAAACACAATGCTCAAACAAACACAAGTTGTACACACTTCTCTACCTTTTTGACATGGAAAGATAAACCAAGCACATATATAGTTATGTAAAACACCACACCCTTAAATGGAGGAAATAAGTCAAACATAAATTAATGCAACACCAACGATCATTCAAAATAAATAAACAAAGACACCGAGGTAACACCAAGGTAAAAACATGCAATAAATAAAAAACTAAACGCAGAGACAAACCAAGAAATATGCAAACGTAAAATATCTCCCTAATGTGATACATAGTACAAAGCCCCATGTCTCTATATGCTATGAGAAAGGAACTTTACAATGTGCTTACAACACATCAGCATGATGGGTGGTCAAACACCAATTTCATATAAACTTGTTAGCAAATCTTTAAGAATTTGACTAGGAGTCCTACTATCTTCTAAGTTGATAAACTCCTAGTGGCTCAACTATCTTCCTCCAATAGCACTTAGTTAGATTTGATCATACAACTTCACCTCATACTATGCACACACATAAGGGAAGAAATCCCAATATATCAAAGAAAAAATATGTCGTGCATCCTAACAAAAAATACAAGGAAATCAACTATATGCAATAAAACATTTCAAAGCAAGAAAGTTGGCAAACACATAAGATGACATGTGAAACAAGAGAATGTATACTATTCATACAACATGTCATAGTAACTATCATATTTCTGCATGGTTCAAATGAAGTGATATCATAAATAACAAAAGACAAAGACGAATTACATGAACATATAAGTAAAACAACTCATAAACAGGACAACCAAAAATACCAAGGATGAAAAATAAGCACAGTACTCCCCCTGACATCATATACTCTTTAAAAATTCCTCAACATAAAAGCATCTACACATAAATATAACAAAAAATAGATACATTCTAGAAAAGAGAAAAATAGTTAATCTCACGAAAAGAAACAAATCAGAAAAATAAGTGAAATGATATAGAAGGCCTCAAAATAGTTCATAGGCCAAATAGAAAATGTTATTCAAGGGAGATCATTGACACAGACCGTACAATGTTGTCTCCAAAAAAGATCATCGGTAACAAATTATACATTGTTGCCTCAAAAGTGATCACTGATAACACTTACATCATCGCCAATCAAAAATGGAAAAGATTCTAACTAACTAATGAGTAACACAAGTAACACTCCCCAAAAAGAAAGAAAAACAAGGGATGCTACTAAAACATCTAAGCTTACGAGGAATACTCGGGTTCCAACATGGAAGCAAGAGAGATCCATAAATAGGATGAAAAACCCAAACATCAGGATTACATGGTAGGCATAAACTCAGGTGGCTAAGAGACACTGGTAATTGTCAGTCACCTATTTTTTGAACTATACTTACTTATGCACTACCTATTTCCTAGTAGCTACATAGCTCACAATCAACTCCTAGACTTCTTATCTCTCACACATTAGATCCATCTCTTGCTAGTAACAATCTCCTATAACTAGGATTACTTGGAGGCATTGCTGACTTATTTTAGGCTTTCCCAGATTTGTTCAAATCTTCTTAGTAGCCTCCATAGCCAGAGAGCTTCTTTAACAATATGTAAGTTCCAAACAGAAAATGAGAAAGCATGAGAATCTCACCATAAAATTAAAAGTTATTTCTTTTCATCTAATTCCATTGAATCTATACCAACAATTTCACCTGATCTTCTGGTTCAATTAAAGTTGTAAGAGTAATTTCACCTAGTCTTTCTCCAGCATTTTATTCAAACATTCACTTCAACATCAAGTACAAAATTGTCATCAAGAAGACCAAAATTCATCTACTCAAATATTTTTCATCCAAAGATCCAAGTCTTCCCTTCAAATCCTAGTCATCTAGTATCCTACCATAATCTCCAACAATTAGCCAAATGGACTTAGGATTGAAAGAAACTAATAGAGGCTCAATCTATATTAAAGTTCACAAGTTCAATCTTAGCCATGGGATTAAATTGGAGAAGGTATTTGAGAATCTAATCATATAGAAATCAGGATTGAGAAGCCAAAATTCATAGAGTTCACATTGAATTTTCCACTGGGAACTTTGATAGTCATAAATTTTAAATTGAATGTCTGAATAAGACATTAAAATAGAATTTGAAAAGCCAAGAATCACAAGATTATTATTTTACAAAGAATATTGTGGTAACAACTACATGTTGTAGGCAAGAAATCCCAAAACTAGATGCAACTATGCAGCAGTATTTAGGTGAGGCCTAGGGGGCTTAAGTGTGGAGATATTTTACCACTTATGTATGGAACACTTTGAAGTGTGGAGAAATTTTACCACTTATGATGCACAATCAATTAATAATCAAAAAATGTTTAAATTCAAAAGGAAAGTAGTTATGATAATTATCTTTTAACATAAATAAAAAATAATATATTAATGAAAATAACATCTTATTTATATATTATATTAATATTATAAATTAAGGTAATAATATGATATTGTCTTTGATCTATGCCTATAAATAGGTAGGGGTGGCAATTTATGTGAGCTAGACTAGTTTGAGTTGGCTCGAACTAACCTAGTCTAAGTTGATCCATCCCTAGCTCAATTAAATAGGTAGGGGTGGCAATTTATGTGAGCTAGACTAGTTTGAGTTGGCTCGAACTAACCTAGTCTAAGTTGATCCATCCCTAGCTCAATTAAATTTAATCTGAGCCAGTAAAGGTGAGCCCAAACACAAACGAGCTGGCCTAAATTGTCCTAAACTAGCACAAATTATTAATTGCATGTTTTTTCTTTAATAAAACCTTTTTTATAAATCAAAAAATATATTTAATGATTAAAGCTCATTAGCTTAAACATTATTACATGTAATATCAAAAATGAGGGAAATATTTAATATTATAACAACAAGTTTTTTGAACAAATGATAAACTAATATTAAATGAACAATTAATGTACATAGCAAAGTCCATAGAGATAATATAACTCCTCACACACTTGTTATGTTACAATAACTTGTTAATTACAAAAAAGCAACACTAGTAAACATAAGCTTAAGAAAACTAATTCTTAAAGCAAGAAGTACATTTCTAAATAAATTCAACAAAAGTCAAAAGCCGTCGTATCTTCGTGAAAACTCATAGTTTGAATAAAGAGCTCCAAATTTCAATAGAATTTTCCTCAGTCACTAAACAAAGAAATATATGAGTAAGATTAAATAAATAATTTCCTCCAAAACTGACCACATATATATAAAGATCTCTTAGTGTATTCAAGTAGACTATACAGTGATCATATAAGAAAAAACATCTTTTTTAGGGTGGCACGAAATATACTTTAAGTTTCTTTAATGGACTTAGGGTTGCAGTTGGAAAAAGGGAAACAATGCTAGATGTAGTAATGTAGCTAGAGAAACATAAAGTTAAGGGAGTGAGATGGAGTCAGTTATGAATTAAGAAGAAATATGTTTCTCTAATTTTAAGTTTTTAACCTAGCATGTATGTCGTAACGTGTAAGTGTTATACTTTTTTTAAAAAAATTATTTCTAGCTAACAGGCTGGCTCTAATCTAGCTCAACATAGCTCTATTTTTTTGGGTTATTTGAGCTTACCCAAATTTGACATAAAATTTAATTCAATTTGTGTTTAATACATGTTCTATGATTCGGGTTCGATTCAATCAATCAAGCTACGATATAAATTGACACCTCAATAAATAGGCCCCTCTATTCATACTTGAAGGGATACTCTCTATGCCTTCTAACTAAAGACTCATATCTTCTCTGACTTTATTTAGTAATGACTTAAGCATTGAAGTGAATACAATACCATTGTGTCATTCATTCTAATTGTTTTCTTGTATGTATCAAGATCCAAATCAGCACTTTCAAACAAGTACAATGAGTGCAACAATCAAGTTCAACATAATTGTAAGTATTTCTTTTACTATTTATACGTGGGGAAGTCATTCTACTTTACATGCTTTGTAAGGTAGATCGATCCAACCAATTTAAACTCTTAGATTTTTCTAAATAAATCTCATCCGATAAAATGATTTAAAAACAAGAAACATTGTTATTTTGATAGCTATTGAACAATTAATACATTGATTCATCAAAAACAAAACAATTAATACATAGGTAGAGTATATATGACTTACAAAATATAACGTAAACCAATTATTTTATCAAGAAATATTTTTTCTTAAAAGAAGGTGAGTCATAATAATAATAATAATAATAAAATAATAAACCAAACATATTCTTGTTTATAATCACTTAAAAAATATTTTTGTTAATTTATGGGATTATTACAAAAAAAATTAAAATGTTTAAGTAGTTGCAATTATGCATTGCCTACAATGCCATGCGTAATGATAAAAGCATGTCCAATTAATAACTGTCGTTTAATTTTTTTAACATAATTATATCGCATGCATTACAAATGTATTGTCTTGGGGATATTGTGGTAAAATCTTGAGTGAGTTAACCACGTTTTATGCTTTAATTAGTTGCAAAAATGTTCAAAACATTTAAGTTGTTGCAATTATGTTCACAAAAAAATACGTGTGGAATGCATATGATACAATTATGTAAGAAAATTAAATGAAAATTATTGATTAGACATCTTTTTATCTTTACACTTAAATTGTAAGTATCATTATATTACAATTATTTTAATTTTTCGACATTTCAACAACTTACGTACATTATGTGCATAAAATATTTAAAACTAGCTGAAATTTTATGATTTGCTATCACAAACCACCTCTAACTTTTTGCAAGTATTTTTATACGTTGAGTTGTTAATAATTTCAGAACACTATCTCAATTTAGGACACCCATTCCGTATCATATACCAAATATAATTATGAACTCCCTTCGATAATCGTTTCTTTTGACCATCTCTCATGATTATATTCCATATTCTCCTATTATAAGTCAGAATGTCAACCATTCGAATCTTCCCTCGTTTAGGATCAACAAGTAGTGCACTAGCTGACCGTATCACGAGATTAGTAAGAAGAAGAAGAAGAAAAAATGGATGCTTTCTTTTTTTTTTTTATCATCCAAATTTTCTATCAGAAAATCACATAATATGATTAAGTTATATTATTATTAAAATATAATTTTAATTTATTTTATTTTATAATACATTTCAATCATTATTCATATTATTATTTTTAAATTATGTCCTATAATCTTCGTGACTTTCACCTAGCTAGTTGGCACATACTCATGTGAAAGGTTCATGTATATTTACAACTGGTGTAAATTTCTACACAAATATGTAAAAGTTAAACACATTTATTGTTTTCCCATTTCCACATGCATATGTGATAATTATACGCACCTGTATAGCTTGTGTTATATTCTCCATTATACACATTCTATATTATAAAATTAAACTCTTTGTTAATTTTATTCATACTATACCATATTTTGGATGATTTCCCTTGTCCCTTTGTCAAAACCTTTTTATATTGCAATATGGTGGTAATCACATTCCCATGTCCGGTTGTCAATTTGTGGGTCAATGTAACGAATATAAAATTTCTCATGCTATATATACATGATACGTCCCAATGAAATTAATGTACCAGAAATTGAGAAGCATAAGCATTAGTTCATTGCAGGAAAGGAAAGAGAGTATAATGAAGCCAAGAATGAATTGCCGGTTTGAAAATAAAGCCATTTATAATTTCTTTACAAATTGATCTCTTAATTAATCACTAGCTTATTCGTTGATCGGCAATCATTTCTTGGCTATATTGGCCTCTCTTTTTTTCTTGCAATGCCAAAAATGCAATTTCTTATTACCCACATTTTGCTACCTATAAACTCGGAAAGTACTTAATATTTAAGAAATTCGAGTATCATATAAATTTGCATTCATTTTGTGTATTTGTCTTGAAAAGACCAAAATTGGTGGAAAGCATCACTTAATTTCCATATGTGGTTTATTTATTAAAAAATGAACCTCACCAGATTGCGTGACCCGTAAAAATCTATCATTAAAATATTGACTAAATATCAATTGTTTTTTACTTTTTATCGACCATCATTTTTTTTTGTCTATTTTCAACATTTTGATTATATTGATTTTTTATCTACCCTAAATTGACTATATAGAGGTGACTATGTCACAATTTAATAAGAGTCCCTTTTTAATGAAAAAAATGTAAATTTGTGTCTATGTGTTGACTTCACGTGTAAAGAATAGAGAGTTTGTATATTTTACTTAGTGTTTTTTCTCTATGTAACGTTGGTTATTGATGATCAGTAATACACACAAGCATATAGGTAGGTACACTTTGTATGTGAGCATGTTTTCACACACCATAAGATTTTTTGTCATCTTGACGAGGCCCTCATCGAACTCTCGGTGAGGTGGTCGACAAGAATCCTCGACGAGGACCACCATGTGCTTGGATGATTTCTATAAATATCCTCCTCTTTGTGTTTGGGATCCAAAGAAATTATATTAGAGCTCTATCAAATTGACACCTCATTTTCTTTTTTTGGATCACTATTACCTTAAGTGTTGTTCGATATTACTGATTCATAACTGTGTAAGCAAAACTATACTCTTTTGGAGAGTTCTCGAGATGATGTTTGCGAGTGGATTTTATGTGAGAATCATGTGTGGTTGTGAGCCATGTGTGGGCTAGTAGTTATTAGGATGAAACATTTCCTTAGTTGAGGAGCCTGTGTGGCAGTGAGTTATGTGTTGGTTGGTAGTTGCTATAATGCAACTTTCTCAAATGGTTGGTTGTGTGTAGTACATGGTTAACTGTGTGTCCCAAGTAGATGATTTATAGTTTGTGGTTGAAGTGTTCCTATGATGGTTATTGATTGTTCGTGATTGGAGGTGGTGCTCAAGTTTGATTGTTCACTTCATGTCACATTACTGATCTATGGTTACTAATCACACAACATTGAATGGTGGTTGACGCTTGCAAAGGTTATCTACTTTTTACCTCTATACCAGTATACTTGGAAATGATGCCAAAAACTTGATATGACAAGATTAGGCATAGACACTTTGTATAATATATAAAATAGATTGCAAGTGCACAAATCTTTTATAGAAAATGATAAGTATACTTTCTAGGTCGTTCTAAAGAGTAATAATGTGGTTTTTAAATAATTCAACAAATTCATAAAAACGAAAATAAAACCTAAACATTTTGTCACAAAGTTTGGGTTTGAATATCTAAACTAATGACATAAAATAAAGATAGATTCAATAAATATTTAGGCAATTAAACATTTATCATGTAGTGGAGAATTTATGGGATACATAAGCTAGCTAATTACACTTAAGATAGATGCAATTGGTATAGGTGTATCTTTTGGGTTTTGGTGTATGTCATTGTATTGCTTATGGGAACAAACAAATTTAGGACATTTTAATGTTCATCTCATGTTTGATGAGTTTATATACTTAGTTATGCAGTGTTTTCATACCAAAAGACAAAGGGGTAGAATGTAAGAATTGTTGTGCTCTGTGTCTTTGTGTTGGTTTCCCTTGTACAAAACACAGTGTCTTTATTTTACTTAGCATATGCATTCATCTATGTAAGGTTTGGTTACTGCTAATTAGTAATTCACACAAGCACATAACTAGGTACACTTTTCATGCATGCATGTTTACATACATCAAGGGGTTCGTTTTCGTAGTATGCATGTTAAGTTAAGGGTTGTGGTTTTCAATGAGTGAGCGTGTATGCAAGCCAATATTGTCACTTTCATTTTTAGTTCCTTTTTGGTGCAGGTATTTATAGATTATACTCGATAATTTTGGAACAAAATATGTGACTTTTAGCACCTTACCAACAAGCTCGCCATGGACCTCTCCAACACCCTAAGTTCTATAAATATGCCCTTCATTTCTTTAGTTTCTCACCCATTGTTTAAGAACCAAAACTTTACCAAAATTCAAATTGAGATTTATATCTATTTTTAAATTATTCCTACCTCCGAGAGTGGGTCATTTGGTAGTTAGTTATCAAATTGTTATCTATGTGAGTACCTAGTTTGAATGTCTCTCTTATACGCGATTTGATATTTGTAATGAATATTTGTTCCATGAGGTTGAGAGTAGTTACACTTATAGTTAATAATCCATGGTTTCTAATCACACCACAATGAATGTTTTTGGTTGTAGAGGATAGCTAGGTTTTTATGTTAAACAAAATAGTCACGAAAGTAGTAAGTAAATAGTAGTAGTAGGAATTTTAGAATGAATTCCTGGATTATAGAGGTAATAATGGTTTTATTGTTAGTGACTTAATGAATTCGGTTTTGATATCACATTTTAACCCAAGTATTTTACAAATTGTATTTTTAGAATCACAGATATGTTTTGATGTATTTCAAGAATTTTTGGACTTAAAAAATGCAAATGACAAAGTACTAAATAAATCCTCACAATTAAGGATATAATTGTCATATATTAGAGGGCCTAAATGCAAACATTTCTTCAATATACATTAAGGAGGGATTAAAAAATTTAATTGGTAAAATTAAGGGTGGGCATGAGTATATGTGCGCCATAACACAACACTCTTGGATGAATTTCACAAAATTAGGAACATTCGCATATTGTGGCATATGTCGATATGTGTTGTGGCCCGCGATCTGGTTATGCACTTAATCTCCATACTTTTAGCTCATCCCTATCTAAACTATTCCATATTTGTTAGATTATCATGTTAATACAACCTTAATTCTAACTACCTTGTAACTCTTTTACTATAAATATATAGCTAGGGTTAACAACAAAGTAGCACAAATCATATACATATAAATTTATAGAAAATATGTAGGTTTGCAAACAAATTGAAGGTTAGAGGAAATAAAAGAGTTGTAAATCATCCATTGATATTAATCATTAGCTTCTTCTTCTTCTTCTCTTTTTTTATTTTTCTTCTTTGTTATCTATTATTTTAATTATAGAATCCATGCCTAGCTAATGTTATGATGATTTTTTAATTCAATCCTTGATTGTTGATATTTTCAATTCTATGATCAAAATGCTATAACTATACATGTCTAAATTACATTAGCTAACTATTTTATTGAATGTGCTTGTTTAATTCTAGTATAAGATTCTTAGTATATTATGATAATATAATTATTAATATTCTTATTCAAGTTAGTATCTTGTTCCATAGTGACAGTGTGGCAAGTAAGGTTGATATCTTCGTTAAAAGTTACTAAGAATTGTAATCTTTCATAGTTTAGCCATCTTATTTTTAGAACTTAATGCAATGAATGAGTTATTTGGTGAGTCATTCATTATTTTTATTAGTTAATAAGTGGACCTTTAATCAATTACAAAGAAAATGTGCATTATGAAGTCTAGTCTTAGTTGCCTAGATTTCTCAAACTAAAGTTAAGAATTCAAGGATAGTTCTAATATTAATTCATAATATAATTGGTTAGATTTATGATATTCTCATAATCACATATTTCTCTTAATTTGTGTGCTAATATATTTTAGTTAATTTTGTATGTTTTATTTTATTTAAATCTTTTTTCAAAACCTCCTTACTAACTTGCCAATAAGTTAATAAATAGTGGTAGTTAATGTAGAAATCCTTATGGAATTGAAAATATGTGTTCTTAATTTATTTATCACTTTTACAATTTGATTATGTATACTTGTGTGTTTTCAAGTGTATCACTCAACAACTGACTACATCACTGTAAGTAGAAAGATCCATCCAACCTTTAAAGTTCTCAAGGTACTCCAACGAGCCCTTGTTACCATCATAGGAACTCACATTAGTCATCATGAATTTATTTGAAAGTGGGATGGCTATGACTTTCAGTGTGAATGAAGACTCATTAGAGAGCCAGGTTTGGAAGTCTACCCATGTTTAGTCTTTGTTATACCCCTTGTAATTAGACAACTAACTTTTTCAATGATGGGATAGAGGACTATAGGTATATCCGCTGGTTGATTGTCCCTATGGTGATTGATGAATCCTTAGAAGTACTAAATCTAACGTGATTTTATGCATCTTAAATGTCAAAAATAGATTTTTGTTTGCATAATTATATCATCATTTGAGCAAATCTATCTTTCTAAAATCACATGTATGTTTTGCTATTTTTTAGGTATTTATAGCTTCAAATTGATTCAACTAATAAACACTTGAAGAATAATACTTGGAAGCATTCCATTGCAACCATAAAGCATAAACAAATAACATATGTAAGCCTTATATATGTTCCAAAACCAATGTAAGGGGTGAAATACCAAAAGGTTTCTAGAAGCTCAACAACATGGGTAGCACGATGCGGGACAATGGGGTACAAATTCAAAGGCGTTACAGGCTCACTCATGTTGTAGTGCAGAATAAATGCATGCAGTGGAACTTAGGATCCATAATTTTCTCTCTTTTGCGACATTTTCTATCCCTATATAAACGCCTAAAACCTATTGTAATCATCATCCCTTCTAATCCCATAAGCTATTTTTTTAGCTAATTTCTTAGTTTTCTCTTATGTTTTTCTTTTTTTAATTTCAAATTTCTTCTATCAACTTTGAATGTTGAACATAGTTTAGTCTATGTACTATTTTTCTTTTAATTCAATAAACACTATGAGAAAATCTATTTGGAGGTTTTCTAGATACATAAACAATACTGAAAAATCTATACTTAGAAGGATACTCTTGAGATATAATTTAAAAATATTCTTCTTTTTTCACATTAGCTTTATTTGTTGTTGTAAATGATATATTTAATCTACTAACCATTTATTAAATTAAGCATATTTAGATGAAAATACTATGGGATATTATCAATATTATTATGCTTGTGAAATATTAAAATAGGTAGAAAACTTTTAATTAAATGAATTAAGTTTTATTCTTCTTCAAGATTTAGATGAAGTTTGTCAAAGAAAATTATATGGGTATGATTTAAAATAATACTCTTAAATATTATATGTAATTATCCAAATCTTATTTAGAGTTATGCTCTACGTCAAAGATTTTTATAAGATTTATTACTGGAAAATATATTAACAATATATTTTTCATAATAGATTTAAAATCAAAAAGTTAGTTTCTAGATAATTAAATCATTAACCTAAATTTGAGACCTTGAAAATAGTTTAAATTGTTAAACCTGACCAAAGGTGACAATTAAATGATTTATTAATCTCTTAAAAAAGAAGCATAGTTTAATTAAAATTAATTGGTAGACCAACCGAAGACGTTAAATGATTTTAATTAATTATAAATGGTATACATAATCAATCTCCAATTTTTATTTATAAGAGAGAATCAATAAATATAATTCATATATTTAATAACCCAATTAAAATTGACCAAATTTGATTAACTCACTAATATATCCCAAAAATTCTCCATTGAGTACATATGTTATTTGGTTGATGTTATTTGAGTCTATCTTTAATTTTATGTCATTAGTTTAAATCTTTTAAAACCTCAAACTTTGTAACATAATGTCTAGATTTAATTTTAGCATTTAAGAATTTGTTGAATTATTTAAAAACCACATAATTCCTCTTTAGACCGACCTTAAAAGTATACTTATCACTTCGTACAAAGTGATTCAGTACTTGAGAGCTTTTTTATATATACAAAACTCGAGTATCAAGTTTTTAGCCAATTGTCTCATAGAAATCGTGTTTTTAAATTTTTATTACCAAAATCTTAAAAATATTGTATTGTAAATATTGCGATTTTTATTTAAAATCTTAAAATATCTTGGTTATTAATATTTTTAGATATTTTAAATTTTAAATTTACAAAAAATTATTATATAAAAATAAAATATATCTTCAAAAATATTTTAAAATAAAAAATTTAATTTTTAAATTAACATTCTTTTCTTTTATTTATTTAAAATTAATTTGTCAATTTTTTTTCTTTAATTGTAAATTTTAATTTTATTTTTTTTAATTTATTTACTTTCTTTCACTTTATGTCTTTTTGTTATTTTATGTTTAGCATTTTTGTGTACAATATGTAATATTTAATATACTTGATGTAATTATTGTATAAATTATATCATACTTTTTGTATTATAAATTATTTATAACATACTTTTATATTTATTTTATTTTTTATTTTTTTACTTGATAGATTATTTTAATTTTTTTTAAATAGTTTATGCGATGTAGAAGGTTTATAGGGTATCCTCTCATACCTTACATAAATAATATTAATATATCAAAAGAACTGTCAAGAAGGCTAGACTTTAAGATCTAACAACCTTCAGGTAAGCAATAAATAGAATGAGACCTAGACGTTCCCTTTGAACCAACAATTATAAGGGAAAACTAACAACCTAAGGAAACCACCGTGAAGGAGTATGCAAGGCCATTCATTGACACTACTACTGTCTCAATCTAAATGGGTGAGACTTCCATGAATTATGAATTGAGAAATATTCATTTTCCATGTTATCTTCCTTTAATAGACTAGCTAATGAAGGCTCTCTAACTTTCATTAGGGACTTCTAGTCTACAATCCAAACATTCTCTCTAAGTGTACTCACCGAGGACCAACTTAAAATGTAGTGTTTCTCCTACACCTTCAAAGACAGAGCCAAGGCTTAGCTAATGTCACTCCTTCAGGTTCCTTGATGACTTGGGAAGACGTATACAATAAATTCATGAAAAAATTTTATTTCCATCAGAAAACATCAAAGCTAAGAGAAATGATTTCTACTTTCTCTTAGATGGAGGGAAAACCTTTCCACGTACCTTGGTATAGGTTCAAACTCTTCCTTACTCAGTGCCTCATTCATAGTTACTTATTGCTCCTATAAAACCAATTTTTCTATAATAGATTGACTCAACAATGTTAGTTCATCGTTGACAAGACTACAAAAGGAGAAATGGTTGAAAAGATAGTCTTGGTGACTTATAATCTCTTTGAGATGTTGGGTGCTAATTCCCAATGGAGAAGATTCCAAGTGAAAAGGACATCAAAAAGCTAAAAAATCGACTATGGTATAGACGTAAAGATGCAACTTATGCAACTGACCAAGCAAGTTATGCTTCTCACCACATATGCCACACCCAATAAAAAACACTATTTATTGTGTAGCAATTTAGAACATATTACTGATACATATCCTTACAAAGGATAAGCAATTACCTGAATAGGTCAATGCATTGAGGGTATTACCAACAAAGACACAGGTAATATCCCAATGCAAATACCTATAATCTTGAGTGGAGGAATCATCCTAATTTATCCTAGCAATAAAATAATTCTCCATTCCCCTAAAGCTCAAATCAACAAGGCCAACAATACCACTAACAACTGCTTTGGAATCCTCCCAGCAAGCCAACTTTAGAGGATAACTTTGATGTATTCATTCAAGTGAGTTGGGATAACCAATTAAGAAAAAATCAAATGTTGGACTCTGTGGAGGCATCTATCAATAAGGTTTAAGTAAAAGTTGAGTAGCTGATTGAGCACTTACAGAAATAAAGTAAAGAATAGTTACCAGATTAGAACAACAATTGAACTCAATAATGTAGGTACATTGAAATTACTAAATGATAAAGTCTCCAAAGCAACATCTCACTAAAGATGATAAAAAAGTCCTAGATGGGAGGTAACCCATTATTTTATTTTATTTTTACTTTAATTTAATTTATTTTTATTTCATAGTTATAATTATTTTTATTTTTTATTTCATTTAATATTTTTATTTAGGTATAGATTTTTTTGGTTATTTTATTATTTAGATTAATAATTTATTAAATTTTTAAATATATATAAAAGGAGGTCTCATAAAAATTAGTGTGAAGAATAGAGTTACACGTGTCACTGGCACAAAATTTACCCTGTTGTGGAACTAGTGTTTTTGTTCAAATTGAGATATAATTCTAAAGTTTATGCAGAACTAGTGTTTTTGTTAAAATTGAGATATAATTCTAAAGTTTATGCAGCAACATGCTTCTACTTGCACCATCGCTTGCATAAATTTTCTTTCTAGAATTACCAGTCTCAATGCATTTTTACCCATTTCTCTTTCACATTTTCTAGCTTTCTTCACAAAACCTACATTTTTTCTCCCCTTTAAACACCAAAAATCCCTTAAAAATTACACCTTTCTTCCATTTTCTTTCAAATATTTTCACAAAAATCCTATCCCTAACTATTTGCTAGCCATTCTATTGATTTATTTTGGAAAAACCATCAACTCATCAACAAATCTTCGTCTTCTTTGAATGAGTGTTCTTCAAATTCATCATCCTTAACAACACAAGTAAGTAATTAAAAAATTTTAGAATTTAAGTCTTAAATTAAATTCTCTAAATTTTGTGGATTATTTTTGAATTAAAAAGAGTTCCAAATCTTAATTTGGACTAACTGGGGTAAGGAAAATATATTAGAATAATTTATTTTAAGTTGTTTATCTGAATTATCTAAGAACCTTTGGATTTAGATATTGTTGATTTTAAAAATGGTTTCAAAAAGAGGTAAAACAGATAGAGAAAAAGTAGTATCAACTTCTAAGAATTATGATAAGGCTAAAGTTTCTAGTTATAAGGACAAAGATTTGATAAAGCAGCAAAAGTAAACAAGCATTTTGTAGTTGAAAGGGTGGACTTTTATTTGGGGCCAAATAACCAATTTGATGGAATTTATGATGTAATAGAAGTATTAGAATGAAAAAGGTTCGTTAAATAGCCACATGCTATAGTAGAATATTTTGGTCAAGAATTCTATGCAAATGTTCCCAACGTTGTTGATAATATAGTTAAATTAAGGGATGTACTAGTCCTATTTGGGCCAACTGATATTAGTGCTCATTATGTGTTGATGTATATTGGCTACGGTAAGTATGAAACTTGTTTGGGTAATATCAACTATGCTACGGTAATTGAAACCTTAACTTTAGAAGGGGCTGAGTGGGGTTATGTCGGTGAAAAACCTAAGAGCTTTGAAGGTAAGTATTTGGATAAGGTTGCCTACATTTGGCAATACTTTGTTCAAGACTAATGTCCAACAGACATTACAACTTTGTGGATAGAGAACAGGCAATATTACTGTATGCTATAACATCTAAAATGTATATAGATGTAGGAAATATAATTCATCACAGGATTAAATAATCTACTAATAGCCATTGATTGAGTTACCTTTTCACCTAACTCATTACTATTTATGTAAAAAGTGGGATTGACTCACTCAAATGGTGAAGTTATCATTCATCCTGGAGAATTATTAAATACGCCATATTACGATGAACTCACTTCTAGTACAAATAATTCCCAAAGGGATAAAAGGGCCACTTTTCATCTAGGATGACTACGAAAGAAGAGATTCATCACTTAGGTGAAACAATTTCCTATATGGAAGAACATCAGCAAGCATACTATGCCCAACAAGCCACATTTTTAAATCGATAACATTGTAATTATGTGAATAATAACTATTTAATGTATGAAATAAATTGGTTACAACATAACCATCTCAAGGTAGATTCAAGCAATTTAGTAGCACCCGAGTATCAATATTATGATTTTACCTTTACACCACCAAAAGGATCACAACAACATTATGAGCTTCAATTTTTATTTTGAAATTTTTTTGAGTTTTGATTTTTATTTGTATTTTGTTTTATTTTATGTTGTGAACTTTAGTATATTTTTTTATTTTGATATTATGTTTGTTTTTGTTTCACTTTTTATTTCTTGTCATGTAAACAAATGTTTATAATATTTAGAACTATTAAATTTATAACTTTTTATGCAGATGTGTTATAAACACACAGTATTTTATCTGTGTGATTAAAATGTTTAAATGATTGATGCACCTATATTTTCACATAAATACTTGAGCAAGTTTAATAAATGGGTAAATTTTTTCCTCTTTACTCTTTAACTTTAATTTACAATTTTACAATGAGGGTAATATAAGTTCTAGATTTAGAGTATGAAAACGTTACATCTACATAATGTTGAGAAATTTTTAAAGTTTTTATTAAACATTGTTTACATTTTCATATTTTCATATTTTCATTTGTTTGCGTTTATTTTTTTATTGGTATAGGAATTTCATGTTTGATTATAAAAACATTCGTACAAAAATTATCATGTCTTTTAGTTAATTTTAAGTAAATGATTAAGTCTTTTGCATTGTTAGATTAATTTATTGAATATATCATGGAGTAATATGATAATTAATTAGTTTATATCATAAATTATATTTCATAATAAAATGTTAAAATTACAATAAATCTAAAATTGATGTTAAGGAATCAAATAGTAGAGACTACCTTGTGAGAATATTTTTAGCCTTTATCTTTCTATTCTTAGTGAATATTTTTTTATACCCCTTTAAACACTCTTCTTATCCATTAAAATTGTTAGATGATCTTTATAGGTTTTTGTATTGAATGCTAAGATTTTTAAATATGATAAAATATTGTAAATTTATTTTTATTGCTTAAATTAAATGACTTAAGTAGAAATTGAAAATATATGCTCTTTTTCATCCATGCATGACATCCAAAAAAGATACATATATGGGGTTACCTACGCTATTACAAAATAAAAGCCAAAATTAGTCACTCACCAAATCATTCAAAATATGTACAAAGTGTATAATGGGTCCTCTCTTTATGAAAAAAAGAATAAGAAAGAAAAATTAATAGCATAAACTAAATACTATAACCCAGAAAATCCTATAAAATTGTGAAATGGCTAAATACAAAAAAAGGAAATAAATCACCTAAAATTCATTGCATTTTCTTCATATGTAGAAGGTATATAACTTGAAAAATTTTATTTGATGATTTTGATTTATGTGAGAAAATAATGTCATTTTTTTATAAATCATTTCATTCGATTCATTTCATAAGATCGATGTTATGCACTACTTTGAACTTTTTATTCTTTAAACAAATGTGAACCTATTAATTCATTTCTTTATATAAACTCTATTTGTATATAACTTTGAATGAGTGTTTGAACCTATAGAATCAATGTTATTGGAGTATGACTTCTGAAGTTTAAAGCTGAAACGAATTCAGATTCTAAACACTAAAATTTGGCAAATATGTATTGATGCATTTTTATGTGGATATGAATATAATTTTCAATTAATTGTTACAATAAATTATGATTGTTTAGGATATTTAATTTACATATGCTTTGAATTTTAATTGTGAACTTAAAAGAGATTAAAATCATAAGAAAGTTTTACTATTTTAATTTTTATACTTTTCATTTTAATTTTTTTGTCAAAATAATGTGATTTTTTTTATAAATCATTTCTAAAGAATTAATAAACCTAATTACTACCTAAGGTCGGGCATGTAAGTTAGATTTTCATTCAAGGTGTCAAAGTTGGTTTTATGATTTAAGTATCTGAAACTAACTTTTAGATTTTAGAACTATTATGAAGGATATATCATCAATATAACCTCAATAATAATAATTCTTATAAAAATCCCTGAAATAGAGCATGTGTCAAAATAGATTTAGACAACAATTGACTAATATTCATGAGTATTACTCCAAATCAGAGTCAAATAGTTTAAATCCTAAATCTAACTATCTTGTTAATATATTTTTCATTTACAAACTTTGTTTTAATCTTGATAAAGAATAAAACTTAATTCATTTTTTAAAAATATTTAATCTAATTTAATATTTGCAATCGTAATAACGCTAGTAATATCCCATATTATTTATAGTCAACCATGCATAGTTTAGTAAATGATCAAGAAATTAGACATGTAACATGTAAAATAATACTTAGATATTATATGAAAAGAATACATTTAAATATAGCTTGACTATTTTTCTTTTAGAATTGCTTCTATTCTAAAAAGCCTTCAAAGAGTATTGTTGCACTATTTATTGAATTGAAACTAAAAATTATTACATAAACTAAATATATTATACTCTCAATTTATAGAAATACTTTAAACTAATAAAAGAAAAACCTAAGAAACTAAGAAATGTAAAAGATTAAGATATAATGAATAAAAGATAAGGGATGATTTTTACAATAGAAATAGAGTCTAATTATAGGGTGAGGAAAGGAGAAAAAAGTGAAAATTTTAGCTTGGTGCCTTAGTAGACAACTTTCCACACCATAGCATATACACATGTACACAATTGGGTATGATCCATTATATTTGCGCCACAACACAATATTTTCATGCCGCTTCTTGCATCATATCTAGAACTCATTTGCTTTTTTTCTTTTTGTCTCGTACCACAACATACAAAGCATTCATGTCATGGTCCACTAGAATCTGCATCACTTGGAAACCTTGTTTCTTGTAAAACAAATTCAAATTTTGAAACATATTTAATTCTTTACATATGTTATCTTTTTAAGCTCCAAAATTATAATTAAGTGATTCAAGTAAATTTCTTCAAGTTAAATATTTTAAATGTAAGAAATTCCTAAAAGATAACAAAATATACAGTGATTCCGAAAAGATAGATTTGTTTAAAATAATAGTAAAATTAAGCAAACACAAATTTATATAATCATTTAGCATTCATTATATATTAAGTGCTTTTTAGCACTTATCATAACCGCGAATCAGCTTCTTGCTAGTCTCTTAGCAAGAATAGCAAAATAATAAAAATAAAAGCCAGAAATTAACCTATCGTAAATCATTTTTTGTGCATTGAAAATGTTGCATTTAATATATACAACAAGCCTTTAAACCCATGTGTTAGCCTATTGGACGAGCTTAATCTCGTGAGAGTTTTCGGATATGATACTCAAAAATATAAAAAGTAAAACAAACACATTAAAAAATATTTTTTTTTAAAAAAGTAAAAAGAATAATAAAAGAATAAGAAAAATAAAACTTCTCATGCTTTAAAATTTCTTTTAAGCTTACAATTAAAATCGATAGCATAAGTCATTTCAATATTATAAACATTCATGATATATTATAATATTTAATTAAAAATCACTTTCATATTTAAATAAAAAATGTATCAATATGAAATTTACCCAATTTTAGTGTAAGGAATTTGAATTCACTTCAACTCTAACCTCACGAGACATACTCTTAATAACACTGATCCTATTAGTTCAAGCACTCATTCAAAAGTATTTGTGAAAGAGTTTATGTAAAGAAATGGGGTTTTAACCTATGAGACTCATAAGAATAGAATAAGCAAGCCACTTTTTTTTTTATAGAACAAATAAGTTTGCATATGTATAAAGAATAAAAATATGAAAGTGGTGCATCATATTGATCTCATAAAAGGAATTAAATGAAAGGATTTTATAAAACAATCACATATTACTTTAATACATCAATCAAATTCATCAAATAAAAATCTCAAGTAATGCCTTTTAAGAGATGAAGAAAATGTAAATGACTTCTTGGGAAATTATTTCCTATATAATTTCTTTGTTATTTAGCTAATTCTCTAACTTTGAAAGATAATAGGTCATATTATTTGGTCTATATTGTTTATTTTTTTTCTTTTATATCTCTTTTTTGGAGAAAAGGGCCCATGTACATATTCTATATGTATTGTAAGATAGAATAAGTAGCTAATTTGTGGATTTTTATTTTGTTGGTTTAGGTTAACCCATGTATGCCTTTCTTTTTCTAGAAATCATGCATGAATGAAGATAATTGTATATACTTTCAATTTCTACTTAACTTATTCAATTAGCAATAAAAATAAATATATGACACTTTATTAGATGTAAAAATTCTAATATTCAATGAAAATACCTATAGAAATCATCTAATAATTAGAATTGATAAGATGAGTGTTTAAAGAGTAGAAAAAATCTCATCACTTAGATTGGGAAGATAATGGCTCAAAATACATTCTCACAAGGTATTTTTCACTATTTGATTCTTAAATACCGATTTTGGGTTCATAGCAATTTCAACACTTTATCATGAAATATTAATGATGACAAAAACTAACAAATTATCACATTACTCTATGAAATGTTTCCAAAATTAATCTAACAATGCAAAGACTTAATCATTTTCTTCAACTTAACTTTAAAAGACATGTTAACTTTGTAAGAAAATTTTAAAAATAAACCAAAAATTCCTAATTTAATAAAAATAAATAAAAGTATATTAAAATGTAAAGAAAAATAAATATAAAAATGTGAACCAGTCAACATAAAAAATAATAATTTAGCACAACATTTTATAAGATAACTTTTCCTACTCTTAACATAGAATTTACATTACCTTCAATGTAAAAATAATAAATTAAAGATAAAGTGTAAAGAAGAAAAAGTTAACATTTCTAAATAATGTTCACAAAATAGGAAATAAAACAAAACAACATAAAAAAATATAATATCCAAATAAATATCCACTAAAGTTTAAAAACAAAACAAAATGTAAATACATAAAAATTAATAAAATTATGGATCTAATTGGAGCTCCTCTTCCATATCATTCAGACCTTAATTTTCAGGTTCTTGTTATCGTGATCTTTTTAGAGGTATAAAATTAAAGCCACAATGAGGATAATGTAGTGTTATTAACTGACTTATATCCATTCCAAGATAATTTAATTGTAATTGGTTCATTTCATATACTTAACTATTACTTTCCACTTGATCACAATGCTGCTAATTTAAAAATACTACTTGTTGGAAAATATGCTTGTTGGTATTTTTCCATATAGCTCACTTTCTTACCAAAATTATGAAATTATTCTTTCATAGACATTCTTGATGGAGAAATGGCTCTTCTTTCTCTTGGAATAATGTTCATAACAAAGGTAAGCTCATCAAAGTAAGTTATGTTAAATAATTCACCAAGTTGTATAACAACCTCATCTTTCGAATGAGATACCCCCATTTTTTTTACATAAAGCAGTTATTAGTTGGAAAGAAAAAGAAACATTTTCGGTGAGCATTTCCAAACAATTGAATTCTTTGGTGAACTATTGCTTCAACATCCATAGGCATCTTAGATGTGATTACATATAGAAAAATAACCTTTTTATATCAACAGTGCTATAATGTTTGGTGACTATCATCCTAGAACACACAAAGTATTGCCAAATTCTTGAAATTGTATCCAAATACTTTTCTTCGAAACTCTTATGTTTACTATCAGCTAAAATCCACTCAACTCCTTATAAGTTAAGGTTTATAAACTACAGTATAATCCACATTACTATGATACTGTTCATACTAACCTTCTCCAATATGCACTAAATAATAGTGAGTATTTATATCATTTGGTCCACATGGAACTAGTACATTTCAAGCCAAAATTTTATTATCAACAACATCGAAATTTTTTGCATAGAATTCCTGAATAAGAGATTCAATAATAGTCTTTGGTTCCTTTACAACAAATTTCCATCCTAAGACTACTATTACATTAGTAATCCTTTTAGGTTCATCCCCCTTTTTTCAGGTATAAAACCTTAATTTACTTTTGCTACCTTTTCAAAGCAAACTTTAGTATCATAAATAGAAAATTTTGAATTATCATAAATATCATTTCCTTTCCAACTTCTTTTTTATTCCATTTTCTAACTTAAAAAAAATCTAAAATTTCAGAAGTTCATACAAATTTTAGAAAACAATATAGATAATTCAATATTTTTCCCAAATTAAGGCTGGTGCAACCTAAGTGGCAGTGTCCGAAATTTCTTAGCCTAGAAGACAACATTCTACAAAGCATGACCTTAGAGGTAGTGCTCTACATAACATAGCCCCATAGGATGCAACATGAACTGCTAAGGCCTAATCTTCCTTCATGTGTGAATCTTTACTTGCTTGGAGTAATGTCTTTCTAACAACTATAGCTATGGACATCTACCATAGGATAAGCGACATTATTGGCATGGCTATTCTAACCTAATTATGCCAATTATCTATCCTTACAGTTGTTTCTAAGGTGAGCCAAGAAAATTGCTTTAAACTGCACATACTTGTATTGATCATGATGGTTGGGAGATGGTTAATATCTTTTCTTTCTTGAGTTGTAAAAGCTCAACACTAGGCGATGTTTAATTTGTAAAATAGGCCAATCCACCTAGTGGGTCTACTTGACTACTTTGCCTAGCTGGCCTACTTCGTTGGCTACCTTGTTGTAGTATATATTGGAAAACATCTTGTTGGTGGATGACTAGTTTATAATTAAAAGATACTTTTGCTAAGGTACGTTGATTAAGCCACTTTTGGGTAGCCTTGTGTGGTTCATTTACCAAACCTTAGCCTTCCATACCAGTGTCATAAGGAAGGCTCTGCAAAAATTGCATCATTATACGTATATAGATTTATCCAATCTCTAAACTAATCAAGGTGGTCTACTAGGTTAGATGATCTATTCAAAGTTCTAATGTAAGACTACTTGAAATTATCCCTATGAGAGTAGATAATACCTCTAAAGTGAAGGGAGTTTGAGTAGAGTCTGTGTAGTCTAGATCTTTTTTCTCCCTATTCAGTCTTAACTCCATCTCATTTAGCTAATGTTTCAAATCTCCCATTGGTGGGGTAGAACATGAGATTGCATACTTCCTACAACCCTTGTTTAATATGATCGGAGTCAATTACATTGCCATAGAAGCTTTTCTGGCTAAAGTATGCATGGTGCTTAGACTCTAGGTGATTCCTCAAGTGTGCGCCTTTGATACGCAAGTTTTCAAAATCCAGTTGGCCTCTACCAGCTTGGTCGCTAGTGGCTAAGTGTGTTGGAGGTAGGGTGCCATTACCATTTCCATTGTATATATCTAAATCTTATGAATCCTAAATGCGAGGACTCAATCTGCTATGGGAAAGGCCTTTTGAGTTACTATTGACACTAGGAAACTGGTGCAACTCTTTTAGGGTGCCATGCCCTACTGATCCCAAAGATAATGAGTGGCACATTGAGGCAGTAGGTTTCCATGTGATTGCATCTAGAGCTACATCATTTACTTTATCATGTTTTCCAACATTCCCAACTTTTTATCCATGGTTGGTTTCTTGAGCTTTTATCCCTTTTTAGTTCTCTAAGTCTTCTTTGGTGGTGGTGGATCGCTCACTTGGACCTCTACTTACTCCTCATCTTGTGAGGATAATTGAAAGTTATGAACTCATTCTGGTGACTTAATGGATCAAATGTGTTGTTAAGGGAGAATTGAATGAAGAACACGATGAATAAAGTGAGGAACACAAAGAACACTTTGAATGTTATGGACTTTTCACTAGATCAATAGGTTGAACACCAAATTTCTTTCCTATAGATGGCGACAAATGTTGAAGTCAATTTCTATTATGTTGTATTCTTTAAACATGTAGACCTACAAATAATTAAAAAAATACGTCAGAATGGACAACAGTTGCAGGTTTCTATCCACTTCAATGCTTAAGTTAGTTCTTAAGAAAAAATATAATATCATATGGAATTTGAGAGGGTACAAGTGGTGTGCTCAGGAGTTTAAGCATTAGCTTATACCTACCTTTTCTATTTATAAGGACCTATTTAAAGATTTTATCTAATAACATAATCATAAATAAATAATATCGATTAATTAATATTTAAATTTAAATTTAAATATTAAACTAATTGATATTTAATTATTTAGAATATTAATGATCATTATTGGGTCATTAATATTTATTTTGAATTAAATAACAAAAAATATATGTGAATGTGCGTTGATCGCATCCATTTGATTATTTAAAATTTACACATACTAAGGGTATTGGGTGATTTTCTATCCAATAATCTATAATTTGAAAAATACTCATGTGATTAAAAGAATGACATATGGTTGGTTTAAAATATTTACATTGTGAATATCTTAAACTATATAGTATATAGTGAATTGCCTATCATCTCACTAATGATAGTAAAGTTGGTGCTTCATATTCACTTAGATGTGTAATTAATTTGAATTCTCTTTCCTGTAATTCAAAATAATTAGCTGGTGAATATATATTGTATACTCTAATAAGATTGTATCGATTGCCAAAAAAGTAAGTAATAATAATAATAATAAATAAAATTATTTAGTGAATTTATTATATACTCAACTATGTTATAAAAATTAAATGTGATTTTTCTAATACCCAAATCAAGGGACTGATCTCTCTCATCATAAGAGATACACCCTTCATTTATATAAAGCTATGAATAATATGTTGTGGGCGGAAGCAATAAATAGCGGTATATGAATATATCAAAGCAATAAAATGAACACACAGAATTTACGTGGTTCGGCAATTCGCCTAGGTCCACGGGAGGCAACAGATATTATTTGAACTGAGTAGGAAATATCTGAATACTGATCTGATTTCCTCATTTAATAATATCTCTCGAGTGTTTCCCAGAAAACTCACAAGTATTTTCTCTCTTTGAGTTTGCTTATACTCTCTACGATTTTTCGATTTTTGCCTTGTTCTTCTGCGATGAACTCTTAGTATTTATAGATGAAGAAAGGCTCCCTTTCCCTAAAGTGTGCCATAATTTAAGCCTTAAATTAGAGCCCCAATTTCCTTAAATTATGCCCTTAATTTCCTTAAATCATGCCACAAATCATGCCACAAATTAGGACACTTTATTTCCCTAAATTATGCCACTAATTTGTTACTTTTAGAGCCAATATTCAACAATCTCCACCTTGGCGAAAAAATTTCATAGCAACTGCCTCAAATGCGCCACAGGCGCCTAGCTACGAGAGATGTTGATCAAGTTCAGCGGTGTTGAAACTTGATCCTGTAACCACCTTTGTAAGCATGCTCTGCGGGGTTATACTGATTAAGGCTACAGATTATAACATTCCCTTCATCGACGATTTCCCCGAAACAAAATGAAATCGAACATCGATGTCTTGGTGCGACCGCGTGATGCACTTGGTTCTTTGCCAAACAAATGGCACTACGGCTGCATCGCGAAGAAAACCTCCCGTTCTTAAACAATACCCCGAATCCTTAGTCGCAGAAGCCATATAGCTTCTTTGAATGCTACTGTACTGACCGTATACTGCCTGCTTGTAGTAGACAAAGCTACGATTGAGCTGCAATGTTGATCTCCGACAATGGTCCCTCTGTCATTGTGAACACATAACGGTTGTAGATCGACGCTTATCGAGATCTCCGGCGTAATCCAGAATCACGTATCCCGACTAGGTGTTTACCTTCGAGTCTTGTCTCTCTCGAACTTCAAACCAATATCCACGGTACCGTAGATGTCTTGGTAGAATCGCTTCATTGCTTGCAGGTGTCCTTTACCAGGATTATGCATGTCTGGAGCTCACCGTACTAACAGTAGTAGGAAATATCGGTCTAGTGCGAAACCATTGCATACATCGAGCCCGGCATTTTTCATATGGAACACGTTCCATTTGCTTCTTCTCATCGGTGGTGCTAGGTGACATTAATGCACAGCTTGAAAGTGAGGAAGCGACGGTGTACTTACTTGGTTTGGTTTTTCATCAATGTCAAACCTTTGTAGTACTTTCTTGAGATCTTTGATGCAGTGTCCAGGGTGTACAATTTGCCGACTACATCTCTTTTGATTTCCATCCCGAGAATTTTCTTAGCTTCTCCAAAGATCTTTCATTTCAAATTCTAAACTCAATAAAGCCTTGATCTGTCGATCTCCACCTTGCTCTTAGATGCAATCAACATATCATCAATATATAAGAGCAAATAAATGAAAATGCTACCGTCTTGAGTTTAGAAAGTATACCAAATGATCAAGCCCGACTCGTGTGTACTTACGCTCTCGATGAAGCTATCAAAGCGCTTGTACCATTTTAGCGGTGATTGCTTGGCTAGTAAATTGACTTGCTCGACTTACCGAAGCCCGATTCTCTCGTCCTGGAATTTTAAAGCCATCCGGTTGAGACATGTAGATTTCTTCGTTCAAAGTACCGTGGAGAAAATTTGTTTTGACATCGAGTTGAGCTAACTTTCGAGATCAAAAGCTGTCTTTGAAAGCCAATAGTATCCGAATAGATGAATGCTTAACAACGGGTGAGAATACCTCGTTGTAGTATATTCCTTCTTTACGAGCATAGCCTTTTGCTACGATCGGCTTTGTATCGATGTTGTCTTTACCGGGGAGCACGCCATTCTTGGCGTAGACCCGTTTACAACCGATAGTTTTCTTTCCTTTGGGAAGTTGAACCAGCTCCAGTACGATTCGATGTAGAGACTTCATCTCTTCATCCATTTCCATTTTCCCGCATCACTATCAGCTCTTTGCCGGCCTGCTGTAAGTGCATGGGACATCGTCATCGATTCTTTGGAAGTGCGAATGCTACCATGTACGTGTGTCTGGTGAAGCCGCAATCTCACTTCTCGGTCGAGTAGTGGCATAGATTAGGCTGGCGATTAATCGGTAGTGATGGTGAGAGAACCTCCCCTCGGCCCGAGATCTCTTCTTGATCATCAATTTCATCTTTACGATCGGTAATTGTGCAATCTTTTACGGATCTTAGAAGTCTCGGCATCGCTTAGAAAGGGTATTTGGACTTTCATTCTCTTTCTCTGAATTTTTTTGTCTCGGTATACTTGATTAAACGTCCGAATGTAACATCTCGGCTTAAGGCGATCTTCTTGGATTCACCACGCCAAAGTGAAATCCTTTAACTCCTTCCTTAAAGCCCGAAAACAACTTTCTTTGCTCTCGGATCCGGTTGGATTCAACTAACATGAAAATATACGGAGGACATCGAATATTCGCAATGAATCATGTGATGGCAGGTTGTCCGGACCGTACCTCTTTAGGAGTTTTTCCATCTAATGCGGTCGTAGGAAGTACGTTGACTATATGAGTTGCATATGACAAAGCCTCGGCCAAAATGCCTTGCTCGATTTGGAATGAGATAGCATACATCGAACTTTCTCAGCAAAGTACGATTCATTGGATTACATGACTCCATTCTGTTTGTGGTGTCTGAGAGCTGAAAAATGTCGATTATCCGCTTCATCTTGACAAACTTTAAAGAAAAGTCGATTTATACTCGCGGTTATCGGATCCCGAGCCTTTTAATCTTTCTACTGTCGAGTCTCGTCATTTTCTTCCATTTAAGAAAGATATCGAGAACTTCATCTTTGTGACTCATAGTGTATATCCGGACATATCTAGAGAAATCATCAATAAAAAGTCACAAACCAACGTTTACCTCAGTGAAGCATTCTTGGAAGGTCCCCACCGAACATCCGTGTGAATATAATCAAAGAGATCCGCTTGAGTACGATGAATGGCGATTACCGAACTTGACTCTTGTTTGTTTTCCCGTTACACATGATGCTCGCGAAATCAAACTTTCCCGGTCTTGGCACCTTTCAAAGACCTTGCTTAATTTAAGCCTTGCAAAGCCTTTTCAACGAAGCGTACACTAGCATGTGCCACGGTAAGGGAAGAATCATTTTCCTTTTCTTGAGAACTACTTGAGGCAATTTGTCCTTACATGCTTGTACACCCGTCTAGAAATACAAGTTCGCCTTGAGAGTACCGTTCTTTGCTACAAATGCACCTCGTACAACTTTCAAGAACTCCATTTTCCAATGTTACCTTGTAACCATCGAGAATCTAGAACACCTAAAGAAATAAGGTTTTTCTTTGGAGTCGAGAATATACCTTACATTTGTAAGTGGTTTGATTGTACCATAGGTGCATCTTTAGTCGTATTGTTCCGATCCACTTTTTGTCGACAGGGCATTGTGGGTTGCCCGTAAGCATGACTCCTCCCGTCGAGCTCTTCAAAACTCGAAAACCAATGTCTGTTTGGACACGTATGATAAGAACATCGAGAATCGAGGATCAACTTATACGAGTAGGTTTTGATGATGAAAGCGAAAAAGTGATTCTTAAATCTTCATCGCCGTGACCTTGTGCAACATTTGCATTTGACTTGTCCTTGTATGGACAATCTTTCTTCGATGCCACTACGGTGACAATGAGCACACTCGTCCTTCACGGGACGTCTTACAGATGACTTCTCTCACGGACTTTGATCTAGATTTCCCACTATTATTTGATCAGCTTGATTTTTTGTTGTTAGTTCTACCTCACGGCTGCCGTCATATACGATATTGAGTCTGTGATCATGTTGATCCTTCTTCCGGTACTCGTTATTTACCAAAGCATTTGAAACATATACGAACTTAACCTATAAATCCTTTCCATATATGGGCTTGTGGTTAAATGCTTTCGTAGCTACCAGGTAATGAATTGACATGACAATAAAGCTTTATCTTCATCGATAATTTCAACATCTAAATTTTGCGGATCGGCCAAAATTTTATTGAAATATCTAAGTGTTCAATCGTAGGGGTACCTTTCTTGTCTTGGAAACGGAAAAGTTTCTTAGCGAGTAGAGTCTGTTCTCGATACTTTCGTAAATGTATTTGTCACTCTGGTTTCTTCCAGGAGAAGCGGCTACATTCTCTTTCATGACAAAGTACTTTTGATCTTTTCTAAGCACGGTCGAATTGTGCCCTGAAGCTTGTCGGTTGACATAATTCCAATCTTCGTTTGAATAATCTCCGGCCTAGTCTCCCGAGGCTATATTAGATCAACTACCGAACGATAGATCTAATACTTCATTGCCCACGTACCAAAGTTATTTGTCGAGTCGAATTTCTCCACCTCGAACTTTGCATTGGACAACGTAGTTCTTGAGTAGAACTTGGTTTGCCATAAATTCTATGGTGACTTGTTCACCTTCTTACGATCTCTCCTTTATCGGCCGTAAGTACAAGCGATACTTGAAATTTTGCACTTCTGACTTAAAGCAGGTGTTTTTCCAAATTTTATACCTTATTTGAAAAAAGCAGTGCAGCAGTTGAATTTGGAATGGTCGATTAGCTAAGAATAGATCCAACTTTCGGTTGAAAACGGATGAAAAAACGGACCAACTCGGTCCAAATATCACTAGTGGTGAGTTGACTCGGTTGACTTCGGCGAGTTGACTCGATTCACCGGCAACGGGATTCCGGCGGCCTGGCGGTGATTCGACTTCCGATTTGAGCGATTCTTTCACCGTTGCGTTCGTATCGTCAAGAGCTTCGATTTGATATATAATACTTGCTATATTTGGCTCGATACCAATTTGTTGTGAGCAGAAACGATACATAGCGGTATATGAATATATCAAAGCAGTAAAATGAACACGCGAATTTCGTGGTTCGACGGTCGCCTAGGTCCACGGGAGGCAGCGGATATTATTTGAGCTGAGTAGGAAATATACAGAATCTGAGATCTGGATTTCCTCACTAATAGTTTCTCTCAAGTGTTTCTGAAAACTCACAAGTATTTTCTCTCTTTGAGTTTGCTTATACTCTCTACGATTTTTGATTTTGCCTTGTTCTTCAATGCATGAACTCTTCCCTATTTATAGATGAAGAAAGGCTCCCTTTCCCTAAAGTGTGCCATAATTTAAGCCTTAAATTAGGCCACCAATTTCCTTAAATTATGCCACTAATTTACTTAAATCATGCCACAAATCATGCCACAAATCATGCCACAAATTAGGACACTATTTCCCTAAATTATGCCACTAATTTGTTACTTTTAGAGCCAATATTAAACATAATATACTATAAATGTAGATTAGTAAACATTTGGTTACACCAAATAATTAAAAATGATATCTTTTGTATTAATTATCATTACAAAAATCAAGTTTTGTTCTATTAATTTTGGCAAAATCAAGTAGTGAGTTCACTAAGATATTCAAATGCACAAAATATTTTTCAAAATTTAAATTTAAGTAAATTTCAAAATTAAAGTAGACCAATTATTCATTTTAGTATATGTTTATTCAACACATAATAATCCTAACTTAACTATCTTTTATGGCAATTATTTAACAATATATTAAACTATAATTTTTTGTCATCAAATTTTTCTTGGACAATTGGCCCCTTCTATATTTTATGGCAGTTCAGTTGCTGCCAAATCCAAAACTATCTATTACAAGAAGTAAGCGACCTACGTGCTATAGTAGACTAGTAGTGTTATTCAGTTATTCTATGTTAGTGGTACGACAGCAATAATAGCATAATGCCCTTTACGGAAAGTAGGAGAGACACAGAATATATGCAAGCGTCAGCTCCCCATGCCTCTACCATTTTGGTCTTCTCTATAAGTAGTTGCCCAACTCTAAATCTTCTTAGGAAAAAAGATATAGTGGTTATTGGCATTTGATGAAGAATTATTTGTGTTGGTCTTAGAGTTTTGCATGAAGTAAAGAAGAGATTTAAGTGCAGCCAAGGATGATTTGCCGAAGAGGAAATTACAACTTTTAATTTAATTAAATTGTAATTCGAAATATATACTTCTTCTGCGGCAAGTTGTTCTTGGCTACATTTTCTTCTCTCTTTCTCATGTCATACTGTGGAGACCTTGTAATAATGTTTTTGGTTAGAAGGCTTATAGATAAGATCATGAGAAAATAACTCAGTATTGCATCTCTCTCTCTCTCTCTCTCACTCTTTGAGTTGTATGATACTTAATCTTGACAACCATACCACTTGCTTCCCCACTTACTAGAGTGGTCATCTTTTCAATCCAAAACTCCAACAAATGCTAAACCTAATGTAGTTTTCACACAATACGTCATTAGAAAGCAATTACATGAAAAAACTAGAACCTATAGTAGGTTTTTACCAAGAAACCAAACAAAGCTGGTTACAACGATCCGTAAAATAACTTACAAAAGAAAAAGGATACCAAATATAAAACAAGGTGAATAAAACAATCTCACAACAAGAAAAGAGAATCTTCAAACACGTAATGATATTCTTCTGTAATACTTTTAAAGCTTTATTACATACCTCTTCTATAGCTATATCAAATATTTAATTATCATCATCGTCGTTATCATCATCCTCATCATTAGCATCATCAATCATAGTTTTCATGGCAAAACTCAAAAGCACCAAACTTACAAGATCGTTTTTTTTATGAGATATATAAGCATATTAAAAGTAAACTAGTAAAGAAAAACTAGTCATCATCAAAAACTTTTAATGATCAGCTAGTTAAAACCTCCATGCAAAGCATAGATCCTTGAAAAAGCTTTCACTTTCTCGACAAATTGTACTCTGTCTTAATGCATAATTTAGTACACTAGTTTTTTTTACTAATATTATTCTAAAAGTAGTAAAATAAGACTGTAGAAATTCATTTGATAATTTGATTTGTTAAACAATTGGCACTTGCGGAAGCGAATATCAGATCCAATTTGGGTAGTTGCACAAATTAATAATAATGGGTAACAGCAAAATAAATAAGCAGTAAGAAATTAAATGGCATGATGATTTAAGTGGTTCAACTTTTCAATATGAAAAGTCTACTTTCGACATGACGAGAAAAATCATTTAATAATCAAAATGGAGATACAAACACCAATTTCGAGCTTACAAATTATATCAAATTCCAAAATCGACCCACAAAATATCCTTACGATTCTTGGTAATATATATATATAGCAAGATAAATTAACAAACTTGCTTTATTAAATCAAATATTCAGTACAAATGAAGAAACACCACAAATGGCAAGCCGAAATGGACGGTTTGTCCTTGAGGTGATTTTTCTCTGCTCTCTTGGTTAGTTCTTCTTTGGTTTTCTTTCTTCTTTAATTTCTTCTTTCTTCTCTATGTTGTTTTTTCTCTACTCCTTGTTTTCTATTTTGTTGCACCTTTTGTATGTATTTTTAACGGCGTGAAAAATGATATATATTAAGTATTACAAAAGTGGGCTAGGGTTTAATAAATAGGTTTGGGCTTAATTATTGTTTTGGAGCCACTTATTAACAAATCTCCACCTGGCTCGAAAACAAAAAACAAGTTCTTCAAATGAAATTCCTCGGATTACCAAATAACCGAGTCGTCAAAGCCCAGAAGGTGATCATCTTCAAAAAATACCAATCAAGTCAAGCAATGCTTGAAGTTGTTAAAAGAAGCGGTTTGGTTAACATATCATGTTGGATTCTACGTAGTGGCTATCTTATTAACAACAATAGCACCACAGGGAGACAATGTCGCGAGCAGTGATATACGACATCAATGTGTTTGGTTCTTTCATGATACATAGTATTCTTAGTCAAGTGTATACGGCTACGACTATCACAAAATACAACGAAGTATCTTGTTGTAAACCTAAATCACAAACCAAACCTCTCTAAGCCAAATGGCTTCTTTCACTACTGCTATACTGTTCTGTGCCGTATATTCGACACGTCGTAGACAGTATCAAGGCGTATGAAGTAGCCTTCCAACTAATGGCACTGAGAAGAGTGAAAACATAACCTGTCAGAGATCTTCTTACATCCGGATCACCGGCGTAATGTCGGAATCCACGTAACGATAACACGCTATGACCGGTATTAGAACTTCGTCGTATACCAAACCAAAATTAGATGTACCTCTCGAAATACCGAAGTATCCATTTCACTTTGCTTGCGATGACCGCTTACCGGGATTACCCATTATATGTCTGCGCAAGACAGCTGCGTGAAATGTATTGACGAGTACAAACCATAGCATACATCAAACTCCCAGTGACAGCATATGGAACACGAGACATGGCAGCTCTTCTCTTACATTGTGGTGACAAATCCAAAGAAAGCCTGAAATCGCATGACTAACGGCATCTCACGAGGTTTAGAATCTTTCATGCCAAAACGTTCGAGAACTTTTTCAATATAACTTTTACCGAGTCAAATAAAGCTTGCACAATACATCTAGGTAAATTTCCATGCCTAAAATTTTCTTATTTGCACCAAATCTTTCATTTCAAACTCACCGTTAAGTGAGACTTTAATTTACGAATCTCGGACTTATTCTTAGAAGCGATAAACGTGTCATCGACATAAAGCAACAAATAAAGCGATGAACCATCATGGAATCTTTTATGATAAACACAACTATCATAATCAACTCGCAAATGTAACCGTGATCAATCATAAAAAGAATCAAACCGTTTATACCTTGCCTTGGAGATTGCTTCATCCCGTATAAAGACTTTTTCAATAAACAAACATGATCTTCCTTACCGGAACAACAAACCCCTACGGTTGATGCATATATATTTGTTCCTCAGCTCGCCATGTAAGAAAATTTGTCTTGACATCAGGCTGTTCTAATTCCATGTCAAACAATGCAACCGTAACAAACGACACCACGAATAGAGCTATGTTTCCTGACGGGAGAAAATACTTCATTGAAGTCGATACCTTTCTTCGACAATAGCCACTTTTGCGAAAACACGTGCCTTGAACCTAGGCTGCTTCCAACCTCGGGTATACCTTCCTTTTCTTGAAGACCCGTTTTGTTTCCAATAATCTTTTGGCCCTTAGGCGGTTTCACCAATTCCCATGTATGATTCTTATGAAGTGATTCAATCTCTTCATTCATAGCAACAAACCAGAACGGACTCATCACAGTGGCAAACCATGATAACTAGAAGGTTCATGCACCTCTCGATAGACTGCGCCACCAGACAATGCAAAGAAACTAAGTCTGCGTCTGCGTACCTGCGAGGGCGTCTAATCTCTCTTATTCCTTTACCCTTTACGATCTTGTATGGTTGCTCGTCTTGCTCTTCTGCTACATCGTAGCAGAATCGTCTATCTCGTCCACGAGATGGTTGATCTGAAGTGCCCTCTTTGTACTTGACTAGGCGATCTACTCTCGAGCTCCACTTTCTTCAGCTAACAGTAGTCTTTATCTGCAACAATAGACTCTTTTTTCTTTTGCAACATGGAAAACTCATCAAACTTAACATCTCTTGCTAATCAAAATTTAGGTGACTTGGGTTCGACACACCTTAATCTATAACCGGCTTCACCCACGGAAGGATACCAGAAATATGCATTTCAATGCCACACAGGCTCAAGTTTACCATCATTAACATGAGCATAAGCGGGACAACCAAAAACTTTCAAATCAGAATAATTAGCGGGAGTACCAAAGAATACCTCGAAGCAGTCTTCAACTCGGTGCGAGTTGATGGAGGCAGGTTTACCAAATAGCGGCGTGGTTACAAGCTTGACCCAAAAGGATTTATCCAATCGACGAAAGAGCATACAACGAGCTCTTTCTAAGAGAGTCCTATTCATACGTTCTGCTACTCCATTTCTTTGTGGTGTATGACGCCTTGCAGTGCGGTGTCTCATTTATGCCATTTCTTTCACGAACTTCATTAAAGAGCATTACAAAATTCCAAACCATTATCAGTTCTCGAAATGCTTGATTTTCTTGCTTGTTTGATTTTCTATACAAGCCTTGAATTTTACAAATTTTAAGAACGCGTCATTCTTATTCTTCATAAATACACCCGTACATGACGAGAGAAGTCATCAATAAAAGTCAACATATCTAGGGCACGCCGCCTGTAGACACGACACGAAAGGACCCCGAAGATCTGAATGAATATAATCAACGGTACCTTTCGTTTTATGGATGGATGTCTTGAACTTGACCTGCGATGCTTTTCCATAAACACAATGCTCACAATCAAGCTTCCCATTTTTCGACCCTGTGAAATCCGGGTTTGCTCCAGAAATAGACATCCTGCCTCACTCGTATGCCCCGAGCCGCGTATGCCATAATCGAGTAGTGTACGAGATCTTGATCGACGGATGAAAGCGATACGCGATAACGGTGCTACCCTGAAGCATATAGAGACCACGCGACAATTGCCCTTTAATAACAACGAGAGCACCCTTACTAACTTTTTAAAACTCACGCTTCGGCCTACATCTTATAGCACTTGTGAATCGAGAGTACCCAAAGATATCAAATTCTTTTTCAAATCTGGAACATGGCGAACATCTTTTAAAGTCCTAACAATACCATCATGTACATCTTAATTCGGACGATTTGCATTACGATAACCTTGCGGGACGTATTGTTTCCCGTGAAACAACACGTCAATGATAGGCGATGAAGCAAACCAATCTCTCTTGGGGCACGTATGGTAAGTGCAACCGAATCAGAATCCAAACATCTCCCGGGAGAACCGATAGATGCGATAGAACATTTTCACCATCGAACCCAGAACTATCTCACACCGACATCGTTAGTACCGAGAGACGTTGTGGCGGATTTTCCTTCCCCTTTGAGTTTCGGACAATTTACTTTCGATTGCCTTCTTCCCGACGTGACAATAATTGCATTTATCTTTTCTTTTTCTAGATTTGGATCTAGACTTGCCTCTATTACTGCTTGTGCCTTTTTCTTGATTTCTACCTCGACAAATAAACCAACGCTATTTTCATAATTGCTTGTAGACACCTTTTTCTTGACTACGGAATTCAAAATTTCGCTTTGACATCTTCCAAAGAAATAGTGTCTAAGCCCGTATAGCATAGTATCAACAAAATGCTCAAATGAATGAGGTAAAGAACATAATAGAACTAAGGCACGATCTCATCATCAATCTTAACACCACCATTTTTCAAATCACAGAATAATTTTAGTAAATTCATCGAGATGATCGTCTGAGTGTACTAACCGACATTACGAATGTATACAAACGCTGCTTCAAATATAACAGAATGGTCAAAGACTTGGTCATATACAAATTCTCCAATTTAAGCCATAACCCAATGAGGAGATTCCTCATGCTGACCTCGCGTAATACCTCGTGAGACAATGATAAGCGAATTGAACTTGAAAAGCATTTTCCATGTGCATCTTTTTCTTCATCGATCAATTTTTACGGCAATTTATCCTTGCCTTCAAGTGTCTTAACGAGCCACTTCTTTAACTAATACGGCCGCATCTTCGTGTAATAGCCCGAAATCATTTCTACCATTGAATTTCTCAATTTCATATTTTACGCTACGTAATGAAAACCGATATTAAATAAGCAGTACAACCGGAAAATATGAAACCAATCAGATAACGAGAAGCTCAAAATAAATCCAAAAGAGCAAACTTGATGGGTTCAATAAATACCAGAATAACTTGATAGCTACGATACCAATTTGTTAAACAATTGGCACTTGCCGAGCGAATATCCAGGGTCCAATTTGGGTAGTTGCACAAATTAATAATAATGGGTATGACAAAATAAATAAGCGAGTAAGAAATTAAATGGCACACAATGATTTAAGTGGTTCAACTTTTCAATATGAAAAGTCTACTCCATGACGATGACATAGCCGAGAAAAAATCCACTAATAATCAAAATGGAGATCTGAACACCAATTTCCAGGCTTAGCGAAATTATATCAAATTCCAAAATGGAAGCCTGAAAATATCCCTTGATTCTTGGTAATATATATATATATAGCAAGATAAATTAACAAACTTGCTATTAAATCAAATATTACCGTACAAATGAGAAAAACACCACAAATGAGAACTGAAATGTACAGTTTTGACCTTGGTGATTTTTCTCACGCTTTCTCTTAGGTTAGTTCTTCTTTGGTTTCTTCTTCTTTGGCTATTTCTTTCTTCTTACTCTATGGTACATTTTCCTCTGCTCCTTGTTTTCTATTTTGGCTGCAACTTTTATATGTATTTTCTGCAGCATCAAAGGAAATGATATATATTCATATTACAAAAGTGGGCTAGGGTTTAATAAATGGGTTTGGGCTTAATTATTGTTTTGGGCCACTATTAACATGATTGATGTTAAATTATATAATACACCTCCCATGGTATCAATATCAATGACATTTCAACATTTTTTTGAAAGTTTTCGACGATAAGAGTTAAATGGTAGTCGGTTTACTTACATACAAGTCTTAAATTGCAAACAAATTTTCCACCATCAATTCTATTATTTAGAGACTTGTATATAAGCATATTAATTACAACCAAATTCCTCTGTTAAGAGCTTTTTAATGTTACCGCATTTTAAAAGATACTTCTAGTAAAACCATCAAATGGAATTCTAATATCTTATTTTGTTAACTTATGAAACTTTAAGGGTAATAGTTAAAAGTTAATGTACTTAAGTGTACAAATCTACACCACCTTTTTTATATCTATTTAGTTTCTAAAAAAAATTAAGTGCAAAAGTTAATAGTATATACATATCATCATAAATAAAGTTTCATTTTTAACGCTATATAGAACATATGAAGGATTATTTATAATGCAATGACCTTATGTTCAACATATTTTCATAAATGCATAAACATATGTTCAATTTATGTACAATTTTAACCATATGTTTAAGCAAGTTGTTAATGTTTATTTATTGTATGATAATAATGTCTATTTAATAGTATGAAATATTTTTTATATTTATACTCCTGTAAACTAATAAGAGTTAAAAATAGTTTAGATGTCAAGAAGTGGAAAATTATAACCAGACAAAACGCGGGTACTTTTTTTAACATTATTTTGCTGCACATCAATTTAAAATAATGAGAATTTTTTTTCTTGATTGTGTTTATATTCTAGAGATATTATTACATGAAAGAACATGTTCATTCAACTCTTTATTTTTATAAAATAAAAATACATATATAAGAAGTGCGTAAAAAGTCAACTAATAAGATACAAACAACATGTATTTAATATTTTCTAATATTTTTTCTTCTATTATCTATTTCTTTGTATGCTTTCAATGCTTTTAAATATTTCCCATTTTTGGTATGTATATATAACTTGAAAAATGAAGTTAGGAAATAAAAATTCACATAATTATTTAATTTAAATAGTTTAGTTAATTTAAATAGTTTAATTGTATTATAGCATTGGACACAAGATGTCTCATAATTTTTGAAAACAAATCAAAATAATCACGTTATTATGTACAAAAGAACACTTTAGTCATGTAATTATTAAATTAGGTATCTATAGTCCTATTATAAATAAAAATTAGGTATTATAAATGGTTACTTTTAATACTTTTGATGGATTATAAGTATTTATTTTAATAAATTATAGAACTAAAAATACTTACATTTCATAATAATAGGACTGATAGTTCCTAACTCATATATTACAAGAATAAATTGCTCATTTTGAAAAATTAGAAGACCTCTGATACTTAGTCCAATAATTATGGGACTAGTATACTTATTTGGTAAAATTGACGGGACCTTCAGAAACTTATACCATCTTGAAAAACACCTAAATAAGAGGCTTGAACAAAAAAATGAGAGGCTAATTAAAACAAACAAAATTAGAAAAAGAAAAAAATTAGGAAATTATATGAATAATCTTCTAAAATTTTAATTAATAACGTAATTAACATATGTTAAATAAATCTTGAAAAATGCGTTAAACATGCATTTAATTTCTGTATCATTTTGAACATGTATGTCCATTTTATATTTTCTATAAGTCCTATATTTTTTTGTGTCTTTATTGACATTCCAGTGTACAAAACACGGAGTCTATTTAATTTATTTAGTATTTTTCTTTTCTCTACATAAGTCAATTACATATGATTTGTAATGCACACACTTATGTAGTTGGGAACACTTTATATACCTGCATATTTTACACACTATAAGTGTCAGATCATTAGTACGCATTCATGTTATTGTATAGGTATTTATAGAAAATTACTTGAAAATTTTTAGAAATAAAAAAAAAATTGTGTGCTCTTTTTGGTGTCGCCACTTCCTCACCACCATTGGCTAGTCAATGTGTAATGGATATTACCCTTGCTACCTTGGGCGATGAGGAGGGTGTTGAGTGGCTGATGAGGCACCCGAACTGCTTGAAATTTTCTATAAATGTCTTATTCTTCTAAATGTTTTGGTAATTAGAAAAACATTGAGAAACACTGTGAAAATTGAAACTTGTTGTTTTCATAAGTGTAAATTATTTTCTGATTTTTTATTGTTAATACCTCGAGTTTGTTTTTGGTACTAGTGATTCATGAGTGTTTTGTGCAAAAAAACTATTTTTTGGGGTTGGGTTAATTAAAAGTGAATTAACATCCAAGACTTAGATTGCTTGTTTAGGTCATTGAGCTTTGGATAAACCATACCTAGAGGTTTCACTTATATTGATCATTGGTGACTAATCGTACCACTATGAATATACTTGAACACTCAGTATGTTCTCCCCCTATGTGTAATCTCTCTCAAAGAAGATTTTCAATTAATAACTCTCCCCCACAATTATCTCTCCCCCTAATATATTTTCAATTAATGCTCAACACTTCTCTCCCTCTTTTTTATCATACGAATGAATAATATAATTATGAAGAAATGATAAATAGTTTGAGCAAGCAAGTAGTGTATTTAATGACTGAAAAAAGGAATATATATTCTGAAAAGCTTAGTAACAATTAAGAAAGAGACCTAAAAACACTAAGTTTTTCAAAAATGAATAAAGTTCTCGTAAGTTTTATGAATTTCTTAAATAAATTAGAATAAAATAATTATAAAAATCAATATATATTGTTTTTTGAATTGAAGGTAGTAGACTTAGCTAAATATAACTACAACAATATACATAAAAGATGAAATTAATTTTGTTGAAGTGTAAATATCTATTGACAACATAAATATATATAGACAAAACACACAAATGTATTAACACATATGGTGAAATATTGAAAATCACAAAAAATAAAATATGTCTTGAAAATGCAATAGAATGTCAGTTTATTCATTTATGATTAGTTATGAAAGATTCAAATAGCAGAGTATCACTTATCATGAAAAAGTTACAGTTGAATCCATACTTGCACGTAATGAAATTTTACTTATGAAGAAAGAACTTAATTAACATTTTTTGTATTTTCTCTCATTATTTATTATAATTTTTTTATAGGATATTAGTTATTTACTTTTATTTTTGCATAAGCATTTGTGGCTCTTTATTTTTGTGCATGCTATTGCTTTTATTTTTTTCTTTAATAATTATTATCATTGATTTTTAGAATATATACACGAGCCAGAAGACCTAGCATGATGACTTTCACACTAGTTGTGAGGTATCCATCTTCGATCACTACAATAGCTTCACATATTACCGTAGGTTGCCCTCTCAAAACTAGATCACTCTCTATAACAAAATTTTGAAAGTGAAATATAGAGTTCAACCATAATTTAGTCATCAAGGTTATCTCAAACCCTAAAATCTCGCAATATCAATCATTAACTTCAAGCATGACATACATAGGTGTCCAGTAAATGTGTGAGTGGGTTCATGTTGACATTGATCACTAGATCTGAAAAATATGTAAATGCATAAGTCACAATATCCATTTTTATAATGCATAGTCAATAAATATGAGAGTGGTATGTAATGTTCATATCAATGTTAAAGAATGTTTACTTCCCTTTCTTGCCTTTTTTAAACCTTTTTTGAAACTACAAAAACATCAATAAAAAAACAAAAAACAATCTAACAAACTGAAAAATAAATAAACAAACTAAAAATGTTCTCCTAGGGTCAATTAAGTACTCAAACAAAAGTTCCTAAGTGAAAATTAAGGGACCGTCAGGATATGGAAAAAAGACAATCCTTCCTAGCCTAAATCTTCTTGAATTTTGGTTTCTCTATATCTTTAGGTTGTAAATTAACTACCTTAAATGTCTTAGGAATTTTCTTGGACTTACCTTTATTATTTACATTTATCCTAAATGAAGATGCAACATTCATGGTAGGATGATGATAATTAGTCCTAGAACTATATGTGTTTAAATCCACTTGCCTATTTGAACCAACTACTTCATGCTTTTTAGTATAATTGTTGGACATAATATTCATAGATGGATGATAACTATAAGTCATATAACTAGAACTATATAAATAATTATTAAATTTACAAGCATTCATCAAAAATATACACTTTATTCTAATATGACCTTTCCTACCACAATGATGACAAATAGGCATGAACTTAACAATTGTTTTTGTATTATAAGAACAAAAGTTTTTTATGCATAATTAATAACAATTAGAGTAGAGTTAGAATTCCTTACAAGTGTGGTCTCTAATGTCGGAGGTGAATGCATAGCATGTTAAGAAGGGTTGGAGGGTTTTACAAATTCAGTTGTATTTGAAGATGATGGCATAAAGTGCTCATCTACATAGCCTAAACCTCTCTTGTCTCGAAAAGGTTTTCCATAGTCAAGGACTTTGATTAGTCTTTCTGGTCCAATAATAAATCTCTTTAGAGCTTCTTTTAATTGTCCCAACTCCTTACAAGATTCTTATATTTCTATTTGAGATATGCAAGGCTTGAATCCTAACCATCGATACATTTAAACAACTCAATTTGTTTTTCTTTTTCTAACATAGAGGAATTTACTTTTTAGGAGTTGAGTTTATCATTCAATTTGGTTACTTTTACTAGCAACCTATCTTTTTTTCTTACCACCCAATAAATCTATAAATAGTTCTTCAATGTTATTAGAATTAAACTTTGTAAACAGGAATTCAGAATCACTTCACTTACTATCAAGGCCAATGTCAGACTCATTAGAGTGTCCACCAAAAGTTGAAGTAAATTCCTAGTAGTTGGTGCCATAATTTTTTGAGTCGTGAGAATTGTCGTTGTCACTTTCTAAGTCACTAAGGGTAGCATTGAATGCTAGCTCTTTTAGTTTTTCTCATTTTGTTAGCACAATTAGCTGTAATATGAACATAACCTATACATTCAAAACATTGAGGTCTAGTGGGTGTAGATTTCTTACCTTCGAAACTCATATGTTTAAGTTCTCTTGGATTATGATCCCTTGAATGACTTGGTTTCCATTTACTCTATGAATTGTTCTAGTTGAATATTTTCTTGAGTCTTTTGGTTAAGAGTATGAATTCTTAATTGTCCTCACCATTCATATTGTCACCATCATCAATTGTGGTAGTTTTGAAAACTACATCTTTATTCTTTGAAGGTGGTCAAAAAATCATTTCTAAGGTTTGAAATGAGCCAATGAGTTCCTCAATTTTAATGGTGTCTACATCCTTGCTTTCATCAATAGCATTGACCTCTGAATGAAAGTGATCTGGTAATGAGCAAAGAATCTTTCAAACTATCCTTTCATCAATTTTCTCTCCAAGATTAGCAGAGGTGTTAGTAATATCACATAATTTAACATAAAATTCAAAACATTTCTCATCTTCTTTCATCTTAAGGTTTTCAAATTGTGTACCAAGTATACAAAGTTTAGTACATTTAACTTGTGTGGTGCCTTTATGGCCAACCTCCAAAACATCCCAAGCATGCTTAGCAGTTTCAATTTAGAAATATAGCTAAACTTATCAGCAAACATTACCCTAAAAATATGTTGAGTGGTTCATTCTTTCCTAGGTTTAAGTGTGACAACTTTATCTTTGGTACTATAGGTGGTTTCCAACCATAAATAATAGATTTTAGACAGTCTCATCTATAAAACATAGAAAGTATCTCATACAAGCTTTACAGTCTTGGTTGTTAGACCCATCAAAGTAAGATGCATGGGTTGAAGAAGAACCATCTCTCAAACGATCCATAACAAGGTCTTAGGGAAAACAAAGTGTATCTGGTAACTTCCTTTAATGAAAAAATGAAAGTTTTTATGTTAAGGATCTAATTAAATAGAGGGGTGAATAGAAAATTAGCAAAAAATGCCAAATTAAAATTCACAGATAGCCACACGTGCAATCGCATGTAAATAAAATAATGCAAAAATATAAATTGACACACGATACTTTTAGATCAAATAACATAGGCCACAAAATGATGAAAGAGGAAAACCACCTTTCTAATGGACCACCTAACTATCCACTATGAAAGTAAGGTCCAATTGCAAGCCCAAGGCTTAAACTACTCTCCAGGATAATGCGTCCAAGTAATCCACTAACAAGTTGCTACATTCCTTTACAACCTTTATAAGAAAGATATTTGGATCTAGACCAACATTTGATAAACTTGAATCACATGAGTTATTGAACCCATTCAACTCGCACCTGAAAAGTTAAAATAGTAAAATAGGTGCAAGATGTGTCCAAGAGTAGAGTTAATAACCCTAACTATAAGATTCAAGAGTATATCAATTAATATTAAATCATCTAACAATCCTAAAGCAAGAAGATTAAGCACAAGTTTAATAAAGATAGCTTCTTTAAAGATAAATAATCAAGAACAAAATAAAGAAGAAGATATATGAATATTTAATCAAAATATCATAAACAAATTAGGCTTATTAACCAATTAAACATTTACCAATGTTTGACAAATTAATTAAATAAAGAAACCTAAAGAAATATAATAATGTTTTTGCAAAGAAATTTGAAAGAAATAGCTTACAACAAAAATATTGATGTTCTTGGGGTTAATTAAAATATAGGGCATTGGATTTTTATATAGGAAAGATCGAAACCCTAATGCAATGTTAAATACCAATTCTCGATCAATCTAAGGTAATAAAAATAAATCCCATGACAAGTATATCAATTCTTGATCAATCAAGTACTCAATCGATCTACCTCAATTAAACATTCAAATTGGGAATTTTTAAATAAGGTAGATAGATCTACTTACATTGATTGATACATACATATCTTGATCGATTGAGTAACCTATGTGTAAAATATTCTTATATGTTTAATATAAAATCTAAAGTGCATAAAAATACAGATATACCCAATATGTGTTCATTTGGAGCTCGATTGTTTCTTTGACTTGAAAAGTGTCTTTAAAGACTCCCCTAGAAACTAAATTTAATTTAAATGTTTTATTCACATATATCTCTAACATTCATAAACCATACACATTTGGTTTAGAACATATGTAAGGCTTACATAAATTATATTTACATGTTTCATTCACTGATACGCCAATACTCATAAACCTTACACATTTGGTTTAGAACATATGTAAGGCTTACATAAATTATATTTACATGTTTCATTCACTGATACACCAATACTCATCAACCTTACACATTTGGTTTAGAACATATGTATGGCTTACATATATTATTTTTATGCTTCATGATTGCAATGGAGTGATTCTTAGTACTATTCTTCAAATGTTTATCAATTGAATCGATTTAAAGCTATATATACATGAAAACAATAAAACATGCCTATGATTTTGAGAAGATAGTTTTGCTAAAATGATGACAAAATTATGTATATAGAAATCTATTTTAACATTTAAAGCATATAAAATCACATTATATTTAGTGATTTTAAGAGCTCATCAATTGCGAGTTAGGGGTGAATCTTTAGAAGTTGTTGACTCCATACCATGGTTATTTAGCTGGTAATGGACTTTATCATTTATTATCAAAATAAGTACACTTGATTCAAGCTTAACCACTTTAGTGTTGGTTATTTCCTCCCTTCTCATATGTTTAACTCCTTATTTACCCTATGATGTTTTATATGCAACGACTTGTCCCTAGATCTCCTAAGTTTAATGGAAATTGTTATTGTTTCTTAGATGTGCTCTTATCTAAGATCATATAATGATCATTTTTGGTCCTTGATTTTTGGATGAAATTTCCTTATGCATGTTTCAAGAAGGGATAGTTGAACCTTAATTCTTTACCGATTAGAGGGGAAAATGCATTGAGTTAGTTAGTTAAACTGTAAAGGTTTGTCCATAATCATCAAATTAGTGTCTACCAATGATTCGAAAGATCTTGACAAGTGCAAAAGTTCCAAAGAAGATTGGGATTATTTGAAAAGAAAGTATGATAGTTGCTTGTTTAGTATTGATAAAGACATATCAGACAGTGCAAAGATTGGTGTTTTAGGATGTTTAGTTGTAATTGCTACTCACTCTTAGACTACTTCTTCAAAGACCTTCTATTGGACAGATGCTGCTAGTGACAATGATTTTTTTTGTCTTCAAGATTCATATGATCAACTAGTTTATAAGAACTTAAAACTAAAGAAAGTTTTTGTCAAAATAATTAAAATTTAAAAGAAAAGAATAAAGATCATGTGGAACTTTTGAGTTAATATTTGAATCTCTCTCTCCCAAAAAGTGAAAAGGAAATGGAAAACTTAAATATGAGATTTGATAATCACATCCTCTTCAAACTCTCTTTCAGGATAATGAGAAGTGCCTTATAGTATTTAAGGATCTTTAGAAGTCTCTTCAAAGTGTTGGACTAAATAGATCTACTATATAAGTTAATTTTGACCTTTCCTGTAAGGATTCAAAGAATATTGATCAATTGGAGTAGGAGATCTTGATGCTTAAAAATGAAAAGGCATGCCTTGAGTCCTTGTAGACAGATTATGAAGCTGAGATTGATAATCATCAAGTTCATCTTGATGCTATTTCTCATAAAGTTAGGTTGTTAGAATCCTACTCAATGGAAAAAGCTAGAATGACCAAGTCACTATCTATTCAACAACTTCATGCAAAAAGGAAATCAAAAGAATCCTAAGAAACTATTTATAAGTTGTCTCTAAAAACTCAAGTCTTGATAAGATGTAAAAAATTGGTAAGAATCATGATGATTTGAGAGGTCTTGGATACATTGATGATCAAGATACACCCTTTTCTTTTTTCTACTCAATTTTTTTTTTGAATGAATTTCTACTATAGGGGATCCTATGCATTACTTCTCTTGTGACGACCCAAGTGGTAAATGTGATTCTCTCACACCTCTTTCTAACTGTTTTGTTTTTATCACCATTGCAACTTCTAGGGGTTAAGCTTCTCTCCTTGACAAGAAAGTTGTGGATTATTGATTGACCTAAATTGTGTGCAATAGGCATGCAAGTATACTTATCACAAAAAGTAATATAATGATAAAAGAATATCATCCCATAGATATTGTATTATTAGAAAGTAATTTTTAAAACTAAAAAGTAATGATCAACTTTTGTTTTTTATTTTTTATGTTTTGAGAAAGCAAAATTGAAAGAATTAAAAATAAATAGAAGTAACTAATTAACTCAAAATTAGGAGATAAGAAGATATATGATAAATTATCGAAGAATACTTAATCCCCCAATTTTCAAATTAATTACATGATCAATTGAATTTAACTTAGCATGTATTCATCTCTCAAATAAACTACACATGATATAGTAATTAACTTAATCTCACTCTTATGTCAATTAAATTGCATTAAGTTCATCAATTATGGATCACATACATAAGAATCGTATATCTCTACCTAGAAACAATGCATGTTATTTAATTAAGACAAAAAATTAAATAATTCTATCAAATCTATTTAATTACCTTTATAGTTCAATTGTAGACCATATAATTAATAGCATAAAAATTAGATAAAATAATAAAATTGAATTTAAATCGTAATTGGGGTAAATATATTAGATCATCACATGTAAACAATAAAGTTCATAAGACCCCTACATTAATAAATTAGCTAGACATAATTTTGTTCATAAAGCTTAGATTTTTCATAATTAAATACATAAAAATTGATAAAGAAAGAAGAAGAAGAATAAATACAATCAATCTCTTGAATTTTAGCACTAATCTCTCCTTGAATCTCCACCAAATTTGTATCTCCTTTGAACTTTTTGGTATTTTTTCTTGGCTGCAAAAATTGAAAAAATTGTTAATTTTTGGCTCCTTAGGGTTTTTGGAGCAAGTAAAGGTTAAATTAAGCTCAAATGGAATCTGAACTGTTAAATCAGCTTCAGATCAAGGGATGAGATGAAAAAAAAGAAATTAAACAACACAATCCAATGGGATCATGACATGTGTCAAAGGAGAAAAGGGGTGTGAATTAGTTTCCTTATTTTTCTCTCTTTTTGGCTCCAAAAACTAATAAAAATTGTTAATTTTTGGTTCCATAGGGTTTTTGTAGCTATTAGTGGGCTAAATGAGACTTAGATGGAATATAAACCGTTATATCAACTTTAGATCAAGGGATGGCTCAAGATAACAATAATGACCAAAAAGAAAAATCATTAGTCCATTGAGCCACCTAATTATCCACTATGAAAATAAGGTTCAATTAGAAGCTCAGAACTTAAACTACCCTCCATGATAATGCCTCAAAGTAATCTACATACAAGCTGCTACTTTCCTTCACATTATTCGTAAGAAAAATGTTCATATCTAGACTAACATTTTGATAAACTTGAGTCACATGAGTTATTAAACCGATTCAACTGGCTTTTGGAAAATTAACACAATAAAAGAAGTCCAAGGTATTTTCTAAAGTAGAATCAATAACCCTAACTAGAAGATTCATGAGTATATCAGTCAATATTAAATCATCTAGCAATCCTAGAATAAGTAGATTAAGCACAAGCTCAATAAAGAGAGCTTCTTTAAAGATAAATAATCTAACCAAATGATTATGATATCAATCATACAATTATTTGATCCAATAATTCAAGAACAAAATAAAGAATAAGATATACGAACATTTAATCAAAATACCATAAACAAATTAGGCTTATTAATCAATCAAATACCACCACCATTATTTGATAGCTTAATTAAAGAAAGAAGCCTAAAGAAATATGATATTGTTTTGCATAAAAATTCGATAGAGATAGCTTAAATGAAAATATTGATGTTCTTATGGTTAACTAAAATATGCAGCATTGGTTTTTTTATATAGGAAAGATTGAAGCCCTAATACTATGTTAAAGTCCAATTATATTTCTGTCCATTAAAAAATTCATAGAATAGTGGATCAATTCATAATAGAGAAAAATAGTAATTGAAATGTTTGGGTCAAGTAAACGTTTAGGTTAAAATTGAGACCTTGGTCACTCGATCGATTGAGCCAAAAAGATTGATCAATCAAATCAATCCTCGATTGATCTAAGGTAATAAAAATAAACCCCTTGACAAGTATATCGATTCTTGATAGATCAAGTACTCAATCGATTGAACATTAAACCTCGATTGAGCTACCTAAATTAAAAATTAAATCAGGGAATTTTTAAACAAGGTAGATCGATTCTCGAATGATCTATTTACCTTGATTGATCCAAAAATATCTCGATCAAACTAGTAACCTATATGCAAAATGTTTCTGTATGGTTAACATGAAATCTGAAGTGCACAAGAATATAGATATATCTTAGATGTATTAGTTTAGAGCTTGATAGTTTTTGTAGCTTGAAAAGTGTTCTACAAAGATTCACCTAGAAACTAAATTATATTTAAATGTTCTTTCACGAATATCTCCAGCACTCATAAACCTTACACATTTGGTTTATAACATATGTAAGGCTTACATATGTTATTTTTTTATGCTTCATAGTTGCAATGGAATGCTTCCTGGTACTATTCTTCAAGTGTTTATCTGTTGAATCAATTTGAAGCTATAAATAACTAAAAAAACAAATATACATGTGATTTTGAAAAGGTAATTTTGTTAAAATAATGACAAAATTATGTCAATAAAAATCTATTTTAACATTTAAAGCATATAAAATCACATTATATTTAGCGCATTTAAGCGCTCATCACGTGAGAGTTAGGGGTGAGTCTCTAGAAGTTGTTGACTCCTTGCCATGATTATTTAAAAGGTAATGGACTTTGTAACTTGTTATCAGAGTAGGTACACATGATTCAGACTTAACCACTTTAGTCTTGGTTATTTCCTCTTTTCTCATGTGTTTAACCCTTTATTTCCTCCTAAGTTAAATGGAAATTGGTACTATTTTTAGATGTGTTCTTATCTAAAATTATATAATGATGTTTAGTTCTTAGTTTAAAATGGATGAAAGTTTCCAACTCATATTTAAATGGGGTTTGAGGGAAGAAGGCATTAAGTTAGTGAGTTGAAATGCAAAGGTTTGTCCATCATCTCCAAATTTGTGTCAACCAGTGATTCAAAAGATCTTGACAAGTGTAAAATTTCCAAAGAAGCATAGGATTATATGGAAAGAAAGTATGATATTCACCTATTTATTATTGATGAAGACATATCAGTAGGTGCAAACGTTGGTGTTTTGGGGTGTTCATTTGTAATGGCTTCTCATTTTGAGACTACTTCTTCAAAGACCTCGTATTGGACAAATATTGTCGGTGAAAATGATTTTTTTTTCTTCAAGAGTCATATGATCAGCTAGTTTATGAGAACTTAAAAAAAGAATAATTTGGTCAAAATTAATGAAAATTTAAAAGAAAAGGATAATGATCATTTTGAACTTTCGAGTTAATATTTGAATCTCTCTCTCAAAAAGAGAAAAGGAAATGTCAAACTTAAAGATGAGATTTGATAATCACATGCTCTTCACACTCTCTTACAAGATAATGAGAAGTGTCTTCAAGTATTTAAGGATCTTGATAATTTCTTCAAAGTGTTGAACTAAAAAGATATACTATACAAGTTAATCTGGACCCTACCTCTAAAGATTCTAAGAATATTTATTAGTTGAAGCAGGAAATCGATAATCATCAAGTTCATCTTGATGTTGTTTCTCATAAAGTTAGGTTTTTAGAATCCTACTCAATGGACAAATATAGAATGACCAAGTCACTCTCTATTCAACAACTCCATGCAAAAAGGAAATCATAAGAATCCTAAGAAAATATTCATAAATTGTCTCTAAAAATTCAAGTCTTGATAAGAAGTTAAAAGTTGGTTCGAATCATGATGATTTGAGAAGTCTTGGATACATTGATGATCAAGCTACTCCCTTTCTTTTTCTACTAAGTTCTTTTTAATGAAGTTCTACTCAAGGTGATCTTGTGTGTGATTTGTCTTGTGATGACCCAATTGCTAAATTTGATTCTCGCACACCTCCTTCTAACTCTTTTGTTTTCTCTCCATCACTACTTCTCGACGTGAAGCTTCCCTCCTTGACAAGAAAGTTATGGGTTATTAATCGACATGAATTGTGTGCAATGAGTACCCAAGTATATGTATCACAAAAAAGTAATATAATGATAAGAAAAGATTGTTTTCATGGAGATTTTGTTTTTAAAAAATAATTTTTAAAACTAAAAAGTAACAATCAATTTTTTGTTTTTTGGGTTTTATGAAAGTAATATTAAAAGAATTAAAAATAAATAGCAATAATTAATTAACTCAAAATTAGCAGCTAATGAGATATATGAGAAATTATATAGGAATACATAATCCCACAATTTTCTAAACATGTGAGTCACTAAAATCCCTCCAATATAATTACCAATCAATTGAATCTAACCTAGCATGTATTTCAATCCCAAGTAAACAACACACCATATAGTAATGAACCAAATCACACTTTCATGTCAATTAAATTGCATAGTACTCATTTATATCATCAATTCTGGACCATATCCATAAGAATCATGTATCTCTGTCTAGAAACTATGCATGTTATTTAATCAAGATAAACAATTAAATAATTTTCTTAAATCTATTTAATTGTCTTTATAGATTAATTATTGGCCAAATAATTAATAGCATAAAAATTCAATTAAATAATATAATCAAATTGAAATCATAATTGGGGTAAAAAAATTAGATAATTGCATGTTGAAAATTGGGTACATAAGACCCTGAGATAAATAAATTAGCTAAACATAATTTTGTTCATAAACTTAGATTTTTCATAAAGAAAGGCATGAAAATTGATAAAGAAAGAAGAAGAAGAAGAATAAATACAATAGTTCTCTTGAATTGTAGCACCAATCTCCTCTAGAATTTCTACCATATTTATATCTCATTTGAACTTTGTTGATATTTTTCTCTTATTGACTCCAAAAACTAATAAAAAATTGTTACTTTTTGGCTCCTTAGAGTTTTTGGAGCAATTAGAGGGTTAAATTAGTCTCAGATGGAATTTGGACTATTAGATCAGCTTCAGGTCAAGGGATGAGATGAAAAAGGTAAATTAAACAACATTTTCCAATGGGATCACGACATATGATAGAGGAGAAAAAGGAGAAAAATTAGTTTCGATAAATTTCTCTTTTATTGGTTCTAAAAATTGATAAAAAAATTATTAATGTTTGGCTCCATAGGGTTTTTATAGCAATTAGTGGGTTAAATTAAGGTCAAATGAAATTTGGACTATCATAATAGCTTTAAATCAAGGGATCAGATGAAAAAAGGAAATTAAAGAACATTGTCCAATGGGATCATGACACATGATAGAATAGAAAAATGAGATGAATCCGTACACGACATATGGCAAGGTGAACTAGTCTTAGTCAATGCCTGCCAAGTCAGTGCAACATGGTGCACTATAATTAGTTTATATGGATTACAAGGCACCTTGGTAGAATGAATGGTAAAATCTTTTGATGATATATGGCACAATCATTGACTATGTAGCAAAACTTAGAATGAACGTCGTGTCGATATATGAAAAAGGCTACATCAAATGGTATATGCGAAGCATTCTGATTGGCTCCTCTATGCTTATGTGGCATCCACATGGAAACAACTGGTTAATTGTACATATGACACACTTTGATTGGCTCCCCTTGCTTGCATGGCTTCCATGTGTCCTGTTTTGATTAGTCTTACATTAAAAAATTCATACAAAATCCATAAAAGTTCTAAAAAATTCTCAAAAAATATATTTCCACCCATAGTATATTTATATATATATGCTAATACATGCATATTTAGCAAAGACTATCGCCTTCAACGTTCTTATAATTCTAATATAAGAAGGTTCACATATCTATCAATCAACATTCCATTAATACAAGAATAAGCAAGGTTTTTGACGAATTGATTCATATGTGTGTTATACATAGTATCATCCAATGCACTCATGAAATAAATTTATATGAGCATGTTAATCAATTCAATCTTAGAACAAGTCTCATAAGTCTATTTTTAACATCCCTTTTTGCTAATATAAATATGCACTTACCTAAAGATCAATTGCTTTACATACTTGTAATGTGAGGCTTAGGTGGAGATCAATAAATGAAGATATTTAGGCTCTTTCCACAACTTAGCTTTCTTTTTATTCATCATGCACTTTTTAACTAAAATTGAGCTTTTATTTGATATTTTAGTGCACCTTATCTTTCCATTCTTTTCATATTCTTTTATTCCATATCTTTTTGTAACTTTACAACACCCTGAAACATATTTTCAATTGTTTTTTAGAAATGGGTCATTGTGTTGTGATTTTTTTTCGTTTCTCTCCTTTTTTTATTTTTTTTTTCATAATGTGCATTACATTTCACCTTATTCTATAGCATAACACATTTTTGTATTTTTTTCATACAAGTTAAAGGTGTAAAGGACAAGATAATGCTTATTGGTTAAGCATAAAATGTAGCTTAAAGATATGAAAGGTTCTTAATTAGGCTCAAATGGGTGACTAAAGATATTAATAGTGGTTAGCTTGAAATGCTCTATCGATCCAAATAAGGCCTAAGTCATTTCTTATACTAAATACTATTTAGAATTTTGTCTCAAATGATAATCAAATAGATTCTAAAACATGGTAGATCTCAACAACTCGTATAACTCACTACAAATTTTCTTTCAATAAGCATACCAAAATCAATCATGAATATGGGCATAAAAGTTTGAATCAATCAATCAAAGCTAGCAAGTATAAGACATGATTAATGTAAGTATCTTAATAAGCATGTTACATTCCTTATCCAAGTCATGACAATAAATATCTCATTGGGTTCATATGTTTCATATCAAGCATATCTGCATTTAGTTTCCATATATTTATTAATTTCTATCCAAATCATGTTTAAAATCATACTAAAAATAAAAATAAAAACATTTCTTAAAAATTGAAAATTCATACTAAATACTAAAGTAGAAAATGATGTTCCTTCCCCAAAACTTAAATTGCATATTATCCCCAATGTACAAATAAAATATGAAAAAGTGAAAGGAAAGAAAACTCCCTTAGTCTTGGGACACCACATTTGTCATTGAAATTCTTGATCTTGTTGTGCCATTACTCTCTATATTTATTCATCTACAAATCAAAAATAATAAAAATGTAAGTAAAATAATGTTGGGTTGTCTCCCAAATAACACCACATTTAACATCCTTGACTAAACGGTCATATCAACTCCTAAGGTACATCCATTTCTGTCCATTTACTATTGAGTTTTCTTGGAAAAAATTTAATTCTTCAATTGTTCAATAATACTTTATGTTCTAGTTTAAAAAAGCGGTGTTCAATTCTCTTATCATGTCACATTTTTTTTCTTTTTGATTTTTTTGGCATTCTTATACATACTTCATCATAGCTTATCTAATTTATGTGTTTGTAACATATTTTTCTCCTCTCTATTAAATTATTTTTCTTTCCTATTTGATCGAGGATGGTAGGATAAAGGTATGTGGTCTAACATTGGTGGCCCTTCAATAGATGCTTTAATCTTAGATCCTATCTCAAATTCTCCACAACCATATTAGGTATACATATGGAAGGTGTAGCCTCCAAATAATTCACGCAATCAACAATACCAATCACAGATTCCATACTTTCAAAATTAAAATATATTGAGTTGTTTCTTGGCGAATTTACTTCATTGTTCAAATGCTTTAAAAACTGTAAATGTCACTCATTCATCTTGTATTCTTATTATAAGCTAACCTTTTTGTACATCAATGAGTGATCTTTTAGCTATTAAGAATGGGCAACCAAGTATTATAGGAATATTATGGTCTTCTTTCATGCCTAGTATAATGAAACGTGTCATAAAGATGAACTTGTCTACTTTTACTAGAACATCTTCTACCTTACCTCATGATGACTTAATTGAGCTATTTTTCATTTATAATGTTACTGAAGTGGGTTTGGCTTTACCAACCCCGATCTTTTGAAGACCGATAATGGCATAATGTTAATGCTTTAGCCTAAGTTACATAGTGCTTTCTCAAATTTCATATTCCTAAATGTGCAAGGAATGTTAAACCTACCCATATCTTTCAATTTTGGGGGTAGTTTTCAGGCAAAGATGGAATTATAACCTTTAGTTAAGGTTATTGTTTCATTATCTCCAAGCCTTTTTTCTTAGATAGGATGTCCTTCAAAAATTTGGCTTAATAATGCATTTGTTCAAGGGCATCTACAAATTATATATTTATGTGTAACTTCTTGAAGACGTCCAAAAATTTTAAAAACTATGTATCCAACTTTTTCTTTTATAGTCTTTAAGTGAAATGAATAGTAGGTTTGTATAGGTTTCTCATTTTTAGTAGAATTATTTCTTTTCCAGTGCTCTATTTATCCACTTACTCCTCATCATTTTTAGCTTTTTAGTTCTCTTCATCCTTTTGAGTCTCATGTTCCTCCTCTATAGTTTAACCCCTCTTCAAGGTTATGGTGTTGCAATTCTCCTTACCTTCTCTTCTTGAGTTTATAATTATGTAACTTGGATGGTTACCTTAAGGCCTTTGAATTATGGATTTGGAAGGGTTCCCCATTTGGGTTTGTAAATTTTGAATTGAAGCCTCTTAAGTCGACTTTTGTATTTACTGATTGGATCAAGTCTTCATTATCCCAATTAAAGCATTTGTATTGTCCTTAATAAGTGGATTCTTCTCTTGGGCTTGTGATTGTTGTAGTTTTTAAAAAATAGGTGATAGATATGATTAATAGTTGAATTGATTACAACATTGATTTTTGTTATTACTCAGAGAGAAATTTGGATATTAATTGTCTACATCCTGAGTAATATATTCATGTATGGATTATAACTTTGGTTCATATATTCATGTATGGATTATTACTTTGGTTCATATTATCCAACATAGCATGCTAATTTAGGATTATTTGGAAAATTATTAAACAAATGAGCTCCATCATTGAAGACACAAGGCATCCCTAAATCTTGGACCTAGTTTCTACTCACTGGCAAGTTTTGAGCATTCAAAATAATCACCAAATATGACATTTAGGTTGTAAGTGTCATGATATCATTTACTTTATGCACTATGGATACTCTTCTTATGGCTTCCATTTTGTCCATTGGCCATTGATAATTGTTACTAGCCATTTTCTTTAGTGAATCATATGCTTGATTGAAAGATTTAGCTAGCAGAGCTTCATTAGAGGAGGCATCAACAATGGTTCTTATTTGATCATTGAGATCATTGTAGAAAGTCTTCATTTGGATCCAATGAGGGATACCATAGTGAGGACACTTCCTTAGAAATTCTTTGAATTTTTACCTTGCTTCATATAAAGATTCTCTTTCATATTATTGGTAAGAGGTAATTACATTCCTAAGCTTGGAATTCTTTGTTAATGGGAAGTATTTCATCAAGGAGTTTAGCCAAGCTCAAGCATGGTCTCGGAAAGAGTAAGGGAACTATCTAAGCCTAGATGCCTCCTTGGTCACACTATTAAATTTGAATGAATCTCCAATTTCAATAAACAATCTAAGATGTAGATGAGGATCCTCTATTGGTAATTCGTTGAATTTTCCAACTATTTGTAACATTTGAAACATCACTAGCTTTAGTTCAAATTGATTAGCTTGAATGTTTGGCCTTATAATACTTGTATTCAACCATTTTCCAATATAGGTATTTCATATTCATTCATAGTTATATCTCAATGTTAAAATTGAGCTCATTATTGTTTACTTCTAATAGATTATCCATTTCTTTCACTTGGGTGACAATTTATTATTTTCTTATTATTCTCAAAGTATGCTCGATTTTAGGATCTAAAGACAAAATTTCTTCCTTACGGACTCTACCCATGCAATAGAGCCCATTATATTTCAAATAACATTAAAGGAGATGTCGAAAAAAAATTAAAAATGAATAACTAAATACATAAATTAAAATTAAAACTACGAAAAAAATAAATAAAGAAAAATAACTAAAATAAAATAAAATAAAAATTAATTTCTAATGTTTATAATCCTTATATTCCAAATAACATTAAAGGAGATTTTTAAAAAAATTTAAAAATGAATAACTAAATACATAAATTAAAATTAAAACTATGAAAAAATAAATAAAGAAAAATAACTAAAATAAAATAAAATAAAAATTAATTTCTAATGTTTATAATCCCTAGCAACAAAAACTTGATTGACACGAATTGTGTGCAATGGGTACACAAGATATTAGTGATCCAAAAATAAGAAAATGAAATGTCAATTTAACAGAACTCTACTACATTTTTAGGTTAAAAGAAGAAGTGAGGGGGTATTTATAGAACTTAGATTTTCCACCTCATCACTACCTATGGCAAGGTGCTAGGTAATTTTGGTAGCCATCTTGGTAGCGAATTGGTAAAAAGCTACATTTTTTTGTTTGAAATATTTTTGAGTACTTTCCATATATACTCACACCCGAAATGAACTAAAAATACAAGTGACAATATCAACTTACTTATACTCTCGCTCATAAAAAACTAACACTTCACTTAGCGTACACATTACGAAAACCAACTCCATGGTGTATGTAAACATGCTTACATATTAAGTGTTCCTAACTATATCCATATGTGTATTATTGATCAATAGTAACCAACCTTACATAGAAGATGATAGAATAATGAGTAAAATAAAATAGACATCATGTTTTGTATACAGGAAACCAACGCACAGACACAGAAACAATGGAACTTACAAGAAGGTTCGTGCCATAGTATGAAAAACTTTACGCCATGGTCTGCATATACTTTTTCGCTTGAAATACCTTTTTCCTTTGCAAAAATCATAAATTCTCTCTCATTTTCTCACTTTTTCTCACAAAACCTATTTTTCTCTCCTACCAAACACCATAATCCTCAAAAATCCAAACTTTCTTCAAATTTTCTTCAAAACCTTTTACAATAATCACTTTCCTAACAATTTCCTACCAAACCCACAAAGAAAATTTCAATTTCTTCAATAAATTCAAGAATCTTCATCTTCTACAAAGGGGTGTTCTTCATTGTTCTTCATTCCATAACAATGCCTGTAAGTTTTCATAAAATTTTAGAGTTTTAATCTTTAAATTAAATTCTCTAAAATTTATAAAAATTATTATGATTTTTTAAGAGTTTTAAAACCCTAATTAGGATCAAATAAGGGTTACTTTGTAGGTCGTGCTACTTAGATAAGCTATCTTCTAAATCGCACCACCCAATTTACCTTCCTCCAAACTGTGGATCTAGGGCATACTTGATGAGATAAATACATTACTTTCCATGAAGTGATGTCTAGGGTCATCACCCCAAGATGAGAAGCAACTTCTTGTTGCGACTCCATAGATGTGGCGAACATTGAATCCAAAACACAAAGTTGTTGAAAAAATTGCAAATGAAGGCACTTTCTAAGGAGATCACCCATCCATGAATTTATACAGGTTAACATTCTTAACTGTAAAGTTCCAAAGAGTGGTTATGAAAAGCTTTGTACTAATGGGTATGGTATGGATGCTTTTGGCTCAGGGAAGAAACTAAATTATGCATGACATGATGATAGGAAAGAATCATAGCATGTGAAAGACTTCTAATGCCAAAAGAAGAGGGAGAAAAGGAAAGAAAACATAGATAAAAAAGGTTAAAATCCTGAATCGGGTAATGTATTGGTTTCTCCACCTTTCCTTTTCTATGTTCTTTGTTCTTAATGTCACTAAATAATAATGATGTTCTACCAATATGGAAGTAATAGGCTGGTCCTCATTATTTTGTGGCACTTTCTTTACTATTCATCGTATTTGAATATTTTATGATAAGTAATCATTTTTTTTCCTAAGACGTTATGTTGTTATACTTTATTTCGAGGAATGTGATTTTATTTACACTCAACTTAAATAAAGTTAGTGGTCAATGAGCGATCAATGAGTGACCAACATCGATCAATGGTTAGTTGAGACTGGTCATTGGTTTTTGGGTTAAATGTTGGGTTGGAATGGGGCCAATGTTGGGTTGGAATGGGATCAGTTTTCATCTATATGTTCTTAAGAATATGGGTAGACCTCTCAATTTCTCCAAGCCAATTACATCACTCTAAGTTCATATATTGATGTAAAGTGTTTATGATAATATTATAATGGAAGATACTAGCTAGTTAATTATAAAGAATTTTTAATAATGTAAAAAAAAAAATGAGAAAGATTAACGAGAAAGATCAAAGATGTACGTGGAGCGAGCTGAGAAAGCAAATGAAGTTGTCTTATAATACTTAGTTAAATTTTTATTGTATTATTATAATTAAATTGCTATAGTTCTTCTCATACTGTTGAGTATTTTCATTATATATATTTATATTATTTGTGGAAAACATCGGGTAGAAATGAAAATTATTATATCTAATGTGAGAATCATATATCACTTTTCATAGGTCTTGATTTAATGGGTTGGGTCAAGAAAGATAACCTTTTTAACTTATTTGGGTATTTGTCTTGAAGAGTTTAAAAGTAGTAAAAAAACATCACTTAGTCTTATCTCAATAGATTGTGTAACAAGTAATAACAGGTATAGATGTGTTTCTGTTCTAGCAGTTGAGCTTCAGACAATTATGCTTGCATGCAGTAAGTTATATATGTTAAGGTGCGTGGACAGAAGATGATTTGTTTGAATCTGATTAAAATCTTTCTGTTTTTATGATTAACATGGAGTAGGGGTGTACGTAAACCGGATCGGATCGTACCAAATTGTAAAATCGGACCGAATCAGACCGGACCGAACGGTTTTACAAATCAAACGATCGGATCCAATTTGTATTAACCGTTCGAACCGAACCGGATCAAATTGAACCATTTTATAAATCAAACAATCTAGTCCGGTTTTTATTACTTAAAACTGTTTCAAACGGTCCGATCCGATTCGAGTAATATAAACGGTACAATCTGGTTAAATTTTTTTAACCAAAATCGGATCAGACCGTTGGACACCCCTAACATGGAGGGTGATTGTTTATCGCTGTAAGGTGTATTAATGGAGATTAGGTGCTTGCTAGAGGGATGTAGCTCAAGTATTGTTTTGTTTAGGAGCAGAGAATCCAAATAGGGTTGCACATAAAATTTCTTATTTCGCTTTAGATGGATATATGGGATACATCGTATATGTGTGGGATTGGGATGCTCCTGTTGTGGTTGGGGTTTAGTTGGAGCTGTGTTGCATTAATGCTCAACATTTTGTTTGAATGAACGAGGATGATTTTATTAAAATAAAATAAAAAGCATCATCAACTAAAACGTGGTATATATAAAGTGCCAAAAAAGAAAATTTAAAAATTAGGTTTAATTATATTCATAAGTGAAATTCTCTTAATCATCATTGCATTATAAATATCTATTTTTTATATCATAAAAAATATAAAGCAACCTATTAAATTTTAGTAAAAATAATTGAATAATTAAATCATAAAAAAATGTTTAGTAAAAATTATTTGTATAAAATTAAGAGTTTTATATCATAAAAAATATAACGCATCCTATTAAATTTTAGTAAAAATAATTGAATAATTAAATCATAAAAAAATGTTTAGTAAAAATTATTTGTATAAAATTAAGAGTTAATATTGTGCATGGGTTTATGCGTACAAATATAATCTAGCATGTGGTGCATATATTTTTTTTTTTATAAAACTAATGATAAGCTTGAAATTAGAGAAGTGCTATTAGACACCGATTCTCAAGCTTATGGAATGTGCGTTAATAATTTAGTTATATTATTTAGCATTTTCTTTGAAGTGTATGTTATTTTATATTTGTAAAAGTTAATCCTATGAACTTTGCTTGATATTAAGTTCTTTTGTTTTTTTTAAGATTAATCAATTCAATAATTTTAATTAATTTTAAGTTTTTTTGCACAAAATTCTATCACATGAATTATTTTTAACCAACTCTAAGTTTTTGTGTTAGTTAGAACTTATTAATTGTTATGTGTTTTGAAGACGTATATTCAACAAATATAACAAATGTTGATTACTCATTAATTATAAAAATTTAAAAATGAATATTTTTATGTATTACAATTATATCATAATTATAATTAACATGATAGTTTTTTATTGAATACAATTTTACGAGTCTATTTATACTTAATAATATTATAACATATTATTTATGATTTATCACAAACTTGGACGTATAGACTTTTCTTTTAAAATAGATTCAATACTTTGGATCGTAAAACATTATATAAAAAATTAAGAAAAATTAATAAGTAAATTTAAAATATTTTTATATACATATATTTACTTCAAAAGGTTAAGTCATGTTCTAATCACATCTTAAAAGATTAGAAAATAATGAAACTCTAAACTCTACACCATAAATCCTTACATGAAAAAAAAAGAGTTAGGATGAGCTAAAAATAAACATGCCAAATAATTAAGGTACCGGAGCTACAACATGCAAAGCAAGATGTTCTTAGTACTAATACATGCAACAACAAGTCATTCTTCGCTAAGTCGATTTTCATTCTATATTTACATCTTCAAGTAAGAAACACATATATGGCTAGCACATATCCATAAGAGACTGAATTATGTAACATATAAGCCCTGCATGATAATATAGAGAGCCAAAAATGAGCCAAGAATCTCACCGGAATGATAATAGAAAGTCGAGTTAGCTAGTCTTAGAACATCCGGCAAGTCATTCTTGGCTCAATTTTCACTCTCCATATCTTCATGTAAAAAGCTATATATGTAGTTAAAAGATACTTGATATTTAGCTAGTGAATTTCTTTCATATATATAGAGGCAAAAGATGTACATATTAGTAAAAGCTATATTTCAATTGGAATGTATATCATAACATGTGCCTTAAAGTATATTTATGTTTTTATGCTACTAGCTTATTACTTTGATGAAATGCACCTAGATTAGATAAAAGATTCTTAATTAATTATTATGGGAATAGAATAATAAATAATTAGAGAATTGAATATATATTTTATATGATACATTAATTTATTAAATTATCATATATTAATGGTTGAAATTTATAAAAGATAAAATCATTTTTTTAAACTCAACTATTGAAATATAATGTTATAAGAAATTGTGTGATAAATTTTAATAATTGATCTTACATTTAATTAGAGGACGTAATTTCTTTATATATTGAATTTTATTTTTAATTCTATAAGAAAAAATGTATATTATTTTTTTATGATATAAAATTCACGTGTTTCTTTCTAAAAATATGTATGTTATTAAAAAAATTAAAAATTAAAATATATAAATAAATAAATAATATATAAATTGAAGTGATATTATACCATTGAATTTATCCTTAGCTATTGACTTTATTGAAGTGTCACATCAAATTGTTGACATTCTTTTCTTATGTAACATATCTAAGTGGAATCTATTGCTTCGGGAAATAAATCTTCTAAAGTAGAGATAAAATCAAATCACTTTTATATGCATCTCAAAAATTTCAATGTCATACAAATACATATAGAAAATTGTCAACGATGTGGAGGTCAATATCTATGAATTGAAAATTAATTAATATTTAATTTTTTAATAATATTCAGAAATTGGAAAGAAAAAAAAATTAAACAAATCTTAAACGATATTTTTTTCTAATGAAATCAAAAATCAATTTGATGATCCCGTGGATTTTTGCCGAGTCGTTCCTGACCAAAAATGGGAAATTTTTTTAACACAAACATATGTATCATTAACGGTTCTTGCAGCTTAAAACTTAGAAATTCAAGTTCATAATATATATTGTTAGTTTTTAGAGGGTGTCAGACTGTCATTACATATGGTTATAATTATTGATATATATAAGTGCAGTGGAGGTAGATAGAGATGAGAATTTTAAATTTTAAATTTTAAGTTTTTAATATTTATTATTTTAAATTTTTTTAATAATTTAAATATATTTTACTAAAATAAGTATATATAATACATTCACCGTATTTATTATAATTAAAAATAAATAATAATTAATATTATATTTATTATAATTAAAAATAAATAATAATTAATATTATTTTTAGTAAGATGTAAACTTAGATGAGAATAATAAATCTGATTGTCCATGGTATTATCTCTTTAGAAATGTTTGTCCGCTATGGTTTTGAAGTTTGGTCGTTTTCCTAGTACATTTTTTTTAATATATTCCTTTAGTTATTTTTTAAAGTTTTAATTTTATTTTTTTTATATCTTGTATACTAATAAATATTAAAATACCCTTATAATAAATAATAGTTATATAATTTATATTTAATAATTTTATTTGTATTGATTTTACTTTATAAACCTTGAATTATTATTTTAAGAGTAATAGTTGTGTTGAACAAATTATATTTTTTTAAGTCAACATCAAATATCAATTAAAAAATAATTAACTAACTTATATTACTTTTAAGAGATAAAATATTCATAAAAATATTTATTAAGTTCGACGAAGTCTTACTTATAATTTCAAATTCATATGTGTCATCTTATTATATTTTATTTATTTGTTAAATGAAATATCACTCGTATTTTAATTGTACAACGTTATCATAAAATATCATATTTATTGCTTATAAAATAAAAATCACATTGGTGTTTGGTCATTCTCCTAACACATTTTCTTTCTCGTTCTTTTTTCTTATTTTATATATATTCCTTTAGATATTTTTTTCTCATGATTTAACTTTACTTCTTCTTCTTCTATTTTCCTCTTTTATACTCATAAATAATAAAATAATCTTATAATAAATTATAGTTGTATAATATTATTTATCTTGATTTTATATTGTGATATTATTTTAGGAGTAATATTTGTATTAAACTAATCATATTTTTTTATGTCTAAATTATATTATATCTAATATCAATTAAAAAAATAATCAATCAACTTTTATTTTTTTAAGCAAAAGATATTCATAAAAATACTTATTAATTTTGATCAAATTTTGTCTATCATGTCAAATTCATATGTGTCATCCTATTATATTTAATTTATTTGTTAAATAAAATATCACTCATATTTAGAGTGTTTGATGTTATTACAAAGTGTCACACATATTACTTATAAAATAAAAAACGCATTGGTGTTTGGTCACTCTCCTAGCACATTTTTTTCTTGTTATGTTTTATTATTTTATATATATTCCTTTAGATATATTTTTTTCATGCTTTAACTTTACTTCTTCTTTTTCTTTTTTTGCCTCTTTATACTTATAAATAATAAAATATTCTTATAATAAATTATAGTTATATAATTTTATTTGTCTTGATTTTATACTGTGATATTATTTTAGGAGTAATATTTGTATTCAATTAATCATATTTTTTTATGTCCAAATCATATTATATCTAATATCAATTAAAAAATAATCAACCAACTTTTATTTCTTTTAAGCAAATGGTATTCATAAAAATACTTATTAATTTTGATCAAATTTTGTCTATCATGTCAAATTCATATGTGTCATTCTATTATATTTAATTTATTTGTTAAATAAAATATCACTCATATTTAGAGTGTATGATGCTATTACAAAGTGTCACACATATTGTTCATAATATAATTATTATTGTGTATATTTTTTTCACTAAAGTAATAAATTAATTAACTATTTATTAATAAAATAATATTGTTATACATTTTCTCTTAAAATAAGAAAATAATTAACTATTTTTTTAAAAATTATTTTTTCAAACTTTTATATAAAAAAAATGTAAATCAATTTTTCATTTTGTCATACTAAAAAAACCTAAAAACATTATATTTAAAGACTTTTTTAAAATAAAGAATTTTAAAATAATAATTATTATTAATTATCAGTTAATATTATTATATACTTATCATATTTAAATAATGTATAGATTAAAAACTAGTTAGAAGAGTGAGAAAGCATCAATCACATGCTTTCCATATGTTTCATGCTTGGGTGAACAACTTACACGTTTAGGAATGGGTAAAAAAACTATAGGTTCAGTTATCTGCGATTATTCAAATCGACGTTTCAGTTTTTATCCAGTAAATTTCGGGGACAGGTATAGTTTTAGATGTAAACTGAACATGAGGTAATGGGTACGGTTATACTGAAAACCGTATCCGTCCATACCCAAAATTAATTATATTTATTTAATTAATTTATATATTTAATAAATTAAATTATATATTAATTAAGTTAAGGTTATTAGTTTCACTTGCAATCTTAGATTTTTATTTAGAATTGATTCAGCTCGTTGCTCGCCTCTAATACCCTACTACTCTCAGCTCTCAACTCTCAACTTTCTGCCCTATATCGCTTTCAACTCTTAACTCTATGCCCTATACCGCTCTCAACTCTTAACTCTATGCCTTCTTCCACTCTCAGCTCTTAGCTCAATGCCCTCTGCCGCTCTCAGCTATCAACTCTCTGCCCTCTGTTTCTCTCAGCTCTCCCCCTAGTTAGTTCTTTTCTCATTCACTTCTACAGTCCTCCTTGGCTTCTTCTTCTTGATCTTATCAGGTAGACTATAGATACATAAAGTGTTTCTTTGTCTCCTAGTATGAAGCAAATCTCCAACTTACTCCATTCTATGCTTCGTGTTCTCTTTTATAGATTTACATATATTTCTTCTTTTTATTCTGTGGTTTTCTAAATTGATTTCAAGAATCGAGACTCATTACTACCTGTTGATGTTTTTACAGTATTTTTCATTCTGAGTATTTTGCAAAATCTTTATTTTTATTTTTATCAAAAACTCGAATCCATATTATTTTGTCTATGTAGTTTACTTCAACAGTGGATACTTTGTTTTGTGTACGGAGTTTAAGCTAAAAATTTATATCCTTTATAATGAAGCCAACTCTTTTAGCTTTAGGATTATAACTTTTTCTTTCCCATTTTAAGCTCTGACTGGAAAGCTCAAAAAATAATTTAACAGAACATGATAGGTCTATTTACTATTGGAAGCACTTTTACAATATTTCAAAGCAATTTTTATCACCTTATGTATTATCAAGATAATAGATCAAATAATAGGCTCGATAATTTTTAATACCATGTGAGGGTAAAAAGTTTGAACTTCATAGTATATTTTTAAACAATAATAAAAAAATCCTAATGAATTCCGAAATAGGTGGTAGATGATGTGAAAACTTGCTTCCATGATAACTCTCCAATGGAAAAGTTAAAAAAATCTCACAAATAAACAATAAAATTTGCCTATAAGAATAGCATGTTGACATATGTCACCAGGTATCGAGCACGTTAATTGTCAATATCTTGGAGGTAAAGAGCTTGCAAGCTCTTTCATGTAGAGTTGTTTCAAATATTACTACTTAAACCAAAATATATAAAATAATACTTAAACCAATCTACGGGAATAGAATTGCTAAATTAAACTATATGCAATTCTAGTGAGAGCAATAAGCACTATATTTCATCTTGATAAAACTTATTAAAGTGAAATATTAAATAATCATGCTAATATACTTTAGTTGATCCATTGGTTTTTCTAATTGTAAAAATTATGACCTTAGGAATGGGCTCTATCGTGTGACCAATTATCCAAAATTTATCATATTTGCCTCAATATATTTCAATAACAAATGGGTAGCTCTTTTTCTTGCAATCAAATTGCAAAACTAACTAATATAGCAATCATATATTGATTAAGATAAATTACAAAACTAACCATTTGGGGAGGACCTATGGACACCTTTACTTTTCAAAAAACAAAATTTAATTTTAAATTAACTTTTAATATAAATATAATTATATATAGGAATATATTTAACATTTGACACCCTCGAACAATAATGTTTTATTCAGTTTCTTATTAAGATAATATGTATCATTTGGTTTTCTAGTTTATAAAATATGTTTTAAAGTTCATTCACTTGTAAAAAAAGATAAATAATTAACAAGTATGTATTGTTGGTTAAGTATAAGTTTTATTAGAATTTGAGTTTTTTTATCATATCTTGTAGAGTTTGAGATTTATAAAGAAGACATAGGCTTCAAATATTATGACAAGTGAATATGTTGAAAGGTAATGAGAGATAATAGAAAATATATGTATATTTGTTTATATATGAATTTAAATTTTGAAAGTTATTTTTTCAGAATTTTTCACCACAATCCTCTAAAGAAGGAAATGAAATTGAACTTAATGTGGAGGTAACAAGTGGTGGAACTTCAAGCACCAATAAGAAAACAAATGCTCATCTCCTTACATCAACCTCCTTACTTGAAAATACACAAAGTTAACCATCACATGAATGTAGTGAAGAAGAAAATAAAAAGGCTAAATTAAAGTCTGAAGCATGGGTTCATTTTGATAGGAAGAAAATTAATGGGATATAGAAGGCAAATATGTAATTATTGTGGAAAAATATTTAGGAGGTGATACAAGGAATGAGACATCTCACTTGAAAGTACATACAAAAGGTTGTCCATTCAAATGGCAAGAAAGAGTTATAAGTCAATCATTGTTAAATCCTAACAAGAAGAGGGATAGAATTTAGTTAGGACATTAAATTTTGATTCTCAAGTTTCTCGTGATAAATGTGAAAATATGATAATTCTATATGAGTATTATTGAGCATCGTTAATTTAGGGAGTATTCACATTCATTACAACCAATATAGAAGCTTATTTTTCGTGCTATAGTTAAAAGAGACATTATAAAGATATATGATGTTGAGAAAAAAAAGATGGATATGTTGGAGAACAATAGAAGTTGTGTTGCAATCACGAGTGATATGTGCAAGTTTGGAAATTAGAACAAATTTTTCATGGCTGTAACTTGTCATTTCATTGATGACAATTGGTATTTGCATAGTAAAATAATAAGGTAAATTTTACAAGTTTATTGTTGAAATTTATGGAATTCGTGTGAAATATTTTTTTTATAGCTTTAATATATTAAATGATTGTATATAACTTTTTTATAGGTGTATATATGTTCCTGCTCCACACACTGTTGAGGTTATTGGTCAGGAATTGATGGGTTGCATTTTGGATTGAAACATTGATAGTAAGATTTCAATATTACCTTATATGTTATATTCATTAGATAGAACTTCACTATTATTGTATAAAGATATTTTTTCATATACGTTGTGCTGCTCACATATTAAACTTAGTATTGAAATATGGGTTAAATATAATTTCTCAATTCATTGTTAAAGTTAAAAATAGTGTTGCATATTAGATAGTAACATAAAAGATGAAGATTTTTTTAAAAAAAATTGCATCTCAAGAGATAAAGTCTGCTTGTAATAATTTATCTCTTGATTGTTAAATTCGTTGAAATTATATTTTTTTAATGCTTAAAAATGCATAATTTTATGAGAAAGTATTTCCTCGATTGAAACAATTAGATAAGAATTATAATACTCTTCCTGATGACTTGGATTGGAAAATGAAAAGTAATATTTGTGATAAGTTAGAGGTATTTTATAGTGTCATTGAATTGATTTTTGGTTCCAACTATCCCACTATAAACATGTTATTTCCTCATATTTGTGATATCAAATTGGCATTATATCATTGGGTTAATGATGAGGATGATTTGATCAAAAGAATGGCTAAAAACATGATTGTAAAATTTGACAAGTATTGGTAAGAAGTTAATATTGTCATGTCTATAGAAGTTGTTTTGGATCCTAGACTTATGATGAATTATCTCAAATTTTATTTTTCAAGAATATATGGAGAGAATTTCAATTTTGAAAAGTATCCATTAATACATGACATAGCTAGATATATCTTGGTTATTCCTGTGACTATAATTGCTTTAGAATCTACATTTAACACTAGTAGTAGAGTAGTAAGCAAACACCATAGTAACTCAAAGGAAATACATTGAAAGCTTTGATGTGTATCCAAGATTATTTATAGGCTAATATTCGTAAATAAAATATAAGTCTATATATTTAATACTTGTAATTGTTATATTTTATTAATAGTTTTTTTATATACTATATATTAATTATTTTTATTGTGTATTCGAATAATTTATAATTTATTCATTCCAATATTATTATTGCATAAGATGATATTGAGGTAAAGCATTTACATAATTAATTAACTAATTTATTATTTTGATTTATAAAAGTGATTTTATATGTTTGATTTTTACATGATACTTGTAATGTTAAATAATAATTGAAAGAGAGAATTTTTGTTTTATTGTACTTAATATTTTTTAAAATTTATGTAGTTAAATTCCAATATTTATATAAGTGTAATATTTTATTTATATTTTCTCATTTATTTGTGGAAAATTGAATTTTGGATTTATTCTATTAAATTAGAATTAAAATTGTTCATTTTTAATTATGTGTTTGTTATATCATGTTTAATAGAATTTTTTAAAAAATTTTGGAAAATAATTTTTTTTAATAACTGTCTCGGACCATTACCTGTATAAAAAATCGTCATCAAACTGTAACAGTTTTTTGACGATTTTGAGTACAAATTTTATAATTTGATTCGGAAATAATTATATAAAAAATTATCTTCATTCGTACTCGTGCTCATCCCTAGACACGTTTCTAGGATTTCGGGTGGGTCATCACGTGGGATCCTCGTGATCCCTTGGATTCTAGGCTAAGATTGAGTCAGGTTAGACCGGGTTGGAGGAGTGTACCAAACTTGAGAAGTGAACTGGGCTTGCCATATTCATCCTAAATCCTTAGGCCCAATCTATAAAGGTGTTGTCCTGGGTTGAACATGTTGAGGGTCTTTGGGCTCTAGTGAAGCCTCTAGCTTCAGCACGGGCAGAGGAGCAATGCTAGGCCTATTATAGGGTCTTGGTGAAGGCGTTAACGAGGGATGAAAGTCTTTTACGCTAGGATGCTGCATAAATATTTGATATACTTTAATAATTTAAAAAATATTATTAGTGCTAAATAAAATGAGGTTATTTATATACAAGTTAATACAATCATATAAAATAATAAATGGAAAAAAATTTCACATCATTCATTAACCTTACTCATGTAAAATTTTCTCTACGAGAGATATTTATTTAGGACAAGACACTAATGTGTTATTGGCTATACCCCGTACCCATGAGCAAACAATTAGTTATAATATATAATTATAAAAAAGTTAAACATATAAAAATATCAGGGAATTATTATATTTATTTTATTAATATTATTAATTTTTTTTCTCATTTATAATATTTAATTATTGTATTTATCCTATTTATATAAACCATTGTGTTAATATTAGTTCCTTAATGTAATATTTTAGAAAATAACTTGGATAATTAAATTGATAGATTTCTAATAATTTAAATAGTTAAGTGATAGATTTTAACAACATAGATAATTAAATAATATTATATTTAATGGATAATAACATTTAATTATTTATGTTTATTCAAATTTCAATATTATGAAATTATAGGATGCTCGTATATATTTTTGATATAATTTTTTTATTCTCGTTACTATAGTTAGTAAAAAGGTATGCATTGAGTTCTGTTTAGATTAAGTCAAATTATCAAAATAAGTTAATAAAAAGTGACAAATACCACATAAGTGACATTCATCATCAAAGATAATGGAAATTTATTTATGTATTTGATATATTCATTATTATAAAATATACAAGATCTATCTATCTATCTACGTATGTTGTGCTCTTTCTAAATAATAAATTAGTATTTTTAAGTTCTATAAGATGAGTAATATATATATATATATATTAGAATTATTTAAAAAAATAAAAAAACAATTATACAACTATTACGATATTACCAATTTAAGAGCAAATGTTACTACAAATTTATGTCAACGCAAAATTAATTGAGTTATAAATAAAGGTTTACCCCATTAGACTTCGATAAATCCTTTTCGGAACTCGTCTTGGATTCCTAATTACACAACCAAACCATGTTCATTCTTTTTTAAATATATTATAATTTGATGTTTTAGATCAATAAAATTCAAAATTATTTTAATTTTTTTCTTTATAAAAAACAAATACCCAAAGGAGATCTAGAAAGAAGGCAATATGATTGGTAAATATTATATTATTAGAATAAAGAATAAAACCTTTAAATTTCTTTATTGGGTGTAAAAACAATATACCTATATAATATCTAAATTTTATATTTATAAAACTCGTAATTGTTCGAATCACTTATAATAAACGACAAATATATTCCCAATATTGATCTCTCAAGAAATTACAATGGTTTTAAAAAGTTAAATTTTTTCTAATATTGTAAAACAACAAAAATCCTAACATACTTTAAGAAGTGTTTGTTGACAAAATAGAATCATAAATTTTGAGTTACATTATACCTACAAAAACTAAATAAATCAAAACAAGTAAATCAAAATAGGTAAATGAAAGCGAGTAAATTAAATTATAAGTAAATCTAAGATGATAGATGAATATGAGATTTTAGCAAGCATAACCCTTCACAAATAGAATGAATTGAGTGACTTAAATATAAATTAGATTTATTGATTTTTTATTTTTAAATAAATTAACTCTCTATAATCATGGTGAATTCCTAACGAAATTCAATTACTCAATTCTTATTATGTCGGGGTTAAAATTGATTAATTGATAACATTAAAGAAGTATATATGAGCTAAAATCTTTAATTAATTAATAACTTAATTTGGTCGAATTTGAAATTAATAAATTGATAAATTTAAAATAGACATATTTTTTTAATTATAAATCAAGATTTGGTTAATCATTAATACATAATTAAATATATTTTCAACCAACTAATTTAAGACAAATAAAAAAAATTAAAAAGATTCATATTCATTATGCACAACTAAGCACGTATGATGTATCAAATGCTTAATTATAAAATATTTTATTTAATCATAAATAAAGATTTGACCTATCATACATTTATGATTAAATATCTAAAGATTATAAACAAGAAATAAATCTAAAACTTTTATGTATTTAAATCACAAAATTGTCCTATAATCATTGGAAGTAGAAACTAAAATCTCATATTACAGATTTAATAAGTTATAGTTAAATTAATAAAAGTCAATTCAACTATGTAAGATATCATATTATAGAAAGAAATAAAAGATTTAACAATTAAAAATATCTTTTTTTTTGTTGAAGACGATTCCATATTTCTGGACAAGTTGTCTGTAGCTCCTCTAAATCCATGAATCTTCTCCATAATAAGTAGGATTTCTTTCTATATCTATATGTGGTGGTGGAAAGACTTTGAAAACTAAACTAAAAACTATATGTAACAACTACTTTACATAAAAAAAATGACTATCTAATCTAATTAATACATTGTTATATTTATAAAGAGAGGTGATGAAATGGGTCAAAAATAAAAAAAATGAAGCTGAAACTTGTTTGCACAATTCAATCTGAGAGGATCGTGCTATGGCATAACATAGTTCACGTTGCAACATGATGAGTGCTCAAAAAGCACTAAAATAACCATGATTTTATGCACATTAATTGATTAAAAATATATATATTTATATGTTTTATCATATATTTATATAAATTTGTCTTTTTCGGAATCACGGGTATTTTTATTGTTTTTCAGGTATTTTGGCTTAAAAACGCAATTTAAAGACTCAAAGAAGAATACTTGAAGCAATACATCACAAATAAATTAATAAATAAGTGGGAAAAGGTCAACAAACATGGAAAAATTGGACAAAATGGGTCGAAAAGGTCAAAAATGTCAAAAGATCGAAAATCATGTACAGCCTACCTTGACGCTTCAAATACCGCGTGCAGGTTCTGCGCCTTACAGCGCCCGCGTTGGCTCTATTCCGCGCGCGCAGACGCTGGCATCGTTCACGCGGCCAGCGCGCGCTCGAATACCAGCGCGCCAACGCGTTTTCACCACATTTTTCACGTGCAGCTGTGGACGTCATGCCGACGTCATTGATGACCTCGCATGTCCACTACACGTTTTTAATTTTTTAACATTTTTTTACTCATTTTTGCTCTCCATCCTCACCTATAAATACCCCCCCTCCACACACCTTCAAACACCTTCAAAACTCACTTCTCTCTTCTTTCTTTCTCTCCATTTCTTAGTTTTTAGTTTTTTTTAGTTTTTCTTATGTTTTAGCTAGTTTTTCTTATGTTTTAGCTAGTTTCTCTTAGTTTTAGAGTTTTTCCTTCTTTGGGAAGAACTAGTTATGTTTTTGTAATATTTTAGCTCTTTGATTCAATAAATGGGAGTGCAAATTCCGTTTGGAGTTTTTCTAGCAACGGGAATAGCGTCGAAGTTCTGTAAAGATTTTATTTTCTTTACAGTTATTTTTATGCTTTATTCTTACATGTTATATTTAATTTGTCTGTGGTTAAATTTAACTGTGCTGGCTGTTTAGTAAACATGATGTAATAATGACGTTGTTATGCTTGCGAAATATTAAATAGGTAAAAATCTCTAAAATGAATTGATTTTATTTTTATTCATGATTTTATATTAAGAATGTTAGAGAGAAATATATTATTTTTCATTACAAACTTAAACCTGAAAATTAGATTTTAAGGTTTAGTTATGCATCGATTTAGAGTAGTGCTCTTTTATTTGATGGTACAATCGCCTCTAGTTAGAGTGAAGCTCTATTTCAAAAGTTTTTATAAGAATTATTATCTGAAAATGTATTGACGACATGTTTTCGGTAGTGATTTTAAAACTTGAAAGTTAGTACTCGGATAACTAAATTCTTAGGTTTAATTTGGATACCTTGAATAAAGTTTAAACTGTCTAACCCCACCAAAGGTGGCATTTAAATGATTCATTTTCAATCTCTTAGAAGAAGGAATTAATTTAATTAACCAAATTAGTTATCAACCCCACCCATAGGTGTTAATTGATTTGTTTAGTTAACAAAGAATATATAACCCCACCAAAGGTGGTATTCATACAAAAAAGGGAGAATCAATAAATATCAATTCATATCTTTAATAACCTAGATAATATGAGCAGGCATAATTAACTTAGTTATTATATCCATAAATACTCCAATCGCTTATAAATGATAAAATTTGCATGAATGTTTATTGAATCTATGTTTAATTTTCTGTAATTAGATTAAAAACACAAAACCCCAAAATATCGTGACAGGATGTTTAGGATTTAATTTCGTTTTTAAAAGTTTGAATAATAAATTAAAAACCACATACATTCCTTCCTTAGATCGACCTTGGGAGTAGACTTATCATTTTCTACGAAATGATTCGTGCACTTGCGAGAGTTTTACAAATATTAAAACCAAAGTATTTGCGAGAATCGGCAATGCCGGTGGGCGTGGGGCTGGGCTGCGGCGCGCGATTTTACGTCTTTTGACATTTTTGACCTTTTCGACCCATTTTGTCCAATTTTTTCATGTTTGTTGACCTTTTCCCACTTATTTATTAATTTATTTGTGATGTATTGCTTCAAGTATTCTTCTTTGAGTCTTTAAATTGCGTTTTTAAGCCAAAATACCTGAAAAACAATAAAAATACCCGTGATTCCGAAAAAGACAAATTTATATAAATATATGATAAAACATATAAATATATATATTTTTAATCAATTAATGTGCATAAAATCATGGTTATTTTTTTGGCGCCATTGCCGGGGATGACTCCGTTGCGGGGATGGCATCAAGTTTTTGGCGCCGTTGCCGGGGATGGCATCAAGTTTTTGGCGCCGTTGTCGGGGAAGGAATAACGTTTTTAATTTATTTATCAAAATTTTAAAAATATTTTTGTGCTGTAAATAATTGTGATTTTTTTTTGTTTTTGCTAAAAAAAAAATAAAAAATTTAATCAAATTTCAAATTTTAAATTTCATAAGAAATAATAAAAAAATAAAAAAATAAAATTTTAAATAAAAAAATTAAAAAATTAAAAATTAAAAAAATTAAAAAAAAATTAAAAAATTAAAAAACGTGTAGTGGACATGCTGAGGTCATCAATGACGTGAGCATGACGTCATTGTGGGTCACGACGTGAAAAATGGGGTGAAAACGTTGCGCGCGTCATTGAAGCGTTACAAGGCTGGCCGCTTGCAAGGCTACGGCGTGAATGGCGATGCACATGCGGCCGCGAATGGGGAGCCAACGCACGGGCGCCAGCACGGGCTGTATGGGCTGGTCAAGGCATATTGGTCAAGGCGCGATTTTCTCATTTTTGACATTTTTGACCTTTTCGACCCATTTTGTCCAATTTTTCCATGTTTGTTGACCTTTTCCCACTTATTTATTAATTTATTTGTGATGTATTGCTTCAAGTATTCTTCTTTGAGTCTTTAAATTGCGTTTTTAAGCCAAAATACCTGAAAAACAATAAAAATACCCGTGATTCCGAAAAAGATAAATTTATATAAATATATGATAAAACATATAAATATATATATTTTTAATCAATTAATGTGCATAAAATCATGGTAATTTTAGTGCTTTTTGAGCACTCATCACAACTCCCAACGAGCTTCTTGCTAGTCCCTTAGCAAGAGAAGCGATAAAAACTAAAAATTAAACTATCCTAAATCACTTCCGTGGATTGACACGGTTGCATTTAGCCTATGCAACAAGCCGTTAAACCCCTAGGTTGCCCTAGTGGACGAGTTTGAGTCTCGTGAGGGTTTTCAGTAATGATACCCACAAACATTGAACTAAATGTAAAAATCAAAAGAAACAATAAAATCAAACAAATTAAAAATTAAATTTACAACAAAATCACAAATTAACAACATCTCACAAAAATGTCTCATACTTTTTAATCTCCTTTAAGATCATAATTAAAATCTCAAGCATAAGTTATTTTAATCTCTTTAAACAATCATGATTTATTATAATAATTAGTCGAAAATCATTTTCATATTTCATGTCAAAAATTTATCAATTTAATTTCACCCAATTTCAGGGTCATGAATTAGAATTCGCTTCGACTCTATTCCTCACAAGTCAATACTCTCGAAACACTGAATCCTATGGGTTCAAACACTCATACTAATTTATATGCGAAAGAGTTTATGTATAGAAATGAACTAATATGTTCGCATATGTATAAAGAATAAAGGCTCAAAGTGTTATTTTAACATTGATCTCATGAAAGGAATCAAATGTATAAATTATAAAGATATCATATATAAAAATTATTTTCATGCATAAATCAAACTCATTAAGAAAGAATTTCAAGATATATGCCTTTTACAAATGAAGAGAGTGCAATGACTTTTTAGGGAATTATTTCCTATATCCTTCTTTTGTAATTAGCCTTTACTCACAACTTTGTAGGCAATGTGGGTTATAGTATGTAGATTATACTATATATTCTTTATCTCTCTATTTTTTTCTGAAGATATTTCTCAATATATGTATTTTAGAGAGTCAACCCATGTACAGATTGTACATATTTTGGATTTTGGTGAGTGGTTAATTTTGTGGCTTTTTTGTTTGATCTTGGTTTAGGTAACCCCAGATATGTCTTTTTGTTTTTGTAGTAGTCATGCATAAATGAGATATAAGCATATACTATCAACTTCTACTCAAATCATTTAATCTAAGCAAAAATAATAATCAAAAATATATGATACTCTATTAAAATGAGAAAAAAATTCATACATTCAATGCTAATACCTATAGAGATCATCTAAAAATTTGAAGAAATAAGAAATGTGTTTGGAGTAGAAAAAATATATATTTCACTCTGAATAAAGGAAATTAGGCTCAAATTATATCTCACAAAGGTAGTCTCCACTAAAAAAACTCATAAACACCGATTTTGGGTTTAATATAATTTCTTCATCTTATCAAGAAATACTAATTATGACAAAAACTAACTAATTATCAAAAATAATTACAAAATATTTCATGATATGTTTTCAAAAATTAATCTAACAGTACAAAAGACTTAACTATTTACTTAAATTTGATTTAAAGAAATGATAAATTTTTGTGAGAAAAGTTTTTTTTTTTTTTTTTTAATTAAGTATGGTAACTTTTCACAACACAGAAAACTCAACGTGTCTAGTTATTCATTCCGAATGGTGTGCGTTACGGCACACTAAATTCTTCTCTATGACATATTTGACTTTTCTTGAATTGTACCTTATACACCTTACAAAATGGTTGGACATTCTTGATGTAAGATTTACATGCCTTAATCATTTAAGCTCTTAGGATGCAAAATAAGTGCTCAGTATTGTTCTTCATGTATTGACAAATTTATTTATTTTGAAATTAAAAATACCTAAAATACAACAAAACGTACCCATTTTTTTGAACAAATAGATTTACATAAATAAATTACGTAAACAAGCTATACATGTTACATTTGACACTCTTTTAGAGAGTTTAAGAATTTTTCATATATTTGCATTTATTTATGATTATAGTGTGAATAAGGTAAAAAAGAATATTTTTTTTTGAAAAACAATTCTCTCATGTATATAACATACTATAATGAATATGAATATAAATATATGATCCCGTAATAAATGTTTTTTTGCTCGTCTATCAGTAATAAATTTTACTCTTTTAGGAACATAATTCCAAGCAAAAGATTTAGTCTGATAAAATAATAACTTAATGTCATCGATAATATGTCCTTCTATCGAAAGATTACTCGATTCATTATGTATTGATTGAATTGCTTGCAGTGAGTCAAACTCCAATAAAATAATTGTGAAATCGATATCCAAACTAAAGCAAAGGCCATTCCAAACAGCCCATAGCTCCGCCGTCCGTGGTGACATTAATAACTATCTCCTATCTTCCAACCTCTGCATAAGTCCTTTGGGTCTTGATTGACGTTCCCATGTGCAAAACGAAGAGTATGTTGTATCTTACTTAATGTATTATCTTTTTCTTATAAGTTTAATTATTGTTAATCAATAAATTAGATATATTTTGGACGTAAACATGTTTGTGATATATTGTATATATCACAGGCATGACTTTCATAATGTTTATGCGCGAATGAATGTTTGTAGTTTTGTTTCATTTTATTTGTAGGTATTTGTGAAAAATTATTTGACAATTTTTGAAAATAAAAAAAATCACATTTTTTGGGCTCGTCTACCTTGGTTAGCGAGGCTTTAAAAGTTATTATCCTCGTCGGGGTAGTGTTTTACCATCACATGGGTTAGGTTGGCGAGAGAGTCAACGAGGCCTTTAGACAATTGAGAATTTTCTTTAAATAATCCACTTTGTTTATTGTTATGGTAATTAGAAAAACTAAGCAAATTTTTATCGTGTTTTTATTCTATTTTACAAATTACTTTGATTATTATTTGGTGTTTGTGTTACGTGTTTGTGAGAGTAAAATAGTGTTATTGAGTGGTGAGTACTTAAGAAGTTTTTACTAATGGGATGTATTTAAAGTGGATACCTCATTATGTTCATGTTGTTGATCGTTGGTGATTGATCACACTATCATGTGAGGTGTTGGTTTTATAAAAGAGTCATATTTATGTGTCAAATTAAGTTATTTTGTAGACAGTAGACGAGGAAGTAATATCCAGTTAGGGTAAGATAGTCCTGAGTGATAGAATATCTGCATTTATACTTTTATTGGGTTGTATCTACATATTTTGTTTTAATGAATATTTATTTCTAAGTGGTTGTTATAAACAATCTGAGGATTTTACCACATAGATAAGGATTCTATTTAGGTTTATCTCATTATTTCTATGTATTATGCATGATAAGCCTTTGTGTTAGTACAATATGAGTCTATATCGTGTATGTATCAATGTAAGAGATTTAAACTTTGATTAGTAAGCTTTTCTACTTTCTATTGTTGCATGCTTTCTTTTGTTCAATTGTAACATGCCTATTATTTTATGACTATCTTACTTGTTGAATTAGATTAATCTATTTATTTCCTGATTAATTTAAATTTCTTATACTTTATATTTACTATCTATTTATTTTCATTGTTTGCAAGTTCGGTGTGAGTCTCTAAGGATTTAAGTTCAGTGTGAGTCTCTAAGGATTTTGTATCTCTTTATCCTGGTTGTTCATCGGGTTTCAAACCCATTCACTCATCCAAATGATTGCAGAGTATATAGCCCAAGCCTACACACCCACCCTCAACCAAAATGGCTACATCAATGTTAATCTTGTAGGTACTAGGTATTAGTGGAAACTAGTTTTTAACATGTCTTTTCATAGTTTTCTACCCTGGCTAGTTCGCCATATACCAATCAATTTGGTGTTGCACAGTCCAGCCATGATGTTCCTTTTCTATTTTTGTGCTTCCTTCACACCAAATTCAATACAACAAGCCGTTGAAAGTTTCCAATTACAGGTTGTCCAACTTTGACATAGCAGTCCACATACACTCAATTATATAAACTTGTTTTAACCATTTAAAAAAATCCCTCAACGTCGAGCACTTCCATACATCTTTTGCAATTGTGTATCCCTATAAGGCATGGATCTTTTTTCTTCTCATACTTAGAGTAGAAATCTAGGGTTTTTTACTTGCCTTCTTCCATTTGACTGATTCAATCCTATCGATACTTTAGAAATTTTTATTTTCTACTTCCTCGATCAATTACTTTTCATTGAGATATCAGTTTTCATCATAATTTCTAGTTGTCTTCATTACCATATCAGCCACTTCCATCTACAATTTTCTTAGCTTTTTTAGGGAGAAATGTTGAATAATTGACCTTAATTCAAGGAGAAAATTAAGGAGTAAATCAAGGAGTAAATGCAAGGAGCAATTCAAGAAACCTTTAATTTAAGGAATGAATCTCCCTATAAATAGATGTATAATTGTAATAAATTAATCATAAAATAATCATTCCAATTGAGAGAAAAGTTTAGAGAAAAAAACTTTAGTAAGAGAAAATTGAGAGCAATTTTCTTGTGTATAATTGAGTTATGAGTTTAATTGAGTTATGAGTTGTGAGTGTTGAAAACATCTTGTATAATTTTCCCCATTTTTATTCGTATCTCTTCGTCACATAAACTAAAACTTTTGATTTATCCATTTTTCTGTACAATTATGATCTTTTTGTCCTATTTATAACTTGCTCTTTCTTCCACATTGGAATCAATTTATTCAATGTCTAACTCATGTCTTCTATGTATTCTTTTATGTAAGTTAGAACTAAAAGAGGATTCTAAATCATCCAACCTTGCATTCATCCTCTTAAATTGGTCATGAATAGATTTGATAAAGAATTTCAAGTCAACCTCTTGTGGTTCTCCTCATTCTATACTCATGTTTTCAACATGTAAAATAAAATGAGATAACCCACGCATTCCCTCACGTGTTTGCTCTCAAATAAGATTGTTATCACTCTCTTTTTTAACACTATTTTCTCATTTTTTTATTTTTTAAGGTTGGATTTGGCCCAATCCAAAACTAAATAGGCCTATTTTATCTAGGGTTTTTTCTATGGTTTCTTACTTATAAAGAAGAATAGCTATGTAATTTGGAAGCAAAAACAAATATCATTAAGGAAAAGTATATTTTCGAAAGTTTTTGCTTTACCTTCTTGTGTTCTTGATTGAATGCTTGAATTCAACTTATCAAAAGGAGTGATAATCTTTTGTGAAGTCTTAAGATTGTGGTTTTAAGGACTTTGTTTCCTTATAGTTTTAATACGATCATCTTCAACTTAATCTTAGCAAATCAATCGTTCCTATTCTTTTGAGTTCATGGATTCCTAGGGTTGTTTTGCCTAGAGTGTTTGCATCATTTGGTATCAAAGCCTTGGTTGCTGAAAATAGGTTATCTATCTTCATCTATTTTCATTTTGAATTCTTGATTTCGAAAAACAATGATCTTGATTATTCCTTTTCTATGTTCTTGAGTCTCAAAAAATTTTTGTCCTTTGATTGTTTTTTGCATTCTTGATTATATTTTTGCATTCTTGATTATTTTCTGCATTCTTGAGTCACAAATCACATAAAAAGTTTTTGTTATTTCGAGTCTTGTATTTTCTTTCAATTTAGTTGTCGTTATTTTCATATTTGGATTTTGTTTCATATTTTTCTTTGAATTCTTTATATCTTCTTCTTGTTCTTTATTTATGTATTTAATATATCTTTGTTATTCAAAAAAAGAAAAGAAAAGAAGAGGATTGTTGTTCAGTTCAAAAAGTTTTTGTTTTGATAAAAACAGAGTTGCAACCTTAAATGACCATAACTTTTGACTAAGGTAACGAAATGACTATTATAACATATCAAACCGAAGCATGTTTCAAATCCTACAAGAAATATTGGGTTTTTCCTTCTTTCTTGCAATTTTTGATCCCAAATTTCACCATTTAAACCACTAACCAAGGGGTTAACGTTTTGTCCCATCTTTTTACGTTATTTTATGTTCTTGTTCATTAGGGTTGTGAATTTGTTTTTTTTAATTTTCTATTCAAAACAACAGCAATAGTAGTCAAAAAAGAAGAAGAAGAAGAAAATGAGAATAAAGTAGTACATCGTTCAAGAATCTAATTCTTGTTTTTTGCTAATTTTTCTTGTTCTTGTTGAAATTGGTTTTCCCTTCATTTTATTCTTACTACCAAAGACTAATTTAAAAAAATAGGAATTATAGTTGATCAAGAGTCTTTTTTTAGAGTCTACTTTGGTCAATATTCTTTCTTTAGTGTTCTCTTTTGTCAAGAGTTTTTCTTTAGAGTCCTCTTTGGTCAAAAGCCTTTCTTTAGAGTCCTCTTTGGTCAAGAGTCTTTCTTTAGAATCCTCTTTGGTCAAGATAGTCCTTTTTGGACTTTCTTTTTGTCATACTTTGCCATTAAGTTTTTAGAATTTAGAATTTTGAGATTGTCACCAATAAAAAGATTACTTCTTAAGATTAGTTGGATTCTTTAATTTTGTTAAGAACACAAATGAGGTTGGTGTGAGATTTAAGTGGTTAAAAGAGAGCAAAAATACTATTAAAAAAAAGAATGATAACAATCTTATTTTAGAGAAAACACATGAGGCAGTCCATGGGTTATCTCATTTTATTTTACAGGTTGACAACATGAGTAAGGAAGAAGGAGAATTATAAGAGGTTGACTTGAAATTCTTCATTAAATTTGTTCATGACCAATTTAAGAAGAGCAAGGTTGGATGATTTAGAATCCTCTTCCGGTTCTAACTTACATAAAAGAAGACATAGAAGACATGGGTTAGACAAATAAGAAACTGATTCCAATGTGGAAGAGATAGAAAGTTGTAAATGGGACAAAAAGATTATAGTTGTACAGAAAAATAGAGAAATTGAAAGTGTCAGTTCATATGATGAAGAGATACCACCGTTGAAGGATTGTTCTGATGTTAAAGTGGAAGAACATGTACATGGAAATTTACTTGTCACAAGGAGAGTTTGAATGTACCGTCTAAGGATAAAGGAGATGAGAAGCATTGGGATCATATTTTCCACACAAGATGCCACGTGAAGGATAATGTATGCATATTAATTATTGATATTGGGAGCTGCACTAATGTTGCTAGTACCTTATTGGTAGAAAAGTTAAATTTGAAGTGGTAGAAGCATCTTAAACCGTACAAGCTATCATAGCTGAATGATTGTAAAGAAATGGAGGTTAATAAACAATTTTTGGTTCCATTTTCAATTGGAAAATATAAAGATGAGGTTCTTTGTGATGTGGCACCAATGTATGCTGCTCACATATTGTTTGGCTAACCATGGCTTTTTGATAGGAGGGTGTTGCATGATGGGTACATAAATAACTATTCTTTTGAAATGAATAATCGAAAAATTGTATTAGCCCCTCTCAAACCTTTGCAATCTTATGATGACCAAATTAGGATAGCAAGGGAATGCAAGATATGGGAAAAACAAAAGTGTGAGCAAGAGGAAAATAAAAAGAGTGCAAGTGAGGTTGAGTAGAAAAAGGGAGATAAAAGTGAGTATAAAAGAGAAGAAAGTGATCACAAAGGAGAGAAGAGTGAGTAAAGAGGAGAGAAAATTGAGCAAAGAGGAGAAAAAAATGAGCAAAAATGAGAGAAAAATAAAAAAAATGAGTATAATTGCTAAAAAATAGGAGATTAAGAGTGCAATGATGACAAGGCAACAAGTACTTGTACTTATGTAGAAGGATGTTTATCTTTCTACTAACAATCTTAACTCTTCTTTGCCTAGTGTTGTTGTCTCTTTATGGAAAGACTTTGAGGATCAACTTCTTGAAGAGATTCCCCATAGATTACCTCATTTGAGAGGAATTGAGCATTAAATAGACTTCACACATGGATCCATTATACCAAATCGACCTACTTATAGAGTTAAGATTTAAGGACGAATCTTTTCGAAGAGGAGGGGAATAATAGAGATTGAGGTGCTAACCAAGTTTATGTTCATAAATATTCTAAAGATTCTCAAAATCATACCCAAGGGATAGGTTTGAAATATTAAATTGGATGCAATGATTAATTTAGGAAGCAATTTTTTTTTTGTTTTAGTTAATAATGGGCCTTTTGTGTTTAGTAATTTTTGTTTAGTGAATTGTAGGCTTTCTATTTTAAGTCTTTAAATGTTTTTATTTTTTAAGGTTGGAGGTAAGAACGAATATAATTAATGAAAAATATATTTCAAAAAGATTTTGCTTTACCTTCTTATGTTCTTGATTGAATGCTTGAATTTGACTTATCAAAGGGAGAGATCAACCTTTATGACGTCTCAAGATTGAGGTTTTAAGGACTTTGTTTCCTTAGGGTTTTAATATGATCATCTTTAACATGTTCATAGCAAATCAATTTTTCCTATTCCTTTGAGTTCATAAGGTTGTTTGCCTAGAGAGTTCTCATCAGTTATCTTCTTGTAATTTTTTTGTATGAGAGGAGTTTGTATGACTATGAGCAATGTGTCTACTGGTAGTTGCCTTCGTGTAACATTTTCTTTTGTGAGGAGTTTGTGTCATTGGGAGCCATGTGTCGACTAATAGTTGCTTTCGTGTAACTTTTTCTTTTGTGAGAACTACTTTGTGAGAGTAAGTTGGGATGAATTGATTAAGTTCTCATATCATTGTTATGAAATCGTTGGATATGTGCGATGCGTGGATGACTATGTGTCCCACGTAGATGATTTGTAATTCGTGGTTGAAATTGGTTCCTACAGTGGTTGATGAGTGTTTGTGATTGAGGGTAGTCATCATGTTTGATTCGTCACTTCACATTACTGATCTAAGATTACTAATCACACCAAATCGAGTGGTGTTAGCTTTACATGATAACCAAATTTGTGTGTCAGACTAGGTTGATGCGGAGGTAGTAAGTGAGGGTAATAATAAGCAGTTCGGATAGAGGTCCCGATTAATAGAGATAATGGTGGTTTTTATGTCTATCAGGATTGTAATTGTTTTATTACTTAGTGGATTTGTTTGCTATCGGGTGATTTATAGGTTTAATATTTTTCTAGTATAATCAAAGTTTAAATTATATATGTTTCTACGTACTGAAGTTTAAATTCTGACTATAAAATTTTTATTGTTTATTGCTTGCTTTCTAAATTCCATATAATTTATCTTTTGTTAATTTTTGGCTGTTTGTGATTAATGCATTCATTGATTTTGGTCAAGTGTTGTTTCTTTTTGTTGTTTGAGTGTTAGAGATAGTTCTTAAAGAGTAAGTATTTCCTTAATTTGATTGTATATAAGGTCTAAGACTCTTTCAATATAGTTATGCATTATAAGATTGTGTGTTAATATGATATGAGTTTTTATCATGTATATACTAACATAATAGATGTAAATCGTCGTTAGAAAGCATATTTGTTATTTATTGTTGCATGCTTTCTGTTCATTCTATGTTGCATGCTTATAGCTTTTTATTCATTACTTTTACTGTATTAAATTAATCTATTTGATTTCTTGATTAATTTATGTTGCCTCTATCTTTTAAGTGCATATGACTTTAGTGTGTGTCTAAAGAGTTAGTATATCCTTACTTTTGTTGTGTACTAAATGTAGAACTCTTTTTTTTAATAAGTTGTATTATTTGTTTAATTTAAATTTGTGAGATCATTTTTACCAAATTGGTGTATAACTCACAAAATAACTTTATGTGTTACCACCCTTCAACATTCATTAAATATATAATCATAAACTATATGAATTATCATATTTAATATAATAAAAATAATGAATTATACAAAATAACTATTCATGAAAAATGTTTATTATATAAATATTTTAGTATTTATTAATGTAAAAACTAACAAAAAGGATAAAAAATATTTTTATTATATAAATATTTTTGTATTTATTGTCGTAAAAAACTAAGAAAAAGTTAAAAAAATAAAAGAAAGAAACTTAGTCGTAGACTAAAGATTATTCCTTTAATATATAATGATAATTATAAATTATTTAAATTATTATCTTTAATGTAATAAAAATAATATATTATATAAAATAATTATTTGTAAAAAATATTTATTATATAGATATTTTAATATATATTAATATAAAAATTAACAAAAAAATTGTATTTATTAAATAAATATTTTGATATTTATTAGTATAAAAAATTAATAAAAATGTAAAAAAAAAAACAAAAAATTTGTTCGTCCACCAATTATCATATTTTTTTATATGTAAAGAAATATATTTTTCTAATATTGAGTTTTATAGTTTATTACTTATATAACATTAAATTTTACGATTGTTCTAAAAATATCCTAAGGCTTTTTTTATAATTTTTGTACTATTAAATTTATAAAATTTTAAAATACAATCGACGTGTATCAATTAATAATAAATCACGTATATATCGATAATATTTTTGTTATATTTATAAAATTTAATAATATAAAAATAATAATAAATATCGATTATATTTCATGATATTTATAAAATTTAATAATATAAAAATAAAAAATCAAAATTCAATCATATACTACAATCCCTAAATTTCGGAGGACTCATTGTTTTTTTTTCTTCCTCCTCTAATGGTGAACTAAATGCACCGGTAACAATAACAAAGTACCAAATCTGCAAGTTATCACAAAAAAAGAACTACCAAATCTGCATCAAATCCTTATTTTTAACGTAAATTTGCAACTAAACTGTCACCGCCAGAAGCAGCGGGCTGTCAAACTTCGATATTCCGTTTGGGTTGACTTAATTTCATTTCTAAAATGATTGCCCACTAAAACACACAGTTAAAGGAGATATTATTGATCCAACATCATCCAAAGGAAAAGATGATGATGAATGTCCCTCACAGAAGCACCATCATAGCTTTTGTTGTTCTCTTTCTGTTGGCGAATCTTTATCTGCCACCTGTATCTGAAGCTTCACCAAAATGTGAAGCATGGCTCGTCCAATCAATCCCCACTGATATGCCCCGACTCGACCAAGTCTCTGGCGTCCTCTCCACCGGTAATTTACTTTCTTATTTCTTTTACTGTTTGGTTCCCGAGAAATTTCAGAGAGTATTTAAAAGTTAAAATTTGTCATAAAAAAAACAAAGCGGATGTTTTCCGATGGTTGGCTGATAACTCGACGACTAGCTTGGACATAATCGCTCAGTACTGGCAGCTAAAAGCAAATCCTGAAGATTCTCGATCAGGGGATTATGGATACTCCATTGATGATTTGAATAAATTTGGTGCTCAAGAAGGTTACAAAGTTTACAAGTCAATTGAGTGTGCTGCCGAAAGAAATGTTAGTATCAGGTACTATTTCCAAATTCCCACTTAGTAACTAATTGAAAAATTCTATTTATCTCAAATTTAAAAGGAATATCGATTGTTGTTAGTAAGAAGAATTGGGCCACATGTTTATGATTGATGTAGATTTGTGATACTTTAAATCTATGTTTTACATACTCTTTTACATTACCAAGATTTGTAAATTTTTTTCTATGTGTCCGAGTATCAAACACATTCATATTTTTAAATTTTTTATAAATTTACACTAACTTAGAGCGTTGAGGTACCTACAACCATGTATACTTTATGTTGTTTGTATACCAGTACTTCACCAAAAATGAAGAGTCAAAGTAAAATAGTTCTAAATATTTTTTATACAACTTAAATTCACACACCTATAAGTGAGATTCCAAGTCCAACCTTCAATATGTCTAAATAGTCTTCATGTGATTTAGCAATAACTCATCCTGATAACATAGCTCTAAACGAAAAATTGTGAAAATTGCTCTAAATACTACTGCTAAGGACTTTCTAATCCATCATACATGCAACTTTTTGTTCAGTTTTACTTTCAGAACAAGCAAAGTATCACCATACAACTAACGTATAAAGCTGTGTCAGATGTGCAAAGTTTAATGGTGATGCTATAATGTAGGCACAAAATTAAATTAAATAAAATTACAGGTTACTATCACACTCAGGAGTGTATCCAGACTATACGAAAGAACCTTCAGAGCTTGCTTCCGGAAGACCAAATGTGAAGAATGTGACATTGTTACTCGGAGACTGGTGGGGTTCTGGTATTGTCCATACAAAAGTGTGGATAACAGATCGTAAAGATTTATATATTGGATCTGCTAACAATGATTGGAAATCTCTTACTCAAGTAATTGATTTTAAATTCAGTGGATTATTATGTTGTTTATTTTGTTTGATATTCAGGTAACTAACCTTTTGCTTTTGTTTTTGAATTGAACCATGTGCTTGTAAGGTGTGCACCCAGCACAATCACTAGTGTTTTCATTCATCACATGTTCACATGCTGAACGAATGTTACATTTTTCTAATGTTGGCTTCTCTTATTTGGACAGAGCTACCATAGATATATATATATGTATCCCATTTCTTTATATTTTATTGAAGCCTGATGATCTTATTATATTAGATTATGACACATTTTCATAGTTTCCCAACATTAACAGGTGAAAGAAGTTGGAATTTATCTTGTTGATTGTCCTAGTATAGCAAAAAAAGTTGAAGTCTACTTCCAAAACTTATGGAAGCTTGCATCTCTTAACTCTTCAGCTTACACAAAAACAGTTTCCGATAACCAATGGCAAGTTGATAGAATAGTTCCTTGCTGGTCTCATTTCCTTGATTCTGATTCGCAGTGTAGGTATGTTTGCAGCAACTTAAGAATACGACACTTCAGTCAAAAGATTGTGACTAAAGTGTACCTATCTTTAAAAGATAGTGACTTAAATATACTAGTTAAAAACAAAATGACTAAAGAGTCCCTTTGAGCATAAGTTAAAGTGACCATACGAGCAATTTTTTCTAAATATTTCTGAAATTATACCACTACATGCAGGTCACCTCTTCCTCGAATTGTGAAAACTCCCCATATAACTGGATATCCTATGCTATCAGACCCTTATTTGTTTAAACTGAAAATTAAGACTCCCGGTTGCAACTCTTCAACTTTGCAGCCTCAATCCAGCTATCTGTCTTTTGCTCCTCCTGAGGTACTGAACACCATTTTGACAAATTATCTCAAATAACATTTCTAAAACTTATAATAACAAAAATAATATCATAATAATATTGAACGTGATTTAACTTACCGGAAATAAACATTGAATGAGGTCGGATGCTACTTCAATGGAATCCAAGTGACCAACATTCAATGTGGAATTTTTGAGTTGTATTTTTTTTCTTTATATTAGAAATATATGAGTTGGACAATGATTTGTTTTTGTTATAAGTTTTAAGAGTGTTATAAATATTATTTTCTCAACTATTTTGTGTTATATATTACTTTGATGATGCCAGTATTTAATTCAATATGGTTTCTTAGTATGTCATAGAGCATAATGTGGAATCTAATCCTATTCATCAAACTTCTAGTAGGAAAGTTGAGTTTATACAAAAAGGGAACTGCAACTTTACTACATTACAAATTACTGTTGTTTAGACTGAGTTAGTTTAATGGCTGCATGTAACATTTATTTTGTTAGAAAGAGATGAAATGGTATCATGCATAGTTTTATCCAAGTACAGTAGAGAAACTTTAAGAATTCTAAGAAGGCACATGTAAATACCTTACTAAATACTGAATTCGTGCATAAAGGCAGCTCTAATGGTTACAATTTTACTGCCCTTTGTTGTCAACAGCTTTCATTTGGCAAGTTCCAGGCCGATGAACAGGGTTGGGTGGATACAATTAAATCTGTTGGTCATGGAGGGACTGTGATGATAAATACCATGGACTGGCTTGGTCAGTCACAATTCACTAAGGAAACAGTGTATTGGTCAACCCTGTCCTCTGCTATATCAGAGGTAATCTCCACATATATACCATTGTCGTTCTGTTTTGTATTTGGCAACAAATTCCCCTTTGGTGTTGTTTTTGTTAATTTGGTGAAATTGGCTCCAAAATTGCTGGTTTTATATTAATGTACATTATTCAAATATATTAGGAATGTGCTGACAAAGATCCACATTGCCAGAACTTGGGGTGATTAATGGGTTAATAAGAACTTGGACTATTTCACCTAATAGATTAACCTTTTGTGATGTTTACGATGTATGACATGTACATTGCTCATGTACAGCCTTAGCTAGTGTACAGTTTGCATGTTTGTAATGAACAAGCTGTACATCATCGTACCAGCAATTTAGGGGTCAATTTCACTTAATCTCTGAAAAAAAGTTCTTTGGGGTCTCCAAATCAACATATTCAAATAGTCTATTTTTCTATGGATTGTGCAAGTGTTCTACAACTAAACCTCTTTACAACTATTAGTTGACACCATTTGCAAAAACATTCTTTTATGAATGGCAGGTTGTGTTCGGAAAAAATGCAAAAGTGAAGATAATAGTGGCATACTGGGCACATTTTATCAATAGCACAGACCAGTACCTGAAGTCTCTCCTTTATTCAAATGTACTTTGCTCTTCTTCCAAATACAACAACTGCTCTGGAAAAGTTGAGATCAAGTACTACATAGTTCCAGGATTCAACATGACAGGACCTGCAATTAAAAAAGGAACCAAGACTGGAAATATTTATCCTGGTTACACCAGAGTCAACCATGGAAAGTATGCAGTTACTGGTGTCCGAGCTCACATTGGTACAAGTAATCTTATATGGGACTACTTCTATACAACTGCTGGTGTGAGCTTTGGCACAAACAACCCTGCTATTGTTTCCCAGCTTCAAGAAATTTTTGAAGCCGACTGGAATTCTCCTTATTCTGTTCCTTTTCAAGAGTTGGAGGAAGGTCGAGTTTGTTTCAGCTGAGAATTCGATACAAAACTGGCAAGTTAGGAGTTGTAATGTTGGGAGCAATGACCCTAAAGCCAACATGTAAAACTGAAATAGCTGTTTGTTTGCCAATTTGTACGGTGAAATAAACTTAGCATGTAACACTAATATAGTATTATTAGATTTTAACAATAAAATATAGTGCAAACTATATTAATATTCACAAACAAGTTTCAGTTTTTCATATTTCATAATGTTTTGGTGTACTATTCATGTGTTTTTTTATCTTTCAAATTTTACTAATTAAACACCCATGTAAATTTTTTATACAAGCATGTAAATTAAATTTTTGGTTGCATATTAATGTAAATTTTTCATTTTTTTCTACACGGGCACATTTGTTTCTCACAATTTTATCAAATATTTATTGGGAAATTCTGATAACTTAAATTACATGGTGAAATAGTTCAAAACTCGAGTTTATTTTAGGTGATCATCGTAAAATATAATGGCTAAATAGTTTTTTAAGGTCATCAAACATTGTAATTCTTCACATAAAATTCTTTAAATTAAATATTTTAATATTTTAGTCCCTAAACTATTGTATTTTAACAAATAAGTTGTAAATTAAAAGTTTGGGGGCTTGAGAATGATACAAATTTGAGGATCGATCAAAGTGTTGTATTTTTATTTGTGTATTAGATTAGTCAAACTTATTATAATCTTTCATGTTTTTAATTAAAATTAATTTTTGTATAATAATAAATAATAAACATAATAAATTAGACATAAATTAAACGAAGGAATTTTAAAAGATTTCAATTTAAGATTATTTAATCACATTTTTTTATTTTTTTTTATAAAATTAAAATAATTTTAAATTGTATATTATTATTTTGATGTATCTTTGTTATTTACAAGCCAACACAACTCTTATCCTCCTTGTTAAAATTCTATCTTCACACCTCTTCTTCTTCCCTTCCAAGCAATTACATCTAATAATTCTTCATGCTCCCAAAATACTTTACACAATATGATTCAATTATTTTACAAAGAGTGGAGCAAGTATCACTATTAATTTTGCATGCCTATTTTATTCAAGTGTTCTAATAAGTTTGAGATCATAGAAGTTGGATTATTGGGAATTAAAAGCTAAAATTCTAAGACTTAATTTTAAATTATTTAATCACTTTTTTATAATTTTATTTTTTATAAAATTACAAATTTAAACATCTACATATTGCATACAGTTAAATGGGTTTTGGGTTTATTAGGTTATAACTTTATTAAATTAATATATTAATTTTATAACTATTAGGATAAGTCTATTTAACCTTGTAATTTTATTTTTGTATTAAGTTAGTCATTTTTTTTAAATGATATTTTTTCATAGTAAAAATGAATTTAAAAAAAATTAAAACAAAAACTTCTAACATTCTTGTTGATGCAAATTGGACAATAAAAGTATTTGATTTTAGATTATCATTAATAGGATAGAAATAAAACTTCTTATTAGAACAATAAAAACGTTGAGTATATTGATATATATGAAGTGAAAGAGAGATGGGGGAGAGAGAAGAGAGAGAGAGGGAGGGAGATAATATATACTTGTTTTAATTAAAAAAGAAAAATCAATTTTACTCATGAAAAAATAGCATTTTAAAAATTTGGATTAATATGACACAAAAATGAAATTAAAGATTAAATAAGCGTTAATTAACTAAAGTTACATGAGTATTAACTGCCCAAAACCCGTGTGATTTCAACAATTTCTTATCTTACTTCATTTTCTTTGGTTTATTTTTTTTATTAGGCTTTTGTTATTTTAGGAATGCTAATTATACACTCTCTTATCCTTAATCACATGTGTTAGTGAACTTTCCAAGAATGTATTTTTCTTTAAAAAAAGTTTAATTTTTTAGAATGATATATGTTAATCAAGGAAGTGAGAGCGTATGAAGGGGAGTATTAATTAAAGAATGTTTTTAGCATTTTTCTTTGGTTTCTTGGATCATACATGGTGTGGCGAGAATGAAATATTGTCCGCTAGACTAATTGGCATATAAAATAACAATCCAAAGCTCCATTTCAAAACCAGAGAAGAAAAAGAAAAAGAAAATCAAATCCTCTTCTTTATTCTTTCAGTTAATTGATATCACACCAAACCTTCATACCAATAACGTAATGTTGTAGCAAATAGCTTGAGTGAAACCACTTTAGATGAAACTTAAATAAGAAACCAAACACTTTGATACATACAAAGCTGGTGATTACCAGAGGCCATCGAGATCCTCAACACGAAACACTGATGTAGAAGTACCTTTTGGAATATCAATTAGTTCATCATTAAGTTCTGCTTCAAGCATTCCCATAATATCATTGTCATGCTCTTCTTGACACTTTGTTGGTAGAGGCAGTTGATCTAGTTGGGGCGACTGAGGCATTAATAGAACTTGTTCTACTTCTTGTTGTTGGTCTATAGAGTTATTCATCATCAGATATGGCCAATCTGTTGTGTCCCCAAATTCAGAACCAATCAAGTCATTGAAACTAAGTTTTCTACTAAGAAATAAATCTTCCTCTGATAGTGGCTGTGATTTGGTTAACAGATCAGTTGGCTGCTCCTGCATCACAATTGATGCATTGGGAGGAGGCACAGACAGCATATCATGTGTATTGGGAGTGTTTTGAAAGTTGGTTTTAAGTTGTGGTTGATGATGTGTTATTGATGTGGAGTTTTGTTCTGGGAATTGATGATCATAAGCTCCTCCTTCTATGTTAGAAAATGATGAAGAACCATTAACAGATGCAAAACCTGATTTTGCAGATTCTCTCATCTTAGTCTTCTCTATTGCATTTTGTTCTTTCTTCAAAGAGAGCCTGTATTTCTGTAACATCAATTTAAATGACAATTAAAGTTTATTGAATCATTTATTTGTTGGATATATGGGAACAAATTAAGCCACACTACACTTGAGATATTAATAAATAATAGCTTAGGACGAACCCAAGGATGATTTTAAATTGCTATTTTTGAGGTTTGTAATGAGACCAATCTTAAGAAGACTTATCTCTCCAACGAGTTAAAATTTAAGACATGTTCATGTTGGAAATGAAACACTCACACAAATAATTTTTATTCAAACTCAAAGAAATATTAAAAGAACACTCTCATTCAAAATACAAGATACAATTCACTCTTATTTAGGTTTTGCTTCTTCACTCTCTTAGAAACTCTTAATTTTTCTCTTGATTCCAAATGGTCCTACAGAAGTTCTATTTATAGGCTTCCAAAAACACTTCTCTACACCTCACAACCACTCATTAAATTACTTCTCCAACTACTTACATTATTTAGTCTCATACCTACAAAATACTAACCATACCTACTTGCATTTATTAGTCTCACTCTTATTACTTTTCCAACTACTTACATTAATTAGTTTCACACCTACGAAATACTAAGATAATCTAAAAGTAATAATAAGTGAATAATAAATCTAGTTTATGATCCAACACCCCCTTAAACTTGATCTTGTGACCCCTAGTAAGTTCCTTAATCTTATGAAGTCTTCGCTTGTTAGTGGCTTGGTAAAAATATTGGCAACTTGATACAACTTGCACATCCTTTCTTGCAACACACTCCCTTATATAGTAATAGCGAATATCAATGTGCTTACTTCGATTATGGAATACTGGATTCTTTATTAAGGCAATGGCTAACTTGTTGTCGACACAAACCTTGGTTGGCTTTTCTTGTATCAAGCCTATCTTCTTCAATAAATTTCTAAGCCAAATTGCATGACAAGCGCATGAGGTAGCATCAACATATTCTGCTTCACAAGTGGACAATGTGACAAAAGGTTGTTTCTTTGACATTCATGTGAAAGCAATATCTCCCATGAAAAATACGAATCCAATAGTGTTTCTTCGATTATCTATGTCTCCACTCCAATCATTATCGCTATATCCAACAAGATTGTAATCATTAAAATGGATGGTTGTTGGAGATTTCATGTAGCCACTGACCAATCCAATTGCGTGAAGAATATCGGGTCTCGTACAAGTTAGATAGTGTAGACTTCCTACCAAACTTTCGAAGAATGTTGAATCCACACTTTTTCATTCTTCATGTTTGGACATCTTGATTCCATATTCCGTCGATGTGCTTATTGGCTTACAATTCTCCATCTTGAACTTCTTCAAGAACTCCTTTGCACAGTTTTTCTATGAAATGAAAATTCCATCCTTTTGTTTCTTAACTTCAATGCCAAGGTAGTATTCCATGAGCCCTATGTCTGTCATCTCGAATTCCTTCGTCATCACTTCCTTGAATTCATCGAACATGCTTGGATTGCTTTCGGTGAAGATCAAATCATCCATGTAGAGGCACACGATCAAAATATCTCCATTTTTTATCTTGATATATAGAGCGTGCTCGTAGGGATATTTGTTGAAGCCATTCTCTTGGAAGTATTTGTTGATTCAGCTATTCCATGCCCTTCGTGCTTGTTTTAACCCGTAAAGAGCCTTCTTCAACTTTAACTCCTTATCTTCGTGGCCTTTGACTTCGTAGCCTGATGGTTGTTGAATGTATACTTCTTCTTCAAGAACTCCATTTAAGAATGTAGATTTTATATCCATTTGATATATCTTCCACTTGTTTTGAGCTGCCAAAGAAATGATTAGTCCAATAGTCTCCAATCGAGCAACAAGAGCAAATACCTTATCATAGTCAATTCCAGCCTTTTGACTATAGCCTTTAACAACTAGTCTTGTCTTGTGCCTTTCAATCTCTCCTTTAGCATTTTGCTTTGTTTTGTACACCATTTGACACCTATCACCTTATGTCCCTTGGGAAGTGAGGTGGGTTCCCATGTGTCATTCTTCTTGATGACCTTGATTTCTTCATCCATTGCATCTTTCTACTTCTTCTCTTGTACTGCTTCTTGAAAGCTAACTGGTTCACAATCAGCAAATAGACCAAATAATGTAAGGTTATCTTATTGTTTGGTTACCTCATAGAGATCTCTAAGACTTCGTGTGCGTGATGCAACTCTTTCATCTTGACTTTCACTTGATGATGATGAAGGTGATGAATCTCCTTGAGTGGTTGATGTTGGTGAAGTGGGTAGAGTTTCAAGCTCTTGTTAAGGTTCACCTAGTTGCTCCCTCATTGTTTGCTTATCTTTTTCAAACCGAGGAAAGAAATTGAAGTCATTTTCATGAGAGTTAAAATCCCATTCACCTTCTTCGTTGAATAATACATTTGGATTAATCACAATCTTCTAATTATTTGGATTGTACAATTTGTAGCCCTTCGAATTAGAATCATAGTTAATATAGATAAAACTCTTACTTTTATCATCAAGCTTTATTCTTTTCTCATTTGGAACATGAAAATGGGTTATACTTCCAAAGATTCTTATGTGGGAAATGCTAGGCTTTCTTCCACTCCATGCCTCTTGTGGTGTCTTTCCCCTTACACTTCTTGTTGGAGATCCGTTTGACAAGTAGACTGCACACGCCACTACTTCTGTCCAAAATTCCTTGGGTAGTTTTTTGCTTTTGAGCATCCTTCGTGCCATGTTCAAGGATTGTTATGTTCTTTCTTTCTGCCACGCCATTATATTGAGGAGATCTAGGAACTGTCATTGTTCGACGAATTCCATTTGCTTCACAGAACTCTTGAAACCCCTTGGATGTAAATTCTCCACCTCGGTCGAATCTCATGGCTTTGATTTTTCTATCTCTTTCTCTCTCCATTGTAGCTTTGAACTTCTTGAAGACTTTGAAAACTTTTGACTTCTGTTTCAAGAAATATACCCAAGTTTTTCTTGAAAAATCATCATTGAAGAGAAGAAAATAATTACTATTACCGAAAGAGCTTGACTTGATCGGACCACACACATCGGTATGGATGAGCTCGGGGGGCTTCTTGGCTCTTCACTCTGACTCTTTTGGAAAGCTTTTCCTGAATTGCTTCCCGACTAGACACCCTTCACAAAGCTGGTTAGGATGGTTGATGCAAGGTAGTCCCTTCACCATCTTCTTCTTAGATAGTAGCTCTAGACCTCCAAAATTGAGATGCCAAAGCCATGATGCATCTTTGTAGCAAGCTTTCAGGCACTTTGCAACATCATTTTGTATGTTGATCAGGAACATTCTATTTTTGGACATCGGCACTCTAGCAATGAAGTTATTCTTGTCATCTTTTTTAGAAAGATTATAATCCTTCATATGAATATCATAACCTTTCTCTAACAGTTTTCCTAAACTCAAGATGTTACTTTTCATATTGGGTACATAGTAGATATTGGAAATAAAGTGATGTCTCTCATTTTTCAAATGGATAAGGATGTTACCTTTCCCTTTCATTACTATTGTAGAATCATTTCCAAACGAAACATTTTCGCTTACTAACTCGTCTAACTCCACGAACATGTCTTTCCTTCCACACACGTGATTGCTTGCACCACTGTCAAGATACCAAGAATTTGCTTGACCACCATTAGTTTTCTTTTGTGCTAGAAGAAAAGTTTCTTTGTCATCTGTCCTCTCCTCCATGTACTTGGCCTTCTCCTCAATTTTGTTGTTAAGAGCTCTACATTTTAAAGCATAATGCCCAAACTTCTGACAATTATAACATTGAACTTGAGATTTATTATACCTCGAGTTCGGATTAATTCTTCCACGGCCTCTTGTTGAGCTTTCTCTTTTCTCATAATTGTTGTCAGAATTGTTGTTGTTGTAATTCCAACCTTATCCATGACCATGACTTCCACCTCGTCAACGGCCTCCACCTTTGCCTCGGCCATGTTGGTTTCTAACATTTCCTTGGCTTTCATGTATATCCTTGAGTTGCAGCTTGAGTAGTTGCTCAGTAAACCCTTGCTTCTTCTTATGCTTCTTTTTGTATGCTTGCAATGATCTTTGGAGTTGCTCAATCATCATTTCTTCCAAGTCTTTAGTTTCTTCAATTGTCATAATGATGTGCTCAAATTTGGGATGCAACGAACGAAGTATTTTCTCTCTTATCTACACATCATCTAAATTTTCACAATTTCTTTTTAATTGATTATAAACAACATCTATTCTTGAGAAATAATCTAAAATAGACTCAGATAGTTTCATGTGTAAGGATTCAAATTCACCTCTTAATGTTTGGAGATGAACCTTCTTCACCTTTTCCACTCCTTTGTATGAGGTTTGTAGCTTCTCCTATGCTTCCTTAGAAGAGCTTGCACTCGAAATCTTTTCAAAGCCATCATCATCTAATGCTTGGTAGATAAGGTAGAGAGCCTTCTTGTCTCTCTTTATTGAATCCTTCAAAGCTATCTTTTTGATTAGGTGTAAGAGAAACATCATCCGTAGGATCGTTATAGCCTTTCTCTACGATATCTCGCACTTCCTCACACATCTTGTGATCCAAGAAGTGCCTTCATTTTGATACTCCAATTATCGTAGTAGTAGTTTTTGTTGAGTGTCGGGACTTGGAATGATGCCATACCATTTGCCATTTCTCTCAATATGATCAAAATTTGCAAAATCTGATCACACAGATGAATCTGGAACGCCGAAAAACCTTGGAAGGAACCCTAAAAAAAAATTAATTTTTTTTGTCAATGTCAACAACTCGGTGAGTAAACTAGGTTTCTAGTAGCACTATTTCGGTGACATGGTGGCGTGTCTAAACTCTGATCAGGGAGATTCTTGCAACGTCAGATTCCTCTCGTTAAGACCTTCGATTTGATATGCAATAGTGTATACTTTCCAACTCAACTCTGATACCACTTTGTTGGAAATGAAACACTCACACAAACAACTTTTATTCAAACTCAAAGAAATATTACGAGAGCACTCTCACTCAAAATACAAGATACAATTCACTTTTATTTAAGCTTTGTTTCTTCACTCTCTTAGAAGCTCTTAGTTTTTTTCTTGATTCCAAATGGTCCAAGAGAAGTTCTATTTATAGGTTTCCAAAAACACTTCTCTACACCTCACAACTACTCATTAAATTATTTCTCTAACTATTTACATTAATTAGTCTCAAATCTAAAAAATATTAACCATACCTACGTGCATTTATTAATCTCACTCTTATTAATTCTCCGATACTTACATTAATTAGTCTCATACCTACAAAATACTAAGATAATCTAAAAGTAATAATAAATGAATAATAAATCAAGTTTATGATCCAACAATTCAATCCATGCAATTAGAATTATCAATATATTAAGAATAATATGCAATTCTTAAAAATATAATTCCTATTAGTTTGCTTGTTTATCATAACAAAATAAGTACTATCTATGTACTAAATTCTAATTCTTTAGGAAGAGGAATACCTATTCTTCTCATACAGAGAATGATACCATTTCCTTGTTTAGACGGAATAAGTGTTTCTAAGGAATTTTAATTCCTAACCTTAAAAAGTGCAAACAAATAAAGGAATTGAAATATATATATATATATATATATATATATTCCAATCCTCATTTTATTCCCTCAAATCAAACATGTCCTTTTATTCAATCCTTACACATTTTTTTTGGTTTAGACTAGGGATGTCAATGGATTAGATTTGATTTAATTGGATGATGACCTGATATGATCTGTATTGAAAGGATCAAAGGATCTAGTATGACACTGCCTAATTTGATAGTGGATTAGATTGATGAATCGTGGGTGAATGGATCTGAAATTATTTGAATTGTTTTTTAAAAAATTCATATAATTTTTATAAAAGTTTATTTAAGGTGATGCATTATATATTTTAAATTAAAAAATTAAAATAAAAAAATAAGATAATTATATATATTTATAGGAAAACACTATCTTATTTATAAAAAATATAATTAAATTTTAGTGACTTTTTTAATATATGCCTAAAAACTTAAATAAGTTTGTAAGAATAAATTTAAATTAGTAAGTTAATCCTATTAAATTTTTTAGTTGAGAATAACTTACACGAGATTTGCTTTTATTTACCACTAAATATAACAAATAAGATCTAAGTTAATGACTCAAAAATTATAAAAGAAAAATATTGTTTCATTGTATAAAAAATATAAAAAAAACAAATATTTATAATTACGATGATATTTGAATTCTAGCTTAACAAACTCAACTATAATAGTTAAATTTATGATAAAATTAAGAGAGAGAAATAATTTATGAAAAATTTAAGAGATAAATAGATAAATTTTAAAAGCTATTATTCACATGGTAAAAAATTTCAAATATATTTTCATAAAAATTAGCGAACTATTTTGAAAGTTGTAATTTTTTAAGTTCTAAAACTATAATTTTAACAAGATTTGTTTTTAGCTATACAATTCGATCCGATTCGATCTACTATCTTGTAAGTGAATCATGATTCGATCTAAAATAGATATTTATGGAGCTCCAAAACAATGGATCTTTTTTCCATCTCTAATTGACTCACAATTTGGTGATGCACAATGATGCTATTGAGATTGTTAACAGTGGCCCAAAACAAATATTATGCCCAAAGCCCATCTGCCTAAATATAACCCTTAGCCTATTCCTATATATATATATATATATATCTAAATTTTCTTGCGTGAATATATAGAAAACTTGACGAAAATAGAAAAAAGAGAAGCGGAGGGTTTTGTGTGCCACTAGAAGAAGAGTGCGATGACCAAAGAAGAAGAAAACCAGCAGTAACAAACTAAGAGAGCAGAGAAAATCAACCCAAGGACAAAACTGTCCATTTCAGCTGTTATTTGTGGTGTTTCTCTCATCTGTACGGTAATATTTGATTTAATAGCAAGTTTGTTAATTTATCTTGCTATATATATTACCAGTAAATTAGAGAGGATATTTTGTGGGTTTGCTTTTGGATTTTGGTATAATTTGTGAAGCTCTGAAAATTGGTGTTTGTATCTCCATTTGGTTATTAGTGGATTTTTTCCTCGGTGTGCCGTCGTCAGTGGAGTAGACTATTCACGTTGAAAAGTTGAACCACTTAAATCATTGTGTGCCATTTAATTTCTTACTGCTTATTACTTTTTCCGTTACCCATTATTATTAATTTGTGTAACCAAAATTGGACCCGATCTTTGCTTCCGCAAGTGCCAATTCTTTAACAAATTGGTATCAGAGCTATTGGTTTATTACATTTATTTATTGGGCTGATCAAGTTTGCTCTTTTGGATTTATTTTGAGCTTCTGGTTATCTGATTGGTTTCATATATTCTGGGTTGTGCTTTTGTTTATTTAATATTGGGTTTTCTGTCATGGCGGCAAAATATGAAATTGAGAAATTCAATGGTAGAAATGATTTCAGTTTATGGCGTATGAAGATGCGAGCCGTATTAGTTAAAGAAGGGCTCGTTAAGACACTTGAAGGCAAGGATAAATTGCCAGAAAAATTGACTGATGAAGAAAAAGATGCATTGATGGAAAATGCTTTGAGTTCAATTCAGTTATCCTTGTTTGATGAGGTATTACGCGAGGTTGGTGATGAGTAATCTCCTACTGGGTTATGGCTTAAATTGAAGAATTTGTATATGACCAAGTCTTTGACCAGTCGGTTATATTTGAAGCAGCGTTTGTATACATTCAGAATGTCAGAAGGTACACCTTTGCACGATCATCTTGATGAATTTACTAAAATTATTCATGATCTGAAAAATGGTGATGTTAAGATTGACGATGAGGATCAGGCCTTAGTTATATTATGTTCTTTACCTCATTCATTTGAACATTTTGTTGATGCTATGCTATATGGGCGAGACACTATTTCTTTTGAAAATGTCAAAGCAGCTTTGAATTCCATAGAGTTGAAGAAAAATGTGTCTACAAGCAACAATGATAATAGAAGTGGTTTATTTGTGAGAGGTAGAAATCAAGAAAAAGGCACAAGCAGTAATAGAGGCAAGTCTAGATCCAAATCTAGAAAAAAGAAAAGATAAATGCAATTATTGCCGTCAGGAAGGGCACTGGAAAGTAAATTGTCCAAAACTCAAAGGTAAAGGAAAATGCGCCTGCAGCGTCTTACGGTACTAATGATGTTCTTTGGTGTTGCGAGATAGTTACGGTTCAGACGGTGAAAATGTTCTATCGGTATCTATTGGTTCTCCTAGAGATGTTTGGATTCTTGATTCGGGTTGCACTGCAGTATGTGCCCCGGTAGAAGATTGGTTTTGCTTCTTTATCGGTCTATTGATGGGGTGTTGTCTTGATGGGAAACAATATGTCCTGCAAGGTTATTGGTATTAGTCTTGTCCGAGATTAAGATTCATGATGGTATTGTTAGGACTTTAAAAGATGTTACTTAATGTTCAGTTTGAAAAAGAATTTGATATCTTTGGGTACTTTCTTGATTCTGAGGCTATAAGTATGTAAATTTGAAGGTTGAGTTTTAAAAGTTAGTAAGGGTGCTCCGTTGTTATTAAAGGGCAATTGTCGCGTGGTCTCATATGCTTCGGGTAGCACTATTATTGGCAGTGTATTAATTTCATCCTCGTCGGATCGGGTCGAGACACTACTCGATTATGGCATATGCGGCTTGGGCGTATGAGTGAGCGAGGATGTCTATTTTGAGCAAAGCGGAATTTGCTTTGTGGTCAAAAAAGCGGAAGCTTGATTACGTGAGCATTGTGTTTATGGAAAGCATCACGGGTCGAGTTGTCTGACCATCCATAAAATGAAAGTCTTGTTGATTATATTCATTCGGATCTTTGGGGTCCTTACTCGTGTTGTGTCTAAGGGTAGTGCGGTATATGTTGACTTTTATTTATGACTTCTCTAAGTCAAATGTATGGGTGTATTTTTCGAAGAATAAGAATGATGCGTTCTCAAAAAATTTGTAAAATTCAAGGCTTGTATAGAAAATCAAACAAGCAGAAAATCAAGCATTTGAGAAGCCGATAATGGTTTGGAATTTTATAATGATCAGGTTTAATGAGTTACGTGAAAGAAATGGCATAGTTAGACAAATCTTGTGCGTCGTACACCATGACAAAATGGAGTAGCGAACGTATGAATAGGACTATCTTAGAAAGAGCTTCGATGTATGCTTTCTTTCAAGTGACTTGGATAAATCTTTTTTGAAATTTGAAGCTTGTAACCATGCTGTTATTTGGTGAATCGGTGCATCAAGCGTAATTGAGTTGAAGACTCCATTTGAGTTATTCTTTGGTACTCCTTGCTAATTATTCGATTTGAAAGTTTTTGGTTGTCCTGGCATGCTTTCGTGTTAATGATGGTAAACTTGAGCCTGGGGCATTAAAATGCTTATTTTTGGGGTATCCTTACGGGGTGAAAGGTTATAGATTATGGTGTGTTGAACCCGAGTCACCTAAATTTTTGATTAGCGAGAGATGTTAAGTTTGATGAGTTTTCTATGTTGCAAAAAGAAAAAAAGAGTCTATTGTTACTGAGATAAAGACCACGGTGTTAGTGAGCGGGTGGAGCTTGAGAGTGGAGCTCTGGTCGGTCTGAGAAGGGGCATTTCGGATCGGCCATCGTAGGGATGAGATAGATGATTCTGCTAAATGATGTAGCGAGGAAGAGTAACATGAAAAACCATATAGTATCGCTAAGGGTAAAGGAATAAGAGAGATCTGACGCCTCGGAGAATGCGCAGTCTGGAGACTTAGTTTCTTTTGCATTGTACGTGGCGAGAGTCTATTGAGGTGTATGAACCTTAACGCATTATCGTGAAGGCATCGCTTGTGATGAATACATTCGGTGGTTGGTTGCTTTATGAATGAAGAGATTGAATCACTTCATAAGAATCATACTTGGGAATTGGTGAAACCGCCTAAGGGCCAGAAGATTGTTGGAAACAAATGGGTCTTCAAGAAAAAAGAAGGTATACCTGAGGTTGAAGCAGCTAGGTTCAAGGCACGTGTTGTTGCAAAGGGCTATTGTGAGAAGAAAGGCATTGACTTAAATGAAGTATTTTCTCCTGTTGTGAAACATAGCTCTATTCGTGTGTTGCTTGCTATGGTTGTATTGTTTGACATGGAATTAGAACAACTTGATATCAAGACAGCATTCTTACACGGTGAGCTTGAGGAACTAATATATATGCATCAACCAGAGGGGTTTGTGGTTCCAGGTAAGGAAGATCATGTTTGTTTATTAAAAAAGTCTTTATATGAAATTTTGGAAAGCGAATCTCCCGGTGGTATAAAGCGGTTTGATTCTTTTATGATTGATTATGATTACTCTAGGAGTGATTATGATAGTTGTGTTTATCATAAAAGATTCCATGATGGTTCATCAGTTTATTTGTTGCTTTATGTTGATGACATGCTTATTGCTTTAAGAATAAGTGTGAGATTCGAGAAATTAAAGTCTCAACTTAATGGTGAATTTGAGATGAAAGATTTGGAGTGCGACGAAGAAAATTTTAGGCATGGAAATTTACAAGGATAGGCAAGCGGAGCAAGCTTTATTTGACTCGAAAAAGTTATATTGAAAAAAGTTCTTGAACGTTTTGGCATGAAAGATTCTAAACACAGTAGTACGCCGTTAGTATTGCATTTCGGAGCTTTCTTTGGATTTGTCACCATAGTCGGAAGAAGAGGAGCGGTACATGTCTCGGGTTCCGTATGCTAGTCTTGGGGGAGTTTGATGCTATTTATGGTTTGTACTCGTCCAGACATTTCACATGCAGTTAGTGTTATCAGTAGATATATGGGTAATCCTAGTAAGGGTCATTGGCAAGCAGTGAAATGGATACTTCGGTATTTGAGAGGTACATCTAATTTTGGTTTGGTATATGATGGGAGTTCTAATACTGGTTGCAGTGTTATTGGTTATGTGGACTCCGATTATGCTAGTGATTTGGTTATGTGTTATTGGTTTTGTGTGCCACTAGAGAAGAAGTGCAGCAGCAGCCAAAGAAGAAGAAAACCAGTAGTAACAAACTAAGAGAGCAGAGAAAATCAACCCAAGGACAAAACTGTCCATTTCAGCTGTTATTTGTGGTGTTTCTCTCATTTGTACGGTAATATTTGATTTAATAGCAAGTTTGTTAATTTATCTTGCTATATATATTACCAGTAAATTAGAGGGGATATTTTGTGGGTATGCTTTTGGATTTTGGTATAATTTGTGAAGCTCTGAAAGTTGGTGTTTATATCTCCATTTGGTTATTAGTGGATTTTTTTCTCGGTGTGCCGTCGTCAGTGGAGTAGACTTTTCACGTTGAAAAGTTGAACCACTTAAATCATTGTGTGCCATTTAATTTCTTACTGCTTATTACTTTTGCCGTTATCCATTATTATTAATTTATGTAACCAAAATTAGACCCGATCTTTGCTTCCGTAAGTGCCAATTCTTTAACATAGATTATACGTCTTTATATTTCTTTATTCTAAAGATTGTTTTCTCGTTACCGAGTTTGAAAATTCTAAATGACCCGACACCTAAATTCATACTAAACTAAAAACTAGTTTTTAAGATGTCAAAACAACAAACATATGAAACTATACATTAGGCCTCGTGTATTCCAATTTTATATATCATCTAATATTTTTAAAATTATATTTTAACTTGTTAACGTAACCATTTTATTAATGTTATGACTAGGTTGTTATAATTTATTATTTAATGAATGTTATGTTATTAGTGTTTTAAGATCTATAACTTGATTCTTGAAGAAAATTGTTTGAAGGTGATATGCCTAGCGATTTAGCAGTAAAACTCACCCTTTTTCTCGCTTTAAGTCACATGTACGAGCGTGCAAAAATATCGTTTGATCTTAAAACAAAAAAGATTGTCTGAAGACATTTTAGAAAAGTTACGTTATACCTCAAGGCTTACACATGCCTCATGCCACAAAACTGCCTCGAGTCATAAAACTCCATTTTAAAACGACCTTGCAGCTCAAGTCCGTTACAGTATGTTTAGTTTTCTATATATGAACACTTCAATTTAAAACCTTAGGTAAAAAGAACAAATTACCTGTAAATGGCTGGAAATGTTTTCCTTTCGAAGTCCAGGTACATTCATGTAATCAAGTATCTTCTTTGGATGAGCTTCTATAATATCAATACAAAAGAAAAATTAATTGGTGTATATATAACTTCATGAATTAATAAAATCAAGTAAAAAAGATTAAACATATATTCTTACTCTCAAGGCCTAAGACCTTAATAGCTTGAAGAAATCTGTGATGAAGTTCATTAGTCCAAGTTAGCTTTGGTTTCTTTCCAAACGATGAATCCTCAACACGATCTTCCTCATCCATTTCTCCTACGTTAATTTTTCTCTTGAATTTTTTGTGCTTATTTTGCTTCTCTTCATGGTCATCACTTAACAATTGGTTGTCCATTTCCTCATGATTTATTAGAATATTCTCCTGCATTATAAAGTAACTGAGAGTACTACTAATTTCTTCTTCATGATTATCCATAACTTGTTTATTTTTCATATAACCAAACTGCCAAAGGTGTTGAAGATTGTCCATAGTGACTGGTTTGCCAATATAATATACAGCCCCTTTAAAAAGTCCACCTAACATTGCATTCCCATCATCATCATCATCAGACATAACTGCAACATAGATCAAATAGACAGACATTGAATCCATAAAGAAAGAATATTTTCATTCAAACTTGAAAGTAGAAAAAATTATATATAGCTACTTACTAACAATAGGCAACTTAGAAACTTGTGTCATTTTCTCCAAGAGCTCATATTTGTTCATGTCAGGCAATCGAACCTCGGTCAGAACTAGGTCAAGATCGTCTTCCTTTTCGCTCGCAATACGCAATGCATCAACAGCTTTGTTAGCAGTCATAACTGCAAGTGATCATAGAAAAAGCAACAAACCATTTCAAGGATAATATTTTGACCAGTTTAGTTCACAAAACTTTTAAAAAAAGATTTTGACTGGTTTTGTTAGCAGTCCCAACGCTCATTGATTTTTTCTTATTTTGTTTGATAACAATTTTTGAAAAAAAAAAAGAAAAACTTTTTTTTTTTCAATTTTTGTGAATCACTCTGAATTTTAGAAATGATCCTTTTAAAAAAATGAAAAATAAAAAATCAGAAATCGTTATAGAACATAAACGATTAAAAATCACTTAAAGAAAAAATATAAATCATAAATCAAAATCGATATAAACATGAACTAAATTGGTCCAATTACAAAGGTTTTTGATTCAGAAGAATTTGCAAAATTTATAAATTAAGTTGGTCAAATTAAAAGGCTTAGTAGTATAGGTCAAAAATAAAAAGTTAATAGGAAAAAACAAAATTCCACAGACAACACACAGGAAACCAAAACTAATATTACAGTAGTGAACATTGTCTATTTCTCAAATGGGGAAAGAAAATGAAAAGAAAACAGAATGATTAGAACAAAAGGGTAATAGCCATGACTATATTTGCAAGGAAGGAAGGAGAAAATTATAGAAAATTAATAACATTTAAGTCTAATCTGATGAAATAGGAGAATAAAGAAAAAAATAAATAATTTTTTTTTAATTAATTAGTGAATTGATATATACAAGTAACCTTTATATCCAAATTTACTGAGCATATTCGACACTATTGTAAGAGAAGTAGAATCTCCATCAACAACCAAGACACTAACGTCTTCAGGTAATTGCTTAGCATTATTATTATTATTATTATTATCTGATCCATCTGATTTGGCCTTCTCAATATGCATAGCTTCACAAAGGAGACTACAAGACAAAGATGATTTTGCTAGTCAGAGTTCACAAAACCCACAGTGAAGATAAAAAAAAATAGAGAGTTTATATATACCAAAGGAAAGTATATATTTTAGGTTATTTTATTTTTCACTTTACAAAATTGATTTATAACTGCATAATATATATATTTTGGTTTTGCTAATATTGCATAATATATTGTTAGAGATAATATTAAGTGGCTCTGCTGCTATGTAATTGCAAGTTTGCAACGAGTAATTGACTATTTAGAAATTCTGCTATATACAAAGCAAATTTCTAAAGAGGAGGAGAGGGAGGTTGAAGGGAGTGGGAACTAACGCTCAATAACAACAAAAACAACAATGATCAGGTTCAATTAGTAGGACATTTAATAAGAGATTGCGTTTTTTCTATGTATTAAAAATATATGAACTAAATGTATAAGATGTTATTATTGTTATAAATTTTAAAGGTGTTATAATTATTATTTTTTTAATTTTATTCAAAGATTTTATATTATTTTTGAGGGAAAAAAATAATCAAGTTTTACGGTTTCACACTACGATATAAGTTGTGTGTATTTTGTAACAGATTTGATAAAATTGTGAGAATCAATTATGAGTGTGGAAAGAAAAATATGAATTTAGATTGACTAAAACTAAAATCTTACCATTATTTGTATTAGTAAAAAATTTATATGGGTATATAAATGGTGAAATTTGAAGGAAAAAAAGATTACAACACCTTATATATTTGTGAAATAATAGATTGAAAATATTGTTACAACTTGAGTGTATTTTGTAATTTTGGAAAGAAAAAGGGAAGAAAAAAAAACAGTAGAATTCGTGTATTAATTTGAAAGTCAACAACAATTTTTAGCATGGAATTTATCAACAAGAAACTGACATTTGTACTAAATTATATATATGGTAGTCAAGATAACTAATTACTTTTTTAAAATGAGGGTAACTAATGACTTTCTATTTCAGGAAGATTTAAAAGTTGTGTCTAATTCATTGAAAAAAGTTGAAACTCTATTCTACGTTATATGATATCAAGGTGATAATTAATTAAGTTCTACTGCTACATTATATCATGCAGTTAATAACATTTTGCTCTAATTTATCATGCAATGCATGTTAGGAACACTATGTTTGATGGGGATGAAGAGTCGTTGCATATATCAAGTGGGTAAATGACAAGGTCAAAAACGTAGAAGACCAAGGAGGCAATAAATGACCTGATTCAAGAAATAAGAATGGATATAAATAATGTGCACCAAGAATAGCCCAAAAAAGACCCAATTTTTATCTCTAAAATTAGAGTTATTGATGGAGCTTTGTATTTGGGCCAAACTCATAGTCTAAGAATGTATTTAATGGCTTAAACTCAATTCCTTTGTAATTTAATTCTTGAATATATTTAATGTTAAGGTTTTTAGGAATTTATTTTATGTTCAATTAGATGGCATAACATATGGGAGTGTTAAGCCCATTATGACCGGCCAAGTCATTGTTTTTACAAGGTTCAATAGGTCATAAGATATTTAAGTGAGACTATTTATACCTCATATTTTTGTATAGTCGAATTAGATTTAAATAATAATGAGAAATTTTCTAACTTATTACAATTAGTTCATGTGTTCTTAACATTAATCATAGACTTATCAAATGTTGGTTACTTTTGTGGCATCATTTATACCAAGGTTCGAGCTCAACCAAATATGAATTTCTTTGTTTTTTTTTGGAATTTCTTAGGGAATTGTGGGTCATTGGCCTTTATTTTTACAATTTTTGATCACAAGTTATTCGTAGGTTGTAAGATCCAATCTTTAGATTCGTATGAATCTTCTATCTGTTAGATCAAATTTTAAAATATTTTTTTATAAATACACTAATATTTATGAAATATGTCATCTACAAATTTCTTTCAAGAGAGTATCCATAAAATAAAGTGATAATGGTGAACAATGTAAGGAAATGCAACCAAACTAAAATTTGAGTAACGTTTTGTTGCCATAATTGGAAAATCAATTCGATCATAACCATAAAATTTGTTTACATCTCCCTTAAAAAATATATTGATTTTATGCATATCCCAACATATAATATAGCATGCATCATGTAAGATTCATATAATCACATGAAACTCACGTTAGACTAATTTTCTCTTGTTTTGGTCCAAAATCAAACAATTATGGCAAGAAATTAAAATTCTTACTAGGATAGACCAATAAAAAATCCAAGATAACTTCATATATACATGTTATATAGAGTTACCAAATAATACAAGACATTAGGCATGGTTAGAAAATAATAGCAATAACAATAAGTGCAATTTAAGTGTGTACTGAACATAGAAGGGAAATTATCTCATTTGTTGGGTGAAATATCAACAATTACAAATTTAGGTACGTTTGTTGTATATTACAAATGTAATATAAATGCAAACCTTTATAGTTTTTACTTCAACAACATAATTGAATTGCAAACCTTTGTAGTTATATTACATTTGTAATATACAACAAACATATACTATATTTATAATATACTTGCACACTTGTATTTCAAAACAAAATATGACGACCTACACTTTGTGAGGCTTTGGCTTGACTTTTTTCTCTTTTCCTTCAATGACCTTTTGCACTGATTATCATGAGTCTTGCCAACATCCTCTTTACGTTTTGTCTAACATTGTACTTTGGTTGATCGGTCGAACTTAGTAATATTTGGGTCCCTCTTGACCTTGGTGTGTCCAACTTTACTCTACTCATCCCTTTAGATCTTTAGCTTGCTGTCTTCTTTCTTTTTTATTCTTCAAGATCTTAAAATTTTTCAAGTAAACCCATTCATTCAATTTTACATTCTTTTAACAAGTAAGCCAGTTAAACGCGAGAAAGCTAGTACATTAAATTAATGAGAAATGAAAGAAGCTACATGAGCTAAAAGTTGAAGATAACACACCTTTTCTCCCATGAACTTTTCAACTTTGGAAGGAAATGCAGCTTTTCAACAACCGTCATCAACAAGAATCTTAGGGGTATTCATCTCTTCCAATAGATTAATAGATTCATCAAAATCCATAAGACCTTACTACATATCAGATTCCTCAAGAGGGATTGTTGATTGTACACTTAACAAACCCCTTGGAAGGAGAAAATTTTCTCCATTTAACAATGATAAAAATTATTGAAATGTATTTAGACATTAACCAAAAATCATTTCCCTTATTGCTTGTGTTGTTGTCTCCTATAGCATCACATGGCTCCTCTAGTGGGGTGGGGTTGGATTAGAGTAAGGAATATTTTTTCTTTTCGTCTGCTCTGGGGGTTCAAAATCAGATATCTTGCTTTACGATTGAGGTAGGGTTTGTGTGTTGCATTCGATTGAGACATGAGTGGCCATAAAGCATGGGATGGGGTTACACAAATTGAGTTTATGGTATGAAAGAATGATGGTGTACCAACCATATATGGTAAATCATTTGCTCTCCCACTTGTGTATGTTATTGACTAATTTAATTTAATTTTGTTTTTGTGACAAATTGTTGGTTCACACATTTATTCCTTACAATAATAAATAAAAGCCATATATTGTTATTCTTATTTTCTATTTTTGTGTGTGTTTTTGGTCTGTGGAATAAGATTGTGTATATGTATGAAGAGGGACTGAACAATATGTACATTTTTGATAGAGGCGAGATGGGCTCAACACAAATACATTTTTGCTGGGAATGTTAACCAAAGTGGTTGCCCATTGATGCTTGTTCTATTTTTATCCTTAATTTGTATGGATTTGTGTTGTCCATTATTATGTGTTTCCCATTAGTTTGTGTTGTTTTATTTGTTTTGTTGTGGACTTGTCTTAGCGTGGACTTGTACATTTTTAGCCAAAACAAAGCTTGGTATGACTAGATTGATTGCATGAATAACAAAAATTGATTGTGTGTTGTTTTATAACCAAAACAAGGTATGTAAGCATGTTACGTTTGTTTCTCTTTTGTTGATGGTTGGACTTTTACTTTATTTATGTTTTTTCCCAGATATTCTGAGTGACCTATTCATAATCGAGATGCACATATATGATAGTTTTGTGATGAAAAATAGAAATAGATATTACAGAGGTGATAATGTGCATTATTGTGACTGTTGTAACCGAGAAACAATGTGTTTGTAGACTTTTAGAATGATACGTATAGAATTAGGGTTGGACTATATGGGCGTTAAATGTTTTTGAATAAATCCTGGTGTAAATGATGATAGATATTTGCATGAGATAAAGAATGATGAAGATGCTGAAAGAGTTGGTCAAATTTATCCTTGCAATTGTAAAATGCTGGTGTGGTGGAGGTTTATAATATTGAGGAAATTGATGAAAATGAGGATGATCAAGGCTTAGACAATGAAGATTCAATGTATGTTGATTCAAGCCTAGATGATAGTGATTATGAACCCTTGATTGAATCTTAGGAAGAAGAATATTATGATGAAGATATGGTTGAAAATAATGTGCAAGTTGAAAGAAATTCTAGAAACGAATGGTGGAGTTCGTAATAAATATGAAGTGCAATCATCCAAAATTTGGTTAAGGCAAGACTTGAATAGCAACACAAAGTTTTATGTTTGTATGGTGTTTACTATTTTAGAGGTAATTCGGAAGGCAAATATGTACTATGAAATTAGATATAGAAGGAAGTCACTTAAGAAAAGTTTTTTGCTATATAGGTTTAAAGTTATTTATGGTCATGAAAATTGTTCATGGACAATGAGAATAACAAAACAATAAGGTTTGAATTCATTTATGGTGACAAGGTGTCATAAATAGGAGATGCATACATGCATTAGGAATTATGACATGAAAAATGTATTGAATAGTCAGCTCATAGCTGATGAATTTTTAGAAATATTTTAAGATGACATGCATATAAGGTGGAAAACTATTCAAATAAAAGTAAGGAAAAAATATCATGTTGATATTACATATAACTAAGTCAAGAAAGAAAAAAATGAAGGCAAAGAAGATTATCCATGGATAATATGAGGATCAATATGATATATTATCTAACTATACCAATGAATTATATAGGACAAATCCAATCACAACAACAAAAATAGTCATATTCAAAGGATATGATGATTATGACATGTAAAAATGAGATAGTGTGTTACTTAATTCCATTTTTGTTATTATTGCTTTGTCTAAATTATGTTTTATAATTAATGCAGATTTAAAAGAATATACATATGTTTGGTGCAATAAAAGAAGAGTTTTTAGGAAGATGTAGGAGGTTTATAGGGTTAAGATGAGAATAAAGATAATTGGCTATGGTTTACAACTTTGTTGAAGAATGATTTATACATGGTTGATGGTGATGAGTATACATTTATTTCTGACAAGTATATAGGAATAATAAAAGTATTGAAAGTATCATTTCCCCTAGCCAATCATAGATATTATGCTTGACACATTCTTCAAAATTTTACAAAGAATTATAGAAAACAAAAATTTCCCTTATGGAACATTTTTGAAAGTTGTATGAGAGCTACAATTGAAGTTCAATTTAATAATGCAATAGCTACATTAAAGGATACTAGTGAGGAAGTATATAATTGGTTAGACAAAAAAGACAAACATAAATGATACAAATCAATTTTCAAATACAAACTCAATTTTTATAATTATTTTACTTGTGTCATTTCAATTTGAATAATATTTACTTTTTTATAATAAAATTATTGTATTTGCTTTATAGGTCTCAGTTTAAGTGAATTGCAAATGAATAACAACTGTGAGTCATTCAATGATGAGGTTGTGAGGGCAAGGTCAGAGCCCATTTTTATCATGTTAGAGAGCATGATGAAGTTGATAAGAAATTGGTAGACATTTAGGAAGGAATCAATAAAGAAATTGAAACATAAAATTGGAGATAACATGTGGAACATATTTATTTTTGAAAGAAGTGGGGCTAAAGATTGCATCTAAAAGAATAATGGTGGTGGTTTATTTGAAGTTCAATTTCAAATAAACTCAGCTGTTGTTGTAGATTTGAACAATGGAACTTGTTGTAAAGTTTGGGACCTCATAGTTATACCATTTTCACATGTCATAAGATGTATGTTAGAACAAAATTAGGATCCAATGAAATATGTTCATCCATTTCTTTAGAATAGAGCACACGAGATGTTATATAAGTCCATATTCTATCATGTTCAAAGTAGTAAGTACTGACATAGGGGTGAAGGCCCGTGACTTCATCTAGCACATCCTAATGCTAGAGGAGGAAAATCAAGGAATAAAAACAAGTCTATTCCTGAGAAGTTTAACAAGAAAAATAAATAAGAAAAACCTAGTAGAGATGGAGCACCAAGACAAATTAGAAGATTTGAAAAAAAAGACATGTAAACTTTATGGAATACAAGGCCATAATCATAGAAGTTGTGCTCAAAATTAGGTAACTAATTTAATTTTTTTAAATATATCTTTTTTTAGCGTGTACCATCAACAATGTTATTAAAATTTATTATTTATTACTATAAGAGGGGGAAAATACTAGAAAAAGTTCAAACAATAACAGTGTTATTGCATGACCTATTTAACAACAAGCATCACCTGTAGATAATAAAGGGCCTAATCAACAATAAACATCACCTGTAAATGATAAAGGTACTAATCAACAACAATAGTCACAAGGGGAAATGACATGAACTTTCCCACTCAATCAAGTTGGTGGTATTTTCTATAATGAAGAAGAGGGTTGGAAAGATTTCACATAATCGAAAAGGGATCGTCAGTCTAAACAAATATTTAAGGACTATATAATGGAGGATATGCATAATTTCTATCAGTTTTTAGGACTACTATAGGTTTTGATGAGGATACAATAGATGTAATTCAATTTGTTAATTTAATAGTGAAGGATGTTAATTTTGGTAGTTTAAATTCTATTTTATAAAACTGAGGACAATGTTCTAAAACTGTTTCATGATCTGAAAATTTTCAAGTGTGTTTGTTGAGATTTGTTAAGGTTTTTTTATTGAGATGTACATGTGTCGTTAGGGGTTGTGTAGTGTACATTTTCTTGATATGTGATTGTGTGGTATGCTATGTGTAGATGCTTAGTGTTGAGCGTGTGTGGCTGAGATATGTGTGTGGGTAAGAGGTGCTTGTGTGTGTAGGTGTTTCAATATGTGTTTTGTTCATATGCTATTATTAGGTGTAGGTGTTGAGTGTGTATGGCTAAGATGTGTGTGGGTAAGAGGTGCTTGTGTGTGCAGGTGCTTCAACGTGTCTTTGGTGTGCTATGTCCAAGTGTTTTGCATGCGCAATATGTGCACTAGTGATTGCCACACATAAAGTGTGTGCAATAAATACGAAAGTATACGTATCACAACAAATAATATAATGATAAGAAAATATCATTCCTACAGAGATTATTTTTTTAAAAACTAATTTTTAAAACTAAAAAAATAAAAAATCAATATTTTGTGTTTTTATATTTTAAGAAAGAAAAATTAAAATAACTAAAAGTAAATATGAATAATGAATTAAATCATATTTTGTAGTTAAAAAGATATATGAGAAAATATCTAGGAATACTTAATCTTCTAATTTTCTAAATATACGAATTGTTAAAATCCCCCCAATAGAATTATTAATTAAATTACACGATCAATTGAATCTAACCTAACATGTATTTCTCTATCTGGTAAACTATACATCATATAGTAATTAATTTAATCACACTCTCATGATAATTAAATTACGTACTACTCATTAAGTTCATCAATTATGGATCATATACATAAGAATCATACATGTCTGTCTAGAAACTATACATGTTATTTAATCAAGACAAATAATTAAATAATTCTCTCAAATCTATTTAATTATCTCTATAGATAAATTGTTGGCAAAATAATTAAGAGCATAAAAATCATATTAAATAATATAATAAAATTATAATTATAATTAGATTAAAATATTATATCATCACATGGTGAAAATTGAGTTCATAAGATTCATAGATTAATAAATTAACTACACATAATTGTGTTCATAAAGCTTATATCTTTCATAAAGAAATACATAAAAGTTAATAAAGAAAATAGTAGAAGAAGAAATACAATCAATATCTTGAATTGTAATGTTAATCTCCTCATGAATCTCCACCGAAATTGTCTCCTTTTGAATTTTTCTATAATTTATTTTTATCTTTTTAGCTCCAAAAATTGACCAAAATTATGCTAATGATGGCCCCTTAGGGTTTATGGGGTGATTAGGGGCTTAAATATAGCTCAGGTGTGGTATGGACAGTTAGATTAGCTTCAAATAAAGGGTTGAGATCAAAACAAGCAAAACTTACAATGCTAGCCAATTATAACACGACATATGGTAGGGGAAATTCACTTGGAAAATCAGAGAGCGTCGCGTGGTAGGGGAAATCAATCAGAGTCAACACTCTCTGAGTCAATGCCATGTGGCAAGACATGATTCACAGAAACGAATGGCATGACGCATGGGTGGAACGCGATGAACAATCGAGTGGTGACACATGGCACAGAAGTTTGATTGCACTCTAAACTCAGATTGAACGTTATGCTAACACATGGCACGCATTTCACCCTCCTCACAAGTGGCGTAACGTGATTCATTGTCCTTACTTGCATGGAATCCATGTGGCTTGCCCATTCAGCTCCTTTGCTTACATGGCATGCCACGTGGTAGCTCTTGATTAGTCCCGCGTTAAAAATTCATAAAAATTCCAAAAAAATATAGTTTTACCTCTTTTCACCAAAAATTTTATATTTTAATATTTTTAGCCCCAAAATACTATTTATTGAATGAAACAAGTAAATATTAAGTAAAAAAGTGCGCTAATGACTTACTTTAATAGAGTCATTATACCCCAAACTTAACTATTTTCTTGTCCTCAAGTAAAGCCAAGTATAACTAAATAAAATAACATAGGTAGTATATTCATAAATATACTTCTATTATTACATGCATATTTCACGAAAACTATCCCTCTCAAAAGTTATACAATCCTATGATAAAGAGGTTCACATATTCATGGATCAATGTTCCATCAATACAAGAATATGTAAGTCTTTTGAAATCAACCTATATGAGTATGCTAATCAATTCAATCTTAGAACAAGCCTCATTAATTCTATTTTTCACATCCCTCTCCACTAATATAAATATGCACTTAGCTCAAGATCAATAAGGACTTTACATGGTTGTATTGTAAGACTTAGGTAGAGGGTCGATAAATGAAGACATTTAGGATTTTTCCACATCTTAGCTTTCTTTTTGTTCATCATGCACTTTTTAACTGCAATTGAGCTTTTACTTGATATTTCAGTACACCCTCTTTTGACATTTTCTTTCACATCTTTTTTTTGTAACTTCATAACACCCCCAAACTTATTTTCAATTATATTTTATCTTTCTTTAGAGGGATAGTTGTGATGTGAGTTTTGCATCTTTTTTTTATAGGGTGAATTACATTTAACCTTACTTAATTTATAGCATAACACACGACTACATTTTTTTCTTTCTTAAAAGCTAAAGGTGCAAGGATAAAGTTAATGCTTATTAGTTAGGCACTAAATGTAGCTAACTGATATGAAAGGTTCTTTGTTAGGCTTAAATGGGTAACTAAAGATATTAACAATGGTTAGCTTGAAAGGCTCAATCGATCCAAATAAGGCCAAAATCATTTCTCTTGCTAAATACTATTTAGGATTTTGCCTCAAGGGATGATCAAATAGATTCTAAAACAAGATAGATCTCATTAACTCGCATGACTCACTACAAATTTTCTCTCAATAAGCACACCAAAATCAACCATGAATATATGCGTAAAATTTTAATCAATTCAATCAAAACTAGCAAGTATATCACATGATTAATGTAAATATCTTAACAAATATATTATATTCCTTATCCTAAGGCACATCCCTTAGTATCCATTTACTTTTAAGTTTGCCCAGAAAAAATTTGAGTCTTGATTTGTTCAATAATACTTTATGTTCTGGATCACAAACATGGTACTTAATTCTCTTCTTATGCCATATCTTTGTTTTCTTTTTGAACTTTTTGGCATTTTTATAAGCACTCCACCGTAACTCATCTAATTTATGTATTTCTAACAACTTTTTCACTTCTCCATTGGACTCTTTCACTTTCATACTTGATTGGGGATGGAAGGGTAAAAGTGTAGGGTCTAAAATTGGTGGCTCTTCAATTGATGGTTTGGGCTTAGATCCTATCTCCAAATTTTCCATAATCACCTTTAATACACACATGAGAGGCACATCCTCCAAAAAGTTCACACATTCTATAATATCAACCTTCGATGCCATACTTTCAAAATTATAATAGGTTGAGTTGTTTTATGGTGAGTTTATGTCCTTGTTCATAGCATTATGTGTAATAGTCTTAAGTGTGGGTGACTCCACATATTCTTTCAAGCTATTCCCATAATGAGTAACATTTATTCCTAAGAATTCATTATCACTATCAATGTCAAGGGGTTCAGATTCTTTAAAAACTTTAAACATTATTTTTTCATCTTGCACTCTCATTGTAAGTTCACCTTTTTATACTTCAATGAGTGCTCTTCCAGTTGCTAAGAATAGATGATCAAGTATGATAGAAATGTCACTATCCTCTTCCATGTTTAGCACAATAAAGTCTGCCAAAAAGATGAATTTGTCTACTTTTACTAGCAAATCTTTTACCACACCTCGATGTCTTTTAATTGATCTATCTACCATTTGTAATGTTATTGAAGTGGGTTTGTATTTACCAACCCCCAATCTCTTGAAGACCGATAATGGCATGAGGTTAATGCTAGAACCCAAGTCATATAGTGCCTTGCCAAACGAATGATCTTAATAGTGCAAGGGATGTCAAAAATACCTATATCTTTTAGTTTTTGTGGTAGTTTTCTATTAAGGATGGCATTACAACCTTCAATCAAGGTTATTCTTTTATGACCTCCAAGCCTCCTTTTCTTTGATAGTATATCCTTCATGAATTTGGCATAAGACGACATTTGTTCAAGTGCCTCTAGAAATGGTATGTTTATGTACAACTTCTTAAAGACTTCCAAAAATTTTGAAAATTGTGTATCTGACTTTTTCTTTTGCAATTTTTGAGGGAAAGTAAGAGTGAGTTTGTAGAGGTTTTTCTTTTTTGGCTAAATTATTTCTTTTTCATTGCTCTCTTTATCCATTAGCTCCTCCCCATCCTTGTTAATTTCTTATTTCTCCTTATCCTTTTCTATCTTATGTTCATGTTCTAAAGTGTTACCACTCCTGAAGGCTATGGTGGTGCACTAGTCCTTACCTTCTCTTCGTGGGTTTACAATCATGTCACTTAGAAGGTTACCTTGAGGCATTTGACTTATAGTCTGAGCAAGTTTCCCCATTTGGTTCTCCAAATTTTGAATTGAAGCCTCTTGAGTGGACACTTTTGTATTTATTGATTTAATGAAGTCTTTCATCATCCCCATTCAATAATTTGTATTGTCCTCAATAGGTGGCTTTTTTCTCTTAGGCTTGTGATTGTTGTGGTCATTGAAAAATAAGTGGTGGAACAAATTGATGGTTGAATTGATTACCACCTTAACTATTGTTATTACTCCAAGAGAAATTTGGATGTTGTCCATACTGGGTTATATGTGTTTGAGTATAGATTATTATTTCGATTCACATTACCCACATAGCATACGAATTCATGATTATTTGGACAATTATCAAACAAATGAGCTCCTCCACAAAACACACACGATACTCCTGAATTTTAGACTTGGTTTATACTCACTAGAAAGTTTTGAGCCTTCAAAAGATTAACCAAAGATGAAGCTGGATAGGAGTCAAATTATTGCATTTTTGTTATGATTTAAAGGTTGATATTTGTGTGAAAATTGCGTTTTATTTTATTATTTAATCCACAAATGTCATTTCACGGGTATTTCGTGTTTAAAGTGCAATTTCAGGTAAAATCATAATTATGGAGAAGTTTGGGACAAATTTCAATGACCGGGATTGAGTGCATATAAAAAGAAAACAAAAGTTCAACATTTGGAATTTCTCCGCCGGAGAGAATATTCTCGCCGCTGGCGAAAATCTTACCGAGAAAATGTTGAAAATCACGCAGAGAGCACAGATTTTTGCAAAGCAATTTCACCGCCGGCCAAGTGCATCTTGCCGCCGGCCACAATAATCCCACCGCCGCGAGATTTAGCGGAATTGAAATCGTAAGTTTTCTAGAAATCTCGCCGCGGCGAGAATAACTTCGCCACCGACGAGTTTCGTTCGAATACATTTTTTTATGCTGTTTTGTTCCAAAATTGCCCTCCAAAACCCTAGATCTATATATACATTATGATGGAGAAGGAGGGGACGGCAGAAAGTAGAGTTCAAAGGCATTTTTGGAGAAGAGAAGGAAATTTTGGAGAAACTTAAAGGATCTTCACCATTGTTGCTACCAAGCCTTCATCTTCTAGAGTTTTTCATCTCTTCTCCTTAGTTTTTATATTCTGCAGTTTATTGATATTTGTTATTCATGGATTCAATTGAAATAATGGTTGTTCTTATTTCCGTTATGAACTAATTCGTTTTTTTTGCTAAGGCTTTGATGTAGTTAGATCAAGGAAATTTGATTTCTTTTGTTATGGTTATATGAATTCATTGTTTTCAAGTCGAGTATTTATTTCCATGCTTAATGCTTTTAAATTTCTGATCAAGATTTAGATAATTTGTTGTATTATATTGAGACCGAGAGGAGATGTGTAATGAATGTTTCTTGTGATAAATACCGTATGTTTAATGCGAGTTTGACACCTAATGCATGATGTATGTGGTTATTCCAGAAATTCCATAAATCGTAATGTGTTTATTTGTGATTAAATCTTCATAGAAATATAGTCGGTTTTCATAGATAAGTAATTCTAATATAACTTGAGAAAGAGTATTAGATAAGTTTGGGTTTTTCAACCATCACTTTTAGCTTTGATTTTCATATAACATGACTTGAAATCGGATTGAATTGATTTAGCGAAATCAAATACCTTAGTGTTTTTAAATCATTTGTGAACAACATTAAATTTTGTTATTTGCATTTAGTTTTATGTTAATTTGCTTTTAAAACAATTTCAACAATTCGGTTTTCAAATAAAATTAGGGTTAGTCAATTTCGGTACTTAGTAACGCCATTCCTTGTGGGTTCGATATCCGTACTTTTGTACACTTTATTACTTGAACGATTCGTACACTTGCGAAATTACGCATCAAGTTTTTGGCACCGTTGCTGGGGAATGGTTTGATTTTATTAATATCGATACTACCTAATCTTAGTTTTAATTTGAAGTTAATTTGCTTTATCTTTCTTTCATTTTTTTTTAATTTTGTTTATTTTGCTGTTTTATTTTATTTATCATAAAAAAAAGTAACCTTGTGTTGTTTGTGTGTTAGTTGATTTTCTGGTTGTAGGATTTTTGTATGAGACGTACAAGAAGCCTTAACCTTCTTCCATTTGATCCGGAGATTGATAGAACATATAGGCGTCTAAACCGAGAGAGAAGACGTTCAACTTCAGCTCCTAATAGACAATTAGCCATGGATCCACCATTTGTTGAGGGAGATGGAAATCGTAGAGCTTTGAGGGATTATACTGTGCCTAATGTTGCTGGAACTATTTCGGGTATAAGGAGGCCAGCTATTCAAGCCAATAACTTTGAGATAAAACTATCCTTTATCCAAATGGTTCAATCAAATCAGTTTGGGGGAATGTCAAAGGATGATCCAAATGCACATATTGCTTACTTTTTGGAGGTGTGTGATCTCTACAAGATAAATGGTGTGTCCGAAGATGCTGTAAGATTGAGGGTTTTTCCTTTTTCACTTCAGGATAAAGCCAAGGAGTGGCTAAACTCATTACCACCGGGATCAATTACAACATGGAATGAATTGGTTCATAAATTCTTGTCCAAGTTCTTTCCTCCTGCTAAGATAGCAAAATTGAGAAATGAAATCACATCTTTTACACAATATGACCAAGAATCTTTGTATGAAGCTTGGGAAAGATTCAAAGAAATGTTGAGGAAGTACCCACATCATGGTATACCAATTTGGCTGCAAGTCTCTACATTTTATAATGGGTTGGTTTTAAACTATCGTGCAATGATTGATGCTGCAGCTAGAGGGTCTTTAATGGGAAAAACACTGGAGGATGCTCATGAGTTATTAGATATTATGGCTGAAAACAACAATCAGTGGAATTCAGAGTAGGTAATTGCAAAAAGACCAGCAACAGTACATGAAATTGATTCAGTGAATGCTTTGTCAGCTCAAGTTGCTGCTCTTTCAAGAAAGATGGATTCTTTGTCCTCCAAATTTGAATCCAAACCAACTACACAATGTGATTTATGTGGTGGAAATCATGCTAGCATTGAGTGCCAAGTTGGAAATCCATTTGCTTCACCAAATGCTGAGCAAGGAAATTATGTTTCAAATTTCCAAAAACCTCAACATAACCCATACTCGAACACCTACAATCCAGGTTGGAGAAATCATCCAAATTTGTCATGGGGAAATAACCAAGGGGGATTCAAACTGTTATCATCTACCTACCAACCCCAAGAGAAAAAACAAACAAATTTGGAAGAAATTTTAGGAAAGTTCATTGAGGAGTCTAGAACAAATTTCAGAAATCAAGAGGCAATTAACAAGGATATCCAAAACCAACTGGGGCAACTTTCAAAGTAGATTGCAGAAAGGTCTCAAGGATCGTTTCCTAGTGACACAATAAATCCCAAAGAACATGCAAAGGCTATCACATTAAGAAGCGGTAGAGAACTTGAGAATCAGAAGAAATCGGAGAAAAAGATGGAAGAATCTAAAGAAAATCCATCAACATCCCAAGATGTTCAACCTACCCCAAATGCGAAATATGAGCCTCCTATCCCATATCCTCAACGATTGAATAAGAAAAAAGCTTGATAATCAATTTGATAAATTTCTGGATATTTTTAAGAAATTGCATATTAACATTCCTTTTGCAGAGATGTTGGAACAAATGCCCAAATATGCAAAATTCATGAAGGAAATTCTATCAAAGAAGAGGAGGTTGTGAGATTATGAAACTGTCATGCTAAATGAGGAGTGCAGTGCAGTTCTTCAAAGAAAATTGCCACAAAAATTGAAAGACCCAGGGAGTTTTACTATACCTTGCACTATATGAAGTTACAATTTTGATAAAGTCCTATGTGATTTAGGAGTAAGCATTAATTTGATGCCACTTTCTGTTTTCAAGAAACTACGCCTGGGAGAAGTGAAGCCCACTTCAATCTCTCTACAATTAGCGTATCGATCGGTGAAATATCCTCGAGGGGTAATTGAGGATGTTTTAATTAAAGTTGACAAATTTATTTTCCCTGTAGATTTTGTGGTGCTTGACATGGAGGAAGATAGAGAGGTACCGTTGATATTGGGGAGACCATTCCTTGCGACTGGAAGAACATTGATCGATGTTCAGCAAGGAAAGCTCATTCTATGGGTGCAAGATGAACAAGTGACCTTTGATGTTTTTGAAGCAATGAAATTTCCAAGTGAAGTTCATTGGTGTTTTCAAATTAACACTCTTGATAGGTTAATCTCAGAAACTTTTGAGGAGAGAACTCCATTGCTACCACTAGAAGATTGCCTTGTGAAATCTGCAACAATGGATGAGGATGATGAGGGAGTGAGACAATGTTCCAAATTACTGGCAGCACTTGATGAATATTTTTCCACTGATGGAACATTCAAGGAGTTGAGAACAAATGAAACTCCAACCTCAGTGGTAAAGAAGGAAGCCAACAAGATTGAGCTAAAGCCATTGCCATCCCATCTAAGGTATGCCTATCTTGAAGACTCTGAATCGTTTCCTATTATTATTAACAATTCCTTGAATGATGAAGAGGAGAACAAGCTATTAGGAGTTCTTCGGACTCACAAAACGAAAATTGGATGGACAATGGCAGACATCAAAGGGATTAGCAACTCTGTGTGCATGCATAAAATCTTGATGAATGAGGATTACAAGCCCACAATTCAGCCACAAAGGCGCTTAAACCCAACAATGCAAGAAGTGGTCAAGGCTAAGGTGATCAAGTTGTTGGATGCCGGGATAATTTATCTTATTTCAGACAGTGCTTGGGTAAGTCCAATTCATTGTGTACCAAATAAAGGAGGAATCACAGTTGTAGAAAATGAAAACAATGAGCTTATTCCAAAAAGGACAGTGACTGGGTGGAGAGTGTGTATTGATTATCAAAAGTTGAATGACGCTACTCGAAAAGATCATTTTCCTTTACCATTTATTGATCAGATGTTGGAAAGATTGGCTGGACATGCTTATTATTGTTTTCTTGATGGATATTCGGGGTACAACCAAATTGCAATTGCACCAGAAGATCAAGAAAAGACAAAATTTACATGCCCTTATGGTACTTTTGCATTCAGAAGGATGCCATTCGGTTTATGTAATGCACCTGCAACTTTCCAAAGATGTATGATAGCAATTTTCTCTGATATGGTCGAAAAGTTTATTGAGGTTTTTATGGATGATTTTTCTGTTTTTGGCCATTCTTTTGATAATTGCTTGCATAATCTCTCGTTAGTCTTGCAGCGTTGTAAAGACACAAATTTAGTGCTAAATTGGGAGAAATGTCACTTCATGGTTCAAGAAGGAATTGTTCTTGGCCATCGGATTTCAACAAAGGGAATAGAAGTGGACCGTGCAAAGGTGGAAGTGATCGAAAAATTACCACCTCCAACAACTGTAAAGGGTGTTAGAAGTTTCTTAGGACATGCTGGGTTTTATAGAAGATTTATTAAAGATTTTTCAAAAATAACAAAACCTCTTTGCAGTTTGTTAGTTAAAAATGCACAATTTGATTTTTCTCCTGATTGTTTGCAAGCTTTTAACCTTTTGAAGGAAAAGCTCACTTCAGCCCCTATAATTTGTGCACCAGATTGGAGTCTTCCATTTGAGGTAATGTGTGATGCTAGTGACTATGCTATAGGTGCTGTTCTGGGCCAAAGGAAGAATAAGTTGCTGCATGTGATTTATTATGCAAGCAGGACATTGACAGATGCACAACTTAATTATGCAACAACTGAGAAAGAGCTTTTGGCAGTAGTGTTTGCATTTGATAAGTTTAGATCTTATTTAATTGGGTCTAAAATCATTGTTTATACTGATCATTCTGCTCTTAAGTATTTTCTAGCCAAGAAAGATGCCAAACCACGATTACTAAGATGGATTCTTCTCTTGCAAGAATTTAACTTAGAAATACGGGACAAAAAGGGGACCGAAAATTTGTTTGCTGACCATTTGTCCAGGTTGGAAGAAGATTACATTGAGGTTGAAGACCAAATTAATGAAACATTTCCGGATGAGCAATTTCTTGCTATCAGAACGGCTCCATGGTTTGCTGATTATGCAAATTATTTGGTCAAGAAAGTTTTACCTCCTGACATGTCTTATCAACAAAAAAAGAAATTCTTTTCTGATTTGAAACATTATTTTTGGGATGAACCTTACTTGTATAAACATTGTGCAGATCAAATTATTAGAAGATGTGTGCCGGAGGAAGAAATGGAAAACAATCTTCATCATTGCCATTCGAAGGAAGTTGGGGGACATTTTGGTGGAACAAAAACTGCAGCAAAAATTTTGCAATCTGGATTTTATTGGCCTTCATTATTTAATGATGCTTTCAAGTTTGTTTCAATGTGTGATGATTTCCAAAGGAGCGGAAATATTTCACGGAGACATGAAATGCCCTTAAAAAATATTTTAATAATTGATTTATTTGATGTTTGGGGTATTGATTTTATGGGGCCTTTTCCTTCATCTCACTCTAATAAATACATTCTTGTTGGTGTAGATTATGTCTCTAAATGGGTGGAAGCAGTTGCCTTGCCTACCAATGATGCTAGGGTTGTGATCAATTTTCTCAAGAAGAACATATTTTCCATATTTGGCACACCTAGAGCAATTATAAGTGATGGAGGTAAGTGATGAGTGCTCAAAAAGCACTAAAATAACCATGATTTTATGCACTTTAATTGATTAAAAATATATATATTTATATGTTTTATCATATATTTATATAAATTTGTCTTTTTCGGAATCACGGGTATTTTTATTGTTTTTCAGGAATTTTGGCCTAAAAACGCAATGTAAAGACTCAAAGAAGAATACTTGAAGCAATACATCACAAATAAATTGATAAATAAGTGGAAAAAGGTCAACAAACATGGAAAAATTGGACAAAATGGATCGAAAAGGTCAAAAATGTCAAAAGATCGGAAAAACGCGCGCCAAATTTCAGGCCGGCCAGCCAGAGTCATGGCTGGCCGATGCGCGCATGTGGCCGCAGCGCATGTTCACGCGGCGCTGGCGCCAGCCAACCTGAATAGCGCGCTTCAAAGAATGCCCGGCGCGCGCCAACGTTTTTGACCCATTTTTCACGTCCGCCCCATGACGTCATTGATGACCTCAAGATGTCCACTACACGTTTTTATTTTTTAATATTTTTTTAACATTTTTTAATCATTTTTTCTCTCCATCCTCACCTTTAAATACCCCCTTTCCGTTCACTTCAAAACACACCTCAAAACCTCACTTCTCTCTTCTTTCTTTCTCTCATTTCTTAGTTTTTGAGTTTTCTTTAGTTTCTTTCTTAGTTTCTAAGCTTTTCTTAGTTTTTCTCTTAGTTTTTAGTTCAATTGTCTTAGGTTTAGAGTTCTTCTCTTTTTGAGAGGAACTTGTAATGTTTTGTAATAATTTAGATTTTTGATTCAATAAATGGAAGTGCAAATTCCGCTTGGAGGTTTTCTAGCAACGGGAATAGCGTCAATCTTGTAAGGATTTTATTTTCTTTCTGATTATTTTTATGCTTTATTCTTACATGTTATATTTAATTTGTCCGTGATTAAATTTAACTGTATAGTACATTTATAATCATGATATAATAATAACGTTGGTATGATTGCAAAATATTAAATAGGTGAAAATTTCTAAAATGAATTGATTTTATTTTTATTCAAGATTTTATATTAAGGATGTTAGAGAGAAATACATTATTTTTCGTTACAAACTTAAAATCTGAAAGTTAGACTTTAAGGTTTAGTTATCCTGGTCTAATTTAGAGTAGTGCTTCTTTTATTTGTTGGTACAATCGCCAGGTAGTTAGAGTGAAGCTCTATTTCAAAAGTTTTTATAAGAATTATTATGTGAAAATGTATTGACAACATGTTTTCAATAGTGGTTTTAAAACTTGAAAGTTAGTACTTTCGGATAACTAAATTCTTAGGTTTAATTTGGACACCTTGGATAAAGTTTAAATCTGTCTAACTTCACCAAAGGTGGCATTTAAATGGTTCATTTTCAATCTCTTAGAAAAAGGAATTAATTTAATTAACCAAATTAGTTATCAACCCCACCCATAGGTGTTAATTGATTTGTTTAGTTAACAAAGAGTATCTAACTCACCAAAGGTGGTATTCATATAAAAAAGAGAGAATCAATAAAATATCAATTTATATCTTTAATAACCTAGATAATATGAAAGCAAGATAATTAACTTAGTTATTATATCCCTAAATACTCCACTAATATAAATGATAAAATTTGCATGAATATTTATTGAATCAGTATTTATATTTATTTATTCAATTTGTATCTATGTTTATTCTTTTTAGATTATATTTAATTAATCTGTATATATGTTTATTTTATGTTATTAGATTAGGAACACAAAAACCAAAACTATCGTGACAGGATGTTTAGGATTTAATTTCGTTTTTAAAAGTTTGAATAATAAATTAAAAACCACATACATTCCTTCCTTAGATCGACTCGGGAGTATACTTATCATTTTCTACGAAATGATTCGATGCACTCATGGTAGTTTTACAAATATTAAAACCAAAGTATTTGCGAGAATGCGATCTGGTTTTCGCTCATCAAGTTTTAGCGCGGATTCTTGGGAAGGAATAGCGTTTTTAATTTATTTATCAAAATTTTAAAAATATTTTTGTGTTGTAAATAATTGTGATATTTTAAAAAAAAATAATAATAATAATAATAAATAAATAAAATAAAAATTAATCAAATTTCAAAATTTCATAAAAAATAAAAAAATAAATAAATAAAAAAAAATAAAAAAATAAATAAATAAATAAAAATAAAATTTTTTTTTTTATTATAGCATAAAAAGTAAATAATTTAGAAATTTGAAATTTGAAGTAAAAAAAGTTTTTACCGTTAAAAAAAAAAAAAAAAAATTTTAAGTTAATAAGAAATAAGATAGTGTGAATAGTAAAATAAAATTACCGTTCGTAAAAAAAAAAAAAAAAAAAATTAAAAACTAAAAGGCATGAAAAGTAAAAATCTAAGGGAGTTAAATACAGGAGACTAGTTCTTTGAAGCGCTTTGTCTTAATTAGTCTTTCCTGGGAGCGTTGTTTAGGAGAATGGTTTTTAAGGAGCATGACCACCATTCTTTCACTGGGAACACTCTTGGTTAATACTAATTATGTTATTTAAAAAAAAAATAAAAAAAATAAAAAAAAAATAAAAAAAATAAAAAAAGCGAAAAAAAAAAGAGAATTAAAAAAAAAAAAAAAAAAAAAAAATTGTCTAGTGTTTTGTATTAAATGCCATGGAAATTTTCTAATTTCTTTATTTTTGTTGACAGGAGTTTTAAATTTACGTTTAAAAATAGTCTATGCGTGGTAGGAGATCCTTAGGAAACCCCCTAACACCATATATAAATAATATTCATAAATTTAAACAAGTGTCAACAACACTGGATCCTTCCCATCAACAAGTTTTTGAGCCAAACATAGAACGTCTTAATCCTTTACTAGAACCAAAAGAAATGGAGGAAAACCAACATGTTAGGGAAACCACGATGAAAGAGTTTGCAAGACCGGTGATTGGCACGCGAGCTGCTGCTATCCAGTAGGGAGAAGTTGCTAGGAACTATGTCCTTAAAAATATTCATTTTTCTATGCTTCCTTCCTTGTATGGGCTACCTACTGAAGATTCTCTTTCCTTTATGAGAGATTTCTATGCTACGGTCCAAACATTCCCCTCGGTATTCTAAACGAGGATCACTTAGAATGAGATGTTTTCCGTACACCTTAAAGGATAAGGCTAAAGCTTGGTTGATGTCACTTACCCTCGGTTCTGCGATGACATGGGGTCAAATTTACAATAAATTCATGGGAAAATTCTATTCCCATCAAAAACATCGAGTGAGAGGAAAGATTGCTACTTTCTCTCGGATGGAAGGAGAACCATTCCATGAAGCTTGGGATAGGTTCAAAATGTTTCTCACTCAATGTCCCCATCATAGCTTTCCCTACGGTTGCAGAACCAATTCTTTTACGATGGACTTACACAACAATGTCGGTTCATTGTCGACAACGCTGCGGGAGGAGCAATAGGAGAAAAAAGCGCATCGAAACGTATATTCTCTTTGAGATGTTGGGTGCTAATTCCCGTGAGAAAAGCTCCAGAGTGAGAAAAGCTGGTGTTCGCGAGATTGACTCCAGTAATGAAATTCAACAACAACTTGTTCAACTGACTAAGCAAGTTGCCCTTCTCGCTACACAAACCAACACAAATAATGAACAATATGGTTTGTACAGCAACATGGGACAAGGTACTGAAGCCTGTCCACATCAAGGAGATACAACTGGACCTGAGCAGGTTAATGTGTTGGGAGCATATCAACAAAGACCAAGGTTTGATCCCAATTCAAATACCTATAATCCTGGGTGGAGAAGTCATCCAAATTTCTCTTGGAGGCAAAATAACCCTCCTTTCCCTCAAAGCTCAAGCCAGGCAGGCCAGCAATTCCACCCACCTATTCCACGAAGCATTCCAAATAAACCAACCCTGGAGGACAACTTGAATTCTTTTATTCAAGTTTGTAGGGACAATCAATCTAAAACCAATCAACGGTTGGACTCTGTGGAAGCTTCTATCAAAAAGGTGGAAGTTCAAGTTGAACAGTTAGTTGAACATTTGCAGAAAGGCAAAATTGAAACTTAGATGAATTCAATGAAGAGGAGACATTGAGTTTTTCATTCTGCAATCTCCAAGCAACGTCTTACTAGAAGACGATAAATTTTAGTCCTACATGGGAGGTCACCCATTATTGTATTTTCCTTTGTTTTAGTTTGCGTGTAATAAAAAAAAAATATTTCAAATAAAATAAATTCGTTTGTTTCAAAAATTGTGTCCCTTCGTTTAAATTAAAAAAAAAAAAAATAATAATAATTTAGGTTCCTTGCATTTTTTTAGAGATATCTACCATTGTTTTTAAAAGCAAAATGCTGATTCACAATAGGAGGAGGATCATTTTCAACTACAAACAACCATGGGAGATGCTGAAGATAGGCGGAAAAAGATGAAAGACTATACAATGCCAATCATTGGCAATGTAACTTCCGGCATCCAATTGCAAGAGGCTGCAAGGAATTATGAATTGAAAAAGATTCATTATTCTTTGTTGCCTTCCTTTTACGGTATCCCTAATGAAGATCCTTTGCATTTCATTCGAGAATTCTATGCTATTGTCCAAACCTTTCCACTACATGAAATTAGTGAAGATCAACTTAGGATGAGGTGTTTTCCTTACACTCTCAAAGATAAAGCTTGGTCATGGTTCATTACTCTACAGTCAGGTTCTCTTAAAACTTGGGAGGCAGTCTATGAAATTTTTATGGGTAGGTTCTATTCCCATCAAAAGACTGTTGATCTAAGAACAAAGATAGCAACATTTTCTCAAATGAATGAAGAGCCCTTTCATGAAGCTTGGGAACGATTCAAACTCCTTTTCATTCAATGTCAAAATCATAGCTTTCCACTTCTGACTACAAAACCAATTCTTTTACGATGGATTGACACTACAGAGTCAATACATGGTTGATAATCTTCTTGGAGGTCTTTGTAGGAGAAAAGACAATGAGAGGAAGCCTATAATCTCTATGAGCTATTGGGTTCTAATTCCCAACAAAGAAGTGGTGGAAGGAAAGCAAAGGTCAATGAGGTCGGCTTTGATGATGATATAACCTTGCAAATTGCTGAATTGACTAAACAAGTGAAATTCCTCACATCTCACCAAATTTCAAGTCAAGAGGTATGTGGAGTGTGTTGTTCAATTGGGCATGGTACTCATAATTATTCAAATACTTGTGATTCTAGTGTCGATGCCATAGAGGAAGTCCAATATTTTCAAAAGTATCATCCAAACACCTATAATCACCCAACCTACAACCACCCTTACCCACCAAGCCAATCTTTTAAACCAACCTTAGAAGATAGCTTGAATGCTTTTATTCAAGTTAGTCGTGACAACCAACTGATGACTAATCAAAGGTTGAACACCATGGAGGCTTCGGTTAAAAGAATTGAATCTAAAGTTGGGCAACCGTGAACAAATGCAAAAGAAAGAACCAGGAAAGTTGCCTACCAACCGAACAAGCAAAAGATGTTAGAACCCTTCGAAGTGGTAAGGTAGTCAATACCAGTGTACCCGAAATCTCTAACAAAGAAGGCGACATTCTAATCTCACAAAAAGGAGAAACAAGTGTTAAACTTCACAAGCTTTCTGTAAAACTCATTGGGGGTCATCCGACACTCCCAAAATTCAAAAGACAACAGAACCACACGGATGCAAGTACCTTTTCCCCACCGGTTGAAAGAGTCCAAACAAGATAAGCAATTCAATGATCTTTTAATATGCTCTCTAAAGTAAATATCAATTTACCATTATTAGAAGTGATCATGAATGTGCCTCATATGCCAAGTTTTTCAAAGAGTTGAACACTAAGAAAAGGAGGTATGAATCGAATGAACGAGTAGTAGTGTCGTAAATTTCTGTACCAGATTTCGACAAACTACCCCCTAAGTTGAAAGACCCTGGAAGTTTTATTATAAACATAACTATGGGGATAGGAAGGTTGCTAAGGCAATGCTTGATTTAGGTGCTAGTATAAATTTGATGCCCTACTCTATATTCTCACAAATTTCAATCTAGGGGATTTAAAACCCACAACTATGTCCCCGCAACTTGCAGATAGATCTCTTAAATATCCAGAGGGAATAGTTGAGGATGTTTTGGTACAGGTAGACAAACCGATAATACCTGTTGACTTTGTGGTTACGGATATGCAAGAAAATCCGGCATTGGACAGAGAGCATACAATATTGCTTGGTAGACCATTTATGGCAACTACTAAAACTATTATTGATGTCCAAGATGGAAATTTGACAATGACAGGTCTTAGGAGAGACTGTTCATTTCAAAGTTTTTGATTCTTCACCTTTCCCTTCTATTTACGCCATCGATGAAATATTCGAAGTTGATCCTTTGGATAATCTTATCCAAAACACCTTTTTCCAAACCGTAATAGAAGACAAGCTTGAAACTGTTCTTACACTTGAAAAGGTTGAAGAAGATTTAGATGAAGAAATTAAGGGGTACCTTGAACAACTAGACAATAATGAAGTGATGACAAAATCTAGTGCACTTTTAAATCTACCCAGCTTCTTCATCCGTTAAAGAGGCCAATCCACCCGAACTTGAACTCAAAGACTTACACGAGCACTTAAAATATGTGTTTTTGGGAGAAGGAGAAACATATCCAAAGTGATAATTTCTTCAACCTTGACCAAACCACAAGAAAAGGAACTCATCAAAGTTGCTTAAACAGGTTTAAGAAATCTATAGGTTGGAGTATAGGGGATATAAGAGGCATTAGTCCAACAATGTGTATGCACAAGATCAACTTGGAGGATGGTGCTAAACCCGTACGAGAGGCCCAAAGAAGACTAAACCCAAACATGCAAGAGGTAGTTAAAAAGGAAATCCTTAAATTGTTAGGAGAAGGGATTATCTATCCTATTGCGGATAGTAAGTGGGTTAGTCCTGCATGTGGTACCAAAGAAATGCGGGATAACAGTTGTTAAAAATGATAAAAGTGAATTAGTGCCCACTAGAATAATCCCGGATGGAGAATGTGTATAGATTTTAGGAAACTAAATTTATATACGAAAAAGGATCACTTTCCTCTTCCATTCATTGATCAAATGTTGGAAAGATTAGTCAAGTACACGAATTTTACCGTTTTTTGGATGGACTGTCTGGATATTATCAAGTACCCATAGCACCAGAAGATCAGCAAAAGACCACATTTACATGTCCTTTTGGGACATTTGCTTTTCGCAGAATGCCATTTGGGTTATGCAATGCTCCTGCCACTTTCCAGAGATGCATGATATCCATTTTCTCGGACATGGTGGAGAAGTTCATTGAAATTTTCATGGACGATTTCTCTGTCTTTGGGAACTCATTTGATGATTGCTTACATAAATTGACTTTGGTTTTAGAAAGATGCATTGAATGCAATCTAACCCTTAGTTGGGAGAAAAGTCATTTTATGGTTCAACAAGGGATAGTTTTGGGACATATAATTTCAAACAAGGGTATTGAAGTTGATAAGGCAAAAGTTGAATTGATATCCAAACTACCTCCCCCTACATCTGTGAAGGGGATAAGAAGCTTCTTGGGACATGCAGGATTTTACTGACGATTTATTAAAGATTTCTCTAAAATAAGTCGTCCTTTATGTAACTTATTATCCAAAGATGCTGAATTTGACTTCAACAATGATTTGCCTTATTTCCTTTAATACCTTGAAAGAGAAACTAACATCTACCCCTGTTATAATGGCACCAAACTGGTCTTTACCTTTTGAGATAATGTGTGATGCTTCTGATTATGCAATAGGAGCAGTCCTGGGACAAAGAGTGGATAAGCGTTTACATGTCATCTACTATGCTAGCAAAACACTCAATGATGCCCAAATGAATTACACCACCATCGAAAAGGAATTCTTGGCTATAGTATTCTCTTTAGACAAATTTCGGTCTTATTTAGTAGGATCTAAAGTGATTGTACATTCGATCACGCCGCTTTAAGATACCTATTAAGTAAACCAAATGCCAAGCCAAGATTAATCGGTGGGTCTTACTCTTACAAGAATTTGACCTAGGAATCACGGATAAGACAGGCAGTGAAAACTTAGTAGCTGACCATTTGTCTAGGTTGATTTCTCACTTCAATTCTCTTAAAGATGAGAGTAATGATGATATAGTTGAAACCTTTCCCGATGAGCAGTTATTTTTCATAGGTCCGAACCCATGGTATCTTGATATTGTAAACTATCTTGCCACTTGGTGTTTTGCGACCTAACACTTCATATCGGGACAAGAAAAGGTTTTTTAAAACTATTAAGGACTATTTCGGGATGACCCTTATTTATACAAGATTGGTCAAGATCAAGTCATCCAGGAGATGTGTACGAGAAGAAGAACATAAGAGCATTCGACTTTTTGTCATGAACTTCATTGTGGGGTCATTTTGGAGGTGAAAAAGACAGCCGTAAGATATTACTGATCTGGATTCTTTTGGCCCACTCTTTTTAAAGATGCTCATATGTTTTGTGCACAATGTGATAGATGTCAAAGAACAGGAAACATAAGCAAAAGAGATGAAATGCCTTTGACATCTAATTTAGTTGTTGAACTCTTTGATGTATGGGGATTGACTTCACGGGTCCTTTTCCCCATCTAATGGTTTTCAATACATTTTGGTTCTTTGTGGATTATGTGTCCAAGTGGGTAGAAGCTATCCCCACCAAAACCAATGATGCTAATGTTGTTGTGAAATTCTTGAAAGATTTCATATTCGGTAGGTTCGGAATGCCTAGAGCTATAATAAGTGATGGAGGTAGCCATTTTTGTAACAAACTCTTTGATGGAGTACTAAACAAGTACAACATCACACATAAAGTAGCTACTCCATATCATCCTCAAACTTAGGTTTAGTGGAAGTGAGCAATAGGCAAATTAAGGAAGTCTTGGAACGCACTGCGTGCGTCCGTCAAGGAAGGATTGGGCATTTAAGCTAAATGATGCCTTATGGGCATACCGCACCGCTTACAAGACATCCATTGGGATGAGCCCTTATCGGTTAATCTTTGGGAAAGCGTGCCACCTTCCGATTGAACTTGAACACAAAGCTTATTGGGCAATTAAAGAGTTAAACATGGATTTAGATAAAGCAGGTGAAAACGATTACTCCAGCCTTCATGAGTTGGAAGAAATTAGGAATGAAGCCTATGAGAATGCCAAATTATACAAGGAGCGTACTAAGCGCTATCATGACAAGAGGCTAGTTCCTAAGACTCTTCACCCTGGAATGAAATTTCTTTTATATAACTCTTGTTTGCGATTGTTTCGGGAAAAGCCGAGATCAAGATGGGATGGACCATTCAAAATAGTTCAAGTATTTGAACATGGAGTAGTGGAACTATTGGACTCCAAAACACAAAAACGTTCAAAGTCAATGGCCATCGTGTCAAGCCTTATTTAGAAGAACCAAACAACATTCTTTGAAATGGATTGCATTTGGTGAGTAACCCTTAGCACCAAAAGATACGTCTTGCTAAGACGTTAAACTAAGTTACTGGATGGGAGGCAACCCATCATTTTAGGTAAAATAAAAAAAATTTTTGTTTGTTATTTGTTTTCTTTACTTAATTTTATTGTTTATTTCATTTTAATTGCATGTGAATAATTTTTAAATTGTTAGAACTAAAAATATTTGTTGAGATGTTAGAAGTTTACAGCGATCTGTCTGTATACACTTTAATGATGAATATGATGGATGCACCTGCATTTTCCATTACTACTTGCACATTCTCAGGAAATAGGTAATCTTTCTTCTCTTCTCTCTTTATCTTTAATTTACAGTTGTTACATTGAGGACAATGTAAGTTCTAGGTTGGGGGTGGTGAAAAGTTACCATGCTTAATTAAAAAAAAATAAAATAAAATAAAAATATACTTTTTGTGTGGTTGGTTTTATTTCTATTTTGTGTGATTTAGTAACTTTTTGGAATAAAAAAAAAAAAAAGAGAAAGTTTCACAAAAGTTTATCATTTCTTTAAATCAAATTTAAGTAAATAGTTAAGTCTTTTGTACTGTTAGATTAATTTTTGAAAACATATCATGAAATATTTTGTAATTATTTTTGATAATTAGTTAGTTTTTGTCATAATTAGTATTTCTTGATAAGATGTTGAAATTATATTAAACCCAAAATCGGTGTTTATGAGTTTTTTTAGTGGAGACTACCTTTGTGAGATATAATTTGAGCCTAATTTCCTTTATTCAGAGTGAAATATATATTTTTTCTACTCCAAACACATTTCTTATTTCTTCAAATTTTTAGATGATCTCTATAGGTATTAGCATTGAATGTATGAATTTTTTTCATTTTAATAGAGTATCATATATTTTTGATTATTATTTTTGCTTAGATTAAATGATTTGAGTAGAAGTTGATAGTATATGCTTATATCTCATTTATGCATGACTACTACAAAAAAAAAAGACATATCTGGGGTTACCTAAACCAAGATCAAACAGAAAAGCCACAAAATTAACCACTCACCAAAATCCAAAAAATGTACAATCTGTACATGGGTTGACTCTCTAAAAAATACATATATTGAGAAATATCTACAGAAAAAAAAAGAGAGAGATAAAAATAGTATCATCTACATACTATAACCCGCATTGCCTACAAAGTTGTGAGTAAAGGCTAATTACAAAAGAAAGATATAAGAAGTAATCTCCCAAAAAGTCATTGCAATTTCTTCATTCGTAAAAGGCATATATCTTGAAATTCTTTCTTAATGAGTTTGATTTATGCATGAAAATAATTTTTATATATGATATCTTTATAATTTATACATTTGATTCCTTTCATGAGATCAATGTTAAAATAACACTTTGAGCCTTTATTCTTTATACATATGCGAACATATTAGTTCATTTCTATACATCAACTCTTTCGCATATAAATTAGTATGAGTGTTTGAACCCATAGGATTCGGTGTTTTGAGAGTATTGACTTGTGAGGAATAGAGTCGAAGCTTAATTCGATTCATGACACCGAAATTGGGTGAAATTAAATGGATACATTTTTGATATGAAATATGAAAATGATTTTCGACTAATTATTATAATAAATCATGATTGTTTAAAGAGATTAAGATAACTTATGCTTGAGATTTTAATTACGATCTTAAAGGAGATTAAAAAGTATGAGACATTTTTGTGAAATGTTGATAATTTGTGATTTTGTTGTAAATTTAATTTTTAAGTTGTTTGTTTTTATTGTTTCTTTTGTTTTTACATTTAGTGCAATGTTTGTGGGTATCATTGGTGAAAACCCTCACGAGACTCAAACTCGTCCACTAGGGCAACCTAGGGGTTTAAAGGCTTGTTGCATAGGCTAAATGCAACCGTGTCAATCCACGGAAGTGATTTAGGATAGTTTAATTTTAAGTTTTTATCGCTTCTCTTGCTAAGGGACTAGCAAGAAGTTGGTTGGGGGTTGTGATGAGTGCTCAAAAAGCACTAAAATAACCATGATTTTATGTACATTAATTGATTAAAAATATATATATTTATATGTTTTATCATATATTTATATAAATTTGTCTTTTTCGGAATCCCGGGTATTTTTATTGTTTTTCAGGAATTTTGGCCTAAAAACGCAATGTAAAGACTCAAAGAAGAATACTTGAAGCAATACATCACAAATAAATTGATAAATAAGTGGAAAAAGGTCAACAAACATGGAAAAATTGGACAAAATGGGTCGAAAAGGTCAAAAATGTCAAAAGATCGGAAAACGCGTGTCAGAAATTTCACCACAAGGCTGGCCACAATAGCCAGAGTCACACAGGCGGCGCGCGTAGCCGCTACAAGGCCTGATGTATGCTTCCTTAGCTGCTGCACCGTTCACGCCACTGGCGCCTTCAACGCGCGCCCAACGCGTTTTTGACCCATTTTTCACGTGCAGCCGCCCCATGACGTCACGCCGACGTCATTGATGACCTCAAAGATGTCCACTACACGTTTTTATTTTTTAATATTTCTTTAACATTTTTTAATCATTTTTTCTCTCCATCCTCACCTATAAATACCCCCCTTCCATTCACTTCAAAACACACCTCAAAACCTCACTTCTCTCTTCTTTCTTTCTCTCATTTCTTAGTTTTTGAGTTTTCTTTAGTTTCTTTCTTAGTTTCTAAGCTTTTCTTAGTTTTTCTCTTAGTTTTTAGTTCAATTGTCTTAGGTTTAGAGTTCTTCTCTTTTTGAGAGGAACTTGTAATGTTTTTGTAATAATTTAGATTTTTGATTCAATAAATGGAAGTGCAAATTCCGCTTGGAGGTTTTCTAGCAACGGGAATAGCGTCGAAGTACTGTAAGGATTTTATTTTCTTTACAGTTATTTTTATGCTTTATTCTTACATGTTATATTTAATTTGTCTGTGATTAAATTTAACTGTGCTAGCTGTTTATAATCATGATATAATAATAACGTTGTTATGCTTGCGAAATATTAAATAGGTGAAAATTTCTAAAATGAATTGATTTTATTTTTATTCAAGATTTTATATTAAGGATGTTAGAGAGAAATACATTATTTTTCATTACAAACTTAAAATCTGAAAGTTAGACTTTAAGGTTTAGTTATCCGGTCTAATTTAGAGTAGTGCTCTTTTATTTGTTGGTACAATCGCCCGGTAGTTAGAGTGAAGCTCTATTTCAAAAGTTTTTATAAGAATTATTATGTGAAAATGTATTGACAACATGTTTTCAATAGTGGTTTTAAAACTTGAAAGTTAGTACTCGGATAACTAAATTCTTAGGTTTAATTTGGACACCTTGGATAAAGTTTAAACTGTCTAACCCCACCAAAGGTGGCATTTAAATGGTTCATTTTCAATCTCTTAGAAAAAGGAATTAATTTAATTAACCAAATTAGTTATCAACCCCACCCATAGGTGTTAATTGATTTGTTTAGTTAACAAAGAGTATCTAACCCCACCAAAGGTGGTATTCATATAAAAAAGAGAGAATCAATAAAATATCAATTTATATCTTTAATAACCTAGATAATATGAGCAAGCATAATTAACTTAGTTATTATATCCCTAAATACTCCACTAATATAAATGATAAAATTTGCATGAATATTTATTGAATCTGTATTTATATTTATTTATTCAATTTGTATCTATGTTTATTCTTTTTAGATTATATTTAATTAATCTGTATATATGTTTATTTTATGTTATTAGATTAGGAACACAAAAACCAAAACTATCGTGACAGGATGTTTAGGATTTAATTTCGTTTTTAAAAGTTTGAATAATAAATTAAAAACCACATACATTCCTTCCTTAGATCGACCTTGGGAGTATACTTATCATTTTCTACGAAATGATTCGTGCACTTGCGAGAGTTTTACAAATATTAAAACCAAAGTATTTGCGAGAATCGGCGATGCCGGTTTTCGTTCATCAGTAAGCATTTTTGCAATAACCAATTTTAGGCTTTGTTGCAGAAATATGGAGTAACACACCGGATAGCAACACCTTACCATCCTCAAACAAGTGGACAAGTTGAAGTGTCAAATCGAGAGTTGAAAAGGATCCTCGAAAAGACCGTAAATAACTCACGCAAGGATTGGTCAAGGAAACTAGATGATGCACTTTGGGCCTATAGGACATCTTTCAAGACACCTATCGGCATGTCTCCATACCGATTGGTGTATGGAAAAGCTTGTCACCTTCCAGTTGAATTGGAACATCAGGCATATTGGGCAATTAAAATTCTAAATTTTGATCTTAAGGCAGCAGGTGAAAAGAGGGTGTTGCAAATGAATGAGATGGATGAAATGAGGAATGATGCTTATGATAATGCCCGAATATACAAAGACAAGACGAAGGTTTGTCATGATAAGCACATTTTGAGGCGAAACTTTGAAGTGGGACAAAAAGTGCTGCTTTATAATTCCCGTCTCGGACTTTTTCTGGGAAAGCTTAAATCTCGTTGGTCAGGACCTTTTCTAGTAACCAAGGTGTTTCCTTATGGAGCAGTTGAGATCAGTCATGAAACAAAGGGAACTTTCAAGGTGAATGGACAACGGTTGAAGCCATATTTTGACGGAGAATTCAACAAGTAGAAAGATTCTCTAGAGTTACAACAACCGTAGTAAAGAATGACAAAAAGTCTAGCTAATGACTATAACTTAAAGCGCTTAATGGGAGGCAACCCATCAGATTTGTTTTCTCAACTTTTATCTCATTTTATTTTAGAAATTTTAAATTTTGCACTTCATTTTATGATAATTTTATTTTTAATTAAATATGCTTATTTTATTTGTCTTGCAGGTAAAAAAAAAGCCATTTACAGTTTTTCTTTCTTACATTGAGGACCATGTAAGGTTTTGGTTGGGGGTGCGGTAAACGGTAAATCTTTTCTCCCCTTCATTTTTAGTAGTTTTGTTTGTGTGTTTAGTTATGTTTAATTTTGATTTTCCATTTATTTTTCTGCATTTTGATTTAATTTTTTTTATTTCTTTATTGTCTTATTTTATTATTATTATTTGCATTTTACTTGTTTTAATTTGCACGTTGATGATAGTAATGTGATTGTGATAACAAGTAGCTGTTAGAAGATATTAAATTTTGCTTTGGTTTAAAGAGAATTTCAAATGTTGATTTTACCTAGTTGGCGACTCTTTTGGTAGGTGGTATGATTTGGTTGATTAGTCTAAATGCTTAGAGAAGTCTTATGTGTAAATTTTGCATGGACATTTTTGTGATTTCAACAAACTCTAGAACTCATTTGAAAACCTCTTGAGGCGAAATAATTTGGAATTGCACTATATAGGATATGATGTAGGCCATTTTTGGATCGATTGTGCCATTTTAAGCCTACCTTGTTATCTTTATATCACTAGTTACCTCTTTGAGCCTATTTAAATGTATTGTTGGCCTTACTTTTCTTTCTTTTTGCCTTCTATAACCTACATTTTTTTGAGCCATAAATATATATATATATATAATTCTTACCTTATTTGTTAAGAGCACTTAATTTTGAACATAAACTTTGCAAGAGCAATTGGAGAAATCTTCCACATATATTGGAAGAAATTGGTTGGGGGTTATGTCTTTTCAAGAACAATTGGAGTAAGGATGATGAAAAAAAAATAAAAATAAATAAAAAATAAATAAAAAATAAAAAGAAGAAGAAGAAGAAGAAAGCCTTCACATTCTAGTAAATAAAAGAATGTTAGTGATGGATGTACTAAGGTGAAAGATTGAGGAAGAACTTTGTTTATCTGTGGAAAAATGGGTTATGATCGGAAGAAACAATTTGGGTTAAATGGTGTTACTATTTTACTTAATTGGTTGTGTTTAATCTAATAAGTGCCCTTATTTATTTTGACACTTCCCGTTCTTTCTTAACCAAATACCTAAGCCTAACATTACAAGCCTCATAAAGTCCTATTGATCCAAAGTGGTGTATTTTCCTTCATTAGTGGAGAGAGGTTTGAAAAGTGAGCCTATGGATGTTATGCATAATATTATCCGGGCAGTATGGCTATTGGTTTGTGGTTTGATGGATGTTTAAGAGTCAATAATAAAAATGAAATTGGCATTTGAGATTTCTTAAAACTTAGGTGACATTTAATTATTCTATATGTTGGGTGTTATTTACAATTTTTGAGACATTTGTGCAAATTATTTTTTATGTTATGTTATTGTTTTAAGTTAGGATAGTTATAGGTAAGATGTTTGTGGGTGTCATCACTGGAAGCCCTCACGAGACTACAACTCTTCCTACTAGGGCCGCCTAGGGGTTTAAAGGCTTATTGCATACACTTAATGTAATGTTGTAAATAGAATAAATTTCCTTTGAATTTTTCTTTTAATGTCTCCTTTGAAATTATTCATAGATCGCTTTTCTTGCTAGAGACTAGCAAGAAGTTGGTTGGGGGTTGTTGATAGGAGTCAAATTATTGCATTTTTGTTATGATTTAAAGGTTGATATTTGTGTGAAAATTGCGTTTTATTTTATTATTTAATCCACAAATGTCATTTCACGGGTATTTCGTTTTTAAAGTGCAATTTCAGGTAAAATCATAATTATGGAGAAGTTTGGGATAAATTTCAATGACCGGGATTGAGTGCAAATAAAAAGAAAACAAAAGTTCAACATAAAAATCAATTCAGTTTACATAATACTTAAAAAAATTGAAACTGAACTTACGCTTACAAACTAAACTACACTTACAAATATTACAAAAGTAAATACAAATACAAATAGATTCTATTTGGAATTATTTAAGTATCAAGTACGTGACCCTAGCAATTTGAGTTACCATGCTCATATGGAAAAAGGTGACAATCCAGTTGTGACCAAAACCTGGCCAAAGTAAAAAGGGCTTGGTATTAGCGACCTATCAATTATTGAATAAAGTGCCCTAACGACTTGGATCAACTTTGTATACAAGACCTTAAGCAGCTCGTACATGGTGACCTGAAGACATCGACCTGATTATGTATAGAGCTATTTTTTATGTACTCTGATAGATCAAATAGAGCGCTTACTAATGTAACCTCAAGACCTGTCTAGTAGGTGCTATATGTACCTCCCTAGTTAGATGAATAAAGGATCTAATCATTATTAACATTTCATATTTCTCTCTAAAACCCTAACAACTAGAATCTCTCCAAACAATTGGCGTCCACCGTGAGGCCTTAAATCTTTCTAGTCCTTAATTAGCATTTGATACCTTGTATTTTACATCCTAGAGAAATGGCTCTTGTCTTAGGGACATTCACTCCACTCAATATGGACAACTCATTATCTCATACCGAGCAGACCACTAGGGCAACCTAGGGGTTTAACGGCTAGTTGCATATACTAAATGGAACCGTGTTAATCTACGAAAGTGATTTAAGATAGTTTAATTTTTAGTTTTTATTTTATTTTTTACTGGTTCTTTTGCTTAGAGACTAGCAAGAAGCTGATTGGGGTTGTGATGAGCGCTTAAAAAGCACTAAAATTATTATAATTTAATGTACTTTAATCGATTAAATAGATTTATATTTGTATGATTTTATCATATATTTATATAAATTTGTTTCTTTGGAATCACATAAAATTTTATTGATTTTTAGGTATTTGCGTTCAAAAATAACTTAAAGACTCGAAGAAAAATACTGGAGTTAATACATCACAAATATGTTGAGAAATAAATGAGGTAAAGTAAAATAAAGTGAAAAAATTGGAAAAATGGGTCAAATTAGTCAAAAATATAAAAAAAGGGCCAAGTCTTGCGCGCACTAGAACACACCCGCGTTGAGTCCTACATGTGCCCACGCCCAACACACGCCGGCACACATCCAACACGCTACCATGTGCACGTAGCTAGCACACGCCAGCTCGTGCACATACTTAGCACACGTCAGTGCTTGCCCAGTATACGCTCACACTGAGTTCCACACTTGCTAGCACATGTCTTCACTTAGTCATATGCGGGCCCGCATGTACCAAATGGCCATCTATCGCAAGTCATTCCTCTCACATGCGTGCCAACTTGTGTAAACAAGTCCAAAATCAAATTTTGAGATATTTTTTCACCTTTTTTAGCCTTTTTCTCTTTTATAAAAGGACGCTCTCCCAATTGTAAAAAAATCCCTCAAAATATCTTCTCTCTTTCTAGCTTTCTCTCTCTAGTTTTTAGTTTTTTTTAGTTTTAAAGTTCTTCTCTTTTTGAGAAGAACTAGTTATGCTTTTATAGATTTTTAGTTTTTAATTCAATAAACGGAAATACAAATCTATTTGGAGGTTTTCCAGCAATAGAATTAACATCAAAATTCTATAAAGATTCTTTTGAGGTATAATTTTAAAATAAATTGTTTACAATTATTTTTTATTTTTTATTCTAGCAACAGAAAACATGATCATGTCTTGATTAGATCGTTGAGATCAACTTGACTATAATCCATTCAATATCAAAAACCTAAATCTAGCGACCTTGAAAGATACAAAATAAGAGTTTTTGCTTTGGAACCACTTGGAATTCAACAATAGAACTAGTAATTGAAACAAATGGCCTCAACCTCTCAGGAAAAAAATCAAACTATTATTTCCCACAAGAAGCCCAAATGCAACAGGTAGCATTTAAATAGAAGTATAAAGAATTTCAATTGGAGCATTCAATTACTAAATGAAAAATGAGTAAGAAATACCATATATTATGATCAGTTCATAAAATATATTCTATTACATCAAATATTATCCCCAAGAGTACAAGGATACTTTATAAACATATGGATAAAGGACATGAGGTGCTCTCTATAGAGTGGCCTCTTCCATCCCACCTTCAGGCCCAACTTCGAGGATGGCCTAATCACCTTGTTGTAAAGGTTATGAGGTGCTTACTGGAGGGGCTTTGGTTTGGCTACTTTAAAAAGCCCACATCAAAGTGAAATAGGTAACGGTCAGGTTCAAGTTCTTGGCCTCAGCCTTGAGGTAGCTTACCATAAAACTCACCATGTTCCTATATGCTTTGGTGTACTCATCTTTTAAAGTCTCCACCTGGTACCAACAACAAGCTCATCTGATCTCCTAATGAACTCACTATCTCTTCGACCTCCTTCATCATTTGCTCGAAATGGCTTGCTCACTACCCTACTTGAAGTAGTAGTTGTTCGCCTTTTTTAGCTCCTCAGTCTTGTCCAACAAATTTCCCTCCATTTTTAAAAATTTCACTATATTTAGCAAAAAGAGTATCCTTGTCCTCTATGGCTTTCTGATACTTTGCTATTTTCAAGCAACTTGCATGCACTTCACGTTTATAGGCTCTGAGTGATAGCTCGCCTTCCTCAGCCAATGACAAGACCTGCAGTAAACAAATGGGTTAGTAAAATATCACAAGTGATAAACAAACACAACATCCCTTAACATGTACGAACTCACCTTGATCAGATGGTCAGCCATTAGCTCCTTGTTGGATCCCCTTCCAATTTGCAGACTTCTCTGATCTTGGTTCTCTCAGCATTACTCTCGAAGTGATGGTAAAGGTTCTTTTTTAGTTCAAGCCACCCAAAGATGCCCTCATCAATATAAGTCACGGTATTCAGAACCACAACATCCCTTAGAAAAACTTCAACAAATTTGAAGTCATCCAAATCCATAGCCTCAATCTCAGGTGTTGGATCCTCAACGGCCTTCCTCTTTTTCGTGGCCTTTGATTATGAGGGGTAAGGAAAATGAGGTGGGCCTATCATATGCCATAGGTGGGGAAATCACCTCGACGGGTATTGCAATTAAACAAAGTTTAAAATGTAATTTGAAATATATTTGTGGGTGAAAATACAATTAATAAAAGTTTTAATTCGGCGCAGGAGAAAAGACGACCACGAGCAAGATGACACTCGCCCAACGTGGACCGTCCGATCAAAGAATCAACGGCTTAGATTCGCGCGTGTTCATCACACCCGACCAAAGCGAATGGGCGAAGGCTCTGCGCTTTCACGCGGCTCGGTGCCCGAGTGGGGCCCACCTGCCGCGCAGGCCGGCGTGCAGCGTGGGACCCACGTGTCTGACACCTCGTTAAATTAATTCACTATATCTCTATGAGAATTAAATTTAATAAGATTCATTAAGTTCTAAGTTCTCAAATGGCCACACATACAATTAGGGTTCCTATCCTTCATCATACATGTCATTCTATTTACGAGCAATATACACAAAAATGCCTTTCTCAAGTTTATTTTTATGCCACAAATCGTTTTGATAAAATTCGTAAATAATCAAAAAGCATTAAGCACAAAATAGAACGAACAAATTGAACGTCTTATAAATCTATCAAAAATAGTTAAAATCAAAGCTTCATAAATTTAGATCAAATGCAACCCTAGAAAAATTAAATTACTTCATTAAATTAAAATAAAAATTACAACATATGCAGAAAAATTAAAGGAAGAAGAAGGAAAATTAAAACATGAATAAACAAAAATATTTGGCACACGCAGAACACAACAAAAGCCAAAAAATGGCTTCTGCGTGTTCTGCAGTCCAAAACCGAACACTACAAAAATTCTAAACTCAAAAAAACTTCTTAACTCTATCATAACATCACCTATTTATAGCTAAAAAATACATCTAAAATATTACATTTTTATTTTATTTTTTTAATCAAAAACGCGTAATAATTTTTATCGAAAAACAAAAATCACGCGTATCGATTTTTGTATCGAAAAATCTTATTTAATTCACGCGTGAGACAGGGGCGCCGATTCTGCATTTTTTTAATTCTTTATGCATGCCACATGTCAGCGTCTAATTCGCTGAAAAGAATTAATGCGGACACGTGGCAACTTCTGATTGGCTTCTAGGAGCGTGCGCAGGAGACATCACAGCACGGGACAATCGTCTACGCACGGGCTTGATTCTGCACTTTCGCGCTCATGATAACGTGACACGTGTCATCACATGATTGGTTGAAAAATAGAGTGGGACACGTGGCAATTTCTGATTTCAGGAATGGATCGAGGTTGACACGTCGCGGCTTCTGATTCACTGTAACTCCGGTTGCACGCAGAGATCATCACACGGGATCATACGCGGGCGTACGTGGGGGACAGCGGCTGGTCGGGTCAGACATGTGGGTCCCACGCTACACGCCGGCCTGCGCGGCAGGTAGGCCCCACTCGGGCACCGAGCCGCGTGAAAGCGCAGAGCCTTCGCCCATTCGCTTTGGTCGGGTGTGATGAACACGTGCGAATCTGAGCCGTTGATTCTTTGATCGGACGGTCCACATTGGGCGAGTGTCATCTTGCGCGTGGTCTTCTTCTCTCCTGCGCAGAATTAAAACTTTTATTAATTGTATTTTCACCCACAAATATATTTCAAATTACATTTTAAACTTTGTTTAATTGCAATACAGCCCTTTAGTAATTTTAAATTAAATTTTAAACTTTTAATAATTAAAATTAAGCCCAAATTTAATTTAATTTATATTTTCAAGATTTATAATTTCCAATTAAATACTCATTTATTTTGAAATTATATTTTTGGACAAAAAAATTGAAATTAAGTACATTTTCGATACAAATTATTTAATTTTATTAAAAATGTATTTTTAGCACATAAAAGGAAAATATTCATTTATTTAACAAAAATTAACTAAATATTAAAAGAACATAGCAATTATCATTACTAAAATTGATGAAAATAACTATATAAAATACAGTTATCAACGGGCTCATCTAAAGGAACTGATTCCCCAGTCATAAAAGAAAAAATGAGGGTAGGTCGTGGGTAAGTAGGAACCAAGTTTTGAAACTATAGGTGTCAATCAAGTCCCCAAGATCAATGTTCGAGTAGTTCATACATGCAAAAAACAAGTAAAAAGGATTAATAAAAGTCTGTGTTACAACGACTGGTATTTACCTCGTTACAAAATGATGACTTGAGTACTAGTATGAATAATTCCTTGAAACCCTGGATTTTTTCGAACATACTACAATTAAAATTTCCCTGTATCTCTCATTTGAGGTGTTTTGAAGCTCGATCCTTCTTTTTTTTCCTTACCATCTAGACCCAACTTGTTTATAAACTCACTTACATGAGGTTGAGATGTGTTAAAGTGATGATTCCAAGTATGGAGGACTACTAAGTCGACCCTATTTCCCCAAACATCAAAAGTAATATAAAAGTACTTATCTTTCCAACATAAAGTGCTATAGAAGAGTTTCAAATGCAGCACGTGCCCAAAACACAGGATATGTAAGCCCTTCCTTTATCCAGGTCATTTCTCTTCAAGAAGTACATACTTATGATCTTGTCACTTGTTAGATACACCATATGTTCACCAGCAACAATAGAAAGGCACAAGAGAGTTTGCCATTATTTGGGATTGACATGGGAATGGTTGATATCAAAAGTGTTGAGGGCACGAGCATCATTTTGGGGAACGGACACAAATCCAATTTTGAAGAGAGCCAAGTGCACCACCCACCACCTCTCTGAGGGATCATCGGCGTCACATAAATGAGGAGGTATTGATATCAAACCTACACAGGGTAAGACGTCGTATTTATGCCTGATTTCAATCTAGTCATCAATAATCAAAACATAGGGCATCTTTTCTATCTTATGCTTATCTTTAGTACTATGGGTAGGTTCACCCTGGTTATCACATTTCTTCTTAGGATGGGGTATCCTAGCTGGCGTGGATATATGGAAGCAAATAACGAGCACTGGATTCTGGGAAGAAAAGGAGAAAGTTGGACGAGATCTAGATGAAGCAGGGAGAACCAAGACCCTCTCTTTGGCAGCTACCCCGTCCATGCTAGTAGGCCTAGATTGTGGTGAACTCATTTCCAAATGACTTGAGTTTCGAGATCCTTCTCGAGGTGTACCTATCTTCAAAAGGATACTTTTTGGTACAACTTGAAAGAAAATCTCTAGAAGAGGAATGTGCTATATCTTTTCCTTTGTTAGAAGACATGGTTAATAATAAGAAAGAAGAAGACATTACGTAATAATTGAATGTCGCAGGTCTAATGAAGAGTAGCCTGGTGATAAGAAATAGACTAATTTTCAAGAGAAATCACTAGCTAGAAGGATTGAAAATCAAGCCAAGTGTTTTTCAAACTGGATAATGGTGAAAAAAGAGTAGTATAGAAAGGTATACTTGGATGAGATCCTTTGAAAATAAAATTTGGCTAAGTTACTTGAATGTGTAAAAAGTAAAAAAAATTTTGATTATTCATAAGAAGGGGATGAAAGTTGAAAGATTTACCCATTAAAACTCATATTAATAATGGGAATATTCCCTGGACTCCGTGGAAACCTCACGAGTAGGGGAGTTGGTGTCAAGTATAACATGCATGAATAGGTCGCTATCTAGATGACTTTGATGACCTCGTCTATTAAGAGCCCATTGTATTAAATGTATTGTTTATAACGATCTAACCATGCAAATGCAAGGATTAAGTAACGAAGTATTCCCTTAAATTCTCAAAATCAAAGGAATAGGGAATTAATGTTTGGCATTATCTAAGTATCAGGTACGCAACCCTATCAACCTAAATTTCGCTCATATGAGAAAGTGACTATCTAGTTTTGATAACCAAGACCTGATCTACGTAAAAAAGGCATGGTACTAATGACCTACCAATTGTTGAATAAATTTCCTTAACGACTTGGATTAACTTTATATACAAGACATCAAGCAACCCATACACGGAGAATTGAGGATATCAACCTGATTATGTATAGAGCTATTTTTTATGTACTATAGTAGCTCAAATAGAGCGCTTGCCAATATAACCTCGATATCTATCTAGTAGGTATTATATATATCTCCCTAGTGAAATGAATAAATTAAGGATCTGATTATTATTAACATTTCATACTTCTCTTTAAAACCCTAACACACTAGAATCTCTCCAAATAGATTCCAATCAACATAATCACCAATAATTTAACCCATTTCTTCATCTTTATCATCTCTTCAATGAGTCTTTATTTTTCTTCATTGTGTGTCATTATCTCTTCATTATGTCTCATAATCTTTTCATTGTGCCTTTTAACTCTTTTCAACAAGCCATTAATAACAATAACATATCTCGAAGATGGTGTGTTATCATACCACCTAAAAAAATCACACTTACCATCCTTGTAATATTTGCTACTGCCATAGTTGTTACCATTCTAAGAGCTTGAAAACAAGTCAGACCTTATGTTATCATAACCAAAACATAACATAAACAATACAAACAATACTTTAATAAATTCAACAAAAAATAAATAGAATGTAAACTACACAACCTCACCTAAACACAAGAAAAGAAATGTTTCCCAGGAATTGATGAAGTTTATAAACAAATCAATTTTGCAAGTTTGACACAGAAATAGTAGGTCATAACATCAAAGCACCTAAAATTAGAGAAACTCATTTTGTTCATACCAGAGCATGACAAAAATGGAAATTTTTTGAAAGAAAAATCAAGAAGAAAAGTCAAAGGGAGACGGTTTCATCAATTCCATAAAAAAAATTAGTTTGATTCTAGTCCACACACTTGAATTTCCTTCGAAATTTCATCAATGGGTCGTGGGTTATAATAGAGGTGGAAAATGCGAGAAGGCCCACCACTTATTTCTTTTGGGTGATAAACACCTGAATTGCTAAAAATGCCCCTTGCTTATAGGGCATATGAGGAGCACATTCTAAAAATTCCAAATAAAACGTGATTATTATTTATTTTTGTAAATTTTGAAACCATTTATAAAACATGAGTATTTAGTTGAAATCCTTCCAAAACATGGGTAAAAGGGAATACTAGTTGCAAAATATGAGTGAGAAGGGGTATCAATCGCAAATCAATCATGGTTACTTCTACTGTAGCAAACCACAAACATAGCATTGATTAGATTTTATACATAAAAGTGTTCCAAGAAACTGTTCCTTTGTTATTCGGCCTAATGCACTCTATCACACTTAGCTCCATAGAGAAATGTGTCACTGTCAGAGGTAATGCAAGCATCCACGTGACCTTCGCGATTTAATTGGGCACATAGTGCTTCGGATTCACCTTTTGCTCTTACAACAGGCCTCCCAAATAGCTCAAGAAGTTCCTGTTAAAGCTCTGTTGTTAATAAAATGAGCAGACACAAATGAGAACAAAGGAACAACTTCATTCCAACATGTAGAAGATTGAGCTTAGCCTTAGACATACAATTACATATAAATGTTAAAAAATGATAAAAATAGGGCTCATTTGCACGAACAGATAATTATGATCTAGTAAGTATCAATATAATCTGAAGAGGACCAAAATATGTTGGGAAATTACGCAAATTCCCGATAAGCCAGATTTATGAGAAAGCAAGAATAGAAAAATAACACACAAATTTGATAACGGAGTTCGGCCAATCTTGCTTACGCCTCCTGACCCGTCAGTAGATCTTTTACCGAAAGGAGAATTACACAAGGTGTTTACAACACTCACAACTCAATTACACCCAAGAAAATTACTCTCAATTTTCTCTCACAAAAAGCTTTTCTCTCTAAGCTTTTCTCAATTGGAATGAACACTTTGATGATTAATTCATTACAATTACACATCTATTTATAGGAAAATTCACTCCTTGAATTACTCCTTAAATTAATGGTTCCCTTAAATTGCCCTTGAATTACGCCTCCTTGTTTTGCTCCACGAATTGCACCATCTTTTGCTCCTTGTTTTGCTCCATGTTTTACTCCATGTGTTTGCTCCATGTTTTGCTCCTTAATTTGCTCCTTAAATTAAGGAGCTTTATAACAATCTCCAAAAATCTCCCACTCAAGACATCGATTTCAACTGCCTTTCACACCTTGATCAACGCAGCAGCTTTTCTAGTCTGTTACATTTAAAGGCAGACCAACCGAAGCCGAGTGCATCCTTCGCTTGTCAATAAATCACCACCTTTGTTAACATATCTCACTGGATTTTTGCTTCCTTGAATCTTCTCCAAGATAACACATCATCTTCCAATAGAGATCCGACGTAAGTGATAACGAAGTCCAATATGCTTGCTCTAGAATGAAATGCCGAATTCTTCGCTGTTGTATTGCACTTTGACTATCACTACGCAGTAACATTCTTCTCTGCTTGAATGCCACCAATTAACAAACCTCAAGCCATATCATCTCTTTACTAGCTTCGCCATCGCTACATACTCACCAGAAGGGGATGAGTGACAATTTTCTCCGTATTTGTGACATCCAACTAACCACCGTAGCTCCAACAAGAATATATAATCTGCAGGCTTCTTCATGATCAACTTCACCTCCAAAGTCCGCGGCTTCACGTACCCTCGTACTTTTAACTCTCCTTTACTAAAGTACAAGCACTTTTCTCGCGTGCCTCGCAAATACCTCAAAATCCACTCGACTACTTCCCAATGAGTTTTCCCCGGATTTGACATAAATCGCTAACAACTCCCACCGCACGGCCAATGTCCGGTCTCGCATGCACTATCGCGTACATCAAACTTCCAACGGCCGAGGCATAAGGAACCTTAGCCAGCGACCTCTCTCTCTCTTTTTTCTCGTCTCGAGGGACCGATCCTTGGATAGGCGAAAATGATCGCGGGCGGTGGCGAGACCGGCTTGGCATCGCCCATGTTGAATCTTGCAAAACACGATTGATGTACCGCACCGAGATAACCTGCAAGGATCCTTTCTTCTTATTTCTCGTGATTTGCGTATTCCAAGAATCTTCTTTACACGGACTCAAGTCTTTCATGTCAAATTCCTTCGACAATTGCCGCTTCAACCTTTTAATATCATCCATATCTAAACCTCGCTACTAACATATCATCAACATAAAGTAGTAAAATGATATAACTCGACCTATATCTCTCAAGTAGCAACAATGTGATCGCATTGCACTTCGAAACCTTCCTCAGTGTACGTTTAAGTCACAAATTTTTTGTACCATTGTCTCTGGCTTGTTTCGTGCCATACAAACTCTTCTTAAGTCTCGCACACTATGTTCTTTCTTCCCCTTTTCTCGAGAAACCTTCCGGGCGTAATGTATATCTCTTCATCTAAATCTCCACGAAGGAATGCGCCTTCACATCCAACTGCTCAAGATGAAGATCTTCGATGGCTACAATGCTCAATATTGATCCGATAGTATTAAGCTTCACAACGGAGCAAAATGTCAAGGTAGTCAACTCCTTCCTTCTCGTTGAAACCCTTGACAATTAGGCGGGCTTTGTATCTCTTGGAACCATCATACTCCTCTTCACCCAGACATCCATTTGTGTTGCTGCCTTTCTTTCCCATAGGTAACTCACCTAGTTCCCATGTCTCGGTCGTGGATACGAGAGATTTCATTTCTTCTTTCATAGCAAGCTCCCACTTGTTGGAATCTCGAGTCCGACAAGCTTCATCATAGCATTCGTGCTCCCTCCATCACCAAGAATATATAGTTCATGTATCTCCCGTTAGGCATACGAGGTCGGTAAGACCTTCTCAATACAGAGCTTCGGAGTAAAGAGGTCAGGCGTGCGTCGGAATGCCGTGTACCGCTTTGTCCAACAAGTTCCTCCGTCGAGAACTTATTACAATTGGTTCTCACAAGGAAGTATCCGGGGACATCATCTCAGATCCGCAAATACCGACCATTCTCCGCTCCGAGTCATCGGGCGCTCATTTTACGTACGTCCTTATACATCACCCTTTCGTTGAAAATCACATCTCTCACTACTGATAACTTTCTTCTTTTCGTCATCCCAAATGCGGTAGCCAAACTCATCCTCACCATAGCCAATGAACGTGCATTTCTCGATTTTGGATCGAGCTTATTCCCCGCTCGATCACCGATATGCACAAATGCTACACAACCGAAAACTTTAGATGTGATAGTTTCCACCTCTTTTTCCGCTCCATACCTCCTCCTCCGGTATTCTATGCTCCAATGGAACAGTATGGGCCTCGCTTGATCAAGTAAGCCGCCGTGTTGATCGATTCTCGCTCTAGAATTGCTTCTGGTAGACCCGATCGTATACGAATGCTTCCGGCTCTTTCGTCAATGTTCTGGCTCATAGTGCTCGCCTACACCATTGTGGCCGAGGCGTGCCCGGTACGCTCTTTCCATTCTGATCCCACGCTCATAGCAAAAATTTTTGAATCCGTGTCTTCATATTCACCACCATTATCCTGCCGAGCTTTTTGATCTTTAAACCCGTCTCATTTTCCCCCCCACCATAGCTTTCCATCTTCCGAAAGCCTCAAATACTAGACTTATGCTTTAGAAAGTAAACCCATACCTTCCGAGAGTGATCATCAATGAAAGTCACGAAGTAGTGTTTCCCACCAATAGATGACAGATGTTGGTCCCCAAACATCGAGAGTGAATGTTCTCTAGTCTTTCCTTCTTTGGGATTCTGCAACTTGTCCGAAAGCTCTCTCTTTGCTTTCCAAGTACGCACCCGTACATGTTCTATCTCCGTAGATCGTAGACATGGAAGTTTTCCCTTCGAAAGGCATAATCTTCATCCCCTTCTCACTCATATGGCCTAGTCTCCGGTGCCAGATTTGGTGTTTCCATTGCACAGCAATCGTAATTGAACAACGTGCCTCCGCCGCTGTGAAAGAGTGCCACTTTTCTCTTGCCTCGAGCAACCACTATCAGCACCCTTTGAAATCTTCCAATCATCACCACGGAAGATCGTACAGTGTAGCCTTCATCGGCCAACCGCCCCACCGAGATTAAGTTCCTTTCCGAGATCGGGAATACGCCTCGACATCCTTCGGGGCCTCCCAAACAAACTGCTCAACTTAATCTTCACTACACCTTGCACAATAGCACATGGTTGATCATCACCAAGATATACCTTCCAAGGTTTCCTGGGACATATTTCTCGAAGAATTCTTTTGGAAGTAGCATGAAACGATGCTCCGCAGTCTAACACCCAAGATTCTTCCTTGCTCTCCAAAGAAAGATATCAATGATCATCTCCTCCCGAGTGGAAGTAACATTTGCCTCCGCTTCACTTGTTTGTCCTTCTGCATTCTTGCACCGATTTTGAAGTGCCCTGCTCTTCCAAAATTCCAACACTGATAGTCTTCGAGCTACGGGAATTATTAGGATTCCCGGATTCGGACCTCCCGTCTTTTTATCTACCCTCGTAGTCGGGCTCTACCACGTCCATTTCCTTTGGTTGAATTTCTTCCTCGACTCGTATGCAAACCGAAGAGGTTGACGATTCAATTGCCTCTACATCTGGACTCTTCACCGAGAACCAAATCACGAACATCGTCAAATTTCAACTTATCGCTTTCCCGACGAGCTACTCACAAACGTGACAAGAGAGCATTCCGCCTTTCTCGTGCAGTAAGACAAAAGCATCAATGCTCGTACTTCTTCATCGAATTCATTTCCACCGAACTCAACCGGGCTGTAACCGTGTCGAGTCTATCGAGATGTCGAGCTACCGACGCGCCTTCCGTCATCCGCAAATTGAACAAGCGCCTCATCAAGTGCACTTTGTTCGAGGCCGATGGCTTCGCCACATATTGGAGACGCCATAAGACCCACGCCGTGGTCTTTTCCTTTGCTATTCAAGGCAACATTACGGATAACGTCAATCGAATAACTCCGATGTCACTGCCTGTAAGATTCCAATCTTCTTCCTTCATAGCCTCCGGCTTCTTCCCCAGAGAGGTTGATATAGATTTCGGATACGTATAATCCTCTATCTCATTTTCCAAAACCCGAAATCAGGCCATCAAATTTCTCGAGTTTCACCCTTCCTTCATCTCATGCGCTACGCCTCCCACTAAAATCTAACTTCCTCCTGGATCGTTTCTAATTATTTCTTGCGTAAAAATTGACAAAATCACTACCAATACCGATACTCAGCTTGTCGTGGGAAATTATGCAAATTCCCGATAAGCCGACGGCATGAGAAAGCAAGAATAGAAAAATAACACACAAATTTGATAACGGAGTTCGGCCAATCTTGCTTACGTCTCCGAACCTGCTGCAGATCTTTTTACTGAAAGGGGAGAAATTACACAAGGTGTTTACAACACTCACAACTCAATTACACCCAAGAAAATTACTCTCAATTTTCTCTCACAAAAGCTTTTCTCTCTAAGCTTTTCTCTCAATTGGAATGAACACTTTGGATGATTAATTCATTACAATTACAAATCTATTTATAGGAAAATTCACTCCTTGAATTACTCCTTAAATTAATGGTTCCTTAAATTGCTTCTTGAATTAAGCTCCTTGTTTTGCTCCATGAATTGCACCATGTTTTGCTCCTTGTTTTGCTCCATGTTTTACTCCATGTGTTTGCTCATGTTTTGCTCCTTAATTTGCTCCTTAAATTAAGGAGCTTTATAACAATCTCCAAAAAATTATTCCACAGAAAACAACAAATCTAACCCCTAAAACTAATAACAATTAACAATTAGAATAGCACCCCTCATTCTAGTCCATATCCCTCCCACTTAAAAGAAAATGTTTATTTGGGTTGTTTAATTAGAGTTTTAGGGAGACTATTTATGTAATTTTCCTAATATTTATTACTAGCATTAATGATGAAATTCTCACAAAAACACAAAATAAAAAACACGTAGATGATTGAGGAGTTTATAGTACAATAAAATCAAGTGTATGTACTATTTTTCTCGGCAACAATATAGCAGCAAGCAACACTAGTTACTAGTTAGACACAAATTATGGACAACATCTCAATCCACCGCACATTCTTCAACAAACTTAGAAAAAACACGGTTCCTCTCAACTGGGACACTGTCGTCGGCCACGGGAAAGCTCGACGAATCAACACCAGAAGACCGAAAAGCCTCGCAATCCTTGCCTTTGATTTCATCGGCGATGGTGTTCCGTCAAATACAAATATGGGGAATGCCCCAAAACTGCAAAAATAATACATACTGTCTAACAGTTCAAGGCTCTAATAGACTAATCATCTGCTTGGTATCAAACCCAAGAAGAAAAAAACACGCATGTACTATCAAGCTTTCCTCTTTGAAACGCCGACATGTGTCATGCCAAATTCACCCACGTAATTATTTCAGAGAGAATAAAAATATGGGTCAAATAGGTTAGCCAAAAGAGCAAGACTTTACCATTCAAAACCATTCTCACTTTTTTTCCTGTTAAACAAACAGAATAGGTAGATAGAGACAATAAATGAACCAAGGAAAAGAGATTGATGTTTCAGAAGAAAATGAGCCTGAGGTGTCGTTTTTGAGGATCTGTTTCAATCGCCGTTTCATACTGGGCGATCCAGAAGGAAAGGTCCACAGCTACTCGTTTGTTTCTCAAAAAGTCGAAGCCTTCAGTTCGAGTATAGGATTTAAGTAAGTCCCAGAATTTTCCTCCAACTCCCATGATTTTTTTTTGTCATCTAACGTGGGACGAACAAATAAAATAAAAAACATTCAACAAAGAAGACTGATCATGCGGTAAAAAAGAGAGTCAAAAATAGATGTGAAAGGAGAAGGAGAGATTGCACCGATTAAGAACTTTGGTTGATTTGGGGTACGGTATGTCTCCTCAATTTTTGGCTTCAAAGGTGAAAAGAATGGAATTTTTGCCTTGAAAAAAAAAATTAGGGGAGAGAAAGAAAAATAGGAAGTCTAGCGAGTGTTTTGAGAAAAAAAAAAGAGTTCATTTGTAAAGTTTTACTTATAAATTGAATATAGATAATTATTATATTTTTATTAAAGATTCATTTAAAGGTAAAGTTTGTAATCTCATTTATTATAGTTGAAGTTTTAAATAGTCTACAAGTTTCGTAATTTTTACTTTCATTTTAGAGGATTTTTCACGCTAAAAAACCTTTGGTGTTAATTTGTTCTATTTTTGGTTTGAGAAATTATCTAAGGTTTGTCTAATTTATTTTTTTACAACTATCAATTTTTCTCTACAAAATGGTATCAGAGCCATGTTGTTTCAGCGAGAGTACTATTCACACATATGATATTGTTTTGTCGGTAGGTATTGCTCGAAATAGTGTTACGACCTTAAATTTCAAATAGCGATCGTGCGGCACTTTGCACGGTCTGTTGCACTAAGCCTGCCTTTCAACCCAAACGAAATACTCCAAAGAGACTAGAAAGAGACTTAGAGATTTAGAGGATTCAAGAGCAAAGCAAAAACTAAAGAGAGTTTGTAAAGAATATATTGTATTGCTCTAGAGAAAGATTATCTTACAATTTCTCAAGGATTTCTCAAGATGATTACAAATGAAGACCAATAGGTTTATTTATAGTGTGGCAACAAGCTTAAGACTATGCCATATCTTTCTAGATCCTTCTATGTATAGAATGTACAAGATTGTTCTAGTTTTATCTATAACATGCCACAAGGTTCCAGGACCATCTAGCCAACTCTAGAGTCTTCTAGGATTGTCTAGTTCTTTCATGCAAGTTCCAGGATATTCCGTAAGCTTCTAGAGACTTCTACATCCTTCATGAACTATCCAGCATGTTCTAGAATATTCCAACCCCTTCTAGCACCTTCCAGCACATGTTAATATACTCTGGAACATTCTAGAGTCTTCAAGGCTTGAGTCAAGTCCATCCAACTCTAGCTCCTTCTAGACATCTCTAGGCCACTCTAGAACTTTCCCATGTAGAAAAGTCTAGATCCTTTGGGCAAGCACCATTTCTTTGGATTTTAAGGGATAATTTGAGCGAGACATAACACCCTCCCCTACCCAAGTTCGCGACGCCCTCGTTGCGCCTTCAAGCTTGAACCTCTTTATGTAATCTTTGAATTTTCACAAAGAGTCTTCAGGTTCCCAGCTTGCCTCTATGTCCGGGGCATTCTTCCACTTGACCAAGTATTTCCGATAACTTGGTATTGCCCTTCACCAAATTAGGCGGTCTGCTAAGATAGAATCCACTCCTATATCGAAGGAGGTTACTACTGCGATGGGTGCCCTCTTTGATTCTCCCCGACTTGTGTCTTCCTCATGTCTATGATAAGGCTTCAACATGCTTACATGAAAAACTGGATAGATTTTAAACTTCAGAGGGAGTTGTAGTTTGTAGGACACCTTCCTGACTCGCTTGAGGACTGGAAATGGCCCTTCATACTTTCGTACTAACCCTTTGTGAACCTTCCATAAGGACTTGAACTGTTGGGACAATAATTTGACAAGGACGAAATCTCCTTCCTAAAATTCAACCATCCTTCTTTTCTTATCAGCCCACTTCTTCATCTTTTTAGATGCCTTGTTTAAATAGGCTCGGGCTAACTCAACCTGTTCATGCGATGCCTTGGCAAATTTGAAGGCAACATGACTCTTCCCTTCATAGCTTGTGGCCAAAGCATGAGGAGTCATAGGTTGTTGTCCCATGATGATCTCGAAGGGAGTTTTATTGGTGGACTCGCTCCTCTATAAGTTATAAGAAAATTGGGGTACATCCAGCAACTTACCCCAATCATGTTGATTGGCACTAACAAAGTGCCTGAGGTAAAGCTCCAGCAATGCATTGGCATGTTCCATTTGTCCATCGTTTTGTGGATGAAAGCTTATGGAGAAGTTCAAGTCTGATCCCAATAACTTGAACAATTCCGTCCAAAATTTCCTAGTAAAATGAGGGTCTCGATCACTTACGATGTTGGATGGAATTCCCCAATGCTTCACAACATGCTTTAGGAACAACTATGCCATCTCATCCACAGTACAATCTGCTAAGGCAGGTATAAATTTTGCATACTTGCTAAAGCGATCAATAACTACAATGATGCTCCCAAAGCCCTCTGATTTTGGTAAGCAAGTGATGAAGTCCATTGAGACACTTTCCCATGGTCTCTCTGGGATAGGAAACGGCTCTAGTAAACCTCCGGGAGCATGCTGCTCTGTCTTGTCCTATTGGCATACAAGATAAATTCTCACATAGGCTTCAACATCATCCCATAGTTGAGGCCAATAGTAAATGGACTTGATTAAGGCAAAGGTTCGTCTCATTCCTAGGTGTCCAACCCATAGTGAATCGTGGCACTCCTTGATAAACTCCTTCCTTAAGTTCCCCCATTTTGGCACAAAGATCTGATTCTGCTTGGCGTAGAGTAGTCTGTCACTCAGCCAAAATTGCCTTATCTTTCCTTCCTTGATAGGGGCAAGGAGGTTTTGAGCTAGGGAATCATGCTCAAGCCCTTCTTTGATTCTTTCCAACAAGGGACTGCTTGGTCTACTCAAGGCTGCTAACTCCACCTTTCGACTTAGCGCATTAGCCACCACATTGGCCTTATCGGGCTTATATTCCAGCCTATAGTCAAATTCTGCCAAGAAGTCTTTCCATTGAGATTGCTTAGGACTTAACTTCTTTTGAGTCTAGAAGTAGCTAGTCTTTACATTGTCTGTCATGATAGCAAATCGAGAACCCAACAAGTAGTGTCACCACACCCTTAAGCTATGATGATAGCTGTCATTTTGTTTTCTTGCACCTTGTAGTAGCGTTCAGTGTCACTAAGCTTGCGGCTCTCATAAGCTATCAGATGCTCTTCCTGTATCAACACTCCACCAATGGAAAATTCTAAAGCATTTGTATACAGCTAGTACATCTTGGAGGGGTTTGGTTAGCAAAGCACCGATTCTCCACTGATGGCCTTCTTCAAGTCTTTGAATGAGGCTTGTCATTCGTTTGTCCATTCCTGAGACTTGTTCTTTTTTAGCAGGTCAGTTAGTGGGGCTGCTCTTGCTGAGTAGGACTTGATAAATTTTTGGTAGTAGTTCATAAGTCCAAAGAAAGACCTTAACTCGGGGACCTTGGCAGGAGGTTCCCATTCTTGGATGGCTTTCACCTTAGTTCCATCCATCATAAGCTTTCCATTCTTTATCCTATGCCCTAAGAACATCACCTCATCTTGGGCAAAGGAACATTTCTCCTTCTTGACATATAGCTCATTTTCCTTCAGGACCTCGAACACCTTCCTTAAGTGCTTCAGATGTTCTTCCAAAGTATGGCTATATATACAATGTCATCAAGATATACTACCACGAACCAATCGAGGTAAGGATGGAAAATCTTGTTTATAAGAGGGAAGAAGGTGGCAGGTGCATTAGTAAGACCAAATGGCATGACAAGGAACTCATAGGCACCATACCTAGTCACACATATGGTCTTAGGCTCATCCCCTTTGACTATGTGTACCTGGTAGTATCCTGATACCAAGTCCAATTTTGAAAAGTATCTTGCATTCCCTAATTGATCGAACAAGTCAGCAATGAGTGGGATAGGATACTTTTTTTTACCGTGATCTTATTTAGAGTCTAATAGTCGATGAACATCTATAGGGAGCCATCCTTCTTCTTTTAAAAGAGCACAGGGGCACCAAATGGGGCTTTGGAGGGCCTTATAAAACCAACATCCAGCAATTCATCGAGTTGCTTCCGTAGTTCTGCCAACTCTGAGTTTTCCATTCAGTAATGGCTCATTACTGGTGGCCTTATACCGGGTTCTACCTCAATTTCGTGGTCCACCTCCCTTCTTGGAGATAACCTTTTAGGCATCACCTCAGGCATCACATCATATAACTTATCTAAGATAACTTGCACTTCTATCAGTAAGCTTGGCTTTGGTCATGCCTCCTCCTCGTCGTACTCCTTTAAGATGGCCAAGTAACTTTCTTTGTCCCTCTTCAATCCCTTCTTGAATTGAAGTGCTGAGAGAGCTTGGGTAGTAGGTTTGGTGGTCCTCTCTGTTGGTACCACACAAGCCTTTGATCCATCCATGATGCACATAGAGTTTGAATATGGCACAAGGAAAGCTCTAACCTGGTCCAAGAACTCCATGCCGAATACTATCGAGAAGTCATCCATAAGTGCCACTAATAAGTCCACTTGGCCAGTCTAAGCACCAAGACTAACCTTAACTCCACGAGAAACTCCTTGGAGAGGTAGTGCTATCGAGTTAACTGCTTTGAGAGATCCTCCTCCATTGACAACCTTAAGGTCGAGTCTCTTTGCTTCCTCTAATGAAACAAAGTTATGAGATGCACCTGTGTCAACCAAAGCTTTGGCGACCTTCACATTGATGGTTGCATCTACAAACATCAAGCCCTTGGGGGTCTTCGAGGTGCTCTACAATGCACCAAGTAGCCACAAAGAACCCATCTTTGCGCCTTCATCTATCTCGCCTCCATCTTGGTCATGAGTGGAAGCAACTAAGGCACTCAATGCCTTTCTTTTTGGACATTCACATGCCCAATGCAGTCTGTCGCATATGAAGCACATCATACGGGGTTTCGAGGCATCACGATCCTCCCTTTCCATCCTCTTATCGTGTGATTTGATTGAGGAGCTTTCTTTATGATTTTTGGGACCCTGACTTTTAGCATGGCCTCCCCCACTCTTTCCTTCACCAAACTTTATATCTGTGGCCTTTGAGCTCTCTTTGTTTGTGGAGTAGTGAATAAGGCTCTCTACAACCACAATGGCCGAAGATAAGTCTTGGACACCACGTCGCTTGAGTTCAAGGTTAGTCCATGATTGGAGACTATCCATTAACAAGAATAAAGCGTCTTTGTTTGAAGTGTCAGGAACTTCTAGCAACAAGGTTGTGAACTCCTTCACATAATCCTTTATGCTACTTGTTTGCTTTAATCATCGCAATCGTCCCTTTGCCTCATCTTCAGCATTTATAGGGAAGAATTGGATTTTGAACTCCCTTTTGAAATCGTCAAAGGTTTCAATTGTGTATACCCCTCATTGCACATCATCATGCCTCTGTCTCCACCATAGCATAGCAGTGTCAGAGAAGTACATGGCAGCAGTTCGGATCTTGCTGGCATGGTTCGTTATGCCAGTAGCCTTAAAATATTGTTCAAGCCCCCATAGGAAGTTCTCAACTTCCCTAGCATTCCTAGCCCCATTGAAGGTCTTTGGCTTGGGAACATCTACCTTCTTGGCCTCAATGATGGTGGTTGTGCTAGTTCCTGAGGCCATAGCCCGCTTGCAAAGAGCTAGGTCACCACCCATATCCTCCACTCTAAGCAACAATTAGCAATTTCTCTTTGGACAAGATCCCTTACCTTGGCAAGTTCGGCCTTCAACCCATCAATCTCTTGCCTTAACCCACCATCTAGCTCGTTGAGGGACATCTTGACTGCTGTATGGATCTCTACATCCTCGACCTCCAAGCCGTTGTAACATTCCTCCAAGTTGTCCACCCGGTCAAACAGCTCCCCTAAGCTATATTGTGCACTCCTAGCACGTGCTTCTAAGATAGAAAGTATGTCTTTCAACTTGGCTCGAGACTACTTTGGTGGTTTCTGAACTTCTTCATGTCCATATTCCATTGGTGGAACATCCACACTTGGTGTAGCTGGCACATTGTTCTTCATTATGCCAAGGATAATAATGCTTCAACCTAAAGCTCTAATACCAACTGTCATGACCTTAAATTTCAAATAGCGATCGTGCGGCACTTTGCACGGTCCGTTGCACTAAGCCTGCCTTTCAACCCAAACGAAATACTCCAAAGAGACTAGAAAGAGACTTAGAGATTTAGAGGATTCAAGAGCAAAGCAAGAGAGTTTGTAAAGAATGCCTTGTATTGCTCTAGAGAGAGATTATGTTACAATTTCCCAAGGATTTCCCAAGATGATTATAAATGAAGACCAATAGGTCTATTTATAGTGTGGCAACAAGCTTAAGACTATGCCACATCTTTCTAGAATGTACAAGATTGTTCTAGTTTTATCTATAATATGCCACAAGGTTCTAGGACCATCTAGCCAACTCTAGAGTCTTCTAGGATTGTCTAGTTCCTTCATGCAAGTTCCAGGATATTCCGTAAGCTTCTAGAGACTTCTACATCCTTCGTGAACCATCCAGCATGTTCTAGAATATTCCAACCCCTTCTAGCACCTTCCAGCACATGCTAATATACTCTGGAGCATTCTAGAGTCTTCAAGGCTTGAGTCAAGTCCATCCAACTCTAGCTCCTTCTAGACATCTCTAGGCCACTCTAGAACTTTCCCATGTAGAAAAGTCTAGATCCTTTGGGCAAGCACCATTTCTTTGGATTTTAAGGGACAATTTGAGCGGGACGTAACAATAGGTAATATAATCAAGTTGACCGCATTTAATTATGCAATTTGGAAGCCGAATATGAAGGATCTTTTATACATTAAAGATCTGGGGAAGCCAATTATAATGCCGAAGGAGAAAGCATTACTTACAACTTTGACGGATGAGAAAACCGACGACAAGACACCAAAAATAACCAGCGTAGACGTTGACTGGGGCGTGTTGAACCGAAAGTGTGTTGCTCAAATTAGACAATGGATTAGCAAGGAAAGTTTTCAAAATTTTACTAATGAATACGATGCTTACGTTCTTTGGTAAAAGTTGGAGAAAATGTATGCGAGGATAACCGCACAGAATAAAGCTAATATGATGCGACGATTAGTCAATTTGAAGTATAAGGACAGAAGCAGCGTATTAGAACATATTTGCGAGTTCTAAGTTATTGTAGATCAACCCAACTCTATGAAGATGACTATAGATGACGAGCTACAAGCATTGTTGATGCTAAGTTCTCTACCAAAAAGTTGGGATACTCTAGTTGTGTTAGTTAGCAACTCAGCTCCTGACGACAAGCTGACCATGGATATTGTAAAAGACAGAATGCTAAACGAAGTTTCTTGACGAAAAGATGAAGGATATACTCTTGACATTGAAGCGCTTGTCATAGAGAAACAAGGCAAGCAAGAATGGCACGGAAGAAGTAAAAGTAGAAATCCTCGTAACCAAAGCTAGCAAAAAGGATGGTCGAAGTCTAGATCAAGGCATGAGAAGAAGTGTCACCAATGCGACAAGCTTGGATACTTCATTCAAGAATGTTGAAAGTTAAAGGCGAAACAATCCAAAAATCAAGAAATAGAAACCGAAACAAATGAAACCGCAACTGTCACTGAAGAAGTTGTCATTATTCGAGATACTGATTATGTTAATGTTACATGTCAAGACACTACTTAGGTAGTTGACTCAGACGCCTCCTATCATGTCACCTAATGACGGGAATTCTTCTCAACCTACACTTAAGGTGATTTTGGACGTGTGAGGATGGAAAATGATGATGCATCAAAAATTGTGGGCATTGGCAACATTTATCTATAGACTAATCTTGGATGCAGATTACTTCTTAAAGATGTGAGTCATGATCCTGTTATTCACCTCAATTTGATCTCTACCGATATGCTTGATGATGATGGATACAATAATTATTTTGGTGAAGGAAAGTGGAAGCTCACCAAAGGCAATTTGGTAGTTTCTAAAGGTAAGAAATATACGTCACTTTATCTCACAGATGCTAGACTGTGTATAAGAAAAGTAAATACCACTAGGAAAGATAAGTTATGGCATAACGCCTCGGCCACATAAGTGAAAAAGGTCTTAGAATTATTTCCAAGAAGGAGCTCTTGTCAGGAATGAAAGGTACACCCTTGTGAAGTTGCATTGATTGTTTTATAGGAAAACTATATAGAGTTGCATTTCGTAGTCTCACACCATCTATGAAGGCAAATATTCTAGATTTAATACACACAAATGTTTATACAATGAGTTGTAAGTCACTAGGAAATGCTCATTATTTTGTGATTTTTATTGATTCACATTCTAAAAAAGTGTGGAATTTTGCTTTGAAAACTAAAAATCAAGTGTATAAAGTTTTCAAGCAGTTTCATGTAAAAGTAGAGAGAGAAACTAGTAGAAGTTTGAAGTGTGTACGTGCAGACAATGGCGGTAAGTATCGTGCATCATTCGAGGAGTATAATAGAAGTTTCAACATCAGGCTAGAAAAATCAATACCAAAGACACCTCAACATAACGGTGTTGCATAGAGGATAAATAGAACCATCTATGAAATAGTCAGATGTATACTCTCAAATGCAAAACTACCAAACTCTTATTGGAGGGAGGAAAAAAGGATAGTAGTAGATTTAATCAACCTTTCTCCATCATTTACACTAAACTATGATGTACTGGAAAGAGTTTGGACAATGAAAGATGTTTATTTCAAACATTTGAAAGTATTCAGCTACAGAGCATTTGTTCACATCCCAAAAGATGAATGGTCCTAATTGGATGGAAAAGAGAAGTAGTTTATCTTTATGGTATATGCCCATGAAGAATTCAGCTATAGATTTTGGGATCCTATTAGCAAAAGGATTGTTAAAAGCAGAGATGTGGTGTTTCTTGAAGATCAAACAATCGAGGATTTTGAGAAATTCGAGAAACCACAGTCAGATAAAATTCCAGTTAATCTAGAACCAGTCTCTCTACCAAAAAATCCTAATGATGGGAGAGATACACCCGATATTGATGATGTTAATCGACCAACTATAGTTCAAAACCCAAAACAAGTTTCTGAACAGGTCTAACCAGATGTATAGATAAGGAGATCCACCAGAGTACGATAACCAAGTCGTAGATATTTTCCTAATGAGTATGTGATGCTTACTAAAGAGAGAAGAACTAGAGAGTTATGATGAAGCTATCACTGCACGAGAACCACACATTTGACCTGATGAAACTACCACAAGGAAGGAAAGCTCTCAAGAATAAGTGGATGTACAGAATCAAAAGTGAAGAAGGAAGCTCGCAATCACGTTACAAAGCAAGATTGGGTGTGAAAGGATTTGGGCAGATGAAGGGCATTGACTTGAATGAAATATTCTCACCAATATTTAAAATGTCTTCAATTCGAGTTGTTCTAGGTTTGGCATAAAGACTGCATTCTCACATGGTGATCTTGATGAGGAAATATATCTAGATCAACCCAAAGGTTTCCAAGCCAAAAGCAAAGAGAATTTGTATATAGAATAAAGCAGAGCTTGTACGGTTTGAAGCAAGCACCAAGGTAGTGGTACAAAAATTTTGACTCATTCATGGAGAAAAATGAATACAATAAAACGATGGCTTATCACTACGTCTTCATCAAGAAATTCTCTTATGGTGATTTTATTATTCTTTTGCTTTATGTTGATGACATGTTAATTATAGGTCAAAATATTAATAGGATTAACAAGTTGAAGAAGGAGTTGAACAAGTCCTTTGCAATGAAAGACTCAAGACTCGCAAAGCATATTCTTGGCATGACAATTATCCACAATAGGCAAAAGCAAAGGATCTAGATTTCCTAAAAATGGTATGTTGAAAAGTTCTTGAAAGATTCAACATGAGCAAAGCTAAACCTATTAGTTGTCCACTTGTAAGCCATTTCAAGCTTAATTTGAGTCAATGTCCCTCAAGTGAGGAGGAGAAATCAGAGATAAGAAAGGTGCCTTATTCATCAGTGGTTGGCAGTCTAATGTATGCTATGGTATACACCAGACCAGACATTACACATGATGTTGGCATTGTGAGCCAATTCCTATCAAATCCTGGAAAAGAACATTGGGCAACTGTCAAATGGATACTCAGGTAGTCATTGTTTACAGTTTGGTAATAATAAACCTGTATTAGAAGGATATACGAATTCATATATGGCTGGCAACGTGGATACGAGAAAGTCTATATCTAGGTACCTAATAACATTTGCAGGGGGAGTTCTTTCATGGAAATCATGATTACAAAAGTGTATTTCCTTCAGCACCACATAAGCAGCGTACATTGCAATCTCTGAAGGTTGTAAGGAGATCTTGTGGACGAAAAGGTTCTTATAAGAATTTCCTCAGAACTAAGAAAACTATCTTCTTTATTGTATCAGTCAGAGCACAATTTACCTTAGCAAGAACCCAACTTTCCACTCAAGGTCCAAACCTATCGACGTAAGGTATCATTGGATTCATGATGTATTGGAACATAAACTACTGCAAGTTGAGAAGATCCACACCAATGATAATGGGGTAGATATGATGACGAAGACCCTGACTAGAGAAAGGCTTGCAATATGTAGAGAGATTGCAGATGTGAAGGAGCCCTGTCCCACATAAAGTGGAGGGGGAGATTTGTTGGTCCATCTCATGTGGGCCAACAAAAAAGAAAATAAAAGCATTCAACAAAGAAGGCTGAGCAAATCAGTAAGAAAAAAAGAGAGTAAAAAATGAGTGTGAAAGGAAAAGGTGAGGCTTCACCAATTATGGACTTTGGTTGGTTTGGTAGGCTATTTGTCTCCTTAATCTTTGGCTTGAAGGATGGAAGGAATGGAGTTTTGGCTCTATAAATAGAGCCTTGCCTCAATCTTGAAAAAAAAACTAGGTGAGAGAAAGAAAAACCGAGAGCCTTAGTAAGAGAGTTTTTTGAGAAGGAAAATTGAGAGTCAATTTGTGAAGTTTTACCCAAAAATTGAAGATACATAGTTATTGTATTTTTGTGAGAGATCCACCTAAAGGTGAAGTTTGTAATCTCATTTTATTATAGTGAAAGTTTTAAGTGGCCTACAAGTCCCGTGATTTTTATTTTCATTTTGGAGGGTTTTCCATGCTAAACAAATTTTGGTGTTATTTTGTTCTATTTTGATTTGAGAAATTATCCTGGGTTTATGAAATTTATTTCTTTACAACTATCAATTTTTATCAACATTTTCTGTGTTGTGAAGATGTAAGCACTAACCAAAGACAAGCATATCTAAAGCTCAAATTGAAGATTGAAAAAATAACACGACATTGAGGTTTTACAACATTTTCTTTTGATGTTTGTGCATTATTGTGTTTCACGGTGCCAAAAATAAGTTCGAGTATCAAGATGGAAAATTACAATAACATCCCAGGTATATTCCCTTATACATACCCATTCTTTTATTTTTCTTAATGTAAGAGTTACAAACATTATATTAATTTTTGAAAAGTTTACAAAAATTATGATAATTTCTTAGTTATTATTTTATTTTTTGGGACAAAAATGGCTCTAATACTAAATTATGGTTATATTATTTTCCTTATAGTTAATCATATATTAAACTTAATTTAATATTTTATGGATTAACTTCATATATTAAACTTAATTCAATATTTTTTAGATTAAATTCATTTTTTTACCAATGATTTAATTCTTATATTTTATTATTTTGTTTTACATATGATATGATTATATCCAAACTAACTTCTATATTTGAAAAATATTTATAAGATCCTTTTACTAAATTATGTCTCTTTCCTATTTTTTTTAAATAATCAATTAATCCTTATAAGTTTTCAAATATTGTTGATCTTCCTTTACTAAAAGTGAAGCTTTCTTTTATAGATTTCTTAAAATGTAGCAAAGATGTTTTAAAGTATATAACATTTTTTAGACTTTCTTCGATTACTTGTTTTCCTTTTATTTTACTTCTATTTAAATTAGTTCTTGATTTCCTTTCTCTCGTATATTTTCCTTTCATAATTTATGCAAATTATTAAATTATTGATAAACAACTTGATAAATCATCATAGTATGTAATTGTAACTAACTTGATAAATATGTGTCCATCTCGATCTTTTGCTTCGTGATGTCTCATTCTTATTCCTTAAGTAAGATCATCAATTAGATCCAACCCTATGTCCTTCTTCATTTATGGAAATCTATAGTATCCATACGCTTCTTTTAAGGTTAGAGTGACAAATAAAAGTTTTTGTTTAAGATCAACTTTTATTTATCATAATAGTTTATTACAACTGGAGTACTAAAAACTTTGAAGAAGGTTTTAGTTACTCATTCATAGATGAGATAGAAATATAGGAGCTAAGTGAATAAGTTTTTCAGGGAGTATGAGAGGTATTTCTTCCCCTGAAATAATAGTTTCCTTTTATAAACATAAGGGTTCTCTATTATATAGGTGAAATTTCACTATTTCATATAACCTTTCTAGTTGACACCTATATTATTGAGGCTAGAATGCCAATTTATTATGTATGGACCCTACATTTATTCAAAATCTTTTATCGAAACTGATTCTTGTGAAGCTGAACTCTCCATATCTTATTCCTTATCTTCAATGCAATAAATGCATTTGTAGTTCTTAGAGTGTTATTTGGCATAATGGCCGAACACCTTATTGCTTTCCATACATACTTCCAATTCATTGCAATTGAAAAAGCTTCATATTTATTGATATTTTCATCATCTTCCTCGGTGATAGGCAACGTGTATACTAAAGCGAGGGTGAAATTCCAAAGGGTGAGGTTTTGCTACAATAAGGTGAATTGTTAGCTCCCACTTATATGAGCAAACTCACCTCTTGGACAAAAGCACCCAAAGGGACCAAAAGGCAGCTTTCTCTTAAAAAACTTCAATGAATAAGTTTAGTAGTTAAGAGAATAAGTTAATTATATGAAAAATTATGTCCAAGAATACCATACCCAACATGCAAAATACACAGGTGGGTAAATGTGTTTTTATAGTGAATTCATACAATCTATCCAAGAGATGTAAAGGTTACATCTCTTTCATGTAGGAGTTGATTTTAGTCAAGTGAGAGTACCCGAGAATCTTGGATGGGATAACTGAACCTTCTCAAATTGTTTCTTTTTAAGAACCAAAAATATTTGTGCCAAAATAATTGATGCAAAGAAGAGCAAAAGGCCTTGGACACATAATGGATTATGAAGTACTATTTTTGTATCCCCCAACAAAATCCACCTATCTTAGGATTATTGGTTAATGATTAATCAAGTTTGATTGATTCGCCCTCTGAAACATGAAGTTTGAGTCTAGGGGATAATATCAACCACTTGACGTCCATCTGATGTATCCATTATGGTTATTTCATACCCTATTTTTCTTTTCATACGATTTTGTTTACTATGCTCACTACCATAACATTACAAACATTATTGTTACTCTTGCTCTCGTTAAAATAAATTTGAACTCTTCCCTTATTTCCATCTTCATATATGGGTTATTTTAAGAAATCAACATCTTTTTTAGTCTTGGGGTCTCGCGAAACAATAGGAAAAGTAATTTCACTATAATTTTGACAAAGAATAGGGCCTATCACAAGATTGTTTTTAGGGGGAAATAGCTTTGAAAATAAATATTGCCTATCTTTTCTTTAATCCTTGGTGAAATACAATCGAGAGGAGCTAATTCGAAACCCTCAAGTAAAATAAGAATACCCCATATTCAAAGATCCTTTTTTATCATTAACAAGATCTTGTTTAAGTTATAGATCATAAGGGATTCGAACAACTACTTTAAATGCAATATCAAGAATTACCGTTTGTGAAATCTTAATATCTACTAGTTTATTAGCCAAATGGAAATTGGCACATACAATATGACCAATTACTTCTCGTGGATTTTCATAGTCCTATTGTGCAATCATGGGTTATGCATTTGAAATGAGTGCTTGAGTTATTATATATATCATGAGCGATATGGAAATGGATCAGGTAGTTTCTTCTTTTATCCAGGGAAAGGTATTTTGATTTTGCATGGTCCAATCATTGGTCCTAACACTTTTGACAATAAAATTAGAGAAGTCACTAGTATTGTTCGCTATCTATGATTCTTTTATTTACTATAATAATTTTACTGGAATTGAGATTGGTCTATCATTTTTTAGTTATTCATTTTACTGAAATTGAGATTGGTTGATCATTTTCCAGGTATTCATTGAAATATTAAATCACTACAAGTAATGACACGATTTAAATAACAAAAGATCCAATATTTCAAAATTATATCCAAAACAACTAGAAAGGTAGAAACAAGACAGGATATAATTTGATCATTATGAGAAAATTCAAAATCTTTGTAGACAAACCTAATCCTTAGTTCCCAACCATGTGAAGAATGGAAACCTTATAGATAAATTGGTTAATAAAAGTATAGAAAAAGCTTTTATTGTGTTGCTTAAGTTATATAGGAATTCTTGAACCCAAAGATATTATATTTGTCGAGAAATGCAAAATTCATATAGATACGGCTCTCTTTGTAGATCTGGATCAATTGGATAGTCTTTTTGTAGATTCCTATGTAAGGCTCTTGTATTTGTAAATATGTTTCCAAGTATTGCTTTATAATTTTGTCTAAGAGGGATAGCTCCTCTAATTCTATGAATTTTTTTAGAACACTTTTTTCTTGAATATCATTCTAAAAAATTCAAAATGTTTATTATTCTACCAATTATTAACCCAATATTTCCTTTCAAAAAGAAACGAAATAAAAAGGGAAATTATTAGATTTCCTTTTTGAATGACACTATCATAATTTTATATATTCATTTTTATTAATCTATTAATATAATTTTAATATATTAAGAACATATTTTTAAGTCCATTTTTTATTTCTACATTCATTTTACAAAAAATAGAAGTTCGCTAAAAGAATTTCTATTTTACCAAAAAAAATCTTTTCTTTTTTTTTGTTCACTATTACTACTTATTTGTTATATATATATATTATTTAAATAAATACAATAAAACTATGATAAAATTCTAAAAAGAAATAGAAACACACCAATTTTCATAATTGTTTTGATGAGATAAAGTTACATATTCTAGAATAGTCAACAAATAATTATTCTCTTTAGAGATTGGTAAGCGGATTTAGAAATTCATTTTGAACAATTAAAAATTCTTAAACTGTTTCATTTTAAGAATTAAAAATATTTGTGTTAAAATAATAGATGCCAAGAAGAGCAAAAGGTCTTGGACACATAATGGGTCTTAGAGTACTATTTCTATATCCCCCTAACCAAATGGGTCTTAGAGTACACATAATGGTTGATCAAGTTTGATGGATTCTCCCTCTAAAACAAGATGTTTCGGTCCTTGAGGGATAATATTAACCACTTGAAGTCCATCTGATGTATTCATTATGGTTATTTCATACCCCTTTTTTTCTTTTTGTACAATTTTGTTAATTATGCTCATTGTTGTAACATTACAAACATAATTGTTACTCTTGTTCTCGTCACGATAAATTTGAACCCTTTCCCTATTTCCATCGATATTTTAAGAAATGAACATCTTTCTTAGTCTTGAGGTCTGAGGAAATAATAGGAAGCAAAATTTTGCCAAAAACAAAGCCTATCAAAAGAAGTTTTTTAGGGGGAAAATAGCTCTAAAAAGAAAGATTTCCTATCTTTTCTTTAATCTCAAGCGAAACTAATTTGAAACCCTCATGTAAAATAAGAATAGTCTTTATATTCAAAGATCTTTTTTTATCATTAGCAAGATCTTGTTTAAGTTATAGATCATAAGGGATTCGAACAACTACTTCAAATGCAATATCAAGAATTAACATTTGTGAAATCTTGATATTTACTGGTTTATTAGCCAAATGGAAATTGGCACATACAATATGACCAATTACTTCTCATGGATTTTCATAACTTTATTGTGCAAAAATGGGCTATGCATTTGAAATGAGTGCCTGAGTTATTATATATATCATGAGTGATATGGAGATGGATCAGGTAATATCTTCCTTTATCCAAGGAAAGGTATTTTGATTTTGCATGGTCCAATCATTGGTCCCAACAATTTCGATAATAAAAATAGAGAAATCACTAGTATAGTTCGCTATCTATGATTCTTCTATTTACTAAAATAACTTTACTAGAATTGACATTGGTCTATCATTTTTTAGTGATTCATTGAATGATTAAATCACTACAACTGATGGAGATACATGATTTAAATAAAAAAGATCCAATATTTCAATATTATATCCAAAACAATTGAAAAGGTAGAAACAAGACATGATATAATTTGATCGTTATGAGAAAATCCAAAATCTTTTTGGACAGACCTAATTATTAGTTCCCAACCATGGGGAGAATGGAACCCTATACATAAATCAGTTAATAAAAGTATAGAAAAATCTTTTATTGTGTCGCTTAAGTTATATAAGAATTCTTGAACCCAAGAGTTAAGGATAACAAGTTCTTCAATAACTAAAATAGAATAACCACTTAGAATAACGAAATATATTATATTTTTCGAGAAATGCAAAATCATATGAATACAGCTCTCATTGTAGAACGTGATCAATTGGATCGTCTCTTTTAAGGATCCTATGTAAGGCTCTTGTACTTGTAAATATGTTTATTGGTATTGCTTTATAATTTTGTCCAAGGGAGAGTGTTTTCTAATTCTATGAATATTTTTAGAACACCCTTGTCTTGATTATCATTCTAAAAAATTCAGAATGTTTACTATTCTATTTCATTTGCAAATGAAAAGAAATGAAAAAGGGAATTATTAGATTTCTTTTTTTGATGACACTATCACAATTTTATACATTCTATATATTCATTTTTCTTAATATATTAAGAACAATTTTTTTAAGTTCATTTTTTTAATTTCTGTATTGATTTTATTGAAAATAGAACTTCGCTTAGGAATTTCTATTTACACAAAAAAATTTATTTTTTTCCACTATCACAACTTATTTTTTTATTTATATATATTTTATTTAAATAAATAGAATAAGACTATGATAAAATTCTAAAAAAGAAATACAAATACACCAATTTTCATAATTTTTTGATCAGATAAAGTTATATAATTTAGAATACTCAACAAAATATTATTCTATTTAGAGCTTGGCGAGAGGATCTAGAAATTCATTTCGAAATATTGAATCTTCTTAAATTGTTTCTTTTTAAGAACCAAAAATATTTGTGACAAAATAACAGATGCCAAGAAGAGCAAATGGACTTGGACACGTAATGGGTCTTGAAGTACTATTTATGTATTCTCCTAACCAAATCCACCCAATTTAGGATTATTGGTTAATTGTTGGTCAAGTTTGATGGATTCTCCTTCTTAAATAAGAAGTTCTAGTCCTAGGGGGATAATATCAACCACTTGACGTCTATCTGATGTATCAATTATGGTTATTTTGTACCCCCTTTTTCTTTTTGTATGATTTTGTTTACTATGCTTACTATTGTAACATTACAAACATTATTGTTACTCTTGCTTCCATCAGGATATGTTTGACCATTTCCCCTATTTCCACCTACATGTATGGAATATTTTAAGAAATCAATATCTTTTTAAGTCTTGGGGTTTGGGGAAATAATAGGAAAGGTAATTTCACTATATTTCTAGCCAAGAACAGGGCCTATCACAAGAATATTTTTAGGGGGAAATATCTATTTAAAAGAAATATTGCCTATCTTTTCTTTAATTTTAAGAAAAATATGATCGACAGGTGTTAATTAAAAACCCTAAGTTAAAATAAGAATTGCCTCTAGATTCAAAGCTCTTTTTTTACCATTAGCAAGATCCTGTTTAAGTTGTAGATCATGAAGAATTCGAACAACTACTTCAAATATAGTATCAAGAAGTACTATTTGTGAAACTTTGATATCTACTGGTTTATTAACCAAATAGAAATTGGCACATACAATATAACCAATTGCTTCTTGTGGATTTTCATATCTCTGCTATGCCAAAATGGGATATGCATTTGAAATGGGTGCCCAAGTTACTAAATATATCATGAGCGATATGGAAATGGATCAGGTAATCTCTTTTTTTATCCAAGAAAAGGTATTTTGATTTTTCATGGTCCAATCATTGGTACCAAAAATTTCGACAATAAAATTAGAGAACTTACTAGTATAGTTCACTATACATGATTGCTATTTATTGGATTTGAGATTAGTTGATCATTTTTCAGTCATTCATTAAATGACTAAATCACTACAAGTGATGGTGATACATGATTTAAATAACGAAAGATCCAATATTTCAAAAATTATATCCAAAACAATTGAAAAGGTAGAAACTAGACTTGATATAATTTGATTGTTATAAGCAAACCCAAAATCTTTATAGATAGACCCAATCATTAGTTCCCAACCATGGAAAGAATGGAACCTTATACAAAAATCAGTTAATAAAAGAATAGAAAAATCTTTTATTGTGTCACTTAAGTTGTATAGAAATTCTTGAACCCAAGACTTAAGGATAACAAATTCTTCATTACCTAAAATAGAATAGACACTTAGAATAACAAAAGATATTATATTTATCAAGAAATGAAAAATCGTATGGATACAACTCTCATTGTTGATCTTGATCAATTGAACTGTTTCTTTGTAGATTCCTATGTAAGGCTCTTGTACTTGTAAATATTTTTCTCGATATTTTTTTATAATTTCGTCCAAGAGGGAGTGTTCTTCTAGTTCTATGAATTTTTTTAGAATACTCTTTTTTTGAATATCATTAAAAAAAATTGAAATGTTTATTATTCCATCAATTAGTAACCCAAGATTCCAGGCTTTTATTAAATGAGAATATGATCCACCATGGAAAAAATACTATAAATGTGAGTAATGGAAGGGAAGTGAATGCTTACGTTGTTTCCATTTTCTCGTCTTTGAATTTTTAAATGAACTCATTTTTCAAATCTATACAATACTAATCTTTCTATCAACATCGGTTCTATTCCATTAGAAGTCATAAGTCCATGAATTTATTTACTATCTAAATTTGTGATTTGGTACAATGGTTAGTCCTTGAATTTTGAAACAATTTAGAAAAAGAAAAATAATACTGAAATAGAATTAATAAGAAGGATTCAATTTCAAATTTAAATGAATAAAGAAAAGAAAAAAGATAAATTACTTGTGGCAAATATTTATTGAAATATGAAATAAATAGGATGCATTATTTTGATTTTTTACTTAATTTGTTATTGAATTGAATTAAGTTGATTTTCATATGCATAAAAAATAATTTATTGTTCCATGTATGTTTGCTTTTGGCTCAAAGTGAGCATTCAGAAGAAATTTCAATTTAATTAAGTTATGCTATAAAAAAAAGATTGTTGAATTTTGGGTTTTTCCACTTGTTAAACTAAGCTTAGAAATCAATCATCATTTAGTTAAAAACTTCAGTTTGTACACGCAAGAATGCCAATTCAGTAACTTTTTGTTGAATTTCTCGTAGAGTCAAATTCTCATTGGTACGAGTCATAGGAATGGACCTCAGGCCTCTTATTTGTATATAAAGGGAACAAAGAGCATAAAAACCCTCTTTAATTTCTATTATGATGGATTGAATGTCTTTCATAAGGAATCCAAGGAAGATGCGACAATATTTTCCAAAAAACCTCCAATGAAAAATACATATTATTCCTTGATTTTGATCGAATCGATCATAACCACTACCCACATTCCATAAAATTGTGCACCACAAATAGGAACTAAAAAGTCCTACAATTTCATAGAAAGACATCACAATTCCTTGTGAAAAAAAATATTTATTGAAAGAGAAATAAAGATATCAAATTCCTCCCAAGATAACTAGAAGTTCCAACCAATAAAATCTCCAATTAACCTAAAAAAAGGATAAAGGCCTAGCAAAAATTACTCATTTTTTGAGACCCTATTGTAAGTTCTATTCATATATGATTTAATTTTCAACTCATGCTATATTATAGATACTAGATCTAGTTTCATTTTATTGGAATTAAGAAATAACACAAATAAATTTGACTTTAAGAGTAATTTATCGATATAAACTCAAATACGAAGACTCTTTTTATATGATTTCTTATATATATCCACACATATATAGATATATTAACTTTACATTTCAGAAATTCATCCAAATACTTATTTTCACCTAGCTAGAGTTCATCTACTCATATATCATGTTTATGCATATGAGCTTATACTCATAATTTACCTTGTTAGTCCATCTGATAAGAATTAAGGGTAAGTTCATAATCTATATGCTTTTTAAATAGGATTTACCTACTTAATTCTTACCATTTGCTACCAATAGATCTTTTTTATTTATTTTTATAGCAGTGGATTTTTTTCATTATATCTTATTCATTGGTACTCATCGCTCATATTAGATCAATTGTTTTTTTTCTTTTATCTCAATTCCATGATCTGATCGAGTTGTACATATACCCTAGTACATGTTCCTATACTTTGAGGACATACCCAAAGAGTAAGAGATTTTGTGATATTTTTGATCGACTATCTTTGTTTCTAGTAAGTTGTTTAATTATTGGCATGTTGAATTATATACAAAATGACTTGGTTTAAATCAATTCTAACCAGAAAATTCTAAATAATGTTTACATTTCTATATTAATAAATTCATTAAGAAAATATTAAATAAACCCGGTAAAAATATAAAATAGAAAATTGTAGATTTCCATGAAGTTCCTATTCTTTTTTGTTATTTTCACTCAACTACTACAAGATCAACAATTCCATAAATATGGATTTTTGTTATTGACATAAAAATCTCTTCTATGTCTTTCAAAACAAACCCATAAGGGTTTCTCCGTTCTTTGTACTTAAACCCATGTGTTGGTTTATGATGAGTGCTCAAAAAGTACTAAAATTACCATGATTTTATGCACATTAATTGATTAAAAATATATATTTATATAAATTTGTCTTTTTCAGAATCACGAGTATTTTTATTGTTTTTCAGGTATTTTTGCTTAAAAACATAACTTAAAGACTCAAAGAGGAATATTGGAAGCAATACATCACAAATACATTAATAAATAAATGAGGAAAGGTCAACAAATATGGAAAAATTGGACAAAATGGGTCAAAAATGTCAAAAATGTCAAAAAAGAGGAAAAAGCGCACGCCAGTCACCCAGCCCGCGCCCACCCCCTGCGCGCAGTTGCTTCTTTCCACGCGCGCCGCTGCCATCTTGCCCCATTTTTGCATGCAGCCGCCCCCACGTCATGTTGATGTCATCAAATGACATCATCATCCACCACTCCGCATTTCCACCATTTTTTCACCCACTTTTTCTCACCATCCTCACCTATAAATACCCCCCTTCTCTTCACTTCTAAACACACCTCAAAGCCATTCTTCTCTTCTCTTTCTTTCTCTCATTTCTTAGTTTTTAAGCTTTTCTTAGTTTTTAGTTTTTTTCTTAGTTAATTTCTCTTAGTTTTAGAGTTTTTCTCATTTTGAGAAGAACTAGTTATGTTTTTATAATTTATTAGCTTTTTTATTCAATAAATGGGAGTGCAAATTCTGTTTAGAGGTTTTCCAGCTACGAGAATAGTCTCGAAGTTCTGTAAGGATTTTATTTTCTTTGCAGTTATTTTTTTATGCTTTATTTTTACATATTATATTTAATTTGTCTGTGATTAAATTTAACTGTGTTGGTTGTTTGTAAACATGATATAATAATAACGTTGTTATGCTTGCGAAATATTAAATAGGTGAAAATCTCTAAAATGAATTGATTTTATTTTTATTCAAGATTTTATATTAAGAATGTTAGAGAGAAATATATTATTTTTCATTACAAACTTAAATCTGAAAATTAGATTTTAAGGTTTAGTTATCAGGTTTAATTTAGAGTAGTGCTCTTTTATTTGTTGGTACAATCGCCCGGTAGTTAGAGTGAAACTCTATTTCAAAAGTTTTTATAAGAATTATTATCTCAAAATGTATTGACAACATGTTTTCAGTAGTGGTTTTAAAACTTGAAAGTTAGTACTCGGATAATTAAATTCTTAGGTTTAATTTGGACACCTTTAATAAAGTTTAAATTGTCTAACCCCACCAAAGGTGGCATTTAAATGGTTCATTTTCAATCTCTTAGAGAAAAAAGGAATTAATTTAATTAACAAAATTAGTTATCAACCCCACCAAAGGTGTTATTCATATAAAAAAGAGAGAATCAATAAAATATCAATTTATATCTTTAATAACCTAGATAATATGAGCAAGCATAATTAACTTAATTATTGTATCCATAAATACTCCACTATTATAAATGATAAATTTTGCATAAATATTTATTGAATTTGTATTTATGTTTATTTTTATTTTATTAGATTATATTTATTTAATCTGTATCTATGTTTATTTTTATGTTATTAGATTAGAAACACAAAAACAAAATTATCGTGACAGGATGTTTAGGATTTAATTTCGTTTTTAAAAGTTTGAATAATAAATTAAAAACCACATATATTCCTTCCTTAAGATCGACCTTGGGAGTATACTTATCATTTTCTACGAAATGATTCGTGCACTTGTGAGAGTTTTATAAATATAAAACCAATTTATTGGTAAGAATCGGCAATGACGATTTTCGCTCATCAGTTTCACGTAGTTTTAGTAGTTCTTTTGCCTCCAGAATAAATTCTCCCACCTATACCTAGTAATAAGAACTAGTAGGTTGATGGATCATTACCCTGGTGATATAACATCATAAATACTTCCTCTATCTCACATGATCAAAGTCTAAGAGTTAGAGAAAAATATAAGATAGAATTCAACAATCGTACATGCATTTTTTGCATATTCTTTATTAATAGAAACCAATTAATATCCTTAGGTGAGACCAATCAATTGATTAATATTAAATTATGATTTATTTCTAAAGGAATAGCAAACCATCTAAATTACTACATTATGCAGACCACATAATTTAGACTCTCATTCAAGGTGTCGAAGTTGGATTTAAGATTGATGTATCTGAAAGATTTTAAATTTATTACGAAAAATATGTTGTCAATAAATTTTTCTATAATAAATCTTCAAAAAATCTTTAAAATAGAACATAAATTCTAAACTAGATCTAGATAATCAAATCCTAAATCTTACTTTTATATTTAAAATTTATTACGCAAAATATGTTATTGATATATTTTTCTATAATAAACTTTTTATATGTCTTGAATGAAAAAATAAAAATGAATTTATTTTATAAAAATATTTACTTAAATTAATACTTCATAAGCATAACAACATGAGTAATATCTCATAGTAGTTTTTAGTCAAACATGCTTACATTTTGATAAATGATCACTAAATTAAAATTAGCATTTAGAAAGATACATAAATTAATTCTGAAATAGAAGAATACATTTAAAATTTATACCTAAGTGTAACCTTCAAAGTATAGAATTTTAGTACCAAACTATATCTGTAAAACTTCTAAACATATCTATTGATACTGTTTATTAGATCAAAAAAATTACTACATAACTATGAAATAAAAACTAACACTATCACAAATTCTTTAAGAGAATTTATTTCTTTTACAAGCTGATTGTTGTTTAGCATTGGAAGATTTGAGAAGAAGGTAAGGGCACCTTTTTATAGGTAAGGGCAATGAAGAAAAATGGAGGAAAAAGTGGATCGCATGTGAGATTTCAACAGACATTATGGCACACTCTTACCACCATCATGGCATGCTTTGATTCGGTATGCATTTAACGAACAATCTGATACACTTGCATGCAGCACACATTAATCACCACCATGGGCCACGTTAAATTGCTTGTTTCTAACTTTCTTTGTATTTCACCACATACATTTGGTTGGAACATATGTAAGGCTTACATATATTATTCTTTTATTCTTCTTAGTTGCAACTACGTGCTTTTAGGTACAACTCTTCAAGTGGTTCATCATAAAATCATTTTTAAGCTAAAAATAACTAAAAAACTACAAAACATACTTGTGATTTTGAAAATATAGATTTATTAAAATAATAATAAAATTATGCAAATACAAATCTATTTTGATAGTAAAGTGCAAATAAATCACGTAATATTTAGTACTTTTCAAGAACTTATCACAACCCTTAACTAGCTTTTTTTTAGTCTCTTAGCAAGGAAAGAAAAAATAATAAAAAAAACTAAAATAAATAAATTAAACTATCATAAATCAATTTTTGTATATTGGCACAGTTGCATTTTGTGTGTACAACAAGCCTTTAAACCACTATGTTTCCATAGTAGACAAGTTTAAGTGTTGTGAGGGATTTTAGTGATGATACCCACAAACATCAAACTAAATACAGAAATTAAAATAAAATAAAAAATAGACATATAACAAATAATATAACAACTAAAATTAACAAAGTAAAAATTAACACGAAAAATAACAAAATAAAAATAAAAATAAAAAATTTCTCATGTTTTTAATATCTTTTTAAGTTAATAATTAAAATTCAAAGCATAAGTTAAATTAATATTCTAAAAATTCATAGTTTATTATAAAAATTAATTGAAAATCAAAAATTTATATTCCATATCTGAAATATATCAATATTGATTTACACAATTTCAGTGTTAGAAATCCGAATTCAATTTGACTCTAATGCTCACAAGTTGTACTCTCAATTTTACATTGATCCTATGAGTTAAAGCGCTCAATAAAAGTTATATACAAATAGTGTTTATACAAAGAGGTAAACTAATAGGTTCGCATATGTTTAAAGAAGAAAATGTTTAAAATAGTACATAACATTGGTCTCATTAAAGGAATCAAATGATAGGATTTATAAAGAAATCAAATACCATTTTTATGCATCAAATAGAATTATTAAATAAAAATATCAAGTATATGACTTTAGAGATGAATGAAATGCAAAGACTTCAGGGGGCTTATTTCCTAATTTTATTTTGTAATAGCTATTTCTAACAACTTTAGGAATTTTTGGGTCATAATATTAGTTTAAACTATTGATTTTTCTCCTTTTCTCTTATTTTTCTTTCTCTTTTTTTAGAGATTAGATCTATATACATTTTTTATACATATTTTGTGTGATTTGGTGTGTAATTAATTTGGCTATTTTTTATATTAGTTTTAGAGAACCCCAAATATACCTTATTTGGTCGAGGTCATGCATGAATAAAGAAGTTACTAATTTGGCTCTTTTTTTATATTGGTTTTAGGGAACCCTAGATACGTCTCATTTGGTGGAAGTCATGCATGAACGAACAAGGCATGCACTTTAAATTTGTACTTAAGTCATCTAATTTAAGCAATAAAAATAAGTATATGACACATTATCTAATGTAAAAATCCTAATATTTAATGCAAAAACATATACAAATCATTTAGCAATTTGAATAATAAGAAAAGTGTTTAAAAGAGTAGAAAAATATTACCACTCAGAATGGAACGATAATAGCGTCATAATTTTCTCATAAGATAGTCTCCATTATTTGCTTAAAATATATTAATTTAATTGTTCGAAGACTTAGCCATTTGCTTAAAATCAATTAAAAATGTGATAATTTTGCAAAAAGTTTTAAAAATATAAACCAAATTATTCTTAAAACAAAACTAAATAAAAAATAAATAAAATAAATGTAGACACATGTTTAAAAAATTTAAAATTACTTAAATTTACTGTAACTTTACCTTTATCCCCAAACTAGAATCTATGTTGTCCTAAATGTAACAAATTTTAGTTAAAGAGAAAGTTACGGAAGAGAAAAGTTATCAATTTGTTTTAGCTCAATGTGATTACTCAAGTGCTGTGATGTGTCTATCATCTTACATAATTTTAATTACATAGAAATATTGTTATGTATTTTTTATACATCACATCTGAACAAATAATTATAAATATAACAATTCTAAATAAAATAAATATGAGATCACAAAATAAAAAATAAAATAAAATAAAATAAATTACATAAAATGTAAAATAACATAAAACATAATAAAAACAAAAACAAAAACAAAATAAAAAAGTACAAATTAAACCAAAATAAAGGTTAAAGCTCAGTTTTCTATGTCGTTCATTTTTTTTCAAACTCAAATAGTAGTATTTAAGGTGAGAGAAAATTTGGATTGAGTAAAAATAAGAGAAATTTGTATGAGTATTATTTGAAATGCATATTATGTGGTTTTTAGTTTAAAAATTTATTGTAACAAAAATAGAACTTAGCGTGTTTAAATAGAGACCTACAAGCATAGGTATTTTCCTTCAACCGAATTATATCCCAAGAGACCCATGCTAGGGCGAGCACAAAAACTATGCCATAGCTAAAAAACAATTTAACTAAATAAAAATACTAAATAAGAATACTAATAAATTATAATAAGCAAAAAAATAAATTAAAATAAACAATAAAATAAAATAAATAAAAGAAATAAAAATAAGATAAAAGAAATATAATAAAAATAAAATAAGCAAGTAAAAAATAAATACAATATATAGTATATATGATATAAATAATTTATTATAAAATAATACAAATTAAATAAATAATTAAAACATGTTAATAAAATATATTATACTGAAGTTAAGTTAGTATACATAAATACTAAATAAAAATGGCTATCAAAAATAAAATAAAAAATAAAATAAAATAAGCTAAAGTTAATTAGCAAATGAAAATAAATAGATAGAAGGAAAGAAATAAAAGAAAAGCAAGTAAACTTAAAAGATAAAGATTAGAGCAAGTAAGAATTTCTAAAAAAGGTTAAAGTTAATAAATAAGTCAACTAAAAAATATTTTTTTAAAATAAAATAAAATAAATTTCTTTTTTAAGATCTTAAATTTTTCAAATGTTTTAAGATCTCTTTATATATTTTTTTTAAATTTCTTTTTATTTAAAGATCTTTATGTTTTATTAATTTTTTTTATTTTTTATTAATATTTAAAGTCAACTAATAACTAGGATTCATTTTTTTGATTTTTTTCTTTTCAACAATTATTGATTTTTTTTATTTAAAATCTAATTCAACTAATAAATGAGACATAAATTTTAAGATTCTTTTTAATCTTAAATTTTTCAATTGTTTTAAGATTAATTTTTTAAAATGTCTTAGTTATATATATATATATATATATATATATATATATATATATATATATATATATTAAAATCTAACATATTTAAAGTAAATTAAAAACTTAGAATTTTTTAAATTTTTTTATTTTCAAATTTTTTTGATTTTTTTAAATTTTTTTATATTTTAAAGTGAACTAGTAAATAAGACATTTTTTTATTTCTTCTTTTTCTTTTTAATTTAAAAAAAAGTTAAAATATTTTTTTGAATTTTTAAATAAAAAAATCTTGAATATTTATAACACACGAAATTTATAAGATTTTTCGTAATAAAACTTTAAAAATATTAATTCTCCCCAACAATGTGCCAAAGACTTATACACAAATTTTACATTTGATAAATAGCTTGAATATGTAAAAATTATTTTATAAAAAGAGACAAAGATACTTCCGATATAGATTACAAGAGGAATTACATGATTTTTAAATAATGTAATAAAATTTTTAAAAAGCCAAAAAAAATAAAAAACCTAAATAGCATATCATATTTGTTTTGAGTTTTTAAAAAATCTACTGTATTAACGTATATTAAATATGTACAAAATAGGTAAATAGAGTCTCTCTCGCTCTATGTTTTCTATGTTTTCTTTGCATTAATAATAGAACGCATTTAAGCTTTAAAATTGATTCATCTTAATAACGGAGTCTTCTATTTTCCTGGGAAATGAGTATCCCCGAGCTACAGAGTTGTGGTTATAGATCGAACAGAGTCCTCTGTTTCTCTGCATCTTGCTCTGGTTGAGTTTTATCGAAACAAAAAAAGAAAAGAGAGAAACTGGTATATTCCTTGGTTTATCAAATTAAGGAAGATACCGAGTGGCTAACTGATTATTAACAGTTCCAAGAAACAATTATTAGGCTTGAGAAAGTCATAGAAGTCTTTTGCTAAAGAGTCACAATAGTAGAACTATAAGAGAATTTTGCTTTAGTAGAGAAGAAAAGAGCACTAGCAAATAGTTAAAAAGAGTTATAAAATTAAAATCATCCACACATATTAAGGATGGCATGCAAAAGATATGGTAAAAAAAAAATTGAAAGAAAACTCAACTTTCCTGATATTGATAATAAAAATTCAGAAATCTTGCATGCAGTGCCAAGATCTTTAATATTGTCAGATTCAACAACAAACATCACCCTTATATAGCAATGAATAGCAACCTAAAAATTAATCTCAAATATATGGTTTTAGATATTGACTGTAGGATGGGTAGTAGTTTTTCGGTGAAAAAATTTAGATGGAAAGTTGGGGAAGATAAACCACCAAGAGGCTTTACTAAAAAATTTATGCCCTAACTCATACACGAAGGGATCTGAAAAGGAAGATATGCGTGAAGAAAGGGAAACAATTTCCCAATTTCCAAGCAACTCGTAGTAAATGATATGTGTATGGACAAGTTTGTGTTTCTGGGAAATTATTTGCAACAATGGTTAGGTCTACTATGGTAGAATGTTAGACACTCAATTCAATTCAGAAACATTCATAAAACCATATGAACTCATAATTTAAATACAGCGGAAACAAAATTGGATTAAAAACATACCTCTTACCATTGATCAAATTTCAGCACTTACACGGGAATTCCAATGGATTTTCTATTCGATGCTTTCACTGGTTTCTCACACTTATTCTCTGCGTATTGATGGTGTAATCTGACATATGCATTTAATAGTGAGAGGACCGATATTTAATTAAGGTTCTTCGAGAACCTCGTTCGGTTCGGAACCGACGTTTGCACGGTTCACAAAACCGAACCGTCACCACGATTCACTAACGTTGCCACTTTGATTTACATTCTCCCACTTGGTGCAAACGTTAATCGAAATTCTCGAGTAACAAAACACATGAATCATAGCGATAGGTCCTTTAAGAAGCGAGTATTATCTTCCATGTATTACAATGTATTTAGTTTCTCAAGTACTATACTTTATGTGGTAATCGAACTTAATGAATAAATCCTATATTTATTCTTGGTCCAATAAAATATATATATTTTCTCAAATAAATTAAGGTGCACATGAATATGAGAAAATATCACAATATATAAGAGTTTCATTAATTAATTGTATATATACATTTACAAAGTGGAACCAATTCCCATTTTCTCTACGTGATCCTTGAATTTCATTGGTGGCGTGCCTTAGTCAAAGGATCAATCATCAACTCGACTACATGCTTACCTCAATGACCACTATCTTTTCCTTAACACGTTCTCTTATGGCAAGTACTTAATGTCGATGTGCTTACTACAACTACCACTTTTGTTGTTCTTAGCCATAAATACAAGAAATTGAGTTATCACAAGATAATCTTAATGGCCTAGAAATAGAAGTCAACTACTCTAAGCCCTAAAATGAAACTTTTTAACCACACACCATGCGATGTGGCCTCAAACATGATACGAGCTCGGCCATAACGGAATGGAAATAGCTCAATGGTGTTGCTCCTCCAAGACACCAGCTCTAAGCATGAAATGTAACCCGGATGTTGATTTTCGTGAATCAATACAACAAGAAGTCCGCGTTGAGAGCGATTACTCCCACCTACCATCGCCGTCTATACATGAAAGCATATAATCCTTGGTTCCTTGTAGGTACCTCATCACTTTCTTTGCATCTTTCCAATGGTCAACACGGATTACTACGATATCTCCCAGCATCCCAACAACAAATGCAATGTCGGGTTTGGTGCAAACTCCCAGCATACATCAAAGCTTCCAACAGCTTGAAGCATATGGAATGGTTTTCATCTGTTACTTCTTTCAAAATCATTCTTTGGGCATTGGTCCAAAGTGAACTTATCACCCTTCACAACGGGAGCAACACTTGGTGAAAAATCCTTCATCCGAAATCTCTCTAAAACTTTATTGATATAGGTTTCCCGAGACAAACCCAAGACACCTCCTCGAAGTCATCTCTGTGGATCTTAATGCCAATGACATACATGCCTCACCCATATCCTTCATATCAAAATTTTTAGAGAGGAATTGTTTTACCTGTGTAAAACCCTTATCATTGGCCGCAAGAAAAATATCATCCACATATAAAGCACCAAGAAACAAATCTTACTCCCACTAACTTTTGGTATATACATTGATCCACGACGTTTCTTCAAAACCAAATGAAGTGATGACGTTATGGAATTTCAAATACCATTGATGGGAAGCTTGCTTTAATCCATATATGGATTTATTAAGCACAAACCAAATGCTCACCATCATTTTAGAGAAGAATCCTTCAGGTTGTTTCATATAAACCTCTTCCTCTAGATTACCATTAAGGAAAGCCGTTTTCACATCCATTTGCTCGCAAATCCAAATCAAAACGGGCAACCAATGCCATGACCACACGAAGTGAATCTTTCTTAGATACATGAGAAAATGTCTCCGTGTAGTCGATTCCTTCCTTTTGAGTTGAATCCTTTGGCAACGAGTCTTGCCTTATGTCTCTCAATGTGAGAGTCTTTCTTTGTTTTTGAAGACCCATTTACATCCAATGGCTTTCACACCATCGAAACTTGACGAGATCCCGGACTCGGTTAGATTCCATAGAATCCATCTCTTCTTTCATGGCATTGTACCGTAAGTTGAAACCTCGGAACTGGCCTATGAAAACGTCTCGGGATCATTTTCTACCTCAACATTATAGTCACATTCTTGTAGATACACAACATAATCATTAGGTATCGTTCATTTCCTTACTTAGTAGATCTTCTTATGTTGCATCAACATTCTCCCGAGACGAGGATCATGTTGTTCAACAGGTTGTAGGCATACGTTGAACTTCAACATCTAATGGATCGGGATCAATGACTTAATGGTACTTCCAAGGCTCGGTTCTTCAACATGCATTTGTACTCGAGGCATGTTGTTAATAATAACGATCAGTCCCATTACTTGAAGTGGCATATTGAGCATCTGAATGATCTTTCTCGAACCAATGCCACAGGATCGATCGCTTTCCACTAATCAAGTAATTCTCAAGAAATTTGCATTTCTTGATTCCACAAACTAATGTTGTGAGATGGACAATAAAATCTATAACCTTTAGACCATCTCGGCATATCCAATGAAATACCCACTGTGGTCCTCGGGTCCAGCTTTTTCTCTTGTGGATTATAAATCCTCACCAGACGGCATCCACTAAACGCAAGATATGTTGCAAACTTCGGTTTCCAACCTTTCCATAATTCAAATGGTGTCTTTGAGATAGTCTTGGTTGGAACTCGGTTTAATATATACACAAATTTCTCTTAAAGCTTCAATCCACAAGGATTTAGGAAGATTGGAGTTGCTAAGATACCCGCACCATGTCCAATAGTGTTCTATTTCTTCTTTCCGATACACCATTTTGATGCAGTGAACCGTGCATGTTGTTGGGCACTATCCTATGTTCTTGAAGAAACTTAGCAAACTAATTCAGGCGCTTGTCCATTCTCAATGTATCTACCATAATATTCACCACCTCTATCCGATCTCACGATCTTTATTTGCTTTCCACATTGTTTCTCTACTTCAACCTTAAAGCTTTTGAAGGCATCCAACGCTTCCCTCTTATTACGAAGCATATAGAGATACATATATCGAGAAAAAATCATCAATAAAGGTGATAAAATATTTTGACCTCAATGTCCATGTCTGGACAACATATATCTATATGTATGATTTCTAATATGTTTGAACTTCTATTGGCACCTTTCTTTGACTTCATAGTCTGCTTTCCCTTAACGCATCCACACATGTTCAAAAATCAAGAAAATCTGAGTACTAAGTACCCCAGTCTTTCACTAATCTTTTAATTCTTTCTATGGAGATATTTCCTAATCTCCTATGCCATAACGTTAAGAAGAGTCATCGTCAATAATACACCTTTTAGTGCCACTGAACATGCATAGCATTATGAGTGGCATTATTTGGTAAATTAATGCAAAGAATTAATGACCATCGGACAAAATACCATTCCCAACACAATCGATTTATTAAATAAATCGAAAGATGTTTCTGAAAAATGAAAGGAATAACCATAAGGTACAAGTCTTGAATTGAAATCAAGTTTCTTGAGAAACTTGGAACATAAAAAGGTCTTTTTCTAATTTTAAAAATAAAAACCACTACTTAAAATCAAACTACACGTCCCTACGACCTACACGCTGAGCCCATCTTGTCTGGGATAAAGATGCGTTGCTCACTTCCCACTGGCTTCCTTAGATTTTGCATACCCTATAAGGAGTTTGCAACATGGATTGTAGATCTAGAATCAATCCACCAGGTGTTAATATTAACATTAACCATATTAAATTCATAACAAACAAACGAGGTTGGATTATCTTTATTCTCAAGACATTTATGGAATCTGATACAATCCTTCTTCATGTGTCCCTTCTTTTTACAAAAGAAACACTTGGATTCTTTCTTAATATCAGCCTGAGGTGGAATTATCCCCTTTCCTTTATGCTTGTATTGAGATTTTCCTTCTCGGTACGTCAGAGCCAACATTGCACTTTCACCAAATTCCATAACAAGCCTCCCTTCCTCTTGAACACACATGGTCATTAGTTCATTGATTGACCATTTATCTTTATGTGTATTGTACGAGATTTTGAATGGCCCATACTGATATGGGAGAGTGTTAAGGATATAGTGTACCAGGAAGGATTCTGACATCTCAACCTTGAGATGCTTAAGTTGCGCCGCAATGTCCCTCATTTGCATAATGTGCTCACGCACACCTTCACGTTGGTGCAGTCTTAAAGTTAAGAGAACTTGCGTAATAAGGGTGCTTGCTAAAGCCTTATCTCAAGTGATGAATTGATCATCAATGGCCTTTAGCAAGTCTCGAACATTGGTATGCTGATCAACAGAACCACGAATACCAGCATAGATTTTAGTCTTAATGAACATCATACTAAGGCGATTAGATCGTTCCCATTGTTCATAAAGCATGATATTCTTTGGAGTACTAGTTTGATTAATTTTAGGTGGTTCGTTTTTCCTAATAGCATAATCAATATCCATCCACCCTAATTGAAGGAGAATTCTTTCCTTCCATATTTTATAGTTATCCCCTTTCAGATCAGGAATATCACAGCGAATATCAGAGAAATTTACAAATTGAGAAGCTGCAATTAAAGATTATATGCTTATTAAAATTTGAGGCCTAAACTATAGTCA